>CM056049.1:150405736-151000547 GCA_029574335.1 Rana kukunoris
AAGAAAAAATCCACGAAACCAGCAAATAGCAGAAGCCACCAGAAAAGGCATATATAAAATTAAAAAAAAAAAAATGGTGCCACTCTCCCCTACTGAACAGGCAAAAACAAGCCAAATGAAAACAGAATTGGCAGATTGTACAAGTCGGGTGCAGAAAATACAATTTAAAAAGACATAGAAAATCAAATTTGATATATTTTCAGATTTAAATACGGGTAACAAATCCTTCCAGAGGAGATGATGCTATGTTGGAGACAAGTGGATCATGACATTACCAGCTGAAGCATACTGATGTCTCCTATCAACAGTTCTTTATTAAGAAGCCAACAGTCAAAGCGCACATCCTTCAGTTGTACTAGAGGTCCAGGCAAAGCATCATCTATGAAGCAAAACAAAGCTCTCCAGCTTCTCTGGAATTTGCTTTCTGTAGATTATACTGTGTTTGACAATCACACGTGCAGCCAAACACTGCAGAGTGGTGTGGTTGATGGGCTGTATTAAGTTCTTTGCCATTTCCTTCTCATCAAGCAAATCACAGGCAGTTTGGTTGTGCGAATTTGTAGAGTCAAAATGTGCCCCGGCTTTTATAAGCAGATTCATGATATCTGGGTGGTTGTTGAGAGCAGCAACGTGTAGTGGACTGTTCTGTTCAGAGTCTCGGACATTAACATCAGCACCACACTCCAACAAGATGGCAGTCACCTGAAGAGAAGGGAATTTGCAAACAGGGTAGCGCCCGACACAAGTGGTGTTCTTATCCACAGCCAGGTGAAGAGGGCTAAAGTTATTTTTACCTTTTGGTTGCAGCTTAAGGAACCTATAAATGTTCTGCTTTTTGAAGTGCTCTTGGTCCGGGCTGCAGGGCACTTTCTCCAGCAAACAGATCAAGTGCAAAATTATAGAGAGGGCCTTATTTAACTGGACTTGGTCAGGAGGCATCAATGCTTGTCTGACCGCTCGGTCTATTTCCAGTACGCTTTTACACAATATACCCATAAGGTCATCAAATGTAACTGTAGTACCAAGCAATCCTTTAGCCCGATCCTGAAGCATGAAGGAAAATAACTCAGCAAATGACAATAGGCTACTGGCTGTCATTGGACTTAAAGGATCCAGGTTGTTCTGTTGCATGTCCAAAGCATACTTCCACAGATTGATGCATCGCTTGAAGTTCCCAGAGTCGGCATAGACTGCACCCCGATACCTGATGTAATAAGATGTATCTGGATGTGAAGGGCCCAAAATTCGTTCTCTAATTAAAAGAGCTTGCATTCTCATCTCATCAGGGTCAGCAATAAGGTTATCTAGCTCTTCAGCAGTATTTACTTCCTTTGCATAATCATATGCCATAATTAATTCCTGTGGAACAGGCTTGCTAATAACGTTAGTCCTATCACTGTATCTCATATCCATAGCTCTCTTCCAATACTTTAAGGCACCAAGAAGGTCCCGTTTTTTATCAACAAATGTAGCTCCAAGAAGTTCTAGGGCATTGATGCGCTCTCGCTTACTGGTCTGTGGGTGCTGAGTCAGGAAGTCCACAATGTTTGTGTGACCAGTTACACTGGCTGAGAGTAGCGGTGTCATTCCATAGCCATCCTTCTCCATCCTGGCTCCATATTTCAGAAGCATTTTCATGATTTCTAGGCTTCCAGATTCTGCACAGTCATGCAAGGCGGTGTTTCCTAAAAAAATAAATAAAAAAAATTATAATAATATTTTCATGGTATAAACATACAGATAAAGAAGCATGCACAAAGGAAGTTACAGCTCACTTGGTAGATGGCCTGGCGGTAAATACATTCTAGTCTATGCATGGTAGCAGGAGGCAGAAATCAAACAGTCTGCTACAGATAAGCTGGGATCTATACCTATGTAGCAGAGATTTAAAAAAGTAGAGAAATATTTTGATTACTACAATAGTGCCATAGAATCAAACAATAAATCCCATTTAATTTAGGAAGTCCAGATCAATGTAGGTGGTAAGCAAATCTGTGGTTTAATTTCAAAGAAGCCATCTACATGGAGTTAATCCTTCAGTGGGCAATATTGCAGAAAATGAATTGCGTAACACTTTTAGCTACACTGACCTGGGATCTACTTGTATGTGAATCCATTTTAAACCTAATTTGGTGATAAACAACCCATCTATGAGGGGGTATTCTAAGTACCTGTTACACAAGCTTTACACAGAATTTTTCAACTGGCTTCTATAGAATATATGTGCAATCAGTTATGTTCCTTTATTCCAGTAATCCCTTAAACTGTGGCCAGTGGGTCAGGTTAATTGCCTTTGTCTGGCCCTTGGTGCACAGCCCCTCCACTGGACATGAACAATGGGGTATTAGCCCTCCAATAAGACAACAATGGGGCACTATTCCTCCCTTGAATATCAACAATGTGACATTAGTCCACCCACTAGAACCAAGATGGGGCATTTTCTACTCCCACTGGACAAGTTTGGAGAGCCTTTGCTCTCTGAAAACCCCTAAAGTGGTGGTGAATGGACATCAGGATCTGCAAGCTTTGGTCACCTAATTCTGGAGCGTAAGCAGGTTAGAAAAATATACTGTCACACCTTTAGCCCAGGTTCACGTCGGGTTGCAGGAGTGAAGACTTGAGAGTTCAGTTCAACTTGCAAAACTACTTTTTGAAATCGGTGCAGCGCCGCACCAATTAGGACGGTGCCATTGCCGACATGTCAAATCGCACCAGTGAGAACCAGGGCTTACTGTGTGAAAGTCTAACTATATCATATCCTTAATGGGGAAAAAAAGTTTATACTGTATTATAAATTTTGGGCAAGATATTACAAAACCACATGACGATCATCAAAATAAAAAAAAGCCTAATCAAAGAGGAATTCCAGGCACTTACCCAAGTAATCTTAAAAAAAGATGCCACTCCTCACCCAACACCTATTCTGACTAACCTGTGTAAGAAAGATACTTAACTATTTTTAGGGCTCTCTGCTTTGGTCATGTGATCTCAAAGACTAGTAAACTTGGAGTGGCGATGTCATCCACAGGCTTACTATGGCCCATCTATTGTTGGCACTCCCTCATCTCCCCCGAAGCCACGCTGGCGTACACAGAGGGGGCTGGATCACATGACCAGATTGAAGGGGTCTGAAAATAGGCAAGTACATGCATTTTTTTTTTCACAGGTTAGGTCAGAATGTGTTGGGAAAAGGGAGGAGGCAGATTTTTTATGAGAAGTTGGGTGGTGCCCAGAATTTCAGTGTACATTGATAGTCCTACAAAAAGTTCAAACAAGCATGTTGCAGCTCCTAGATTAGTTTTCCTGTAACCTCCTCCCCCCCTCCCCATGCTTCACAATGCAGTACTGAAAATAGACAAAGAAGCAGCTAAGCAGGCGAATCCTAATTAACTGATCAGGAGGTAATAAGATACTGATTCTTAAGCAAAGACTTATTGCACAAAGGCGACAGCATGAGTCACTAATGTTTTCAGATCTGCTATGTACATATCCTCTTAGAAACTTATCAAGCTGTTTTTTTCTTTTTTTAATATACAAACACACAACAACTCAAAAAATCCCAGTCGCCATGGTGACCAGAAATAGCATCCTGGCGAGTGGGGTCTTGGCTGGTGGACTTGGCCCAGTCCTCGTACTGCCCATCACTGTCATTTTGGAATGCGATTACTGCTCCATCCCCGCTGACACCGGTAAGAGAGCAGCGCGGCAGCCACTTTTTGTTCCACAGGTCCGGCGCTCTGCGGACTAGGCCGAAGCCGTGGCCTCGCCTAAAAACATCCTGCCCGCAGCTCGCCACGATCAGGATGTTTTAGGGGAGGCCGCAGCTTCGGCCTAGTCCACAGATCGCCGGTCCTATGGAACCGGCGCGGTGTCCATGGATGTAGTGGTGCCCCAAGATCCGTAAAATGGTGAGCAAAGGACCGTAGCCAGTCTGCAGTTTGGAGATCTCACTGGCAGTAGCAATAAGGGATAAAAGATCATGGCAGGCATGTGTAGTATCAGCTATTTGATTTAAAGAAAATCTTTTACTAATAGAAATATTTAGGCTCCATTGCTGATGTCACCTTCTACAAATACCACATTGAACTTAGTACAGGCTTTCCCTAAAATTTTAGAGATATTGAAAGTTTCAATAACTGGTCCTGATTTTATCCAAGGTGTTTTCCATAAATAACATGCTAGCCTTCATTTGGGATAGCCAATATTCTCCTACATTTCCATGTTCCAAGTAGAGAAAACAGTGTCTCTTTGTTCCAAACTCATCAGGTAGTACAATATCACATGCGAGACTGGTCCCAGCAATACTTACAGGCTCTATAATAATGGAGCTCTTTGGCCATCAGAAAAAAAAAAAATTATATATAATAAAAATATATATATAATTTTTTTTTTTTAAATCACCGATTTTTTTTTTGTTGGGGGGGGGCCAATGACAACTACAAATTATTTTCAAGATCTCAAAACCTTGCTCTTGGCCAAAGAAGGGCAGGATTGATGGAATTAGAATGTCAGCTGCTTTAGAGGAAAATTGATTATTAAATGTGCCTATTAGTCTGTCAGAGAACATGGTATAAGAGGAAAACGGCTCGGTTGTTTCTCCAATAACAGCTATATTAAGGTGTCTTTTGTTAAAGAAAACTTGTGTCTAGCAGCAAATTGGGTGCCAAAAATAAATAAAATGGCGGTCGTTGGAATACTCTATCACACCATATTTGCGCAGCAGTCTTACAAACTCACTTTTTTTGCAGAGAAAATACACTTTTTTAAATAAAAAATAAGACCTCAGTAAAGTTGGCCCCATTTTTTTTTTTTAATATTGTGAAAGATGAAGTCACGCCAAGTAAATTGATACCCAATATGTCTCTCTTTACACACATAGCTCCCGGTCCTCGCTCTGTAACGAGTGATCGCGCGTGCCCGGCGGCGTTCGCGCCCGCCGGGCACGCGCCCCCTAGTGGCCGCTTTAGAGCGGACGTATAGCTACGGGCTCTCGCCCAGCAGAGCCGACTTCCCGCAGTAATATGACGGCGGGCCCCAAGCTAGTCCGCAAGCAGTTAAAAGTAACTCCACTTGCATGGGGGGGGGGGGGAGCAAACAAAAAAATTTAACATACAATTGCTCCACAAGCCATTAATGTTATAAAAATTTGAGATTTCGACATGGAAACATATGGGCTGAAAATGGTGCCATCAGCATTTTGCGGACAAAGTAAAAAGGTGGCGATAATGGTGCCAATAAAACGTACACAATTTTGCGGCAATTTTACTGTGCTTATGGTGTTTTTCATAGATCATGTGACTCACAAACCGCTGAACAAAAATGCAAGTACGTTTTTTTACCACAACGGAAGTGCAACAGACCAGTGTGAAGACATACATAGAATTTAAAAGGGGTGCATTTTTCTTACGCTTTTCTTGGCGCTAAAAAAAAGGTCCTGATAATGGCCGACAAATTTATATTCACTTAAATATTAAATAAAAAAAGTCGAATATAATTATATGTAAAAATCTTTTATAAAAACAAATTTTCGGCTTCGGCCAAGTACATCCTGAACTTTCGGTTTCGACAGCAAAATTTCCATTCAGTGCACCTCTAAAATTAACCTCTTCAACTGCAGTACTATAATTTTCTTTAATATGGCAACCTGAAGATGTTCTGTACACATTTGGTATACAGTACACCCCAGAAATGCCATTCCTTGTACATGTGAAGAACTCTTGCACAAAGTTATAAATCAGGCTTTAGGCATTCTCTGAGATATTCACCAAGATTTAATCACTACTAAAAGGGATGCAGACCCTGCATTTTCCCCCCTCCATCAGAACCATAAAAGTGTACCAGGTGACTACAATGAATTAGTCACTCCCAATTAGAATTTCCAAAGACACAAAGTTTAACAGTTTTTTCTTCAGAGCAGAAACAGGTAGGAAACTGCAACAAAGCTTGGTTGAATCCTTGCAATGTACACTGATCACAGGAGAAGTTCACCTTTTCAAAAAAAAAATGCACTTTTTTTGGCATGTAAAAAAAAACAAAAAACATGCATTTTTTGTAATGACCTGGAAAGCATTGCACCTATGATCAGCAGACCGTGGGTGTAATGCCATGGTCCTGCAGACTGTGTGTATATGTCTGGCCTTACCCTCGATATGGCCAGGGAGACACCGACAGGAAGCATGAACAACATCGCCCTGGTAGTTCATACAGTTTCTTATGGGGCCACTCATGTGTGCTTGAGGAGAGAGCGATTGGACATAGCAGCAAACACGTCGCCATACAGCACACCAAATCCAAATTTCACAGATAATTTATCTATATTGCTCCTCTGTGTGGAATTATGCATTATGAAATCCGGTGAGGCTCCTACCGTGTTTCCCCGAAAATAAGACGTACTCCGAAAATAAGCCGTAGCGGGATTTCGACGCAAGATAGAAATATAAGACACCCCTCCGAAAATAAGACGTAGCGATGTAGTGTCGAATCTCCGAAAATAAGATGTAGTGTCGAATCTCCGAAAATAAGATGTAGTGTCGAATCTCCGAAAATAAGATGTAGTGTCGAATCTCCGAAAATGAGATGTAGTGTCGAATCTCCGAAAATAAGATGTAGTGTCGAATCTCCGAAAATAAGATGTAGTGTCGAATCTCCGAAAATAAGATGTAGTGTCGAATCTCCGAAAATAAGATGTAGTGTCGAATCTCCGAAAATAAGATGTAGTGTCGAATCTCCGAAAATAAGATGTAGTGTCGCATCTCCGAAAATAAGATGTAGTGTCGAATCTCCGAAAATAAGATGTAGTGTCGAATCTCTGAAAATAAGATGTAGTGTCGAATCTCTGAAAATAAGATGTAATGTCGAATCTTGTAGTGATAGGCGTGTCGTATGCGGCGCGGTAAACAACACGTCATAGGTGTATGTTACTGTACTGGTGCTCAGGAGCTGTGAGGAGAAGAACACTCTGTAAAGCAAAAAGATTCTCCCAGCATTGACCAGCAAACCCCTCTCTCACCCCACACAAACAGATCACCCCAGCTCCACTGTGCTCCACATTAGCTTTGCTGGCCTATCTTTTTGTACAACCAGACAAGATGAGTGCAAAAAGAAAGAGTTATTCTGTTGAGTACAAGAAAGGAATTGTGGAGGACTCCCGAGGCAAGAATCTTACGGCTTTTTGCAAAGAGAAGAAGTTGGATATCCGAATGGTCCAAAAATGGCGTGCAGAATACGATAATCTCAGTCTACAGGTGGACAGAGGAAATGCTAAGAAGCGCAAGTGTGGTTCAGGTAGGCAACCTTTATTTTCTGTAATAAAAATAAGACGCCCCCCGAAAATAAGCCATAGTGTGATTTGAGGAAAAAAAAATATAAGACGGTGTCTTATTTTCGGGGAAACACGGTATATATTGCCCCTACTGGCGAATTCCCGGAGCTATTAGAGTGTGTGATCAAGCAAACATGAAGTTGAAAACCATGCTTCCATAAGCATTCTGATGTGTAAAAAGACACAGACTATGTGAGTATTACTCATCTGTAACAGACATCTTGTTACACCCACCGGAGTCTTGCATTTCACACTTATTCTTAACAGAAAACAGAGCTTATATAAAAGGAAATACAGTATTTTTAAATCCGTCCGACTGCTTGGATGTTGAATTTTAAAAGCAGAAGTAAGCCTCCTGAGCTCACAGGTTGTTTTCTAGATGTGACAAACACATACCCTCTAGCTATGCAGCCCCCTTATGGCTCATCCCTCCTCCCTTCCATGGGGCCTTGGAGAGCTGTGCATGATGTCATAAGCCTAGGGTAATGACCAGACAAGAAACAGGAAGTGGGCTGTATAAGGCATTTACTGGCAGGAAAAAATCATGTTTTACTATCCAAAAGAAAAAAAAAAAAAAGAAGAAGTCCACTTTAACTGCTTGCCGACCGCCCACCGCAGTTATACGGTGGGACAGTGGCACTGCTGGGCGAGAGCACGTAGCTCTACGTCCTACCATTAGCGGCCATGCGCGCCGCCGGCGCCCCGTGCGTCTCCCCGAGTCCGGCGGGCGCGATCGCCGCTGGGCACGCGCACTCGTTTGTTACAGAGCGGGGAACGAGAGCTATGTGTGTAAACACAAAGCTCTTGTTCCCGTCAGCGGGGGAAACGCTGATCTTCTGTTCATACAATGTATGAACAGAAGATCAGAGATTTCCCCTAGTGAGTCCACCCTCCCATACAGTTAAAACACGAACAGGAACACACTTAACCCCTTCACTGCCAATGGCATTTTTATAGCAATCCAATGCATTTTTATAGCATTGATCGCTATAAAAATGCCAATTTACCAAAAATGTGTCAAAAGTGTCCAATGTGTCCGCCATAATATCGCAGTACCGAAAAAAAAAAAAAAAACACTGATCGCCGCCGTTACTAGTAAAAAAAAAAAAAAAGCCATAAAACTACCCCCTTTTTTGTAAACGCTATAAATTTTGCGCAAACCAATCAATAAACGCTATGTTGCATCGAAGTTGCCTGGCAAAGTCGCACTGTAAGTCACAACAACTTTTAGGTTGCAGCAGTGTGAACTGAGCCTGGACTATTTTTCTGAAAGTTATTGAATTTTATATCCCCCTGGCTTGGAGATGTAGGCATATCTCAATCTCACCATGAGATCTTGTTCTATGAAAATGTCATGACTACACTGCTATACCAGGAATTGTTTTCCTGGCATGCCAAATACCATGGACTGTTGATAAGAAGAAGAACTGAAATTCTAATACTTTTGACAGGCGAGAGGGACCAGGAGTGCCAATGGGGGACCAGAGAAGAGGATGATCAGGGCTGCTCTGTACAAAACCACATTTTTAGTAACTGAAAAGAACTATAGGAGTAATTTTGTTAACCTCCTGGTGTTCAGAAGGAAGTGATCAATTTAACAACATTTTAGAATCCCCACAAATATTTGATACAGAATCCAATAACTTAAAATGCAGCCAAAACAGAAGAAAATATAATATCCAGTTGCCACGTAAAATGGACACTTGATAGTCATATATACAGCACCAGCAAACGCAAACTGCAGAAGTTGGCTTTTATGGTAGATATAAATAATTTTTTTAAGTTGTGCAAAAAAAAAAAAAAAAAAAATACAACCACAAGCCAAACGCCCATTGTGTGTAGCTGCTAAGCAAACGCCTACAAACTGCACAAACTTTACAAGTTCTCAATACGCAGACACGCCCAAAGTAGGAATGTGCCTATACCTAGGCCAGAACCTTATGTACAGTACTCTATTTACATAGCAGCTTGCCAAGTATTTCACACAGACTTTAACCTCCAATGTTTGCAATATACTCTAGGAAACAAATTGGCATTGGAATGCCAGAGACTTTGCCAAGCACTTCATCAACTGAAAGGCAATAGAAACACAGCCAGAGAAGAATAACTAACTGTACACTGGAAACATTGAGGGGATATACATCAAAATTGGAGCAATGGTGTGAGGCTTTTCATTTTCAAAGTTTTATGCTGCATTTACACTTGGGTTGCAAGTAGGTTGAAGATGTAAAAAGAGAAAAAAAATATATAAAAATGGATCTCTCACTCCTCATTGACTCCTGCTGCTGTCAATCAGAGCCATTGACAAGGGAGCAGGGGATGGGGCAAAGATTTGCTCTGTGTCTAATGGATACACAGAGCGAGCATGCAGGAGTGACCCCTTATAGCAAGTGGCTTACAGACACTAGTAGTTTATTTTTTGTTAAAAACAAAACAAAAACACAGACAGCACCAGAGGAGCCGATGTACCAACTATCTGATGTTAGTACAGTCACCTCCCCTGCTGCTCCATTGTGTTCTGACATGGGGACGGCCCCCACGCTATAACAGTCACTCTGGTCAGCAAACCTTTTCTGGTCATGCCCCTTTCGACAGAAGCCAAACAGGCAGCTTCTGTCAGACCGACTGAGGTACATACGGGCCAAATGTCAGCTGGTTTCTATTGGACTGGCCAATGTTGCCAGACATTCAGCCTGTTTGTACTGGGCTTTAGTGAACAATCTAAAAAACAGAAGCAGAATTTGCTGCCCTGCAGAGCTCTCCAGATTCATTAGTTTTGACAAAATTTCCACCCATTGTGTTTTAAGAGATATTTTCACATTTGATGGTTCATTACCTTTCTATACGTGCCAAGTAGGGTTGTACGAGGAAAAAAAAATAAATAAATCATCGTCAAGTACAAGTACCGATACATTGCGTCAATTAAAAAAAAAAAAAAAAAAAAAAAGGGGTTAACATTTTTCCCAGGTCGCACTGCAAAGAATCACATGCAATTTCCATGTGTGTATAGAAGAGCCATCATGCGGGCAGTTTAGAACTCACAAAACTCAGAGGGCGCGCTGTTCTAGAGACATTAGTGGGTCAAAGCAGCAATCTATTATTGGAAAACCGATGACAAATCGATCACAGGCCCATGCAGGGAGCTGGTAGTGTGCAAGTGAGGCACTGTGACTTACGGGTTCTGTAGTTGAGCCTGGTGGAATGAATGGCTGCCTCTAACCCTGGACCTCCTAGGGGTGGGCAGCGAGCCAAATGGATGCCGGATCGATGGACAGCACAACCAAGAAAAGGACAGCTGCCATCAGTGCTACTCACCAACAGCCTGGGAAATTAAAGGAGCGGGCGGAGGTGCTCCAATATGCAGACAGTACTGTGTGTGCAACTGAGGACGTCCATGGATCAGTAAGTATCAGTTTCTGGAGCATTTGGGCGAGTACCGATACTCGCTCAAATGACACACATTCCTTAAAGGATAATTGGTGGCTGGGGGAATCACTGTCTAGGACAGTGGTGGCGAACCTTGGCACCCCAGATGTTTTGGAACTACATTTCCCATGATGCTCATGCACTCTGTAGTATAGTTGAGCATCATGGGAAATGTAGTCACAAAACATCTAGGGGGCCAAGGTTCGCCATCACTGGTCTAGGAAATACTGCACTGTCCTAAATGCCAACTTCTGTGTGGAATGCCTACTGAATGTTGAGTTTCACGCAAGCTATTCCAGTTCTACTCCATTCTTTCTGTACATATGAATTGAATAATCTTCTGTCAAGAACTCCAATCATGGACAGAAGTGCTCAGAGAAGAATGTTCAGCCAAGGACCCTGTTAACCATATTAAAAAGGAGTTTGGGTGTGCGTTTACGTGTTTACATCACCCTATCCTTTTCCATCCAAAACTGGGTGCCGTTTCCAAACAAAAACCACAGCTGCCTGGACCACTTCCACAAGAAACCTGACAGTCCATTGAAAATTTACAGACTCCTGCCACTGCTGCTGAAATAAGGCCCCTTTCACACCGAGGTGTATTTCAGGCGTTTTAGTGCTAAAAATAGCACATAAATAACGCCTGAAATACTCATGCCCCAGCATTCTCAATGTTAAAACCCGAGTGCTTTCACACAGCGATGCGCTGGCGGGAGAAATTATTTTTTTCCTGCAAGCAGCATCTTTGGAGCGGTGAGTATACCGCTTCTTCCCTTTGAAAACAATGGGACACCGTGGTAATACCGCCTGCAATGCGCCGCTAGCGGGGGTTAATACCGCACCGCTAGCGGCCAAATACCAACGCAATTCCGAGGGTATAGCACTGCTATACCGCCACTGCACATACTGCCCCAGTGTGAAAGGGGCGTAAGCCTTACATTGGAAGCAGCAAAAATTGTTACGAGGAAACTACAAATGGTATTTAATACATGACAATGATTACCAGAACAGTATGGGTTAGCTGAAGGAATTACAGCTCAACCAATTTATTTCTTGATCCCTCACTAAAAACTAGATGGAAGCATCTTAAAATTGACATGTCACTTCTAGGACTCCTTCATTTGTGTGTCAAAATGTACCATTTTAAGAGAAAAAAAAAAAGGTAATTTTGAAATTGATGGCAGCAACGCATCAAAAAAAGTTAGGATAGGTCAACAAAAAGGTGGCCAAGTACAACCCCAATTCCCAAAAATGTTTGGACAGGGCCATTCTCCTTTAGGCTACTTTAACACTGGGGCGGTGGGGGCATCAGCAGTAAAGCGGAGCTATTTATGGCGGCACTTTAACGTTGTTTTTTATTTCGGCGCTATTCCGCTACTAGCGAAGCACTTTTAACCCCCGCTAGCGGCCAAAAAGGGGTTAAAACCGCTCGCAAAGTGCCGCTGCCCATTGATTTCAATAGGCATGGGCGCTTTAAGAGCGGTGTATACGTTGCCCTAAAAATTAGGCTAGTAAGACTTTACCATCCTGGCAGCGCATTGCTCCAGTGTGAAAGGTTAAAAACAAAGGGATATTCTTATGCTTTTGTAAACACTTTTTTGTATAGATCAGAACAAAAATGGTTACCTTCATTTTAAATTGGTGCGGGTTTCCTATTCATTCAGAATTTCCACAAAAAAAAAAAACACACACACACACACACACACACACACACACAAATAGAAAAACGTCATTCAGTGCAGTGTACGCATTAAAAAAAAAACCTATACACGTTTGAACAAGCTCCCACTCTACCACCAAGACTGAGGAACAATTACATGTTCCATGGGTCATTTTTTTCAGTGTGTCACATAGAAACCAAGAAGTCTACAGTGACTCAGTTTCTATGGGTGTGAAGTACACAGTGTATTTTAATGTTCATATCCCGAGAATCCATTCCGAAGGCACCCAATTAGAAAGGAAGATGCCTAAATTGTATGTACTTGCAAAAAGATTAAGCGTTTGTTGTTACATGATATTACAGTACTGCAAAATTTCTGGAAAAAAAAATAAAAACACTTAATTTAAACTTATGGTAAGCGACCACAATAAAACAAAAGCCAAGGTTGCACTGAGTAAATAGATGCTCCAAAAAGCACAAACTTTAAGTTTGCATGTGCCTGTGTCGGGGTCTTAAGCCCCTTACCAGCGGGAATGTGGAAGCAATCTAACAGCTAGAATTTGGCTTGTCAGGGCTTGACAAATTTGCTATCCTTTAACCTTTTCATAGCCAGAGCTATTTTTTGCAAATGCTTAAAAAAAAAAAAATACATATATAAAAAAAAATAAGAACTTTTGTACTCAGGGTAAAATCCTTTTCTCCGTCGTCCATGGACGGACATAACCTTCACAAGTCTCGACATTTGGGTTATGTTCCTGTTAATAGGAGAGGACTAGGCAGAACATGTTACATATTTAAATACATGTTACTTTAACAGAGTTAAACAGCCCCGCCCAGGGGGCGGTAGGGGTGCAACGGATCGTGCCCGATCCGCCATCCGAACGGGTCGACCTGTTCGGATCGGCACAGTATGTGATCCGCGGAACGCACCGCCGCCGCTGCCTTAGGAAAGACCACGGCTTCGGCCTAGCTCCGGAGCGGTCGGCCATCTTGGTACACTCAGCGGCGATGCGCACTGACGTCATCACCCCTCCCTCTGCTCGTGGATCTTTTCTATTCTGCAAGAGCGCACTGACTCTGCATGCAACCCGAGTACAGTGAGACGGACCGAGTACATCAGTACAGTGAGTTGGCTAATGGCTATTACAGGGGGAAAAATGGCTATACACACAGTGTTACTGTTTACTAGTGTGGGCACAATGTTGGCTATGACCATTATTACAGTGGCAAAAATGGCAATTACAGTGTTAGTTTTACTAGTGTGGGGGCAATGTTGGCTATGGCTATTAATAATAGCCATTGTCAACATTGCCCCCACACTAGTAAAACACTAACCCTGTAATTGCCATTTTTCCCCACTGTAATGGTCCCAAAAATAAGTCAAAAATTGTCCGATGTGTGCCATAATGTCGCGGTCACGAAAAAAAAAAAAAAAAAAAACGCTGATCGCCGCCATTGGTAGTATAAAAAAATAAATAAAATAAAATAATAAAAATGTAAAAAGACAAAACTTGTTTGTCTTTTTTTTTTACTGATCCGAAAATGATGCGATCCGTGACTCCTGATCCGAGGATCGATCCAATCTGAGTTTTTTTATCCGTTGCACCCCTAGGGGGCGGTCCCTCCGGACATAACCCTCCTCCCTGCAGCATGCAGCCTCAGTTCGTAACAAGCAGTACAAACCTAAAAAGGAGGGGTGGGTGTTGTGTCCGTCCATGGACGACAGCGAAAGGGATTTTACTGCGAGTACAAAAAAAAATCCCATTTTCTCTTATCGTCCATGAATGGACACAGCCTTCTCAAGTTTTGACATATGGGACGTCCCCAAGCAGTGTTAAAAAACGAGGGGCGGGAACAGAGTCAGTAAAAAACAAACAACTTCACCCCAAAACAAGCAGAGCTCCTCAATGGAGGAGGTACAACTAAACAGCCGCCTGCAAAACCTTGCGGCTGAGGGAAGCATCTGAAGATGCACTCACATTAACCTTATAAAATTTGGAAAAAGTGAACGGACGACCAAGTCGCCGCCTTGCACACCTGTGAGACAGATGGTTGATGTCGAAAGCCCAGGAAGCACCAATTGCCCTGGTTAAATTTGACTGGAAGGGGGGGCACCCGCCCCTTAAGAGCATAGACCTGTAGGACGATCCACGAGAAATGGTGGCCAACGAGACCACTAGACTCTTGTGGACCAGATACTGACACAAAGAGTCAGACCTCCGAAAACAGAGCCGTAGCAGACAGGTACATCCGCAAAGCACAAAGTATGTAGCGCAACCTCTCTAGGATGCGCCGACCGAGGACACAAGGTCGGAAGTACAATGTCCTTGTTAAGGTGAAAGGCCAAAACCACCTTCGGAAGAAATGTTGCGGGCACAACACCGCCTTATCCTTATAGAGGACCAAGTATGGCGACTTGCAAGACAAGGCTGGCAATTCAGAAACACGTCTGACGTAATGGCCACTAAAAAGGCCACCTTCTGGAGATGGTGTCGAGAGGAATCTCTCCGATGTTTTCAAAGGGAGGTTGCTGGAGAACCGAGAGCATCAGATTCAAATCTTATGTAGGGAGAGGTGGTTTAATAGGGGGAGGGGGGATACTAAAGTACATGGACAAACCCCCTGCACAAAAATACCCACCAGGGAATGGGCCGCCGAAAGAACACTGGCCCTTAATGGTGCTTAAGGCAAGTTTCTGATCTACACCCCGCTGTAAAAAACAGCAGGACCCTGGAAACTGAATATGTCCGTGGACGCCACCCCATCTCTTCGCACATAGAAATGTAGGCCTTCCAGGTGGGATGGTGGATCTTCCTGGAAGACGACTTCTGTGCCCCCAACATAGTTGAGATGACAGAGTGCACCGCCACCAGGCGAACGAGATCAGCTTACAAAAAAAAAACGCATCCGACGCGTCTGCCCAGGGATCTCTGGACCTGGCCACAAACTGACACTTTGTGGTTGAGGCGAGAGGCCAGGAGATCCACATCCGGTGTGACCCACTTCCTGCAAAAGGAGTTGAAACACCTCCGGATGCAATGACCATTTCCCCTGGTCCAGCATCTGGTTACTCAGGTAGTCTGCCTGCCAGTTTTCTACGCCTGGAATGTAGACGGCCAAAAGAGCCGTCACGCTTCTTTCCGCCCACCTTAGGATGCGAGTGACCTCGGAGTCAAACTCAGTGTTCCCCCCTAATGGTTGACATAAGCCACTGCCGTTGGCATTGTCCGACTGGATCCTGATTGGGCGACCTTGCAACCACCTTGACCACAAGGAGAGGCACAGCCTGATTGCCCGAAGTTTTAGGACATTGATCGGCAGACGGGATTCCTCTAGAGTCCAGCGACCCTGGGCCGACTGGACCCCCGGACGCCCCCCCCCCCCCAACCTGTGAGGCTGGTGTCCGTTGTAATCACCGTCCACTGGAAGGGAAGAAACGACTACCCAGACCGAAGAGCCAGGGATCTCAGCCACCAATTCAGAGAGATTGACTAGGTGGCTTACCTTAATCTGGCGATCCAGAGACCACAGAGATTTGTTCCATTTGGACAGGATCTACTTCTGCAATACGCCTGTGGAAGTGGACATATGGTACTGCCTCAAGGGAGGCTACCATCAGACCCAGGACCCGCATGCAAAAAACGGAGAGACAACCATTAGTCTGCAATTTTTCCAGGTCGTTACCAGGACCGACTTCTGGATATTCAAAACCCACCCAAATTCTCGGAGGGTCTGGCTGGCTATAGACACATCCACCTCCAATTCCAATTCTTCAGAAGATAGTCTAAGTAGCCCAAGATAGCAATGCCTCGCTGTCTCAGCAAAGCTAGAATCGGTGCGAGCACCTTGGTGAAAACTCCTGGTGCTAAGGCTAGTCCAAAAGGAAGGGCCACAAACTGATAGTGGTCTCCTCCGATAGCAAAAACGCAGAAACCTCTGGTGTTCTGGGCAAATTGGGACATGAAAGTATGCGTCCTTGATGTCCAAGGACACCAGAAAGTTCCCCTAATGGAGCGCAGCCACCACCGAGCGAATGGATTTCATGCAGAACTTCCGTACTCTCTCGAAGGCATTTAGGGCTACGAGGTCCAAGATCTGAAGGACCCAGTCCTTCTCCGGAGCCACAAACCGATTCAAATAAAATCCCTGAGACCTCTCGCCCTGTCGGAACGGGTAAAATTACCCCGCATGTCTTGCACTGCCCCCAATAGGGCAGATCGACGAGCCGGAAGGAGAGGAAGATTTGAGGGAAAGAATCTGTTCGGTGGACAGGATGTAAACCATCTTGAACCGCGAAGAGACCACCTCACAGACCCACTGGTCGGAGAGCAGGGAGGTCAACTGAGCTGTGAACCTGCGAAGCCGCCGTCCCACCTGTGAGTCGGGCGGGGGCAAAACTTCATGCGATGGCGTGTATGGATGCCTGTTTGTTCGGCTTGTGCATTCAGGGACGACTTCTGTCCCCCAGCTGAGCCTTTGCCAGCCTGGGAGGATCTACCCCAGGCTCCTTCCCCTTGGTGGACTGAGGCAGGAGAGTGCTCTTATCTTCAGCGACATCCTTAAGAATGTCATCCAGCGAGGTACCAAAAAGTCTCCCACCTTTGAAGGGTAAATCTGCCAGGGCTTTTATGGATGCTTGGTCAGCAGAACCAACATTTCAGCCAAATCAGGCGGCGCAACCCCACCGCAGATACAGAGGCTCTGGATATCAAGGGGGCCACATTCATAGTAGCTGGTCGGCCAGTCTAATAAATTCAGGAGGGAGCTGGTGCTCCTCCACAGTCTGGTGCAAAACCTTTGCCCAATCAGTAAGTGTCTGAGACACCAAGGTTGCAGCCAAAATAGACCACAATGCAGACCCCAGGATGGTAAACATGGAGCAGGTCAGCGCCTCGAAACTCCTATCAGTATGGTCCTTGAAAGAAGGGGTCCCTTCTATAGGGAGAGAAGTTACCTTATTTAACCAGGCAACTGGGGGAGAGGAGGAGAAGCTAATTTTTTCAAAAGGCTGTCCTCAAGAAGGGACCACCAGATACTGAGGAACCACAAAGGACTTCTGAGACTTTTCCCATTCCTTATCCATGAATTTGTCAAAAAAGGACACAAGGAAAAACCTTTACAGAGCGGTCCGACTTGTGGGACCCAAAAAAGACTGAGCCCTCAGTGGATGCCTCAGCTGCACCATCCAGGTTAAGGAAGTCCCTCACAGCACTGATAAGCGCACTAACAAGTGCCCCGTCTTACACTGACCCAGGCGAGGGGTCTTCCTCTAACAAATCAGAACCGGGGTCCTGCGCCGCAGCCGGACCCGGGTCTGAGTCAGAGCATTCTCCAGGAGAAGTCAGGTGGAAGGGGGTGCTTTGTACCCCCCTTATGCCCGCATGACACTTCCACCCTGGCAACAAATGTTTCCAGGACTGCCTACAAAGTGTCCATGGGATCCGCAGGAGCACCAGCTGCCACCTCTGGCTTGTTTGGGGGGGAAGAAGGACCAGATACTGACTCCAACATGGACAGCTCTCAGGGACCTATTCAAGACCTGAATGTCCACCCTCCTTGCAGCGCTGACCGGGGGGAGGGGGCGTTTACCCAGGGGACTCACCAACCCAGCAAGAGGACTGCCAAGCGCCACTGCCTGCCCTCTGTACACAGCGTGTGTTGAGGCAAAAGCTGTGAGGAAAGACTGTGGAGGAACAAATCTGAGGAGAATTGTGCTGCGCGCCGTTTAGAAGCCAGCACTAAAGGCCAAACCCCACACAAAATGGCTGCCAGACACCTCAGAGATAACAGGGTGCGACCACAAAAAAAATGACCGTCCGCAACAAGCTGCGCTATAGCGCAACCATGACAAAATGGCCGCTAATGGGACATTCTATTGTAAACAGCAGACTGCAAAAAAATGGTGGCTGAATGCTGCGATGTGGATGAGAAGGCCGAATGGGGCTTCCCTGAGGCAAAGCACACCACCACAGATAAAAATGGGCCAAGACACCAGTCTCCCAGTGGGAAATAGAGCCCCCCCCCACAGGTCCACCCGGTAGCAGCAAGTAGAGCAGCAGAGGAAAATGTGAAGGGAGGATAGGAGAACCCTCTAACCCCAGCAGTTTCGACACCCGCCGAGGCACGAAAGACTGTACTTACAGTCGCATTCCTGACAGGCATTCAACCACATTGGAGTAGCCGTCGGCCCGGTCCACTGAGTGAGACAACACAACAGCCCAGTCATGTGTGTGAACCCTGGAGCAAAAAGCCCACCGGCCACCCCAGGAGTCATGGGGTATGTAGTGGCAGACCCAGCCCTTAGCTAAGGTGTGCTCACGCTCGCTGGTCGGACTGAGGAGACTACAAGGATCTATATATTATTTAGCCTGTCACTCAGTCAGAAGTTGATGGAAGAATCTTAAAATTAAAAAAGAAAATATTAAAAAATGTCTTCAGGGCGCTGGGCCCAAAGGGAGCCACGTTCTTCTCTGCTAGGCAGAAGAAAAAAAAAAACACCAAGGCTGCATGCTGATGTTAAAGTAATATGTATTTAAATATCTAACATGTTCTGCCTAGTCCTCTTCTATAAACAGGAACATAACCCATATGTCAAGACTTATGAAGGCTGTGTCCGTCCATGGACAATAAGAGAAGATTTCATAAAACCTCCAAAAATGTATATACAATTCATACATTATATGGTTGTTCCTTTTTTTTATGTCACACGATATTACTGCAAAAATGTCTAAGAAACACAGAATTTTGGTAACAAAAAATCTCCCCCACATAAAAAGGTAATTTTAGGGGACACAAAGATGCAATGACATAACACTAGAAGGGGACCGGGGTCAACAACTAGAAGGGGAGAAGAGCGGCATAGATCACCCTAACCGAAGATAGCGGCGGCAGCACCTGAGAGCTGACGGACAGATCGGCTTCGGCTGCCGACATCGCGGGCGCCCTGGACAGGTACGTGTCCATATATTAAAAGTCAGCAGCTGCAGTATTTGTAGCTGCTGACTTAATTTCCCTACCGAGTCACTGTAAAAATGACGCCGGCGGGAACCCTCCTTCCCTGTGGACGTCATATGACGTCCTTGCCTTCCCGCATTGCTCGGGACCCGGTGCACATGCCCGCAATCACAGCAGGACCATAGATCTGTGTGTGTAAACACACAGATCCATGTCCGGTCAGCGGGGAGGAGACCGAGGTGTGTTCCCAGTACAGAGGAACACACATCGGTCTCCTCCCCTTGTGAATCCCCTCCTCCTACAGTCAGAACACACTTTAGGGAACATATTAACACACACAAACAGCCGCCATTACTAGTAAAAAAAAAAAAATGCCATAATCCTATTCCCTATTTTGTAGATGTTAGAACTTTTGCGCAAACTGATCAAATACGCTTATTGCCATTTTTTTTTACCAAAAATATGTAGAATACGTATCGGCCTAAACTGAGGAAAACTATTTTTTTTTTTTTTTAGGAGATTAAATCAAAAAGTAAAAGGTAGCGTTTTTTTTTAAATTCTCACTCTTGTTTATAGCGCAAAAAATAAGAACCGCAGAGGTGATAAAATGCCACCAAAAGAAAGTTCTATTTGTGGGAAAAAAGGCTTCAATTTTGTTTGGGAGCCACGTCGCACAACAGCGCAATTGTCATTCAAAATGCGACAGCGCTGAAAACTAAAAATTGGTCTGGGCAGGAAGGGGTTGAAAATGCCCTGTATGGAAGTGGTTAATTTTTCCTGGCGGAACTCTGCTTTAAAAACTTAAAGGGGAGTTCCACCCACAATTTAACTTTTTAAATATAAATACCCCTGTAATACGCAAGCTTAATGTATTCTAGTAAAGTTAGTCTGTAAACTAAGGTCCGTTTTGTTAGGTTGTTACAGCATTTAGATACAGTTAACCTCCTTGGCGTTTTTCCCGTGTCTGACACGGGGTAAAAATTTGTTTATTGTTGATCCCGTGTCAGACACGGGCTCTCGCTGAATCCAGAACTGTTTATTACCTTCTCCCTGACCGCGGCCATGTGTGAGCGAGCGGGTTCGCTCGATTCACACAGTCCCCGTGGGCTCCGTTCCCTGCGATCGTCGCACGGGGACGGAGAACGGCGCCAAATTCAAAAATGAAACAAACACTTTACATACAGCTAATCTTATAGACTGTATGAAAAAATACACACCCCCCATTCCTGGGTCTGCCCATGCCCTTCATTTTATATAATAAAAACTTTTCTTTCTCCCTGCAAACTTTGCATAGCAACCAAAAGTGTCGCACATGCTCAGTGCTGCAATGTTATAGGTTTCAGTCAGGTTTGCAAGGACTACTGGGAAACATGATGCCTATTCCAGAAACCCTTGCAAATAGCCTTGTGACTTAATAGCCTGCCCTAGGCTAATAAGGAGGGTTTGCAGGAAGGGAAACATATGCCTATTCCAGAAACCCTTGCAAATAGCCTTGTGACTAATAGCCTGCCCTAGGCTAATAAGGAGGAGGAAGTAAAAAACAAATTAAAAAAGGTATTTACAAGCAACAAAATAAATTAAAATTGTGCATTCTGAACACTATGAGATTAGGGCATGCAGCACAGACACACATACAAAAAAATGGGAGGAACTCCACTTTAACTGCAAAAAAAACAAACAAACAAAAAAAAAAAAAATTACAGCATAGTTTATCTCCAGAACTTCAAAAAGATACACAGATTTTGCAACAGGCACACAGCAGCACAGTACTAAGAGTCTGAACTCCCCAACTATTCCACAGCATAGGCCACTGGCTAGGGGGAGTCCAATATATCACAGCACATTATAATACAGAGCCGCTACATTTTAAACAGGTTCATTTTTCACATGTTAACATTTTAAAGACACTTCTGCATCTAGCCATACTGTTGCCATCAATAGAGGTATGGAATATTTCTACAACTAAACAGGCCATTAATTTATCTCTGTAAAGTGTCACATCTTTGTTTACTGCAAAGCCTTGAAATAGCCCAAATATGTGCCAAGATGTCTTGTCCAAGTGGTCAGAGCGATATAGATTTCAGGTACAGCCCTTTCCCTGCTCAGAGAAATAAATTACATGCAAGAAGAAAGCTTGTACAGATGCCTGTCCAAAGTTATTTTTGAAGCTGCTGTTGCCACACAAATCCTTGTCAAGTAATCTTACTTAAGAAAAAGCTGATCCCTGCTGGACTCCCTTCAAAAGTTACAGAGTATTCCAGCCTCAGATGCTGGATAGTAGAAAGGTCTGCCCTGATCCAAACAACTACATACAAAAAGTGCTTAAAAATGCTCAAGCCACAACCAAAGTTGTTATGGCCAGAATAGTCAAGGAAATCTGGAGCAGTTTCAGCTCTCGAAAGCTATATACCAACAATCAGGTGATCATCGTACGATCGATTTTTAGGATGTGCACAGGCCATCAGCATTTAGCTGCTTATATTCTCCAATTATGTGGCCTATAAAACTCAGTAAGGAAAAAAAAAAATGTAATCAGATTCCTGAACCCACACAAGTGATATGGATGCAATAGGGGGATCTCTATTGCACTATACACCATTCTGCCGATTGCGGTTTTCCAGCAGGACACAAGGCAATTGTACACAATATCAATCATATTTATCAAAAAAGTCATTACATCTTGAACTATGTATGGGTGGGATGGATGTACCCAAGTTAATTGACCTGGGTATAACCAGTCGGCCCCCCCCCCCCCTCAATTTAATTAATGCTAGTAGCCATTAAAGCTGCAAGCAGTAATCTCTGTTCTCACAGTAGAACACAGTAGCTCCCACAATCTGCATTCATGGGGGGGGGTGTGGGGGGGGTTAGGTGGTGAAACAATATTTTTTTTTTAAGCTATTGACTTACTCATTTATGGAAAAAAAATTGGACAAGACTAGAGTAAATTTACACAGCAGTGACATTCAGCAAGACTCATCACTTACAGTGTAGTCTCCCAGTGTTTGTGTATTAATAATGATTCACTTATAGTAAATTACACATTCACTGCTTTATAAATATGCTCCTGTAAATTCCCTTCCATGCTGCTGCGACATCCCAAGTCACATGACATGTGAAATCCAATGTTAGTAGCACTACTGAAGGTTCCTGTACTACTTCAAGGCGACTTCGGGCCAACTTGTGCCCATAGACTTTAATGGAAGTTGCCTCGTCAGTTATCAAGTCGCCAGCTAGTCGCACTAAGTAGGGCAACTCTCAGATTGCAGTAGTGTTAACCAAACCTTTAGCATACTTACTGAGCTACTATAAAAAAAATACAGAACAAAAAAAAAAAAGGGGGAAAAAGAAACTGGGCTAGGAATAAAAAGCTGAAAACCCAATTCCCAGCTAATGAATGAAAGCTGCGATTAACACAAAAAAAACGGAGTTTGGGAAAAAAAAATAAAAAATCGCGCTAATAAAAATGGTCAATTTAAGAAATAAAACCACCAATAATCGATTAATAAAAATGAACCCATACATAACTTGATAGTATAAATTTGTGAAAAAACTAGTGATGGTGAATCCACAAATAAATGAAAATCAGTAATATTAAGAATCCATGAAAAATTCATGAAATCCAAGGATTAGTGCCCATAAATTAGTGAGAATCAGGGCGGAGCGGCGTGCTGTTTATTTGTGGATTCAATATCACTATTTTTCACAAATTCATCATACTATCAAGTTATGTACGAGTTGAATTCTTATCGATTGGTGGTTTTATTTAATTTTTTTAATTCATCATAATCTTGCTGGAAAGGATAAAAGTAGTAATAGAAGGGCTGAAATACTTTCATTTCCCAGACAAAGTGCTTTGGGAGTTTCTCTCCAGTGCTGACCAAAAGAAACCAAAGAGAAAGTGCATCCAGAAAGTATTCACAGCGCTTCACTTTTTCCACATTTTGTTATGTTACAGCCTTATTCCAAGATAGATTACATTCATTAATTTCCTCAAAATTCTATAACCAATACCCCATAATGACAATGTGAAAGAAGCTTGTTTGAAATCTTTGCAAAATGTATTAATGGGGGGGGGGGAAGCTTGGCACACTTTTTGGGCAGTTCCTCCCATTCTTTGCAGGACCTCTCAAGCTACATCAGGTTGGATGGGGAGCGCCAGTGCACAACATTTTCACATCTCTTCAGAGATTTTTAATTGGGTTCAAGTCTGGGCTCTGGCTGTCACTAATGAATTTAATCCATTTTGGAACAAGGCTGCAACATAACAAAATGTGGAAAAGTGAAGCGCTGCGAATACTTTCTAGATGTAGGCTGCCAATGCCAAAATTATTTTGAAAAAAAAAAAAGCATACAGCTAGTGAAGCCAGAGCAAGGTCTGCATACTTGTCCTGAGTCAAACAGTCACCATGACAGCAAAACTAGCATGTTCAGAAGTCAACTACAGCAGTCTACACATTTTCCAAACTGCAGCTTTCCATTAAGGCCAATTTCACAGTGTGGCGGTAGGCATTAGCAGTAAAGCGCCTCACATTTTAGGCAGCGCTGATATAACGGCGTTTTTCGTCTGCTAGCACACGAAAAGCAGCGCTGCCCATAGATTTTAATGGCTGGGGTGGTTAAGTGAGTGGTGTATACACTGCTCCCGCAGTGCCCCAAAAATGCTGTTTTCAGGAAAAAAAAAAATTCCCCTGTCTTGCAAGCACACCGCTGCAGAAGAGGCAGTTTACAGGCGCTTTTCAGGGCAAAAACCGCCTGTAAAACGCCTCAGTGTGAAAGTAGCCTAAAGGATACCTGTGCTGACAGACTGCCTATACGTCACTGTCATACTCTTCTACAGATGCCAGTTCCTAACGGTAATGCTAATCCAATGGCTTGAATATTTTTTGAGTCACTGGCTTGATTACCAATTATTTTGAATCAACGGGTATCAAAATACTGAAGCCAGAGACTACAAGGCAACTAACATCGTCAGAAGTCTGCAACCCTGGAAGCACTTGAAACTTCTCTGGGTTTCCCTGAAAACAGAACTCCAGAAGATATAAATGAATAGCCAAAAAAAAAAAAATAACACAACACCACACCCCAAAACTACTTCTTCCGAGCCCATGTCATTCAAGACCTACTCCAACATGTGACTGGAAAGTGAAAGCATTACAGTGATGAGATCGTCTCTGTAATTTTGCTTTCACTTCCTATCTGCATGTTTCTCAGCAAATAAACCGATTAGCTCCTACTACTACTACTACTACTACACACATAGCCCATATTGTACAGGGACTGGAGGTGAATAGAATACCGGGTCATATTCAGGTACTTGCCCATGTTAAATAAAAAAATACACTTAATTATGAATTACAGAGCTGCAATGATGTGCGTCTTTTATATCTGCTTAGAGTTCAGTTTAAACCATGTGGCCACCGCCTCACTGGGAAAATACACCACTTTACAGTTTATTACTGGGGTTATGGCTGCAGAAAGATGCCATAGCCCAGTATTAAAATTTTATGCAGTCGCTGCTCTTTCCGATAAAAGTGACCCGAGCAGGTTTCTGGTGGTCCTTAGGCTATCCTGGCTCATAGGGAAGCCAGACAACCGGTCCGGGAGGCATTGAGAGACGTTGTGACGCAAGCAAGAACTTTTATTTTTGTTTTTTTTAGCGTTGGAGCAATTTTTTTTTCTTTAGCGACGCTTTCCATTGTAGGAGGAGCTTAGACCAAGATCTCTCCATAAGGAGGTCCTGTCATGCCTCACGTTTACATTTCTTGTGATTGGAACAAAAGTGCCATTTATTTATATTTAGAGGGGACAGCGTTTAAAAAAAAAATTCTGTATTGCAACAAACATGGCTACCTGGACATCTTTTCTGCGTGCTACACAGCCACTAATTGCAGTTCTACATATAGAGATCCCCATACATGCATTCCATTAAATTCACAGACTTTAAAATGGTAGGCTTATGTGGGAAACCCATTTTAAAAATAGATTTTCACTGATACGATAAACTTAAAACCTTAGGTTTTCATTTCTGCAACCAGATAAATCAGGGCTCAAAATTTCAAGTCCAGAGCTACTAGCCAGGCCTTGAGGGTTACCCGCCAGTTGCCCCACTCAACCCCTACCCTGTCCTGCCGCCAAATACACTCAAATTATCTCATGAGATGACACTTAAAGTTGTTTAATATTTATTTTTGTAACTTAATTCTGCATTAAACATTTATCATTGCTCATCAATGCCGCTTCACTTGTGCCCAACAATGAAGCCTGTCCAGTGGAAGAGAGGAGAGGAGAGGAGAGGAAGAGGATTGCCATTCAGATCATCAATGTGCCGAAGGAAGAATTGCTGTAACAGCTTTCATTTGAATTGCAGAGTGTTCCTACTGCTCGCCGTCACATACAGCCCCGCCTCCTGGCCCGGGTACTTTGATACAGGCCCCGGGATTTAACAGGTGATCTGTCCATCACAGTACCTGGGCCAGGAGGCGGGGCTGTATGTGACAGTGAGAGCAGGGAACACTCAGCAAGTCTAAGGAAAGCCGATACAGCGTTGTTCCTTGACGTCCTTATGATCCAACCGCCTGCTCTCCTCTCACCCCACAACTCCATTTAATGCTGCTCACTTACATTAACGTGTAACTTTCTGCACACAGATATCTCAAACAATGTTATCAGCTTTTAAAGTGCTTTTCTGTGAACTACAAAATCCTTCCATGCTATGTCAGATAAACTGTGGGTGTTTGTAGTAAAAATATCAGCAGAATAGCCATACAGCAATAACGATACACCTCCATAGATGCATTTAGCAAGCATTGTCACCTTAGTACAGGAGGTTTTACCAGATGGAAAAAGGAGATAGGATATCATTTACACACACACACACACACTATGTATTGGCGTATAACACTCACTTTTTCACCCTGTAAAATCGGTTGCAAATAGTGTGTGTGCGTGTTATACGTCGATACTGCAATTTGGGCTGCCTCAGAGAGAACGGGGAGGGAGTGGGACGAGTGCCTTCACATTACATACAGCGAGAATCTCCCGTTTACTCAGCGGCCTCTGTAATAGGAAGTCCCGTCTCCTGGGCCAGCATTGGACCAGTGTTCTGTCTTATCATAGAAGCCGTCCAAGAGGCGGGACTTTGTATTTAAGAGGCCACCAAGTAAACAGGAGATTCTAGCTGTATGTCATCTGACGGCATTCATGCCGTCCCCCCTCCCTGAGATGGGCATTGATCAGGCTGCATTCATGGCAATTGGGAGTCTGCAGATAGGCATTGATCAAGCAGCATTGATGGGCAATTGAGGCTGCAGATGGGCAGTGAACCTTATTTTGCTTCAAATTTCTAATGTTAGTTTTTTTCCTGAAACTGCCCTCTTAAAATGAAGGTGCGAGTTATATGCCGATAAATACGGTATATCTTAGAATCAATATGCTGTAAAATAATCAATTTTTGGGCTTCGGTCTACTTTATTGAAGTTCAAAACTTTTCAATACATTTTCTTTAAGGCTAGGTTCACAGTTCACACTATTGTCGCATGCGGCTCACAGCAGTGGTCTGGTGTGTCCCCGTTCACCGATTCAGGTCTGATTTCAGCCCAAATTTTCGTGTTGCATTTGGACCAGAAAAATGGAACAAAAGACGTTGCACATTCACACCAGAGTCGCTGCGGAGACATGTGAACCTGCTCCATAGAGAGTTGGTTACAATCTCCTACCATGAGAATTTGATGTGCGGAAACCCACAGCCAAGTCACATAGGTGTGAACGCAGCCTTAAACTCAAAACATTTTGTTAAACGATAATTAAAACATATGCCCTACCGATTCCTGTTCTTTATGACTTGATTTAAATGGTCTTTTCATTTAAAAATAGAATACAAAACACGTATTAAATACAGAACTGATTGGTACCGGGGTATAATTAGCATGGTGTTACATTAACTTAGAAGCTTCTGTACAGCACATGTCAAAGTTGATTTAGGGTTATGAGCGCTGGAGCAGTGCCGTATGCGATTACTGACATTTCAGATCATAAGGTCATTGCCCAAAAAAGACAAACAAAAAAAAAAAAACCCACACACTAAAATCATGCAAATCAAGACAAAGTAAATATAAAGCTTGCATTAGTCTTCATTAAGGAAAAAGTACTTGAAGTAAATAGAACAGCAGTTTAGATCTTTTTTGTTCACTTTTTAAAGTAAAATGTACTGAATTTAGTTTGTATTATTATGTGGTCATGGGGCCATTTCTAGTACAAGCTTACTTTTTTCTCCACATCAACAAGGGAGAAGAACTACAAACCATGTAATCTAAGAAACATTGTGGTAAAACAATCTAGTCATTTTGTCATCTTCTCTAGTTTGTTATTTTAGGCACTGGAGGCTATGGCTTTGGTTAACCACTTAAGACCCGGACCAAAATGCAGGTAAAGGACCTTGCCCCTTTTTGCGATTCGGCACTGCGTCGTTTTAACTGAAAATTGCGCGGTCGTGCGACATGGCTCCCAAACAAAATTGGCGTCCTTTTTTCCCCACAAATAGAGCTTTCTTTTGGTGATGTTTGACCACCTCTGCGATTTTTATTTTTTGCGCTATAAACAAAAATAGAGCGACAATTTGAAAAAAAAAAAAAAGCAATATTTTTTACTTTTTGCTATAATAAATATCCCCCAAAAATATTTAAAAAAACATTTGTTTCCTCAGTTTAGGCCAATACGTATTCTTCTACATATTTTTGGTAAAAAAAAAAAAAAAAAAAAAAAAAAAAAAAAAAAAAAAAAAAAAAAAAATCGCAATAAGCGTTTATCGGTTGGTTTTCGCAAAATTTATAGAGTTTACAAAATAAGGGATAGTTTTATTGCATTTTTATTAATTTTTTTTTTTTTACTACTAATAGCGGCGATAAGCGATTTTTTTCATGACTGCGACATTATGGCGGACACTTCGGACAATTTTGACACATTTTTGGGACAATTGTCATTGTCACAGCAAAAAATGCATTTAAATTGCATTGTTTACTGTGGAAATGACAGTTGCAGTTTGGGAGTTAACCACAGGGGGCGCTGTGACTGAGTGTTCCCTGTGTGTGTGTGTTTACAACTGTAGGGGGGTGTGGCTGTAGGTGTGACGTCATCGATCGGGTCCCCCCATAACAGGGATGACGCGATCGATGCTGTGGCCACAGAGAAGCATGGGGAAGCCGCGTTTACACACGGCTCTCCCCGTTCTTCAGCTCCAGGGGCGGATCGCCGCACTGCAGCGGCGACCGGGTCCGTGAGTCCCGCGGTCCCGGAGCTTCGGACCAGGTCACGGGAGCGCGCCGCGGGCGCGCGCCCGTGACCCACGGCTGGGTACTAAAATCAACGTATATATACGTTGATGTGCACAGCCGTGCCATTCTGCCGATGTATATGTGCAGTAGGCGGTCCTTAAGTGGTTGAAGGGTCACTAAAGGAAACATTTTTTTTGCTGAAATGACTGTTTACCGGGTATAGAGACATAAAAGTTAACCGATTCCTTTTCAAATGATTAAAAATCGATCATATAATGTGCCTGCAGGTTAGTTTCACTTTTGCACTGGCTTCATGTTTCTGTAAAGTAGAAATAGACACACAGAACAAAAACAAACAAATCCAGGGCAGTGTTTTGGTTTTTAAAATGAATCTAATTGTTTCTGGGAAGTTTTAGACACACAGTAATGGCAGCTCAGACCACTGTGAGAAAGCTCCCAGCACTGTGGTTATAAGGAAAGACAAGCAGGAAGTGTGGAGAACAGAGCAGGATTACAGCAACTTCAAAGCAAAAACGAACAATAAGGACATGAAACCAGTACTGCAGTATGTAAAGGAAGCCATTTAGCTAAAAAAAAAAAAAAATGTTTCCTTTAGTGATCCTTTAAAGCCAGAGGGATGGGGACTGCAGCACATAAAAAGCGCCTTATTTTTGAGCGTCTCATTTTTTCCAACCTATTAACCAGTTAAGGACCGCCGCATGTACATTTACGTCGGCAGAATGGCACCGACAGGCACATCAACGTGGCGCCTTGTGGGGGTTGGGGGGTCCGATCGGACCCCCCCCCCCGTACATGCAACGGTCCCTGTAGCTGGCCGAGCGATCCGGGATAAGGGGGCGGCTATTCATTTTTGTCCGTCCCCTCCGGATCGCTCTCAGCCAATTTGCGCGCCCCCCCGCCCTGTCACTTCCTCCTCCTGTGTAAACACAGGAAGGAGGAAGCGATGTGATCTTTCCTTCAGCGTTTTTTTCAACCACCGCTGAGGAGAGATCACATCGCACAGTAAGTCTGCACTAACACACACTACACATAGGCACATTTAACCCCCCCGATCGCCCCCCCCTCCCCCCTGTCACAGTGTCACTGAATGCAGTAATCATACATGCGACAGGCAGTGTGACAGTCAGTTAATGTTAGGTTCAGGGTAGCCCCCGTACCCCCCCTAATAAAGTTTTAACCCCTTGATCACCACCCTAGTTAACCCTTTCACTCCCTATTGCCAGCGTCACTAAGCGATAATTTTTCTGATCGCTGTATTAGTGTCGCTGTTCCCGCTAGGTAGCTAATTTTTTTTTTATTGTGATTTTTTTTACTAAAGACATGTGGCTGAATACATTTTGGCCTAAATGATTGACTAAAATTTAGTTTATTTGATTTTTCTTATAACAAAAAGTAAAAAATATTGATTTTTTTCAAAAATGTCGCTCTATTTTTGTATATAGCGCAAAAAATAAAAAATCGCAGAGGCGATCAAATACCACCAAAAGAAAGCTCTATTTGTGGGAAGAAAAGGACGCTAATTTTGTTTGGGAGCCACGTCGCACAATTGTCTGTTAAAGCGACGCAGTGCCAAAAACCCCTTGGGCCATTTAGCAGCATATTGGTCCGGTCCTTAAGTGGTTAAAAAGGAGTCACATATGGCTGTCTTATGAACAGATTACCCCACTGACACAGTGGTCCTATTGGGCACTGAAAGTCAGCCCCAACTGAGAGCCATCTTTACAGCTCGGTCTTTGCGCTGAGCACACAGTAGGCATGCTTTCAGCACACAAACAGCCATCCGACAATGCAAATACCACCCTGGGTTTTCAAGCTCTACCACTCCTCTCAGGAGCCTGGGATATCCAAAACATCTGCTCCTCAATGCCCCCTGCAGTGTGAACCCAATTTTGGATCCAGAACTGTCAAATTCCTGGCAGAAAAGCCTGGTAAAGTAGACTGATCACAGTCTGGCATGGGAGACAGAGGGTTTAACAGATCCTGAGCCTTCAATAAAGAGTACCCTTCACCAGCCCAAAGCACTCTAAGAGGTTATTATTATTAATAATAATAAAAGTTTTAAAAAGTACTATAAAATAAAATGTGAAATCTCCCCCCCTCCCAAATCACCTTAAAGGGGTGTTCCAGCCTGTTTTTGAGTTTATTAAAAGTCAGCAGCTACAAAAAGTGTAGCTGTTGACTTTTAATAAAAAGACACTTACCGTATTTATCGGGGTATAGCGCGCACCCCTAAAGTTGCCGCCATTCCTGTGAAAAAAAAGTTTTTTGTACTTACAGTTTTGGTGTCTTGCGCAGCGTCCATCGGCGGCTTCAGGTGTCCTCTTCGTCCGGTCCGGCGTCCGTCTGCGGCTTCGGGTGTCCTCTTCGTCGGGTCCGGCGTCCTCCTCGCTTTCCCGCGCCGAGTTTCAAATACTCCGCCGGCATATACCGAGCGAAGTACACTCGGGTATAGTCGGGCAGACTCGGCTCCTCTCGCGCTGACGTCCTGGACGTACAGGACGTGAGCGCGAAAGGAGCTGAGCCTGCCCGACTATACACGAGTGTACTGCACTTGGTATATGCAGGCGCAGTACACTCGTGAATAGTCGGGCAGGCTCGGATACTCTCGTGCTCACGTCCTGTACGTCCAGGACGTCAGCGCGAGAGGAGCCGAGTCTGCCCGACTATACCCGAGTGTACTGCGCTCGGTATATGCCGGCGCAGTATTTAAAACTCGGCGCGGGAAAGCGGCTATCGGCGTATACCGCGCACCCACGATTTTGCCCTGATTTTCAGGGCAAAAAAGTGCGCGGTATACGCCGATAAATACGGTACCTGCTCCACGGTTCCAGCGACGTGCCGGCCGGGGCTCCGCTCCCCCCCCCCCTCTTCATTCCTAGTGTGGGCACCCGGCAGTGACAGCTTTCGGCTTCACGGCCGGGCACCCACTGTGACTGGACAGGCGATCGCCTACAGGGAGGGGCTGCAAAAAGGCGATTAAGATAGTCGCCTTACCAGCCCCTCAGTGGAAGGAGGAAGTGGGACAGGAAGTCCCACTTCTCCTGAAGCCCCCACTCCCCCCCAAAAAAAACAACATGCCAAATGTGGCATGTAAGGGGGCAAGGAGTGGATTAAGCGGAAGTTCCATTTTTGGGTGGAACTCCGCTTTAAGGTGATACACGCAAGTTGGGTGTGTATGTAAAGCACAATTGCACATCACACATAGGGTATCGCTACGTATGTCTGAGAAATCTAGATCCCTCATGTATGATTAACTAAAACCAATGAGCTGTGAAGGTATTTAAAGTGTTGCCTATGGATAATTCTGAACAGTTATTTTGCCGTTTTGGGGGTTCACAGTACTGCGGTCTGACATATAGTATCTGCTTAACACAATTTCCTAATTTATTTTGTATCTGAGCATTATATTGTGTGCACTAAAATTCATTTTACAGTATTTTTTCCTGAAAACATAACTGCCCAAATAATGCAACACCGTAATAAGTAAGCATCATACAGAAAACATATTTCTGTTTTTTACAGAAATATTCCAGGCAAAAATGCAGATTTTTGTGTTAAAAAAAAAAAAAGGCTCCACTAGCAGACTGGTCTACTTTGAACTTTGGGCATTGACCCCCCCCCCCCTTTTTCTCTGCCTACCTTACCTATACAAGCTCTGTAACCACTTGGAATCTTCATCTAGACACTGGAAATCAATAGCTTCCAGGTCTGTGTCCTGACAAAGTGTAGGATCAGTTTTTCAGTCATCAATTTTCTGTCTGAACAGCCCAGTCAGGGCCTGATATATAAGCCCCACTGTGTGCTTGCTGGTATCCCGCCATTCAGCGCACTCCCAACACAGAGACTGAGCTGTCACCAACAGCTTTGGGACTCGATCGGGAACTAGGGAAGACTAGTTCCCGATCACCTGATTGCTGCAATAGCCTGTGAGGGGATAGCATAGTGATCAGTCATTGAAATTAACATTTTGGACAATTTCATGCTCCCAACTTTCTGGGAACGCTTTGGAGATGGCCCTGTCCTGTTTCAACATGACCACTCACAGATCGATCCTCGGATCGGATAATTTTTCGGATCAGCAAAAAAAAAAAAAAAAAACAGACAAGTCAAATCTTGTTACACCCACCAGAGTTTTAGATTTCACAGTTCTTTTCAACACAAAACAGAGCTTATGTGTTTAAATACAGTATATGTAAATCTGACAGACTGTTTACATGTTAAAATCAGCAGCAAACCTTATACATGGTTGCTAATGTGACAGAACACCCGATTTTCACATTTAGTTATATGTGAAATTCAGAGGTGTTACGTCACATTAGCAAGCATGCAAGGTTTGCTGAAGCTTTTAAAATTTAACATGTAAACAGTCCGTTGGATTTCCAAATACAGCATAAGCTCCATTTTTTGTTGAAATTAACTTTAAAGTCTAAAACTCTGATGGGTGCAACAAGATGTCCGCTTGCCCCCTTATCACTATCATTACTGTGCAGGAGCATGGGGTGGAGCAAGATAGCGGCAACGAAACTTCACTTCCTGACAAGACAGCCGCCGCCGGGTGTACCAAGATGGCTGCTGCTCTGGAGCTAGGCCGAAGCCGGGACTTTCCTATATCCGAGGCTGCGGAGCGCTCCGCCGTTCTGATCATGGATCGGTGACGATCCGTTGCACCACTACTCACCAGTGCACAAAGCAAGGTCCATAAAGACATAGATGAGCGAATTTGGGGTGAAGGAACTTGACTGACCTGCACAGAGTCCTGACCTCAACCTGATAGAACAGCTTTGAGATGAATTAGAGCGGAGACCGCAAGTCATGGCCTCATTTCACATCAGTGCCCGACCTCACAAATGTGCTTCTGGAAGAAAGGTCAAACATTCTCAGACACTCCTACACCTTGTGGACAGCCTTCCCAGAAGAGTTGAGGCTGCTATAGCTGCAAAGGGTGGCCCAACTCAATATTGAACAATACAGACCAAGACTGGTGTGCTGCAGCCATCTAGGCTTTTTTTATTTATTTATTTCCATACTTATCTTTTAACCAGTTCCATACCACGCCTATTCTGGCACTCCTACACGTAAAAATCATAATTTTTTTTGCTAGAAAATTACTCAGAACCCCCAAACATTTTTTTAGCAGACACCCCAGGGAATAAAGTGGCAGTCATTGCAATTTTATCTTGCATGCTATTTTTTTTTCATGAAAAAAAAAAAAAAAAAAAAAATATATATATATATATATATATATATATATATATATATATATATATATACATATACACACACACACATATACACACACATACATACACACACACACACACACGCATCTAATAAAACCCCACACACAGTGTTAAGTTAGCCCAAATTTTTTTTGTATAATGTGAAAGATGTTAAGCCGAGTAAATAGATACCAAACATTGCACGCTTTAAAATAGTGCACACTCGTGGAATGGTGCCAAACTTCGGTACTTAAAAATCTCCATAGGCGCCGCTTTAAGTTTTTTTTCAGGTTACGTTTAGAGTTAGAGAGGAGGAGGTCTAGTGCTAGAATTGTTGTTCATGCTCTAACACACATGGTGATACCTCACATGTGTGGTTTACATAGGTGGGCGGGACTTGCATGTGTGTTAGCTTCTGAGCGCAATTTAATTTGTGCACTTTTTTTACATTTACATTTTTTTGAACACTTTTATTCCTATTACAAGGAATGTAAACATCCTTTGTAATAGGAATCTATTGCGACTGGTCCTCTTTATGGAGAGATGCGGGGTCAATAATACCCTGCATCTCTCCTCCAGGCTGGAAAGCATGCGATCGAGAGGAAAAAAAAACAACACCAATCTCATGCTGACAGCCGCGATCATGGCTTTATTTACATCCGGGACTGAAGACAGAGGAACAGCAGCACATCCAGAAAACTAAGAGGACACAAGGAAGCCTTGGCTTAATGTACACGGGACATTTTACAACCTCTCTTGAACTATGTAACTTGACAGATGGCAAAACAGATGTTTTTAAACATTGTTAACGTGCTGTGTTTGCGTTAAGAGTTAAAAACGCCTGTAAACACCACATGGCTAAACCATGTTTACAAGCATTAGGCATTTGAAATGCCTCTGAACATTCGTCCTGAAGGTATTTTTTTGCGTTCCAAAAAATGCTTCTAAACCCAACAGCCTAGAAATTACTATAAACTACCCTGTGTAAATGTACCGATAAGATAACAGGAGAGTTCAGAGGCAGCTGAAGAAATACACCCAACTGCTCCTAAACATCCGTTTACCAGCAGCAGTGTACATGAAGCCCAAGCATGTCTCTTATGAGAATTTAGCAAATCATCGATTTAGAAAAACCTAAAGCATACAGGCAGGGCAATCAGCTCTCCATACATGCACGCTTACTCAAGGTCAGTAACACATAAGGTAGTGATGTTAGAAAGAAGGCTCTGAGGTTTCCAGTAAGCTGCCAATACACACACACCTCTGATGATCAGAATTAGGGAATTAAAACTATTAGAAAAGCTTTCTGTATTCACTACTCTCCTCTGCCTCTCAACACATATGGAAACGACAATCAAACTCTAAACTGTCTGAACCTAAATCAAAGAGCAAAATATGACAGTAAGAAAAGACCAAATTATGCTTTACAAACAATCACTAACAAGTTTATAGTACCATTATTTACAAGGGGGATTTCAATCCCTCTGATTATTAACTTGGAATGTGTTTTATCAAATAGAAGCAAAATTACCTTTCACACTTTTCCTATTAACATCTGCTCCCTTTTCTAGCAGGAACTGGGCTATCTCTTTGTGACCTTTGTAGCAGGAGATCATCAAACAAGTGTGGCCATGACGGTTGGCCACCTCCAAGTCTGCTTTGTGCTCTATTAGATATTTCACAATGTCCAAATGCCCATCAAAGCAGGCAGCCCGCAGAGGCGTAGAGTTGGTGAGGGTTGTGTTGTTCACGGAAGCTCCATGATCCAGTAGCGACTGAACCACTTTAAGGTGGCCGGCTGCAGATGCAGCCCACAGTGGCGGTGCTCCTTCTATGGTCTCCCCATCAAAATTGACAGATCCCCCGATTTCCACAGAGGCACTGCACTGATCCAGCAGGTAATCTACCATGTCTAGGTGACCATAACGGGCTGCCATTAAAAGAGGTGTTGCTCCATTGGTTTTCTCAGACATCAGCAAAACTACTTCATCTTTGGCCTTGTTTTCCAGCAACTTGGAAAGAAGGCGTAGCTTGCCATCACGGGCAGCATTGAATACTGCAGTCTTGAGATCCATGGTTGTTCTGCTATGACAGTCTTGTGTGAGTCACAGAAGCCCAGATCTGTTCAGAATGGCAGCCAGAGTTTTCCAGAAAAGGCACAAGAAAAAAAAAAAAAACACGGAATGAGTTCCACCACGTCTCAAGAGAAGCATAAATATGGGCTCACAAATGCATAACGCTGAATAAAGAGAAACAAGGAGAGAAAAAAAATGGTTAGCTTAACAGATCACTAGTCAATCTTAGAAACACTTTGCATCACGTGAACATTTGGTTTAAAGTGTAATAAAGTAAAAGGCCAATACCAGTACTAAATATTCTCGAAAAGGTTCCTTTCCCACCACTCCTACCTATACTACATACCCTGTATAAAAAAAAATATATATATATATATATATATATATTCTTACCCGTTTCTAATCTGGTTATGTGATCCAGCAGCTCTGACTCCCCTGTGTAAGGGAGCGCTAGACAAGAGTTGTGACCTATAGGCTCCAATGGCCCAGCCGTTCATGGCAGAGCCACTCACTGGCACAGGGGAGCTGGAGCGGCAGGATCACAGAGTGTATGAAAAATAAGTGAGTACACACTACAGATTCTTGTTTATACCGCTTTGGTGGTGGGATATCAACATGTTTAAGAACAGTTAGTATTAGCCTCATCTCCCACTTATGTAAAGTTATGTAACAGAACAGCAGTTGAGCTCCATACAAACCTACAGAATGCAATCATGACAAGTACTGCAAAACTTTTAAAGCAATGTGCTCTGTGTTCTTATCAAAGTATGGTGCTGGCAGCGACTGTCATGCATTTGTTCCTATTTCGCCACAAGAGCTGGCAGAACATCTTTCAAGAATAGAATCATAAATTGAAAAGCAGTATTCAGTCATTTGGAGCAAGCCAAGCTTCCAAGCTGCCTTTATACAAACTGCTACATATTCCTAAAACTACATCTGCTCACATAAAAAGGTGCACTCATTTTCATCCTGGTATGCTAGCAACCTACAGCATAATGGATGGACACAGCAATTCCAACACAATGGGGTACATTTACTAAAGGCAAATCCATTGTGCACTACAAGTGCACTTGGAAGCGCAGTCACTGTAGATCCGAGGGGGACATGCAAGGAAATTTAAAAAAAAACAGCACGTGATTGGATGATAGAAATCAGCAGAACGTCCCCTCATTTCAAATCTTCCCCTTAGATCTACAGTTCCAAGTGCACAACAGATATACCTTTAGTAAATAAACCCCAATATCCAATCGTGTGAGGAGAGAGGGATGACCTCACCACCTTTATCCAGGTCTCTAAACATCATTTACTGGTCTTAATGCAAGACAACTGCCGATTTCTGTCTGAGACACAAGGAAAATCAGCAATGGTTGCAATTTCCAGATCCTTCCAGCTAGTAAAGTCCTACTCACAATAAAAAATTTACAGAAGTGCATTTTATATCATCTGAACATTTGCAATATGGTTTGTTTTGGCTACTATACTAAGACTACTCTAAGCAAACACACAGATGCAATACACACACCAGTCTTAGCAATAGTCACATTCTTTATGCATTGTTTACATGACAACCAATATGGAACAATGACAGTTATCATTTGGCTCAGGTATGTGCGTTACCAGCAGAGGCAGAAAATGAATAAACATATAGGAATATTGAGTGTAAGGCTTATTAACAGCTTTGTCTGGATGATGCAAGCCAACCAGGATAGGACTATTATCCACAATGTGTTAGTTTGCAACATTTATAAGAATACAAGGGAAAAAAAAAACACAGGCATCTATTTATGTAACATTTTTAACTTGGGCACCAATAGTGAGCCAGAACTAAAATTAGAATAAACCCAACTGTCAGGAAAGAGTATGTAGTGAGTTAGTAGATACAGCTTCATAAACATATGATCAACAAAATGAATAAAATAAAAGTGAGTTATGCAACAAAAATAATATCTATCTACACAAATATAAAAAGCAGAAGGGTGCAATCAGCACAAAAATTAAATAACAAAAACCCCCCGCATGCAAACTGAACACTAAATTTTCACGTAAATCAAATGGCAAATATTAAAACAAAATATACAGAAAGTGCAGCGCAATTCAATCAGTCCAAAATAATGACAGAATGGTAAATCTTAGAAAGTAATGTGAATTGAGTAACAGACCAGAGAAACGGTGAACAAGTTCCACAGAGTCTCCTCCGGGGAAGGAGCTACGTATGACGTCACCTGCTGCTGTCCTTCGGAAGTGATGCAGACCTATGTCGGCAATACACGCTGTATTTTATTGGTTTCAATGCGAGTAGATGGGTGTGAACATCATACTGTTAAGCAGTGAGCACCTAGATCCTTATCACATATGATTTGGCGCCCTTGCTGTGAACTAAGGAGACGTGAAAGAAGCACATGGTCCATGTTAACCTTTTATTTTTTGCTTGCAGGAGCACCTATTCACTCAGGGGTCTATGCTGCAAGGTGAGAATAATTAGTTAGACCAGAGGTGAAGGGATTGTCACCCATTGTGGACTTTTTCAGCATTGGTGAAAGACTCTGTAGAACTTGTTCACCATTTCTCTGGACCGTTACTCAATTCACATTACTTTGAGATTTACTATTCGCTCATTATTTTGGACTGATTGAATTGCGCTGCACTTATATTTTGTTTTAATATCCATCTACACACACAGGCTACAGACAGGTACACAGGCTCATGTATATGGCTCCTTTCACACTCATGCAACTTATTCTGCGACTTTGCACATGACAAGTCGTACCCATGATTTCCAATGAGAACCATTCATACCTGTATGACTTCAAGTCACACCAACTTCAAATTAGTCCCTGTAATACTTTGATGCAAGTTGAGGTCCATAGACCTCAAGTTACACAGGCATTTCCTGAAATTGCAGCAGTCACATCAGTATGAAAGGGGCCTATGGCTGTTGACAATACCCTATGATTTTATTTATGCGCTTTTTGTACCATTGGATGGAGTTTTAATAGATCTTTAAATAATTTTCTGTGACAAACTCTTATTCTGGAGTCTTGGCCGCACCAAGTGGAGGTAAACAAAAGCTGGGGGGGAGTTTACTTCTGCTGCATACACTCGGCCAGAAAATTAGCCAAAACAGTTGGCTCAGCAGGAACCGGACACACTTCTGTCAGCCAGTGTGTACAGCTCCTTGTCCAACAGAAAGCAGTCTCATAACCGCTTCTGTCAAAGCGGCATGCTAGAAAACCAGTCAATGGCTGCAAGCACTGATCAGTATATTATTTTTTTTGGGGGGGTGGCATTCCCCATTGGAATACCATAGCACAGTGGGGAGTTTGCTGCACCAACATCAGACATGTTAGCACATCAATCTGTTTGTGGGCTGAATGAAAAAAAAATACTTCCTGTGTGTACCCAACATTAGCCTTCTTTTCATATGTATTAAAAGGGGTTGTAAAAAAAAAAAAAATATCCTAAATAGCTTCCTTTACCTTAGTGCAGTGCCATACCTCCCACTATTTAAAAAAGCAACTGCGGGACATTCTTGCTGAGCGGGGGGGGGAAGACGTGGAGGAGGGGGTCGGGCTGATTGAAGTTGTTCGGGGGGGGGGGGGGGGGGGTCACAGCTGATCGGAGTTGTTGATCGCAGGGGGGGCACGGATCAATGTTGTTGAGCAAGGGGGGGGGGGGTGGCAGATATTGAGCTTGGTGCTCTGTACTCTCTCACCTGTCACTGTGCTAGACAGCCTGTTTGTTCTTTCACAGCGTCCTTTGAGGGAAAATTAACCCCTTTGCGGGACTGTGGGAGGATGCAGTGTATGCGGGACAGTCCCGCAGAATCCGTGCAGGTTGGGAGGTATGCAGTCCTCCTTCACTTACCTCATCCTTCCATTTTGCTTTTAAATGTCCTTATTTTTTCCCTTGAGGGGGCAAGCAGGAGAGACAGGACGCCCACTAACACACAGCTCCTTTCTCTGCAACATAGAGAGCGTCCTGACTCTCCTGCTCATACCCTCAAGGGAGGGGGCGAGCACAACACTCCTCACCAGAGAGAAAGCCTTGCATTACTGTGTGGAGTTACAGACAGAAGAACAGGAAGTGAGGATTTCTCAGAAGAAATAAGGACATTTAAAAGCAAAATCGAAGGATGAGGTAAGTGAAGGAGGACTGCACTAAGGTAAAGGAAGTTTTTAAGGAGAAAAAAATAAAATAAATTACCTTTACAAACCCTTTAAGGTGGGGGGCTAGGGGGAGTGGTATTTTGTATATTTTTACATATGCTGTATAAATGAGAACACAAGTGTGTGTTCTTAAGTTTGACAGCAAAGGTGTAAATACACTTTACAAAAATAAAAAAATAAAAATCGTACTCATTCTGCTGTGATTGCTTTGTAAATTCAGCCTATATTGATGGAACTCAAGCGATTGAACTGTGCCCAACTATAGATCTACTGGAACAGGAGCAACGTGGAAATTATTCATCGACAGATAACTGGGACTAACAGCTCCGCTGCGACCCAGGTCATATATTACAAGCTCTTCTGCGACTCTGAAAATATACTAGCGTCTCCTCCGTACCTGCCCCCCCGTCCTAGCGGCTCCTCCGTACCTGCCCCCCCCGTCCTAGCGGCTCCTCCGTACCTGCCCCCCCCGTCCTAGCAGCTCCTCCGTACCTGCCCCCCCCGTCCTAGCGGCTCCTCCGTACCTGCCCCCCCCGTCCTAGCGGCTCCTCCGTACCTGCCCCCCCCGTCCTAGCGGCTCCTCCGTACCTGCCCCCCCCCTCCTAGCGGCTCCTCCGTACCTGCCCCCCCCGTCCTAGCGGCTCCTCCGTACCTGCCCCCCCCGTCCTAGCGGCTCCTCCGTACCTGCCCCCCCGTCCTAGCGGCTCCTCCGTACCTGCCCCCCCCGTCCTAGCGGCTCCTCCGTACCTGCCCCCCCGTCCTAGCGGCTCCTCCGTACCTGCCCCCCCGTCCTAGCGGCTCCTCCGTACCTGCCCCCCCGTCCTAGCGGCTCCTCCGTACCTGCCCCCCCGTCCTAGCGGCTCCTCCGTACCTGCCCCCCCGTCCTAGCGGCTCCTCCGTACATGCCCCCCCATCCTAGCGGCTCCTCCGTACCTGCCCCCCGGTCCTAGCGGCTCCTCCGTACCTGCCCCCCGGTCCTAGCGGCTCCTCCGTACCTGCCCCCCGGTCCTAGCGGCTCCTCCGTACCTGCCCCCCAGTCCTAGCGGCTCCTCCGTACCTGCCCCCCGGTCCTAGCGGCTCCTCCGTACCTGCCCCCCGGTCCTAGCGGCTCCTCCGTACCTGCCCCCCGGTCCTAGCGGCTCCTCCGTACCTGCCCCCCGGTCCTAGCGGCTCCTCCGTACCTGCCCCCCGGTCCTAGCGGCTCCTCCGTACCTGCCCCCCGGTCCTAGCGGCTCCTCCGTACCTGCCCCCCGGTCCTAGCGGCTCCTCCGTACCTGCCCCCCGGTCCTAGCGGCTCCTCCGTACCTGCCCCCCGGTCCTAGCGGCTCTTCCGTACCTGCGCCCCGGTCCTAGCGGCTCTTCCGTACCTGCGCCCCGGTCCTAGCGGCTCTTCCGTACCTGCGCCCCGGTCCTAGCGGCTCCTCCGTACCTGCCCCGGTCCTAGCGGCTCCTCCGTTCCTGCCCCGGTCCTAGCGGCTCCTCCGTACCTGCCCCGGTCCTAGCGGCTCCTCCGTACCTGCCCCGGTCCTAGCGGCTCCTCCGTACCTGCCTCGTATCACACAAACAATAGAAGACACCGATTCCTGTCCCATCCCCCAGCCTTGGTCCTGACCATCCGAGGTGCAGCAGCCTGTTCAGGGTGAGCGGAGGAATCTGGAGATCGCTATGGCGGCACCTGGGAGTGAACTTCCTCAGTACAGTCCGCTCTGCCCTGGTAGTACTCCGTGTGTAAGGAGAAGGAAGTTGTAGGCGCAGAGCCATAGAGCGGACTGTACTTCTCCCTCCCCCATAGAAAACACAGTGTAGGCGGAAGCAGACGGTCACCGCTTCCCGGCACACACATATACGGACATTACCGCGGCCATGGTCGCTGCCTGTAGCCCGGCTCTTTCCTTCAACGTCACCGCATCCACCGATCCAGCCTGCGCCAAGCCGCGGCCGGTGTGACGGTTGCAGGCGGGGCTCTCCTCCGTCTGATAGCGGACGCACCTAACCTGCTAGCCACCGCTCGCCACTAACAGAACCGCCCTCAGCCAATGAAAGGCGAAAGGCGTGGCAGGAGAATGAATCGCGCACATTCGCCGAGCGCATGCTGACGTAGCCACGTCTAGGGTTTGGTTGAGATGACAGCGGCGTCGAATGGTTGGGCGGAGGGAGGGAGACGACAATGATGTGGGCGGGGTAGGGGAAGGCCCCGGGGAGGTCCCAGGGAGGCGGACTGACTATACCTCTGGAATGTTGGGACTGGTTGTGTCAGAACATTCTCTGTGTGCGGGGCGTGCTTGCTAGTTCACCTCAGAGGGCTTCTGACAGGCGAGGGTACAGAAAGTGTATCTGTGAGGGGGTCATATTTACCTGGACTTGGTGTCTCATAGTTCCTATAAGTTAGGTCTAATGAGACCTTATAGACATTGGTCATTTAGCGCTGATGTATGAACTCCTGGCAGGGTTGCCAACCACCTGTGAAAAATCTGTGATTTTTTTTTTTACAACTCCGTAAATGTCGGTCTGATAATTTGTCATGCTGTGCTTACTTTTTAAAAGTACTTGTTATATGTATTGTCAGCAGAGGCGGCTCTAGGCTTGGTGAGGCCTTAGGCCAACCTTAGATATGAGGCCCCACCAACTCCCATAATGGGAAAAATATTTCAAGCATTAAAAATTAACGGTAAAAGTTGCATATATAAAGAGCCTTAAATCCTATGAACTATGAGACTCTGGTCACCATAGAGCACCTTCTTCAGAGTGAACCCACTAAGGTAAGGGGGGGGGGGGCAGGGCCGGCCCTATGATGGGACCGGGTGGTACCATGGGTACCAGGCGGCACTTTTAGGGAGGCAGCATACTGACGCCCGCCAGCCCGTTCCGTGGGCTGTGAGGAGCGTGGTGCCGGGCTGCCTGAGTGGACACTAGGGGGGGAGCCGTTAGCGAGTGAGCGGCGCCGCTGCCTGTGAGGAGCCCGGCGCCGCCGCTCGCTGTTATTGGTGACAGGTGTGGGCAGAGAGGACATTGAGAATGGTGGGGGAGCAGTCAGCGAGAGAGCGGCGCTGCTGCCTGTGAGGAGCCCGGCGCCGCCGCTCGCTGTTATTGGTGACAGGTGTGGGCAGAGAGGACATTGAGAATGGTGGGGGAGCAGTCAGCGAGAGAGCGGCGCTGCTGCCTGTGAGGAGCCCGGCGCCGCTCCTCGCTATTGGTGGTGACAGAAACGGGCGGAAAGGACACTGCCGGGCTGCCTGAGTGGACACTAGCGGGGGGTCTAGGGGGGAGCAGTCAGCGAGTGAGCGGCACCGCTGCCTGTGAGGAGCCTGGCGCCGCTGCTCGCTGTTAGTGGCACTGGTGACAGGAGCGAACAAAGAGTGCACTGAGGGGGTGTCAATCAGCGAGTGAGAGGCAGGGGAGCAGAGAGATGATGTCATCTCTCACTGTCCGCCCTGCATCACGACAGTTCTGCCCTCACTTTGCACTGCAGCTGCAGGCTGCATGTGGCAGGTGGCAATCCACAACCTGTGGCAGGTGGCAATCCACAACGTGTGGCAGATGGCAATCCACAACGTGTGGCAGGTGGCAATCCACAACGTGTGGCAGGTGGCAATCCACAACCTGTGGCAGGTGGCAATCCACAACGTGTGGCAGGTGGCAATCCACAACGTGTGGCAGGTGGCAATCCACAACGTGTGGCAGGTGGCAATCCACAACCTGTGGCAGGTGGCAATCCACAACGTGTGGCAGGTGGCAATCCACAACCTGTGGCAGGTGGCAATCCACAACGTGTGGCAGGTGGCAATCCACTACGTGTGGCAGGTGGCAATCCACTACGTGTGGCAGGTGGCAATCCCCAACCTGTGGCAGGTGGCAATCCACAACGTGTGGCAGGTGGCAATCCACAACGTGTGGCAGGTGGCAATCCACAACGTGTGGCAGGTGGCAATCCACAACGTGTGGCAGGTGGCAATCCACAACGTGTGGCAGGTGGCAATCCGCAACGTGTGACAGGTGGCAATCCGCAACATGTGTGACAGATGGCAATCCTCAACTTGTGACAGGTGGCAATCCGCAACTTGTGACAGGTGGCAATCCGTAACGTGTGGCAGGTGGCAATCCGCAATGTGTGGCAGATGACGTTGTGGCAAGTGGCAAAACGCAGCATGTGGCAAGTGGCAATCCCCAGCGTGTGGCAGGTGACGTGGCAAGTGGCTTTCCGCAGCGTGTGCCAGGTGACGTGGCAAGTGACAATCCGCACCGTGTGACATGTGATGTGGCAAATGACAACCCGCAACATGTGACAATCCGCAACTGGTGGTGGAGTCTGAAGCAAAACTGTAAGTACAAACACACATCACAAGTTGTATGAGACATGAGAGCCTGAGAGGGACTTTCCTTTATACATGTATAGAGCCATGACGGGTCCCCTTCAGTTATCATATAAAATAATGAATGTAGGGGTCTTTTGGTTGGTGTGATTTTTTTGGGGGGGGGGGCAGCATTTAATTCTTGGTCCCAGGCGGCACAATGTCTTGGGCCGGCACTGGGGGGGGGCTTACTGATACAACGGAGAACCTTTATATCAGTGCCTCCTTACTTTACTGTATTCCCTGCTCCCTACATTAGTGATCCCCTCAGACTGGCCTTGCTACACTGTTACTGACCGTCACTCAGGTGCACTGTGCAGGGCTCAGTCAAATAGTCCTCTTTAGGCTCCAGCTTGATGGCTCTCGTTTCATCCTACATTACACTACCAGACTGTGAGGATATGATATAAAAGATGGTCAGAGACTGTGCGGCCATAATACAATATATAGTCTGGGCCTGCAGAAATACTACACTAGATGGTCAGAGAGTGTGCGGACATGATACAAGAGATTGTCAGAGACTGCATACATGATACAAGAGATGGTCAGAGACTGCATACATGATACAGGAGATGGTCAGAGACTGCATACATGATACAAGAGATGGTCAGAGACTGCAGACATGGTACAAGAGATGGTCAGAGACTGCAGACATGGTACAAGAGATGGTCAGAGACTGCAGACATAGTACAATAGATGGTCAGAGACTGCAGACATGGTACAGGAGATGGTCAGAAACTGCAGACATGGTACAAGAGACAGTCAGAGAGTGTGCGGACATGATACAGGAGATGGTCAGAGACTGCAAATATGGTACAAGAGATGGTCAGAGACTGCAGACATGGTACAAGCGATGGTCAGAGAATGGAGACATGGTACAAGCGATGGTCAAAGACTGCAGACATGGTACAAGAGATGGTCAGACTGCATACATACCACAGGAGATGGTCAGAGACTGCATATGTGGTACAAGAGATGGTCAGAGACTGCAGACATAGTACAGGAGATGGTCAGAAACTGCAGACATGGTACAAGAGATGGTCAGAGACATGCAGATATACTACAGGGGATGGTCAGAGACTGCATACATGATAAAAGAGACAGTCAGAGAGTGTGCGGACATGATACAGGAGATGGTCAGAGACTGCAGATATGGTACAAGAGATGGTCAGAGACTGCAGACATGGTACAAGAGATGGTCAGAGACTGCAGACATGGTACAAGAGATGGTCAGAGACTGCAGACATAGTAAAGGAGATGGTCAGAAACTGCAGACATGGTACAAGAGATGGTCAGAGACATGCAGATATAATACAGGAGATGGTCAGAGACTGCATACATGATAAAAGAGACAGTCAGAGAGTGTGCGGACATGATACAGGAGATGGTCAGAGACTGCAGATATGGTACAAGAGATGGTCAGAGACTGCAGACATGGTACAAGAGATGGTCAAAGACTGCAGACATGGTACAAGAGATGGTCAGACTGCATACATACCACAGGAGATGGTCAGAGACTGCATATGTGGTACAAGAGATAGTCAGAGACTGCAGACATGGTACAAGAGATGGTCAGAGACTGCAGACATGGTACAAGAGATGGTCAGAGACTGCAGACATGGTACAAGAGATGGTCAGAGACTGCAGACATAGTACAATAGATGGTCAGAGACTGCAGACATGGTACAGGAGATGGTCAGAAACTGCAGACATGGTACAAGAGACAGTCAGAGAGTGTGCGGACATGATACAGGAGATGGTCAGAGACTGCAAATATGGTACAAGAGATGGTCAGAGACTGCAGACATGGTACAAGCGATGGTCAGAGAATGGAGACATGGTACAAGCGATGGTCAAAGACTGCAGACATGGTACAAGAGATGGTCAGACTGCATACATACCACAGGAGATGGTCAGAGACTGCATATGTGGTAAAAAAAATGGTCAGAGACTGCAGACATGGTACAAGAGATGGTCAGAGACTGCAGACATGGTACAAGAGATGGTCAGAGACTGCAGACATAGTACAGGAGATGGTCAGAAACTGCAGACATGGTACAAGAGATGGTCAGAGACATGCAGATATACTACAGGGGATGGTCAGAGACTGCATACATGATAAAAGAGACAGTCAGAGAGTGTGCGGACATGATACAGGAGATGGTCAGAGACTGCAGATATGGTACAAGAGATGGTCAGAGACTGCAGACATGGTACAAGAGATGGTCAGAGACTGCAGACATGGTACAAGAGATGGTCAGAGACTGCAGACATAGTAAAGGAGATGGTCAGAAACTGCAGACATGGTACAAGAGATGGTCAGAGACATGCAGATATAATACAGGAGATGGTCAGAGACTGCATACATGATAAAAGAGACAGTCAGAGAGTGTGCGGACATGATACAGGAGATGGTCAGAGACTGCAGACATGGTACAAGAGATGGTCAAAGACTGCAGACATGGTACAAGAGATGGTCAGACTGCATACATACCACAGGAGATGGTCAGAGACTGCATATGTGGTACAAGAGATAGTCAGAGACTGCAGACATGGTACAAGAGATGGTCAGAGACTGCAGACATGGTACAAGAGATGGTCAGAGACTGCAGACATGGTACAAGAGATGGTCAGAGACTGCAGACATAGTAAAGGAGATGGTCAGAAACTGCAGACATGGTACAAGAGATGGTCAGAGACATGCAGATATAATACAGGAGATGGTCAGAGACTGCATACATGATAAAAGAGACAGTCAGAGAGTGTGCGGACATGATACAGGAGATGGTCAGAGACTGCAGATATGGTACAAGAGATGGTCAGAGACTGCAGACATGGTACAAGAGATGGTCAAAGACTGCAGACATGGTACGAGAGATGGTCAGACTGCATACATACCACAGGAGATGGTCAGAGACTGCATATGTGGTACAAGAGATGGTCAGAGACTGCAGACATGGTACAAGAGATGGTCAGAGACTGCAGACATGGTACAAGAGATGGTCAGAGACTGCAGACATAGTACAATAGATGGTCAGAGACTGCAGACATGGTACAGGAGATGGTCAGAGACATGCATATATACTACAGGAGATGGTCAGAGACTGCATACATGATACAGGAGATGTTTAGAGACTGCAGACATGGTACAAGAGATGGTCAGAGACATGCAGATATACTACAGGAGATGGTCAGAGAGTGCATACATGATACAGGAGATGTTTAGAGACTGCATACATGATACAAGAGATGGTCAGAGACTGCAGATATACCACAGGAGACAGTCAGAGACTGCAGATATACTACAGGAGACAGTCAGAGACTGCAGATATACTACAGGAGATGGTCAGAGACTGCAGATATACTACAGGAGACGGTCAGAGACTGCAGATATACTACAGGAGACGGTCAGAGACTGCAGATATACTACAGGAGACGGTCAGAGACTGCAGATATACTACAGGAGACGGTCAGAGACTGCAGATATACTACAGGAGACGGTCAGAGACTGCAGATATACTACAGGAGATGGTCAGAGACTGCATACATGATAAAAGAGACGGTCAGAGAGTGTGCGGACATGATACAGGAGATGGTCAGAGACTGCAGACATGGTACAAGAGATAATCAAAGACTGCAGACATGGTACAAGAGATAATCAAAGACTGCATACGTATTACAGGAGATGGTCAGAGACTGCATGCGTATTACATGAGATGGTCAGAGACTGCATACGTATTACAGGAGATGGTCAGAGACTGCATACATAGTACAAGAGATGGTCAGAAACCGCAGACATGGTACAAGAGATGGTCAGAAACTGCAGATATACTACCGTACAGGAGATGGTCAGAGACTGCATACATGATACAGGAGACGGTCAGAGACTGCAGATATACTACAGGAGACGGTCAGAGACTGCAAATATACTACAGGAGATGGTTAGAGACTGCATACATGATAAAAGAGACGGTCAGAGAGTGTGCGGACATGATACAGGAGATGGTCAGAGACTGCAGACATGGTACAAGAGATGGTCAGAGACTGCAGACATGGTACAAGAGATGGTCAGAGACTGCAGACATGGTACAAGAGATGGTCAGAGACTGCAGACATGGTACAAGGGATGGTCAGAGACTGCAGACATGGTACAAGAGATAATCAAAGACTGCAGACATGGTACAAGAGATAATCAAAGACTGCATACGTATTACAGGAGATGGTCAGAGACTGCATGCGTATTACAGGAGATAGTCAGAGACTGCATACGTATTACAGGAGATGGTCAGAGACTGCATACGTATTACAGGAGATGGTCAGAGACTGCATACGTATTACAGGAGATGGTCAGAGACTGCATACGTATTACAGGAGATGGTCAGAGAATGCATACTTGATACAAGACATTGTCAGAGACTGCAGACATACTACTGGAGATGGTCAGAGACTGCAGACATACTACTGGAGATGGTCAGAGACTGCAGACATACTACTGGAGATGGTCAGAGACTGCAGACATACTACTGGAGGTGGTCAGAGACTACAGACATACTACTGGAGGTGGTCAGAGACTACAGACATACTACTGGAGATGGTCAGAGACTGCAGACATACTACTGGAGATGGTCAGAGACTGCAGACATACTACTGGAGATGGTCAGATACAAGGATGAGCTCCGGCGTGTTTGCACAGCCCACGTGCAGAGCCCCCCAGGAAGTTGGCACTGTGCTGCGCTAATCACAGGCAGCGAAACATTTCCCGATCTCTTCAGCTGCGCAACGGGACAATGTCTCACTGCCTGTGATTAGCGCAATGCTGACTTCCTGGTGGGCTCTGCACATGGGCTGTGTGAAAACGCTGGAACTCATCCTTAGTCAGAGACTGCAGACATGTGCGGATATAATTGGGCTGAAATTGCACAGAACGCACAGCTTGTTCCTGTGTTTTTCAGTGTGATTGTGAACCTGGACCTCTGACCGGGAACCCACACTTTGCTAACTTGCCTGGAAAGGGGGCATTAGTATGGGCACCTGGAGCAATTTGGCACATCTCTTGTGGGATGCCAAGGGCCACCCCCTCTGTGGCAGACAGCATCTTTAATGGGGGGGGGGGATATGTGCTAAGGGGGTGGATTTCATATCCAAGCCCCCTTGCAGCAAACGTCATAAAGTGCCCCTAGAACATATCCTCTCCCCCAAAATCACTCAATGTAAACTGTACACCGTAGGCATTAACCCCCCTCCCCCTCTGGAAGGCTCACTTTGCAAGGACATGTGTCTTCTTGTCAGACGAGCAGCTTTTCTCAGCAGCGTGGTGAGCCCTCCATCTCCTCCCCCCTCCTCCTCTGTGTACACAGGAAACATCACACAGCACGAGGAGGAAGGGGGCGGGGGAGGGCTCAGGTCACTCGTCTCACTCTGCAATGATTCAATGTGTGTGTGATGACCAGGCAGCCGGGGACTGCAGGGAGAGATGTCGGCAGACTTGGCTCTCTCTCCAACATAACAAGTGGAGCTCGCGGCCGCGTGAGGGAACGAAAATAGCCGGGAAAGGGTGAGGCATGGGCAAATTAGGCGGCCGAACGGGGCCCCTGACTTTGCGAGGCCCCTGACTTTGCGGGGCCTAAGGCAGCCGCCTAATTTGCCTAATTAGAGAGCCGCCTCTGATTGTCAGTGTTCCAATGTCATGTTTATTCTGTTTAAATATTGATTGTCTTAGTTCTTAATAGAAGTTCTGTGATTTTTGAGTTTGTCAGTACAAAAAATATGCTCCATCCGCAGCAGTGGCCCATCTATTAGGGGCACATGGGCGCCACCCCCCCCCCCCTATCCATTTGTCTGGCCCCAAGATCTACATACAGGGTGCCAGATGCATAGATTATTCCAATGGAGGGGGGTGTTTTTTTGAAGCACGTGATTAGAGACAGTGGCCCAAATCCACAAAGCACTTACACCGGTGTATCTCGAGATGTGCAGCGTAAGTGTATTTTTGCGCCGGCGTAACTATGCGCCGTATCCACAGAACTAGATATGCCTGAAAATAGGCTTCTTCCACTCGACGGAACTTTCCTTGCGGTGTATCGCATCTTCAGATTCAGCCCTGATGCCATCCTGGTAATAGCCACAGCCCTGCAAGATAACCTCACCAGCCAGACAGATCGCTCACATGCACTGCAGCCACTGGTCAAGGTACTGGCAACACTCCATTTTCTTGCCAGTGGTTCGTTCCAGGGTTGATACGTACCTGGTTGAAGTCTGAAATGACGAGGTCAGCCACTCTTGAATCTCCGACCCTGGTCCCGCTGAGAGTGGAGACAGGGGATACCAAGGGCCAGGGAGGCACGAGTGCCTGCAGATGTAGCTCTGGAAACCCGCAGCAGGTGATGCAAATCTTAAAAGGCAGGAAGTCGCAGCAAGTTGCAGGGATGAAGTCGCAGCAAGTTGCAGGGATGAAGTCGCAGCAAGTTGCAGGGATGAAGTCGCAGCAGGTTGCAGGGATGAAGTTGCAGGTACCCGGGAAGTAGAGCGGAGCAAAACAGGAGACAGGATCGTAGTCACATGGGAAGCCGGGTCCAGCAACGAGCGGGCAGCAAGGCACAAAGTCATCAGGCAGGAAACAGTGTCACGTGGAAAGCCGAGATCAGGAACCAAGAGTCAGGGGTGAAGCAAGTCCAAAAGCAAGGTCAAGGAAGCTGAGGTTCAGTAACCAGGATCAGGAGCACAGGCACAGGATACAGGGACCGGAACTGCTGAGATCTGTCAGTCCCGGTCAATACAGGGTCTTAAAGAGTGGTCTTTTTTTTCGACAAAAAAATACCAGCTCCTGCAGGTGAGGAAGAATGCCGAAAAAATCCCTTTTCCAGACTTTCGTCTATATATTTACGCAGGGCTTCTAGTTCAGGTTCTGAAAGCGGGTAGATTCGACCGAAAGGAATCTCGGATCCAGGTAAAAGTTCAATAGGACAGTCATAAGCCCTGTGTGGGGGCAAGGTATCTGCACTTTTCTAATTGAACACATCCAAGAATTCATGGTAGGCAACAGGCACCAATTTGACAGTTTCAGGGTCCGGACAAATAGTAGAGTAAGGCCGCGTACACACGGAGGGACATGTCCGCTGAAACTGTCCGACGGACCGTTTCCAGCGGACATGTCTCATCCGGATTTTCATCCGCCGGCGTGTACACACCATCGGATCAAATTCCCCGCCGGCAGACAGCGCGGTGACGTGGCGGTGATGTTGACGCCGCCACGTCACCGCACCAGGAAGTAAAGAACTTCCACGCATGCGCCGCATCCATTCGACGCTTGTGCGGGCAGATATATCCGCTGGTTAGTGTACTATCCGAGCATGCTTTAAAATTTGTCTGCCGGTCAGACATGTCCGCTAGCCCATACACACGATCGGATTTGTCTGCTGAAACGGTCCGTCGAACCAGTTTCAGCGGACAAATTCGATCGTGTGTACGCGGCCTTACAGGTCCTTTCTGGAAAACATTGTACCTGACAATATTCAGATGAGAAGGAAACTTTTCCAGTGGCCCAATCTATATGGGGGTTATGGGCTTTTAGCCAGGATAGCCCCAGGATTATAGGGAACATGGGAGAAGCAATCACATCCAAACAAAGGAGTTCCAGATGTCCTGAGGTAGTACGGCAGGGAATAGATATAGCCTCTTGGGTTACTGGTCCAGACTTGAGACCAGAACCATCTGCTAAATGAACGATAAGCCCCTGCCTCTTGGAGCATAGGGGTAATTGGTGTAAGGTAGCAAATGCAGAATCCACAAAGCAACTGCAAGCCCCTGAGTCTATAATAGCAGATACAAGGATAGTCTTTTCTGGTAAGTGTAACTGAAGTGGTAAAGAGAGATGGTTTGGGCCCGTTCCAGGGAGATGCATCATGTGGGGCAACAGGGAGGCGGACTTGGGAGGTTTCATAGGACAAGTCTGAATAAAGTGACCAGTTCCCCCACAGTAAAGGCATGGGGCCAGATTCAGGAACACTTGCGCTGGAGTATTTTGATATGCGCCGCGTAACTGTGATGATGCGCCGTCGTTTCTATGTGCCCGTACCCACCAAACTAGATGCGCCCAATAACGGGCCATTTGCGACCGGCGGAACGTTCCGACGCCAGAGTATCGTCAGCGCTTATTTTCGCTGGGCGCATCAGTTGCGCCCATTGATTTCCCCTGCAAATATGCAAATGAGGTATTTTTCCCAATTCACAAACGGATTAGCACCATACGCTGGCTACATGCGCCGCGCGTATCTCGTCCGTCCGGCGCAAAGTTATTTCTACAAAAGGCTGCTTTATCTTTACTCCAGACGGTCACAGGTCAGCAGGAGAGCAGCTACAGCAGCGTTACCGACGATAAGAGCTAGCTGAGCGCCCCCACTTGCAGGACAACACCTCTGTCCATGCTTGTCTGTCAAATTTTACAGCCATGGAGGAAGACATCATAGGTCTCCATAGCCGAGATGACGGCTGTCAGCTCCTGGCCATTAAAGTTCAGCCTTCTCCTTTGTGTTTGCGGGGAACGGGAGCAGCCATCTCAGAACAAAAGTAACATCACTGCGGGGAGGGGGAGCAGGATATACTTTAGTGCCGGAATGGCGCTTCTACGGGCGCATTTAAACGCCCAACGGAAGGCATTGCGCTGACGTTTCCCGGGAAGTGGTGCCGACGGAAGTTGTGAGCATGCGCACAAGGGGGGCGAGTGGAGCCGCACTCACTGCGCATGCTCCCTGGATGATGCGCTGAACGTAAGCCTCTGCGCTGGGCTCCGCCCATCATTTACATATGATCACACCCACTTCCACTTGCGTCGGGTTACGCCAGCGCATTATCGTTACTCTGGCGCAAGTTTACGCGCAACTGCTATGTGAATTACAGGACTTGCGCTGAAAGGGTCTTCAGAGTAACGTAAATGAGAAGCGTTACTCCAGAGGAAAGATACTCTCATCTACCTGAATCTGGCCCATAGTCTGTTTTGTTGTCGCCGGAGGTGTTCCGAAGAAGACAGAGCTGGTCTCGGGTAGCTTTTACGTGAGAGTTCGTGGAGCTCCTTATTCTTAATGGACATTTTCAATGATCCAACAGAGCTGGCGGAAATTGAAGAATCGGGACTAGAAAATGCAGGTGGCTTGGTATTGGTCCTCTCTGTCTTTCTCGTAACCAACGGTCAATCTGAATGACAAGATTAATAAAATCTTCCAGGGAGGTGGGTATTCCCACGCGTGCTAATTCGTCTTTTAATGGATCAGAAAGTCCACAACGAAACTTATGATGGAGAGCCGCTCTATTCCACTGAGTATCTATACTCAGAACACGAATATCTGATACATAATCTTCCACAGACCTTGGGCCTTGCTGGAGCCTACTGAGTGTGGATTCCGCCGAACTGTGACATGGCGGAAAAGAAGGAGTCCGCGGTTGCCAGGGCTGGGTCTTGTTGCTCCCGAAGATGATGGGCCCAGGAAAGAGGCTCCCCAAGTAGCAAGGTGATGATGAACCTCACTTTGGTGTTTTCAGAAGAGAAGGGTTGGGGTAGCAAGGAAAAATACAGTTCACAGGCATTTCGGAAAGGTACAAAATTGTTTGCTATTTCCAGAAAAACACTCAGGCAATGGCACTCTGGGTTCAGGAGGCGTGGCGGTCACACAGAGCAGACTGAAGTCTGTTTGAATTGAAGAGTTCACAACAGCAGGAGAGGGAACAGGCTGATCCCAAAGCTGACCTTCCATCCGATTCAGATCTGTCTGAAGATTCTGTACTGTGTGGGCAAGTGCTGAGAGGGATTGGCAAATGTCTTTCAAAGAAGAGGCCTCCCTTTCAGACTCCATTGCTGGCTGACGCATACTGTCACGTACCTGGGTGAAGTCTGAAATGACGAGGTCAGCCTCTCTTGAATCTTCAGCCCTGGTCCAGCTGAGAGTAGAGACAGGGGAAACCAAGGGCCAGGGGAGACATGAGTGCCTGCAGATGTAGCTCTGGAAACCCGCAGCAGGTGCTGCGAATCTTAAAAGGCAGGAAGTGTAAGCAAGTTGCAGGGACGGAGTCGCAGCAGGTTGCAGGGACGAAGTCGCAGCAGGTTGCAGGGACAAAGTCGCAGGTACCCGGGAAGTAGAGCGGAGCAAAACAGGAGACAGGATCATGGTCACATGGGAAGCCGGGTTCAGCAACGAGTGGGCAGCAAGGCACAAAGTCATCAGGCAGGAAACAGGGTCACGTGGGAAGCCGAGATCAGGAACCAAGTGTCAGGGGTGAAGCGAGTCCAAAAGCAAGGTCAAGGAAGCCGAGGTTCAGTAACACAGGAGCACAGGAACAGGCACAGGATACAGGGATCGGAACTGCTGAGATCCGTCAGCACTCGGCTGGGGTTAGTGCACCCTTTAAATAGGCTGTCTGGCGCCAAGGGACGCTCCCGCGCGTGCTCCCTCGAATTTACGCGCGCGCTCTCGCGAATTTGCAGGGGCAACTCTAATAGGTCTCTTACAAACGTACAAGTGGAGTCGTGGCTGGGATGGCACAATCCATGAGCAGATGTGTGCATCAGGTTGTCCCCGCAATCCTCACACGCATGTCCCACCACATCATCAGACCCACCCATGAGCATCTGTGGTAGAAGGCAATGCAGGATTTCTACAGAATTGCTAGATTCCCACGCACCGTGGGGGCCATTGATTGCACACATGTGGCACTACAGCCCCCTCCCGTGCCACAGAGCATATGTACCGCAATCGTAAGCATTGGCATTCCATCAATCTACATGTGATAGCCGATGCCCAATGCCTCATATTGCACGTCCATGCCAAACACCCCGGGGCCAGCCATGACAGCTACATATACCGTCAAAGCAACATCCCAACAGAATTCGAACAGAACGTGTACAGGGACAGCTGGTTGGTTGGTGAGTGACATGCGAGTCAGGCATGAATGTCCGACCCCATGATGCCGACATCACGAGGGGCACATGCACGGCTAACATCCTCCTGTCTTTTCCCTTCCAGGTGACTCGGCATATGCACAACTACGCCATGAGAAAGGGCCTGCAGATTGACATATGTGATGATCTGACCCATCGAGCCACACAGTCCCCCCCTGCTTGAGGTGACCCCGTCTGTTAAAGGGACAGCAGTCAGGAGTTGCCTCGTGGAACGTATCTTTGCACGTTAAACACACACATTCATCATGGCACACGGACAATGCATGCATGCACACCACTGTGGTGCCTAGCTCACACACACCACATCCACATCACATTGGATTAGCCCAGGTCCACAATGCAGGACTTGGGAGCAGCAACGCCACGCCAAGGCCCCAGGGTGACACACCTTACTGGCAGGAGTGTCACCCCCACATTCACACACCAGTCACACTGTAGCCTGCACTCCTCACCGACCGTGTGCAGATACTACAAAATCAAAAAGCTCTTAACCAGAGCACATAAAGAAAAAAAACTCATAATCTGAGCATATAACAAAAAGCAAAAGACAATCAATTGCCCTGTCGTGGGTCAAGTCTGTTGCCACGGCTCCGGCTCCTTAGCTGTCTGGTGGGAGCCTGTGGTGGGTGGTGGGGCATCAGGAGGAGGAGGAGCATCCCCTGGTCTCTCCCTGGCTGGCTGGCTGCCTGCCCTCCAATGCCAGGGCAATGCGGGTGAGGACCGCGTTTGTCTCGGCCTGCAGCAGCCTTGTCTGCCTCCCCTCCGCCTGGATGGCAGCTGTATTAGCCTGTACAGCCACTGCAAGGGTCTGGACCTCTGCCACAAGGCCTGCTGTGGTGACCTGCAGCTCACCAAGGCAGGTGACCATCGCAGCACAGTTGCCACTCACATCCTGGATGCTATCATTAATCTTGGCAGAGGAGGCCAGGCTGTCTCCCACACGACGCATCTGCACAGCTAGATCACCCATATGCTGGGTCTGGCGGTCCTGTTCCCTCACAAGATGTTTCAGGAGAAACTCTGGAACACCCCGCGTCTTCCTGGTAGCCTTCCTGGGGCCAGGAGAGGCTAGGGGCCGTCTATAAGGGAAGGCCCTTGATGGGCTAGACCTGATGGGGATGGAGGTCTGAGAGGGCCCGGCCAAAGGGGAAGACTCCTCCAAATACAGAACAACATCCTGGTCCATATTGACCGTCTCCTCCTCAACCACCTCTAGAGGAGAGGTGTGGGCACTCCCCTCCACCGCTGACTTGTGGCTTCCCAGGGGGTCAGGCTCAGGATGATTTTCGGGGGATGGCGTGAGATGGCCACCGGCAGCAGATGGCCCCGCTCCCTCCAGCACATCTGTGGATGACACAAAACATTCACATGTTGGTGGACCCACACACTTGTCACATGTTCCCTTCCACCCCCTCACATGCTACACACCAGATAGGATAAAAAACACACACTTACCGGTCCTCAAGGCCTGTTCCATGGAGTCATAGCCCTCCACTCCCTCCACTTGCTCCCTCTGGAGACACCGGGCAACCACCTGCTCATCTGGAGTCGGCCTAATAGTAGTGGCTGGTCCCCCTCCAGTGCCCCTGGCATGCCTCCTCATCGAGCCCAGCTTCTCTCGGACAACACGACGCAGGTCATTTATATTTTTCAAAATGTCCTTGGAGGTCCTTACCTCATGTCCCAGGGTATTGACCTCTGTTGTGATCTCCTTAAAGATCTCCTCCTTCCTGGCCTTACTGGTGGTGCCACTCTCTGCCCCATGAAGGTACACGTCGTACCTGGACATGGCCGTAATGATAATAGCCTTCTCCTGTGCAGAAAAGTTTTTCTTCCTCTTCTCCTTCCCTGACGCACGAGCAGACATGGCTCAAAGTAATAAAACAAAAGTACCTTGCTTTAGGGGGGGAAACAAGCGGATGTACTTTTGCGCTCGACAGGCGCATGTCTGGGTGTATTTATGCTCTGGGCGTAGGCAGTGGGCCGGCGTATCTCAGGGGTTACGCCGGTGTAGTTGTGAGCATGCGCAGAGGGGTGCGGGACATACATCCACGTCACGGCGCATGCGCCGTTCGTTCGCCCCTTCATTTGCATGGGGTCACGCTTCATTTAAATGGATCACGCCCACTTCCTTCCTACTTTGATTTAAGCAGGCTTACACCTGCCAATTTACGTTATGACGGCGCATCATTGGGAGCATTTGCTCTGAGAATACGGTGCTTGCCTCTCTGAGTTACGTCGGCGTAGCGCATCTGAGATGCGCTACGCCGGCATAAAGATGCGCCGATGTACGTGAATCTGGGCCGGAGGCTCTAACAGGCTTCAAAAAAGGGTGGAGAGTGCAGAGCACTGTGCCCCAATTCCACCCTGTTGTGTGACAGTAGCAAATTATTATTTGCTATAGGCCACACTGATCCTCCTTCCCTCCAATCAGGAAGCGGGTCTTGAGACCTATCACCCGATTAGCTAAAAGGAAAAGCAATCCTATTAGAAGCCTGCCGCTAAAGTCAAGGAGGAGAGGACACAAGAGCTGCGCTGCCCACCATAAAAGCCATGGAGGAGAGGACACAGGAGCCGTGCTGCTCGAAGCGGAGGAGGGGAGGACACAGGAGCCACACTGCCCGCCATCAAAGCCATGGAGGAGACAGGAGCCATGCTGCTCGAAGCCTAGGAGGAGAGGACACAGGAGCCGTGCTGCCCGCCATCAAAGCCATGGAGTAGAGGACACGGGAGCCATGCTGCTCGAAGCCGAGGAGGAGAGGTCACAGGAGATGCTGCCCACAATCCATCAAAGCTGAGGAGAAGAGGACACAGAAGCCGCTGCCTGCAACCTGGCCGCCACTTAGATGGGGTAAGTGCCGAGTGGGTGCCGCCGACTAACCAATAGGTGGGGTGGTTGTTTGCTGTCCCACTCAAAAAAACACACCAGCCACCACTGTCCATCGGTGAAAATGCTATGGGAGGTTGGCGATCCTGGTGGGCAAAAAGCACAGCCGCACCATTCGGCAGGCTGTACAATTTCATGGACAAATGCCTGAATTTCAGACTGCTTGTGTTCCAGGCATTCCTTCCTGAGTACGCTCAGTGGATCACCCAACCACAGTAGCTGTGGCCTCTCATAGGCCGCATACACACGAGGAGACATATCCAATGAAAACGGTCCGACAGACCGATTTCATCAGATATGTCTCCTGGAGATTTTGGTCTGATGTGTGTACACACGATCAAACCAAAATCCCCGCGGACAGACAGCGCGGTGACGTGGCGTTGACGTTGACGCCGCCACGTCACCGAACCAGGAAGTAAAATACTTCCACGCATGCGTCGAATCCATTTGGTGCATGTGGGGGATTTATGTCAGCTGGTTAGGCGTACTAACCAGCGGACATGTCGGACGGACGGGTTTCCAGCAGACAAGTTTTAAAGCATTCTTTAAAACTTGTCTGCTGGAAAAACCTGTCTGCTAGCCCGTACACACGGTCGGATATGTCCGCTGAAACTGGTCAGTTTCAGCAGACAAGTTTGATCGTGTGTAGGCCATAGAGTTTACAGATTGCCAGCGATAGTGAGCCTGTGCCTTATGTCAACACCAAAGGACCAGGATCCCATACATCAGGGCTAAATGGCCAGTGTGCATTAAGCTATAAGAGGACATCCCAGCATTATATCCACACAGGTAGCAATGACACTTTAAACACTTGATGCCGAGCGTATGTATATAAACGTTGTGAGCATTTATACCAGGATCATGGCTGCAGCCATGGTTCTGTTTTTTTTTGGAGAGCCAGTGATTGGCTTTCCAGTAAAAGTGATGCAAGCAGCTTTACAGCCATCCAATCGCTTTTACAAGGCTTCTGGACTTTTCTTCTGCCTGCTCCTTTGTATGATCTGCCTGCTGTCTGTTGCTTACCTGGACTGTCAGGCCACGTACACACGATCCAACAAGTCTGCTGAAACTGGTCCGCGGACCAGTTTCAGTGGACAGATTCGATCGTGTGTACGGCCTAGCGGACATGTTTTCAGCGGACAAAAGTTTTAAAGCATGCCGAAATCCCCCGCATGCGCCGAATAGATTCGACGCATGCGGGAAGTATTTTACTTCCTGGTTTGGTGACGTGGCGGTGTCAACGTCACCGCCACGTCACCGCGTTCTCTGTCCAAGGGGATTTTCGTCCGATGGTGTGTACACACCGCCGGACCAAAATCCTGCATCCGGGGACCGTTTTCATCGGACATGTCTCCTCGTGTGTACGGGGCCTTAGACCTTGCCTTGGCTCTAATATCTGCATCAGCTGACCCACGCATGCCTACAGCTCTGGCCCTTCCACTTATGTGCATTCAGCCAGTCATCTCTACACACCCTAATGCACATCAGTACTTCCTGGCAGAAGACTTTACAGGCACTTGTGCTACTCTGTGCTATGGTGTACCTTACTAGGGCCCCAGAGCCAGAGCTGTAAGAGAGGTCTATCTCTTTGCTTTAGACTTCATCACTAGGTACATTACAGTACGAAACAGCGATGTTGGAGCCTGAAAGAGGGACCTGCCTGCTGGATGAAATTTTCCAGCATATTGCTGTGCTAACCCAAGCTGTCAAGAGCCTACAAGAGGGATATACACAGCTTGAGAGCCGTTTCCAAGCTTTGCCTACACCTGTGCCCACAGCAAATACAACCAGTATGGCCTCATTAGCTCCTTCCACAGCCCAGGCCACTGCTTCCTACTGTGATGATGTGGCCTCCTGAGCCAAGGGTTACCATGCCAGAAAGGTTTTCTGGTGATCAGACTAAGTTTTGTGCGTTCTGCAATGCATGTCAGCTTTATTTTTCATTGCAACTTCGCACTTTTCCGCTGGAAGCTACCAAGGTGGGAGTTGTTATCTCCCTGCTACAAAGGGAACCCCAGACATGGACTTAATGTCTACTGGAGAAAGAGGACGCTAAGTTAGAGCTGATTTTGCTGTCCATGTACAGGTGAAACTCCAAAAATTTGAATATCGTGCAAAAGTTCACTTACTTCAGTAATGCAACTTAAAAGGTGAAACTAATATATGAGATAGACTCATTGCATGAAAAGCAAGATAGTTCAAGACGTGATTTGTCATAATTGTGATAATTATGGCTTACAGCTCACGAAAACCCCAAATCCACAATCTCAGAAAATTAGAATGTTGTGAAAGGGTGCAATATTCTAAGATCAAAGTGTCCCACTCTAATCAGCTAATTAACCACTTAAGACCCGGACCAAAATGCAGGTAAAGGACCTTGCCCCTTTTTGCGATTCGGCACTGCGTCGCTTTAACTGACAATTGCGCGGTCGTGCGACGTGGCTCCCAAACAAAATTGGCGTCCTTTTTTCCCCACAAATAGAGCTTTCTTTTGGTGTTATTTGATCACCTCTGCGGTTTTTATTTTTTGCGCTATAAACAAAAATAGAGCGACAATTAAAAAAAAAAATGCAATATTTTTTACTTTTTGCTATAATAAAAATCCCCCAAAAATATATAAAAAAACATTTTTTTTCCTCAGTTTAGGCCGATACGTATTCTTCTACGTATTTTTGGTAAAAAAAATCGCAATAAGCGTTTATCGGTTGGTTTTCGCAAAATTTATAGCGTTTACAAAATAAGGAATAGTTTTATTGCATTTTTATAAAATTTTTTTTTTTTACTACTAATAGCGGCGATCAGCGATTTTTTTCATGACTGCGACAATATGGCGGACACTTCGGACAATTTTGACACATTTTTGGGACAATTGTCATTTTCACAGTAAAAAATGCATTTAAATTTGCATTGTTTACTGTGGAAATGACAGTTGCAGTTTGGGAGTTAACCACAGGTGGCGCTGTAGGGGATGTGTGCCTATGTGGTTTGTTTACTACTGTAGGGGGGTGTGGCTGTAGGTGTGACGTCATCGATCGCGTCCCCCTATTACAGGGATGACGCGATCGATGCTACAGCCACAGAGAAGCACGGGGAAGCCGTGTGTACACACGGCTCTCCCCGTTCTTCCGCTCCAGGGACGGATCGCCGCACTGCAGCGGGGATCGGGTCCGCGAATCCCGCGGTCCCGGAGCTTCGGACCGGGTCGCGGGCGCGTGCCCGCGACCCACGGCTGGGTACTAAAATCAACGTATATATACGTTGATGTGCCCAGCCGTGCCATTCTGCCGACGTAAATGTGCAGTAGGCAGTCCTTAAGTGGTTAAGCCATAACACCTGCAAAGGTTTTGTGAGCCTTTAAATGGTCTCTCGGTCTGGTTCAGTAGGAATCACAATCATGGGAAAGACTGCTGGCCTGACAGTTGTGCAGAAAACCATCATTGACACCCCATTGACATAAGGAGGGAAAGCCTCAAAAGGTAATTGCAAAAGAAGTTGGATGTTCCCAAAGTGCTGTATCAAAGCACATTAATAGAATGTTATGTGGAAGGGAAAAGTGTGGAACAAAACGGTGCACAAGCAGCAGGGATGACCGCAGCCTAGAGAGGATTGTCAGGAAAAGGCCATTCAAAAGTGTTGGGGACTTTCACAAGGAGTGGACTGAGGCTGGAGTCAGTGCATCAAGAGCCACCATACACAGACGGATCCTGGACATGGGCTTTAAATGTCGTATTCCTCTTGTCAAGCCACTCCTTAAAAACAAACAATGTCAGAATTGTCTTATTTGGGCTAAAGAAAAACAGACCTGGTCTGTTGCTCAGTGGTCCAAAGTCCTCTTTTCTGATGAGAGACAATTTTCCATCTCATTTGGAAACCAAGGACCAAGAGTATGGAGGAAGAATGGAGAGGCACACAATGCAAGATGCTTGAAGTCCAGTGTGAAGTTTCCACAGTCTGTGATGATTTGGGGAGCCATCTCATCTGCTGATTCAATGCAGCCGCCTGCTAGGAGATTTTGGAGCACTTCATGCTTTCTTCCGCAGACGAGTTCTATGTGGATGCGGACTTCATTTTCCAGCAGGACTTGGCACCTGCCCACACTGCCAAAAGCACCAAAACCTGGTTCAATGACCGTGGGATTACTGTGCTTGATTGGCCAGCAAACTCGCCTGACCTGAACCCCATAGACCAGTGGTTCTCAACCTGGGGGTCGGGACTTCCTCTGGGTTTAAATTATGATTTTCCAGGGGTCACCAAATCCTGGGCTGTTCTTGAAGCCTGCACCTTTCTCCCAGCCTTTTAGTGGCCACCCAGCAAGGCTGTCCCTGGAGCCCGCGGCCACACACTCAGCTTCTTTGCAACCACCCATTCATTTCACGACATGGCTGGTGGGCAAAGACTAGAGCTGACTGGTGAGGAATATGAAGTGGGAGGGGCTGGAGGAGACCCTATCTCCTGGTTTCGGTGTCACCACAAAGTCGGAGACACAGTGAGTAACACTACCTGTGATTATAGTTGCCATTAAAAGTCCCCACTACTGTTCTCAGATCAGCAGATGACCTTCATCAAGAGCACCTAAGTTGGCTGATCAGATCTCCCCCCAGCATTGCCACTCATACCATTCCCCCCACACCAAGGAGCAAGGGAAGTAATAAAAATAGAGAATATGTGGAAAGGAAAGTAAAAAAGAGGAAGTAACAATGAAAAAGGGAGAGAAAGAACAAGAAAGACAGCTAGAGTGAGGGATGAGGGGGAAAAAAACTAGAAATTAGGATAGAGAGATAAAAGGGAAAGAAAGGAGAACAAAGAGTGGTACATCCTAAAATGTACCATAAGGGGTTTTAATACTTTACGAGTGGAAGGGACTCAGGGAGCGCTAAATGTCCGTGGGTTAGGGCGAAAAATTACTTGACTTGCCTTGGGAGCGGACAACCCACGCTACGAAAATAATTTTACTTAGGGGTACCCACAACTTGGTGAATTTTATCAAGGGGTCACGGCACTAGAGAGGTTGAGAACCACTGCTTTAAAGCAATCTACTGAGTTGTGTATTTGTGAAGTAAATTGCGCTAACTTATATTTATATAAACATTTTACCACGACTGATCCTGTGAACTTATTATTTAAAAAACAAAAAGTATGTACATGCCTCTATGATTATTAATTAATGTGCAAACATCAACAAATAGTGTGCAATAAATACCAATACAGTGCCCTGTGCCAAACTATAACATGAATTTCTCGATCCAAAAAAGTGAAATAAATCCAAAAAGATTTCAAATATGCTACTGTTACAAACCACAGATTATATGTGCCTCAAGAAAGCTAGAAACATTTATTATATACAAAAAATATATAAAATAAAATATATATATTAAAAATATATATATATATATATATATATGTATATGTGCTAAGAAAGTCCTTAATAGATATTTCTTGCAGTGATGCTCAGCTGTATTTCCACCTTCACCGCAAATAGTGCCTACAACGTTACCGTAAAAAATAGCCAATCACCAGATGGACCCAGAAATCTGCCTTTGGTTCATATGGATAACCACTCCCTCTCTCAGGTTTATCAGCAATCACTCCCAATGCTTTGGCTGTAGTCTCGTTATGTAAAAGTGCCTGGGAGCCGGCACTGAGCTAATCCAGCCGTAAATAGGAGTATACAAATGTACGAGTTTGTCCTGGTCCGCACATGTGATGCCTCACTTTGTCGCCTGTGTTCCCAGCCTCGTTATACTCAGACTGGATAAGACAAGCTGGCAATGGTCCTGCAGCCTCTACTGAGCTGACCAGAACCACCTCTGGAGGGATTCTGTTCCACATTTTCACAGCTCAGACTGTGAAGAAACCTTTCCGTATTTGGAGATGTAATCTCTTTTCCTCTAGACATAAAGAGTGCCCCATTGTCCTCAGTGTTGACCGTAAAGTGAATAACTCAACACCAGGTTCACTATATGGACCCCTTATATCAGGGGTGCCCAACCTTTTGAAGGCCAAGGGCCACTTAAGTGACTCAGTAACCGGCTGCGGGCCACAACGAGCGGAGTGGGCAGATGACAGGTCTGTGTCCAGTCTGCATATGCAAAGCAGACATAGCCCAATCTACTCTATGGGCCCTCCGATCCAATCATATAGAAGGGGATGGATCCACTTCTTTTTAGCAGATCGGATTGGAGGTAGGCAGGTGTAAACAGACAAAAGTCTGTTTACATCTGCCGCTCCACAGAGGTGAATGGAGGGTCCGATTGAGTCGGACCGATTGTGATAAAAGGGGCCTAAGGCTACTTTTACACTGATGGTCTGCGGTCTACCCACACTGTGGGTGCGGCGCAGTGTACCTGTGGTTTTTCCCGCCGGTCAGCTGCACTTTGCCATTGAAATCTATTATATGCTGTAGGTGTGGTGCACTTTCTGAAAAGCTACTTGCTTCTTCTACCACCGGCTTCATTCACAACACTGAACCTCTGGGATGGCAGGTCGGCAACCTGCAATTTGGGCTTGCCAACCAGCCATCCCAGAACAGGAGGTCGCGGGCCACATCAGAGGGCCACATGTGGCCCCAGGGCCTTATATATTTGTACATGTGGATCATATCCCCCCTTATTCTCCTCTGCTCAAGAGTGAATAAATGTAGTTCTTCTAATCCTTCCTCATAGCTGAGTTCCTCCATGCCTCTTATCAGTTTGGTTGCCCTTCTCTGCACGTTTCTGCATGCTGTCGTTTCTGGGGTGCTGATCACACCCCAGGTCGGCAGGTGGCAGCAGTGGAGTTGAGGTTTTGGACACTTCTTCCCAGCAGCCTATCAGGAGGGGTTTTTTCCTCGCTGTGCATGCTGGGGAGGGGAATTTATGGGGCAGACGCCATGTTCTTGGGTCTTCTCGTGTGGCACCCACCTTCAGGATAGCCATTCCACGGCGCACCGTCATGATGGCCTTCCGGGCTGGGGTGCATGTGCTACGCAGAGATCCTGGTTTCGGGACCACGTTGGCCCGTAATATATGATCTACCACTCGGGACTCAGTGATTGACTGGGTTCCCAATCTGAAGATATCCTGGGCTGTCCGTCCTGTTGGAGGAAGCTGTTCGGTGGGGAGTCTGCCTAAGGAGTGCCAAGAGAGGCTGGTGTTCCAATAGGGGCCTGACCATCCATCCGGGAACCAGGGTAACCGGACACTGAGGCCTCGTACACACGAGGGGATATGTCCGCTGAAAACGGTCCGATGGACCGTTTCAGCAGACATCTCCGATCGTGTGTATGGGCTAGCGGACAGATTTGTCCACCCGACAGATTTCAAAGCATGCTTTGAAATCTATCCGGTGGGAATCTGTCCGCCCGACATGTCTGCTGGTTAGTACACTTACCAGCAGACATGTCGTCCCGCACCGCCGCCGCCGAATGGATTCGGCGCATGCGCGGAAGTGTTTTACTTCCTGGTGCGGTGACGTGGCGGTGACGTGGCGGCGTCAACGTCACCGCCGCGTCACCGACACGTCACCGCGCCGTCCGCCGGCGGGGAATTTGATCCGATGGTGTGTACACGCCATCGGATCAAACTCCAGATCGGACATATCCGATGGAAATGGTCCGCGGACCGTTTTCATCGGATATGTCCGATCGTGTGTACGAGGCCTGAGAGGCGGGATGTTGGCCGCCTATCAGTCGGCACCCTAACTTAAACAACCTGAAGGAGATCCAGGTGTTGAATTCGATAAAGAGGATTCTGGACCACAATTTTCCGCAACCATTGGGAGGGTCTGTGGCAGAGACTTAGCCCCAAGTTCGAGTGATATTCTGGCTGCCAGGCTGGTGAGAGAGGCCTGTCCAGGTGCGCTATACCCATTCCGGCTGGAGTGGCGAGATTGAAGTTATCGTTGGAAGCAGGACTGTTTACCTTTTATCCACACCTGAATCTGCTATAGTGTTGCTCACGAATATTCGCATTGCGAATATTCGCTACGAATATTGCATATTCGAGTATTCGCGAATAACTCGAATATTGCGGAGAATATTCGTATTTTTTCAAATTTATTTTTAAAACAGATCACATCCTAGTGATCTCCATCGACGTCTAAAAGCATTGCTGGTATGATTAGAGAGAGACCCTGGGCCGAGTAGCTGATGCGATTCTTTTATGTTGCCGAAAATTCGCATTGCAAATTTTCGGCAACATAAAAGAATCGCATCAGCTACTCGGCCCTTCTTTTGCATCAGAGCCAATCAGAATAACTCGAATATTCGACAAAGAGAATATTGCGCGATTATCTTCTCCGCCCTTCTTTTGCATCAGAGCCAATCAGAATAACTCGAATATTCGGCAAAAGGAATATTGCGCGATATTCCTTTTGCCGAATATTCGAGTTATTCTGATTGGCTCTGATGCAAAAGAAGGGCGAAGAAGATAATCGCACAATATTCCTTTTGCCGAATATTCGAGTTATTCTGATTGGCTCTGATGCGCCCTTCTTTTGCATCAGAGCCAATCAGAATAACTCGAATTTCGGCAAAAGGAATATTGCGCGATTATCTTCTCCGCCCTTCTTTTGCATCAGAGCCAATCAGAATAACTCAAATATTCGGCAAAAGGAATATTGCGCGATATTCCTTTTGCCGAATATTCAAGTTATTCTGATTGGCTCTGATGCAAAAGAAGGGCGGAGAAGATAATCGCGCAATAGGAATATTGCGCGATTATGTTCTCCGCCCTTCTTTTGCCCCCTTATTCTTCTTTCTTTTAAGTAGAGTTAGTGTAGAGTTAGTGTTAAGTGCATATTAGTTTAGTAATACAGGAAATGATCTCCGTTTATGAGAATTTCGCAATCATTTTCGCATTAGCGAAATTTTGCAAAATTTTTTTTGGATTAAATATCACGAATATTCGATATTAGCGAATATTCGCGAATATTCTTCTATATATTAGCGCAATATCGCGAAATCGAATATGGCGTATTCCGCTCAACACTAATCTGCTATTCTTTAATTCTGCTACTCCTCTATTCTTCACCAAGTTCTATTGTTTTAACCGGCTGGGTAATAAAAAGCACAGAAAAGACACCTGTTGTGTGGACATTCCATTTACTACAACTCTCATCAAGTACCCTAGACAGCGGAGCCACAGAGGTAACATGCCATGGATCGTGCAACATGTCTGTGCCCCTGACGCCATTCGAGAGATTAAGGCCTCCGATGTCTACAGTGGGAGTACACCCGATGCCTGCTGGAGCTTCCCTAACCGATATCGGGATTCGAATGGGGACGCAGGGGCGGTTCGTGCTGTTTACTAGCGGCAGCGTGGAGGCCCTTGGTCTGTCTTGTCCCCGATGTACAGAGCTGGCCGTCAGAATCCTGCCTTTTGCTTGATGTAAGAAATGTGGGGAATATTTGTTCCGAGTGGAGCAACCGACGGAGCAACCGACGGAGTCTCCGCGCGAAGGAAGTTGTTCCCTGGCCCCTGGCTGGTTCCCTGGCCCACACCTACCACTACTGCTGATACGGCTACATCTACTACTACTACAGTCACCATGTCGTCGTCATTCGCCACTCTGATGGTGTCCCCCGAAGTAAGTAACTCTGAAGCTAAAAAAAATTGCCTGTTGTGAAGGTGGATGCTGCCACCGAGACTGCGTGTATGGCGGTGGTCCCTGCTTGGCTCACTTCTGAAAAAATGGGCCCCGTGAAGGTCTCCCACGGCTGTGGTCGAGGCTTACCTATGCACAGACCTGAACCAGACTCCAGGGAGAATGATGCCCCTGTCGAGACCACAACCAAGGACAAGGTCAGTACGTCTGTTGTGGAGCATGTCTGCTTGCCCGCGGAAGAGTATAACAGTTTCGAGATTGACTCTTCCTCTGAGGCGGGTGATGACCAATGGTTTTGAGCTGGAGCTGCCCGAGTTACAATGGGGTAGATGGTTCTGGGCTGCAAAACCCCACAAGTCTAAAGGTCATTCCAGGGATACCATGCCACCGGCGGATATCACGCAGTTAACTTGGTACATTTATCATGACAGAGTGGTCATCAAGAGCCCCGGTAAAATTGATCGGGTCTTCTCAGTTACTACACTGAATGACCAGGGGGACATTATCGCTCTGCCAGATCCCAGGTTCTATCTGTAGGCTTAATACCTGCAGTGCTGTTTTGTGTCACTTGAAGAAGTCCTGGACAGGAACAATTACCCCTTCTCAATTATTTTTTCTTGGTTTTCTTATTTTTTTCTCCTGATCCACATTATGTCTGTGATGTGATGAACTTCGGGGGAGGGAATAACATGTTAGTTACTTCAGATTAGGGTCCTGCGGGCTTCATCAACAAAGTAAAGAAGAAGAAAACGTTTTTCTGATTGCTCCACTTTCTGGGTATGGACTATACCACACCTGCTATATCAGGACACTGCCGCTAGAGGGTAGTGTCCTGCAACGTTGATAAAAAACGTTTCTTTTTCTCTTCTTATGCCGCATACACACGATCGATTTTCGGCATGTAAAAAACAACGTTTTTCATCCTCTAGAAAAAACAAAGTTTTTTCCAACATCATTAAAACGACATTGCCCACACACGATCGTTAAAAAAAAATGCTCTAGAAAAGCGGTGTGACGTACAACACGTACAACGGCACTATAAAGGGGAAGTTCCATTCGGATGACGCCACCCTTTGGGCTGCTTTAACTGATTTTGTGTTAGTAAAAGACGATTTGCGCTTTTCTGTCTGTTACAGCGTGAAGAATGTGCTTACGCCATTACGAATGGTAGTTTTACCAGAACGAGCGCTCCTGTCTCATAACTAGCTTCTGAGCATGCACAGGTTTTTCACGTCGTTTAAGCCCACGCGATCATTTTTTACAACACGAAAAACTACATCATTTAAAAGGTTGAAAAAAAATGCAGCATGTTCAAATTTTGTTTTGTCGTTTTTCAGAACCCCGAAAAACATTGTTTTTTACATGCCGAAAAACGATTGTGTGTACGCAGCATTAGGCCTTTATAGTTGGAGAAAGGTTCCAGCACTTAGTTTTATATATGTCTCTTTGGGAGGAAGGAGGCTTCGCCTTAGTTGGCAAAGCTGCAGCTTCATTCACCCTTAGTGACTGTAGTGAATGTAAATATTCGTGTGTATATTTTTCTATTTTTGTTTTGCAGGTTTCTGGATCATCTATCAAGACTGTCAGAGAATGGGGCAGGCTAGATAGACAGACATATTGATGTCATAATGACCACTGTGTAAATTGTAAAAATGTTTTATATTTTTATATTCTCTTCTACCTTTAGCCTCTTTACTTTACTGTCAAGCAGATCCAGATAAGGTGTTCAGGATTGAACACCATTTTTTTTTCAGACACTGAGGACAGTGTCTATTTGTAACAGGCGCCGTTGCGCCGCCTGTTCTTTGTTTTGACAGGCGCTTTCAGTGCCATAGTGCGTTCCATGCTGGAATCCATACGGCGCTCACGCGATGACATCATCGTCCAGCGCCGTGGTGCGTTCCAGCTTGGAACGCGGAAGTGCGCCGTGAATCGGCGCTTCTCATTTGAATCAGTGCTAATGCACTGCATCTGGGACCTGCCTATAAAGGCATTCATTATACAATGAATCCCCGTTCTATTATTGTCAGCCGTAGCCGGTTAGGCTACCATCCTTCCCTGGACCTGGATGACATCCCACTATTAAGGCAACGAACTGCAGTTGGAGAACCAAAGACTGCAGGATTTAGTTGCGCAAAATCCCAATGTGCCTCCTTTTTTCCCCTGAACCTAAGGTCAATCCACCTGCACCTTTTACTGGTAATCGAAAGACCTACAGGGAATTCATTAATGTGTGTAAATTAATGTTTGAACTATGCCCTCGCACCTTCCCCAATGACCGGATTAAGGTGCTTACCCTCATATCCTATTTACATGGTGAACCATGTGCATGGGCAAATACCTACCTAGAAAAAGAGGATCCCATCCTAAATTCATGTCCACAGTTTTTCGCAACTATGTCCCTGCTTTATGATGATTTCAACAACCAACTCACAGCGGAAATGCTCTTAGGTATCTCAAACAAGGTAACAGACCTATTGAGGACTTCATAGTGCAATTTCAGAGGTGGGACATAGAGACTGAGTGGAATGATATTACACTCCGTAACCATTTTTGTCTCTGCCTTTCCAAACCACTGAAGGATGAGTTGGCTAGAGCAGATGCCTGCAGGTCAGCCTTTTGTAGTGGGTTGCAGAGGTTAATAGAGAGAAGACAGAGAGAGAAAGAGAGAGAGAGAGAGTGACATTTTTTTCTAGGTAGATAGAGCAGGCAGGCTAGTCAGTTAAAGTTACAGTGTGTAGAGGATATATATGCATCCCAGGTGTTGTATATATATTTATACACTGTATAGTATAGCTAGATCCGCTCTTCCTAATTTACTGGTGATTGTGCTAGCTGCAATATTCTCACGTGGTGTACTGCCTGTGTCCTCTGCAGTGTGCACCTAAAGCTACGCGGTGTGAACTGCCCGTGTCCTCTGCAGTTTGCACCTAAAGCTACGTGGTGTGTGTACTGCCTGTGTCCTCTGCAGTGTGCACCTAAAGCTACGTGGTGTGTACTGCCGGTGTCCTCTGCAGTGTGCACCTAAAGCTACGTGTTGTGTACTGCCTGTGTCCACTGCAGTGTGCACCTAAAGCTACGTGGTGTGTACTGCCGGTGTCCTCTGCAGTGTGCACCTAAAGCTACGTGTTGTGTACTGCATGTGTCCACTGCAGTGTGCACCTAAAGCTACGTGGAGTGTACTGCCTGTGTCCTCTGCAGTGTGCACCTAAAGCTACGTAGTGTGTACTGCCCGTGTCCTCTGCAGTGTGCACCTAAAGCTACGTGGTGGGTACTGCCCGTGTCCTTTGCAGTTTGCACCTTAAGGCAACGTGGTGTGTGTACTGCCTGTGTCCTCTGCAGTGTGCACCTAAAGCTACGTGGTGTGTACTGCCCGTGTCCTCAGCAGTTTGCACCTAAAGCTACTTGGTGTGTACTGCCCATGTCCTCTGCAGTTTGCACCTAAAGCTATGTGGTGTGTACTGCCTGTGTCCGCTGCAGTGTGCACCTAAAGCTACGTGGTGTGTACTGCCTGTGTCCGCTGCAGTGTGCACCTAAAGTTACGTGGTGTGTACTTCCCGTTTACTCTACAGTTTGCATCTAAAGCTACGTGGTGTGTACTGCCTAAGTCCGCTGCAGTTTTCACCTAAAGCTACGTGGTGTGTACTGCCTGTGTCCTCTGCAGTTTGAACCTAAAGCTACGTGATGTCTGTACTGCCTGTGTCCTTTGCAGTGTGCACCTAAAGCTACATGGTCCTCTGCAGTGTGCAGCCCATTAGTATGTCTGGAAGAACAACAATGAGAGGCAGAGAGTCACAAGCCAATAAAAGAGGGCAAGCAGGCTCTGCGACTAGAGGCAACAGTTTTATAATTTTCTGATCAAACACTCTAATCAGCTGAGAATGCTTCCACTAAAACAATTTTTTATTTTTTATCTGCCACATCAATTTTCTCAAATATTTCTGATTTTTTTTAATTTTGCTATATACAAGTACACTTAAACCTTAACCTTTTAAAAAAATGTCCGATTCACAAGATATCCATATGCAATATATAACAGCATAATGTGATAAAAGTGTCATTTTAATACTGTGTGATTCTTTAAAGGGGGGAAGGCTTCCCATGCATTATTAAGGCATTGCATTCTTCCTTTGGCTTTAACAAACAACTCACAAAGCTAGATGTTAAAGGATAACTTAAAGAGGAGCTTCAGTCACTTTGTAAAAAAATTAATATCAGCAGCTACAAATACTATTTTAATAAAAGGACAGTTACCTGTCCAGAGATTTCTGTCCTTACCCCGGCTCTTCACTGATTTTCGAGTCCCCGACGCCAGCATGTTTGCTGCAGGAAGCCAGCTGTGAAATGGAGTAAAATAGGTATAATACCTAATATGCTGAATATTGTAATGCCTATTACAGTGAATATACAGGAGGTGCCTATTTATCCAGTCGGCACTATGTATTTGTTCATTGAGGTTTTCTGCATTTTTAATGGTCTGCTTAATGCCAGGGGTTCAGCAGGAACCGACCGAGATTCAAACCATTTATGGGCAGGCTAAATGTACCAAGTTGATTGATCGATCAACTTGGGTACAACCAGCCTGCCAGATTTACTTGCAAATATTTCTAGTGGCTGCTATAGCTGCTAGCAATAATCACTGGCCTCCCCTGCAGGGAGAATACAATGTCTCAGCAGAAGGCATTCCCTGTCAGCAGTGTCTGTGTTGATGGGGGAATCGTTCAAATTTCTTGCCTGCAACACGTGGTTCCAGGAAAGAAATTTGCACCATCTATGGCCTGCCTAATGCTGTGTGATGCAACACTTAGGGCCAGATTCTCAAAAGAATCCCACCAGCGTATCATTGTTTTGTATTCACAAAACAAGATATGCCGGAATTACGCTAGGATCCTACTGGTGTAATTATTTTACACCATCGTATCCTAAATGTAATGTTACGCCGGCCGCTAGGTGGCGTTTACGTCGATTTCTCATTTGAATATGCAAATGAGAAAGATATGCCGATTCCCGAACGTTTTTACCCCGCCTCGTCGTCGTTTATGTCGTTTCCGTAAGCGTAAACTTACCCCTGCTATATGAGGGGTAAGTTTACGATGGTCTGTCGTATGCCATGTTAACCACTTAAGCCCCGGACCAATATGCTGCTAAATGCCCAAAGGCGTTTTTACAATTCGGCACTGCGTTGCTTTAACAGACAATTGCGCAGTCGTGCGACGTGGCTCCCAAACAAAATTGGCGTCCTTTTTTCCCCACAAATAGAGATTTCTTTTTGTGGTATTTGATCACCTCTGCGGTTTTTATTTGTTGCACTATAAACAAAAATAGAGCAACAATTTTGAAAAAAATGCAATATTTTTTACTTTTTGCTATAATAAATATCCCCCAAAAACATATATAATTTTTTTTTTTTCCTCAGTTTAGGCCGATACGTATTCTTCTACCTATTTTTGGTAAAAAAAAATCGCAATAAGCGGACGTATATATGCCGCGCAAAGGCAGGGACGTATATTTACACCCATCTGCCTTAACGTTGTCTTCTGTGGACGTATATCTACATGCGGCGGTCAGGAAGTGGTTAAGTATGGCGTCGGGACAGCGTCGTCTTTTTCCATCGCTTACGTCGTTTAACTAAGTCATTTGCGAATAGGGCATTCCGTAAGTGACGATCACGTCGTTTTCACGTTGGTTCCCTCAACGTTTTCCGACGTGAGTTGGAGCATGCGCACTGTTTTTTTTTTTTTTCGGCCGGCGCATGCGCAGTTCGTTCGGCGCGGGGGCGCCCTTAATTTAAATACGGGCCATTTACACTACGCCGCCGCAACTTACGGAGCAAGTGCTTTGAGAATATGGCACTTGCTCTTTTAAGTTGCGGTGGCGTAGTTTAAATGGCTTAGGCTATGATGCCGCACAATGTACAAGAATCTGGCCCTTAATGTATAAAAACATGTGCATGGCAGTGCAGTGTGGAGCGAATGGATACTTGGTGTCTTGGTTCTCTATTGGAGTGATTCCTCCTTAACTACTTCAGATCTGCGCTATAGCCGAATGACAGCTATAGCGTGGACCTACTTTGCCAGGAGGCCGTCAATAGACATCCTCCCCTTTGCATGCTCCCCCTACAGGGCGATCCTGGCCCCTTACCACATGATCAGCAGTCAGCAAATGACAGCTGATCATGTGATATAAACAGAAGCTCTGTAATCGGCTTCTGTGCAAGGGACATTGGTTTCCAAAAAGGAAGAGGCATAGCCACCTCATCTGTGTCAACCAGTACTGCCTGCCAGTGCCACCTGCCACTGCCCACAGTGCCACAAATCAGTGTCCACCAGTGCATAACATTGCTACCTATCAATGCCCACCAGTGGTGCCAATCAATGCCTCATCGGTGTCACCTAGCAGTGCTGCTTATCAGTGTCATCTACCAGTGGCAATCAGTGCCCATCACTGCCACCTATTAGTGCCAGCTATCAGTGACACCTCTCAGTGCACACCAGTGCCACCTATCAATACCCACCAGTGCCACCTCTCAGTGTTACCTCTCAGTGCCCACCATTGCCACCTATCAGTGTCAACCAGTGCTGCCTATCAGTGCCCATCAGTGCTGCCTTATCGATGCCCATCAATGCAGCCTATTGGTGCCCATCAGTGCAGACTATCAGTGCAGCCTCATCAGCATACATCAAAGAAGGAGAAAAATTACCTGTTTGCAAAATTTCATAACAAAATACAAAATGTATTTTTTTTTATTATTTTTTTAATTCAGACTTTTTTTAACAAAATAAAAACTGCAGAGGTGATCAAATACCACATCAAATACCAAAGAAAGCTCTAAAATGTCATTAGGGTACAGTGTTGTTTGACCGTGTCGTTCAAAGACAGAAAATTGGTCTGGGCAGGAGGGGGGTTTAAGTGCCCAGTAAGCAAATGGTTAATTAACTGGGAAAGGATATGCAGATTCAGCAAAATGGTGTCAGAGATACTTTCCCACTCTATCCAACTTGAAAAAAAAATGTTGACTGGAATTTTTCCCTTAAAGCGGATCTCCACCCTAAAGTGAAGATCCGCTGATCGGAACCCTCCCCCCCTCCGGTGTCACATTTGACACCTTTCAGGGGGGAGGGGGGTGCAGATACCTGTCTAAAGACAGGTATCCGCACCCACTTCCGGCCCGCAGTCTCGGGCAAAAGACGGGCTTTTCCCGTTGTGTGCTGGGAACTCTCAGCTCCCAGCACACAGCGGGAGCCAATCGCGGGCGCAGCGCGACTCGCGCATGCGCCGTAGGGAACCGGGCAGTGAAGCCGGAGCGCTTCACTTCCTGATTCCCTCACTGTGGATGGAGGGGAGAACAGCAGGGTGACGAGCGATCGCTCATCCTCTGCTGCGGACGCCGCTGGACTCCAGGACAGGTAAGTGTCCTAATATTAAAAGTCAGCAGCTGCAGTATTTGTTGCTGCTGGCTTTTAATATTTATTTATGGTGAACCATCCGCTTTAACTCTTCTCGGTAGTTGGTTTATGGCTTTGTTCTTAATGTTTCACGTCACTTACATTGTTTTAAAACATTTATAATTATTACGTTTCAAACTTACATAACTGGAACTCAAGAGTATTTAACAACATTTGTCGGAGTGACTCCACCTTCAGTTCCAGGTATTCAAGGTTGCACAATAAGCTGTTGCTCTGGATTGGCTTCAAATATTACTAAATTCTTTTTAGGTGATAAGGCAGAAATGTCACTACCTCATCATATTGAATTTTATGCCCTTACATTACAAAATAAAATATTGTTTGGAACTTCCTGTAACCTGATCTCTGTCATTTTGAACACTGCTGTTAGGTGCATCTGGCGTTTTATTCTGCCATTAAACCACCCTGCATGTTAGCCTACGTGTCCTTGCAAACATAAGTTTTTATTATTAATATTAATATTATACAGGAATCATTTAGTGCCTACAGTTTGCGCCCATGCTTGGCATGCCGAAACGTGTTACATACATTATTAACACCTTCCCTTCAATCTACTGTAGGCGGTGGGCCTTTTGTCCTTCTGACTGGATGTCATATGACGTCCTTTCAGAGGGTGCATTGGTGCAATCTGTCACCGCCCATGTCCACCGGACACATCCGATGACTGATCAGTGTACCAGGTCGCTGTCTGTACCGTCTGACCGCTATAACTAATCACAGCAGATTACATGACAGTTAAAAACAATGTATGGCTTCCTTTTATACCATCCATTGTGTACAATTGTGTTGCTAGCTGTGATTGGTCAATATGATCAGTTGATCACATGATACAGACAAAGGGCCAGATTCAGGTAGATCAGAGCATCTTTGCTCTGGAGTAACGCATCTCATTTATGTTACGCTGCAGAAATTTTAGGAGCAAGTGCTGTTATTCATGAAGCACTTGCTCCTAAAGTTGCGGCAGCGTTTCGCAAATGAGCCGGCGGAATTCAAATTGGGCGGGTACGGGGCGCGTATTATTTAAAATAAGCGCGATCCCGCGGCGAACGTACTGCGCATGCGTCGAGTGTCAATGCATCCCAGTGCGCATGCTCCAAGTTCTGTCAGTGAACGTCAATGACGTCACGTCCCCTTTCATGAATGTTTTACGCAAACGACGCGATTTGTTTTTTTTCCGACGCGATGACGACGCCTATACCTAACATAGGATATTCCACTAGGGGGCTGCTTTATCTATATGCCGCGTATCGCTTCCGGAAACGTCGTAAAGTCACTGCGTCGCGCCGGAAAAAGATCGTGAATTGCCGATTTCCGCTCATTAACATATTTTTTGAGCGTAAATCGGCGGGAACGCCCCCGGCTCCATTTTTAAGTTGAAGTAACGATGCGATGGCGAAATTCAATTACGCCGATCGCATCGGAACTCCAACACGGCGTTTCTTGTTTTCTGGTTACAGAAAACAAAAACGCCGGCTTAAAGTGACAGTTAGGCTGGCGGATCCATTGATCCGCCAGCCTAACTCTACCTGAATCTGGCCCATAGCCAATCACAGCCCATCTGTACAATGTGATTAGCTCTGGCCATTCACAGCTAATCACAAAAAAACAAACTGAATGAATCAGTTTAACTCAGTAAAATGCTTGCTTATAGCAATGTAATGCACTGTTATAACCACATATAATGTGTAAAAAAATTATTAAACAAAAAAAAAACCTTATTACTTCCCCGGAGTAGTACAATGTCACTACGGTCACAGTTTTCTTTAAAAAAAGAAAGAAAATGTAACAAAAAAATATATATATTTTTTTATTTTTACATACTGTCACCACCCTGTGTCCCTGATCACCACCACATCAGTTATATGCACTAGTGACAGTATGTGAAAAAATAATATTGTGAAAAAAAAAATTATTTTTTATTTCTTCATTTTCCCCAAAAATGTGACAAAATATTACAACTTCAAAAAACATACTAAATACTTTTGACTGTCTACTTTCCAAAAGGGGTAATTTGGAGGGTATTTATACTGTCCTGACGTTTTTGGGCCTTAACCTCCCTGGCGGTCTTCCCGTGTGTGGCACGGGGTGAGATTTTAAAGCTACGATCGGTAACCCCGTGCCACACACGGACTTGCCTCGCTGGATGCAGAAAAAAGTTTACTTACCTTTTCTCTGCGATCCAGCGATGAATCCCCGCAGTACACGGCGGGCGGATGTCCGCCTGATGCTGTGTGTTCCGCCGATTCCCTTCCCTGCGAGCGTCGCGACGTAGGGGGGGGAACGGCGCCAAATTTAAAAAAGTAAACAAACACTATACATACAGTACACTGTAATCTTATAGATTACAGTACTGTATGTAAAAAATACACACCCCCCATGTCCCTAGTGGTCTGCCCTGTACACTACATGTCCTTTTATATAATAAAAACTGTTCTTTCTCCCTGCAAACTGTAGATTGCCCATAGCAACCAAAAGTGTCCCTTTATGGCAAAAATTGTTTTAGAGCAGCTAAAAAACAGCGATAATAAATCAGAATCACTTGCAGAATTTAGCGATAGCGATTTGTGGGGAAATTCGTCATAAAAAAAAAAATAATAATGACAGCAAAAATTCTGCAACTGAGCACATTTCAGTGATTTTGATTTGATTACATTATTGAATAATTTTTACTATAATTATATTATTATTTGTTATAATTTTTTATAATTATTTATTATATTATAATTTTTAATAAGAAAAAAAAAAAATCATACCCAGGATGCCTATTAGACTCTTGTTTGGATAGATTTCAGTGAGTTATTCCTAAGAATTACAAGCCTACAGTATAAAACGCCAAATTCCCTTGCAAATAATGGTACCGCTTTTAGCACCTAAAATCTGAAAGAATCATACCGCCAGGGAGGTTAAGGCCCCTTTCACATTGAGGCGTTTTTCATGCGGTACAGCGCTAAAAATAGCGCTGCTATACCGCATGAAAAATCATGCCCTGTAGTGTTCAATGTGAAAGCCCGAAGGCTTTCACACTGAAGCGGTGCGCTAGCAGGAACGCTCCAAAAGTCCTGCTAGCCGCATCTTTACCGCGGTATAGGAGCGGTGTGTTCACTGCTCCTATAGCGCGCCTTCCCATTGGAATCAATGGGAAACCGCGGTAATAGCGCGGTATTAACCCTTTTTTGGCCGCTAGCGGGGGTTAAAACCTCACCGCTAGCGCCCGAATATCGCGGTAAACACGACGGTATAGCGGCGCTACAAATAGCGCGGCTATACCGTCACCGCGGCTCCACGCCTCAATGTGAAAGGGGCCTAAGAGTCGGTTCACACTAGGGCGACTCATCAGGCGGCTCGGCAGCCTGACGAGTCACGTCCCATTGAAGGCAATGGAACCATTCTAATAGGAGCGACGCAAGTCGCTCCGACTTAGAAAAAGGTTCCTGTACGACTTTGGGGGCAGCTCGAGGCGACCTGCATTGACTTCTATACAGAAGTCGTTTTGCAGGTCGCCTCTGAAGTCGTCCTCAGGACGCCTTGCAGAGCCGCCCCCGGAGTCGTGCCGCTGGAGTGTGAACCGACTCTCAGACACCTTTCACTATTGTAAGATTTCAAAGTAGCGCGATTTTACCGCGATTTTGTGGTTGCGATTTTACCGCGATTTTGCCGCGATTTGCGGCCGAGATTTCAATGAATGCCTGTGTAAGTGGCATCAAAATCGGACCAAAGTAGTGCAAGGACTACTTTGAAGTCGGCACTACATAAAGTCGTGCCAGTATGAATGGTAGTCATTGAAAATAATGGAGAATGACTTGTCATACGATTTTGCAGTCCAAAATCGTGGGACAAGTCGTATAAGCGTGAAAGGGGCTGGCTGGCTGGCTCTGATAGGCAGTTCCCCTCAGCCAACCAGCTGCCGGTATTCAGGTAACCGGCGACCTATGTCCGGTTATATGAATAGACCAGGCAGCTGGCAACCAACAATAACATACATTCGTGCATATATGTACGAATGTATGTTATTTGCGAGAGGGGGTGGCGCTGCAGCGCCCTCTATAGACGGCCGCCAGAACTGCAGTTAAAATGTAAAAACCACATTTTAGCAAAATAAAAGTTCTTAAAGGGCCCATTTTTTTTTGTGACTACGGGAGGGGGGAGGCGCCCGGGCGTCCCTATGGATGGGCCGTCACTGTGTAAGACTTAATGTCCAGCACATCTTCTCCCCTTACATTAGATGTCAAGAGCCACCCCACCATCAGAAGTTGAGTCCCCCACTCTCCCTTACATCACAGTGCACCCCCTTTCTTTATGCTACTGCTGGAAAGAAGCTGGGTGCATTGATTGAAAGCAGAAAGTAAGGGTCTGGAGTAGGACCATAGGAGGGCTGTAGCTCTTTCCTCTCTAATATCACACTTCCCCATTCTAATCTCTGCCTCCCCTGAATAAGACTCCTACCTTTGGCAGGGCAGAGGCTGTGATCAGTCCCCTCACGACTCCCCCATCCACTGAACAATGTCAGCCTATCAGCAGGGCAGGGAAAAGGGGGAGCTCTCCTTCCCGATCTGCACCTCCTCCTGCCCTGCTGATAGGATGACATAGACATGGCCGCATAGCTGGAGGTGAGCAGCAACCATGGTCTGTGGTAGCCCTGTGCGGACCTCGTTTGCCGCTCACCTCCTGCTGTGCAGCCCGGTCATCAACAGGACGCGAATTGGACCATGGGGTTTCGGAACCCTGATCTACAGTACAAAATATCAAAAGATTACGAGAATGAAGAAAATGTGTCATTTGTCATTTCCTCCAGATAAAGCCACATGGGGGGTGGCGTAACTAGTAGAGGTGGAGCCTGGCGGTGGCACCTTTTGCAACAAGTGAGATACACCTGATGGATTTTTATATCAATATTTTTATATTCTGAAATAAATGTGAGTTGGATATCAGCTGGGGTGGTGAGGTTCGATTTTTAATCCCCTTGGTACTGTATTCAGAAGCATTTCTGGTTTTATATGTCGCTGTGGAACTATTAGCAAAGACTGAGGAGCCAAAGTTGAACCAGTTCACTGGGAGGTCACTCAATTTGCTGTAGAGCTTTATCTATCTAGAGGGACCATAAGGAACCACCCAGGACCACAGTGGAGCATTCCAAACTAGGAGAGGTACACTGTGTGCAAAAGTGTGTTTGACCCCTGCCAGGTCTTGCAATGAGGTGAGCGAGCATTGCACGTGGTGGTGAGAGCACTGTTGTTGGTAGAACAGTGAAGCACGTGGAAACAGCCTTTTTTTCTTGTATTTCCTTTTACTTGCTTTTTAGCAGAAGAATTGTCACTGTATTGATGTATGGAGGTTTTTCATTGAGCACTATTCATCTGTATTTATTTGTGGATGTTTTTTTATTGAGTACCATTTTTTTTCTTATGTTTTTATATTTATTATTTGAGCATATCACATATGTAGCACTGTCACATTCACTATATTACCTTCTTTTCTATGTGGGAACACTTAGGTAATAGCAGCAGCATTTGTTCATTTGTTCAGTAGTTTTTCTCTTTAGTGTTGGTCTATTGATTAGCAGCGCGCAACTACCTTTCCATTTAATTTTGTGCTGTAAAGGGGGGTTGTGGTGTGAAGGGGGGCTGAGGACAGACTGTGAATATTCCATCCCCTAACCAGTCCAGCAACAACACTCCCGCTTCCTGGAAAAACTGGCTGCCATGAAACCGGTCCCTGATGCCAAAAAGGTTGGGGACCGCAGCTATAGATGATGATATATTTAAAGTCTTTGTAATTTTACATTGAGGAACATTATCCTGAAATTGTTCAACAATTTTTAGATGCATATTTTTTTTTTACAGATTGGTAGACCTCTGCCTATCTTTACTTCTGAGACACTTTGATTCTCTTTTTACCATTATTTTGGAAGACAGATGTTACCACAGCCCCCCCCCCCCCCCCCCCCCCTTATCCTTGTGGGTCGCTAATGCTAGTGTTGGATAATGATACTTTTGAGACATATATAACGTTTTGTGGTATATTTGGCTCCATTTCTCCACTTCTGATGCCCTTAAGGAAATCACCTAATGGTAGTTCTACACTGCTTTAGTCTTCCAATAGGATAGTATAGAGATCCCCTTGGCACCTTCCAATCCACGTGCACGACGGCAGCGCCGATACCCGCCCCCCTGTGACGTCCTCTCAACTACATGAAAGAGGGTTATCCTCGTGCAAGTGGCGATCCACACGGGGATCTCGGGGGGAGGGAAGGGAGAGGGGAAGCGGGTCCCAGCTCACCGCAGCTGGAATCACCCAAATTCTCCACCCTCTTCAGGCAGCTGACGACGTGAGAGGGAGAGGCAGAACTCCTTCCCAAGTGCTGCTGACAGAGATCTAACCAGGCAGGCATGGGATGCTGACACCAGGTATGAAACTTTACACCCTCTAGTGGTAGGAGAAAATACAGGCAAGACATCATCTGTTCATAAAAAGAAGCCCTCCACAGGGTACTACTGGAATTATCACAGTGACCCAATCTTCACCCATCACGGTGGGTTGGAGTCATGCCAGACCTTAGGACAGGGTCCCTTTTCATTTTTTAGGGTACACTGCCTTGGACCTGTATAGCGCCCTGTCAGAGCAAACCTGTGGTATAGCAATGAGACCAAGGTGCTGGATCCCAGGGCCCAGCTCTCTTAAGAGGAGCGTTTCAGGCATAACCGCGTTCTTCCGTTTCGAGGCTCGGGTACCATCCACTTGTGTCTTTGTTTTTGGCTTTTTAAATGGATCCGATTGTAAAGATCTTTGACCAGGGCTAGGGCCATCTAAGGAGCATAATCTTAACCGTGACCAACACGGGAGGGGTTATATAGAAGGGGACTTCCGGTCTTTGATTATACCTCAGACAGGAGGCTCATATCTTATGCATTAATCTTTCTTTATTAATGCTCACAGCAGAAACAAAACTGATCAGTATTCACGCTTTTCTAAAAATAACATGAAACAGAAAAGCTGAAACTTGAAAACTAGAAAGAAACTACGTTTCCCAGCAGTCCTTGGGTCTGTGACCCCTCCCTCTGGCCTCTGCATATAAGGACTGCTCCTCCCCTTCCTATTCCTCTTTCTTTCTGCTCACAGGAGAGATAAGTATTGCACTGCTGCTAGTTATCTGTGAGGTGTTTTACTTTTGCTTTTACTTTTACTTTTACTTGTACAAAACCTGTGTAACCTTATTATTATAACTTATTATTATAACTTATTATTATAACCTAGTGCTTATTACTGAACATTGTTCGTTTATATAACATCTAACAGGTGTAGTACCCCTCTCTCTGGCAGGCCCCCTCCTTCCCATAGGTCAGGATCTGAGGTGGTGATTTATCATCACCCAGTTACTTAGCATTCTATAACTGCACTGCCAGAAGGCAATGTCTGAGGACCGCTCTGTCCCCTTGAAGGGACCTGAAGTGCCTCTGGAGCCATCATGCATGCTTAACGCTGCACAGATTCAGGACCTGGTAGCCAGGTCTGTGCAAGCTGCCATGGCAGCCGTGGCGTTACCCTCGGGTTCACAACAAACCCCAGGGTTGCCCCCACCGTAATTGAAGAACCTCTAGTAAAAAGAGGGAAATCCTCCCAAAAGAGGAAGCATTTGGCTCATATCGAGGACTCCCCGGCAGGGGAAGCAAACAATGTGCACAAGGCTCTCCCTCACCCGGATTGCCACCCCACGCACCCACCGGACCCCTTTCAACCCCTGAGCCTCAGGGAGTCATGCATGAGGCGTACATCCGCCAGGCGGAACAAACCGGACTCCTACGTACTCGACTCAGACGATATTTCGTCTGACGAGTCCTCAGAAGCCGGATTCTCGGGGTCCGAGTACGATGACAATGATGATATGGGTGCTGGGTCAATGGCGATCCCACACGACGCCAAACCTGATATTCAGGGCAATACAATCACAGACGCTCTGGGAGAACCTCTCTTCCATCCAGATGCCATATCTCACCCGCGGTCGGGAGATTGGGCTCCCCTGCCCCACGTGTCCCAATACGTGGAACTCTGGACCCGCAGATCGCTGGATAGAGCTAACCGAAATAAATTGCGGGCGGAATGCCCACGCCCTTCCCTACCCAGTAAGGTGGCATGTACACCAGACATTGATCCCGTCTTATCTAAGTACCTGGCCAAATCAGGGAAATTCCCCAAGAAGGGGATAGATCGCTCATTCAGGAGCAACCAGGACCGGGTCCTCGACATGTTGGGCCCACTGACAAAAATCCTTAACTTGTCTGAGCAAACAGCTGCCTCAGCACAAGAGGTTGATGTGCAACAACTTCGGGGGTGGGCCCAGAGGGCCATATGCCTTTTAGGTAACGCCAACACGGCATGCTCCACGGAGCGCAGACGCTCCATCCTCATGCGCCTGGATCCACAACTGGCCCACCTGGCGGAGACCGAACCGGGACCTTCTGCTGAAGGCCTACTATTTGGGGACTCCCTTGTTAGGGACATTAACAAATTTGTGGGACTATTCAATAGTCTCGACTAAGCTCAATCGTCCCTCAAAAGGGCAGGCAACCAAAAGGTTTTTGCTAGGGCCGGCAGAGGTAGGGGCCGCTCTGCCGGCCGAGCTGGTTACTCCAGACCATTTAATAGGGCTCCCGCCCAGCAACATTACGCTCAGACTCCTGCCTCCTATACCACGGTGGCACAACCCGCACCGTTCTTTCCACCACGTGGCAGACCATGGAGAGGACGTGGGAGCAGAGGTGACCCCAGATCCCGTCCATACTCCGGTAAGTCCTCTTCTGACTCCAAGTTTTTCCACCTCTGTAGGGGGAAGACTACGGTTTTTTTATCCACGCCTGGTCTGCGATTACGGCAGACGCATGGGTGATAAACACAGTCACAGGGTTCCAGATAGAACTGTTGTCCTGCCTCAACTGGGCATTATTCCTCCCCCCATTCGTTTCACTGCTCAGAACATTGCACTCATAGACAACGAGTTGGGAGAACTGATTTCCAAACAAGCAGTGCTCGAGGTAGACCCTCTCTCCCTGGGGTTCATAAGCAGTCTTTTTATAGTCAAAAAGAAGGGGGGAGGTTACCGCCCCGTGATAAATCTCCGGGCCCTGAATCAAAACGTCACATACCGTCACTTCAAGATGGAGGGTATCCATTGCCTCCGAGACCTCCTCCACCCGGGGGATTGGCTGGCAAAGGTGGACTTAAAAGATGCATATCTCACAGTCCCCGTACATCCGGAGTCACAACACCTACTCCGATTCAAATGGTGGGATCGCACGTGGCAGTTTACATGCCTACCGTTCGGGCTGTCATCGGCCCCATGGTGCTTCACCAAATTACTCAAGCACGTGGTAGCCGCGTTGCGGAGCAGGGGCGTTCGTCTGATTATTTACCTAGACGATATCCTTATCATTGCGAACTCAAAATCTCAGGCTCAGACCCACGTAGGCTGGACTGTACGTCTCCTGCAGGACCTAGGCTTCCTCATCAACATGGAGAAGTCTATTCTAGCACCATCCCAGAGCATGGAGTTTTTCGGTTTCCTGGTAGATACCAACCAGGCGGTCTTGCGTTTACCCAAGGCAAAACTTGCTCTGATCCGCAAAGAGATCAGAGCAGTACTGCGCAAGCAATCCCTATCTTTACGGGTATTAGCCAGAATAGTGGGCCTCCTGGCCGCATCCATACAGGCCGTCTTCCCGGCCCCTCTCCATTACAGAGCCCTTCAACGCCTCAAAATCCTTCACCTGAGACAAGGTCTCCGTTATGCAGACGAGATTCCACTCTCCGCAGAGGCCAGGACGGAACTGAAGTGGTGGCTCGGTCATGCCGTCGATTGGAACGGCAAGACAATCTTCAATTCCTATCCGGACGTCGTCTTAGAATCCGACGCAAGTGGGGCGCTCGATTCGGAGAGATTTCAACAGGAGGGATCTGGTCAGTCAGGGAATCCTTCCTACACATCAATGCCCTAGAGCTACTAGCTGCCCTCTTCGCGGTTCAGAGTTTTCTCTCGAAGAGATCAAACTGTTGCGTATTGCTACGCATGGACAACATTTCAGCGGTACAATACGTCAACCGTTTGGGGGGGGCACCAGGTCCAAAATTTTGGCGGATATCGCCAAGGCATTATGGCACTTCTGCCTGGCCAGGAATATCGTCCCCATGGCGGAGTACATTCCGGGATCCTCCAATATCGTGGCGGACTGGAACTCCAGATACATTACCGATTCCAGCGAGTGGCGGCTAGACCGCTCGACCTTCATCAGTATCATCCATCTCTGGGGACCACTGTCCATAGACTTGTTCGCCTCCAGACTCAACCATCAGTTGCCCCAATTCTTCAGTTGGAGGCCGGACCCAACGGCAACAGCGGTGGATGCTTTCCGCCAATCCTGGACGGGGGGGGACGCATTACGCGTTTCCACCATTCCAGCTGATATGCCGGACCTTATTGCAGATCGCTACCCAGGGAGCCAAGGTGGTGTTGATTGTGCCCTGGTGGCCAACACAACCGTGGTTTCCTCTTCTGTTGGAAATGGTCATCGACCTTCCCAGGGTCTTGCCCTCGTTTCCAGTCCTCCTTTCACACCCGTTCAAAGACATACACCCGCTAATTTCAGACGGCTCTCTGACCCTCCTAGCCTGCCTGGTCTCAGGATACCAGACGCTGACGGAGGCCTTTCACAGTCAGCTAGAGAGCTTCTCGCCCTGGGCCCCCGGGACTCGATCGGCGTATAGGTCAGCCTGGGGAATCTGGGTGCGTTGGTGTAGTCAACGACAGGCTGATCCGATGCATACCCCTGTAGCACTTATAGTGAACTTCCTGGCGGAGGCTTTCGATACCGGTAGAGCGTACAGCTCCATTAACGTGTATCGATCAGCTATTTCGGCTTACCATCACCCTGTGGATGCCTTGCCGGTGGGTAGACACCCTCTCATTTGCAAACTAATGAGAGGTATCAAGTTTTAAACGACCTCCTCGTCCCAAATACCTATCAACCTGGGACGTATCCAGGGTCCTAGACATGATATCCACGTGGGATGACAATGAGGACTTGTCTCTCAAACATCTCACGTACAAACTTACGATCCTCCTCTGTCTTATCTCGGTCAAAAGGGTTTCAGATGTTAGAGCACTGGATATTTCCAGGCGACAATTTTCCGAGTTAGGTTCTCGGTCGTGCGTAGGACCAAGACCGGCATTCAGTCGGTATTCTATCCTTTCTTTTCCGATCGCCCGCGCTTATGTGTCGTCAAGTGCCTGCAGGCCTATGAAACGCGTACCGCCAAACTTCGTTCTCCATCTTCGCCCCAATTATTGGTTTCCTACGTCCAACCTCATCGCCCGGTGACTTCTGCCACTCTAGCGCGCTGGGTCAGGTCGACTATGGACATGGCGGGTATAGATACCACTAAATTCGGCGCACACTCCACTAGAAGTGCAATGGCTACTAAGGTGGTCTCGGCCGGGGGATCTCTGTCAGATCTTCTACTGGCGGCGGACTGGTCCTCTGAGACCGTTTTCCGCTCCTTTTACTTCAGACCGGAAACACATGTGTCTATGGCCGCTTTGGGGTAATCTGATGTATATTGTCTTCATTTTCTGTAAGAAATGCTAGCTTTGAACTTGCATAAGATATGAGCCTCCTGTCTGAGGTATAATTCGAGATTTTCCTAGCTTGTGACGGAAAAATATTGATTATATGAAGACAGGAGGCGAGTATCTTCCCTCCCTACCCTACCCTATTATGGTTCCTTCTACTCTCTTACAGGATACTGAACACGTTCGACTGCGTTCAGGAAGGTCGAAGACACGTTCCTTCTAACATGGTTTCATTTCCAAAGGCCCGGTTGGCCGTAGAAGCTGTCGGTTGGTCCCCGTTGGGACGAATGTTACCCCGAGTACAACGGAACGTCTGGAATTCAGAAAAGGCCGGCCAGCCGAAGTCCCCGTAGTTGGGGGACCCAGAGACTGGTGAATCATTTTCAATTCGTTTGGAAGTTCGCATGAAGAAAGAGGAATAGGAAGGGGAGGAGCAGTCCTTATATGCAGAGGCCAGAGGGAGGGGTCACAGACCCAAGGACTGCTGGGAAACGTAGTTTCTTTCTAGTTTTCAAGTTTCAGCTTTTCTGTTTCATGTTATTTTTAGAAAAGCGTGAATACTGATCAGTTTTGTTTCTGCTGTGAGCATTAATAAAGAAAGATTAATGCATAAGATACTCGCCTCCTGTCTTCATATAATCAATATTTTCCGTCACAAGCTAGGAAAATCTCGAATTATGTCCATCACCTGAAGGTGGCCCATAACCCATGTAGTAATTACTAGTGCTCTGTGATGTACAGTAAAGAAATATATATTTGCCTCTAAATACTTTTCTATTTTGAACAAAGAGGGGGAGGGTTATAATCTCTGTCAGCTGATTATGGCTAGTTGGGTCTGCATTGAAAATCTTTCCACTGCCAGTTTTGTTGCAAAATCCTGCATTGTCAAAACTCCAAAGGAACCTGCACTGAAATGAATCTGCCCTTTATATTAAAGGAAACTTATAACATGTAGGCTGTCATAATTAACCTTCTTTTCAAAATACTTGTCTGGCTGTCACTGGTCTCAATCCTTTCTGAATCACCCAAAACATGTGTAGGGGAACTGAAGACAAATCCTTCTAATTTTCTAGGTTTAACTTGTTCTAAGTCAGTGACTCAGAAGACAATGAAACCAGAGGAAAATTATGATAAACAGACAAATAGCTTTTGCAGGAGGAGAGGTGAGTAGTAAAATCCTCCATATTTCTCTCAGTGTAAGTTTTATCTTTTTCACAATTGCAGAAAGGGGTCTTTATTGTGAGCAGACTATGAAATTCTTTACAAAACAAAGTAGTTCTGTTCAATATTGTGAGAGAGTTTAACCACTTGAGCTCCGGAAGGTTTTACCCACTTCCTGACCAGGCCATTTTGTGCGATATGGCACTGTGCCGCTTTAACTGACGATGTACCCTAAAAAATGTATGTCCTTTTTCCCAACAAATAAAGCTTTATTTTGGTGGTATTTGATCACCTCTGTGGTTTTTATTTTTGTGCTAAAAATAAATAAATACCGACAATTTGGAATAAAAAAAACAATATTTTTTACTTTCTGCTATAAAACATTCCCAATAAAAAATCGAATTTCTTTATCAATTTAGGCCAATATGTATTCTGCTCCACATTTTTGGTAAAAAAAAATCCCAATAAGCTTATATTGATTGGTTTGCACAAAAGTTATATAGCTAGATTCAGGTAGGGCGGCGTATTTGTAAGCAGGCTTCACAAAGCACTTGCTCCCTAAGTTACGGCGCCGTAGCGTAGATGGGCCGGCGTAAGTCTGTGTAATTCAAAGTAGGTGGAAGGTGGGCGTGATACATGTAAATTAATTGTGACCAGGGGCGGTCTGACCATTGGGACTCTCGGGCACTGAATCGGCTTACTCAAACGACGTGAAATTTGACGGCTGTTCCGACGTCCATACTTAACATTGGCTGCGCCATCTTTTTGGTGGTTTATCTTTATGCCTAAAAAATGCCTTATATAAACGGCGTAGCTTACTGCGACGGGCGTACGTACGTTCGTGAATCGGCGTATCTTGCTCATTTGCATATTTAACATGGGAACTCCAAATGCGTCCAGCGTAACGATGCGCCCATGATACGCCGGTGTAGGCAAGTTACATCGGACGGCTGAAGCCATGTTTTTCGGCGTATCTTGCTTTCAGAATTGGCGTAAAGATGCGACGGCGCACATTTGTACTTACGTTGGTGTATCTTGAGATATGCCAGCGTAAACCTTTCTGAATCTAGCTAACCACCGCTGTACCTGCTGATTAGCTCCCGCTGTGTCAAATCACAGCGCGGGCGGTGTGTTTGTGCTCCCTTCACCGCATGCACAAAATCACGTACAGGTACATGATTTTGCGCAGCCAGGCAGCCCTGCCACAGTATGTGTACAGTGGGCAGTCTGGAAGCGGTTAAATATGGATTAGATGGCTTTATTATTTGAGTACAGTAAAACGTTGGTTTGAGAGTAACTTGGTTTGAGAGCGTTTTGCAAGACAGGCAACATTTTTTTTTTAAATCAAAGATGTTTATTGAAGAAAAAAGAAGAAAAGCACAAAGGAAAAAAAAAAAAAGCAAAACTTGACACAAAACAAACAAAAGGGGAGAATCACAGCAAATTTACAGCTCATGCTCACAACGTCACAACATTCCAGTAGTGCATATAACAGTTCAAATAAGAAGTACAACCACCTTCTCCATAACATAAAATACATAGATTATGTCATTCCGAGGGTACCAGTCCCACAAGAGACCCCCATAGCACCCGAATCCCATATGTACAATGAGTCTAACTCCCCGCCCTCTTTACAGCACAGCCAAGTGCCCTCCATCTAACTAAACAATCTGTCTAAGACCAAATCAACCGGGGACAGGCCAGGGGAATCTTACCACAGGGACCACATACGTTCAAATTTGCCTGGACAACCCCTATGCTGATAGACATATTTCTCCATTCTTATGGTGGCGCCCATTTGAGTAATCCATTCCTTCAACGTTGGGGGATCAACCGCCTTCCAACGCAGAAGAATTAATCTACGGGCCTGGAATAAAGCTCTCAATATGGCCTGCCTGCTATTGTCGTCCATCGAGATATCATCCATAATTCCCAAGAGACATGGCTTCGGGTCAATAGGTATGTTAGACAGGTAAACCCTGTTAAGAAGAGCCACGACCCCTGACCAGAACAGATGAAGCTTGGGGCACCGCCACAGCAAATGAATCAGATCTCCGTGGTCCCTTGCACATCTAGTGCAGCTGGAATCTGATCTCACACCCATTTTGAACAGCCTATCGGGCGTGTAATGCACTCTGAGAACTATGTATAATTGGGACAACCGCTGGACCACATTCAGGGAGCACAGCTGCACTGCCTGAAGCGCCTCCTCCCATTGCTCATCCTCAAATGTCCCCACATCCCTCTCCCACTTAGTAAATACTGCAAGGGGAAAACCCTCCAAATATATGTTCAAAATCCTGGAGTAAGCGCTAGAAATAAATCCCTTAAACTGAGATACTTCTGCCATAAATTTAAATATCGGTGTGCGAAAGAACCCACGGGGCCCCCCCTGCCTGTGCCATCACTGCGTGTTTCAACTGCATGTAATGGAAGAGCATTGATTGTGGAAGGCAGTACCTCTCCCTCAGTACAGGGAAGGGGATCAATTCACCCGCCTCAAAGATATGCCTCAGAAGTGTAACACCGTGCATCCTCCACCGCGCCCCCACAGTCCAGTGAGAGCAACTCTCCATAGTACCCATTGTCCCATATCGGGCTATAACCTGTGAACCCCTCCACCTCCTGCAATTGTCTAAGTTTGTTCCAGATTTTTTTGCAGCAGCGCATACGTGGGAAGCTTTTTGTTGGAAGATGCATACGCCAAGGCCTCCATACCAGTAGGTACACTATCGAGGCCAGTGGCATAGCACATCAGGGCCCTAATGGGATCCGACTGCCCCCCACCACCCTCAAGAACCTGACTCTCCGGCATAACCCTGGCGATGTGCTGTGCCTGAGCCGCCAAATAGTAGACCCAAGGATTAGGGAGGGCGAGGCCTCCCGCCGTCTTAGGCTTTTGAAATTGCTCCAGTTTCACCCTAGGGGTTCTAGCCTGCCAAATGAAGGTCCTGAAAAGGGAGTTAATAATTCTGAACATTTTTAGAGGGATGACCATAGGGGTATTGTGTAAGAGGTATAAAAGTTGGGGCATAAAGATCATTTTAATAAGGTTGACCCTGCCAACCAAGGACATCCTGAGACGAGACCAGATTTTAACTTTATCTCTAATTCTATTTAGTAGCGGTGTCAAATTGAGTGTAAGAAAGTCACATGGTTCAGAGGTAAGCTGGATACCAAGATATTTAAGTCCCGTGGATACCGGTACATTGTGAATCATTCGCTCCCCGCCGCTCGGGATATCATCCAACAGTAGAAGCGAGGACTTGGTCCAGTTGATGACTAGGCTGGAGTAGGTCCCAAACCTGCCGATTACTTCCATAGCCTCCTTCAGGGAACCATCAGTGTCACCCAAAAGAAGCATAGTGTCATCCGCGTACAACATAATCTTCTCCTGAATCCCCCCATATCGAAGGCCCCTCACCCTCTGGTTCTCCCTGATCAAGGCTGCCATGAGCTCAATGGCGACGGCAAAGAGAAGCGGGGACAGCGGGCATCCCTGACGGGTACCCCTATGCAGGGTAAAAGGTTTTGAGATATGCCCCGCCTCCCTAATCACCGCCCTGGGCGAACAATATAACAGTTTCACCCATGACAGGAACTGTTTACCGAAGCCAAATTTGCCCATAACAGCCCAGAGATAGCCCCATTCTACACTGTCAAAAGCCTTATGGGCATCTAATGACAATAGGGCTCTATTCCCCATGTTCTCCGACACCGTCTGAATGTTCAGATAAAGTCTGCGCAGATTGATGGCTGTACACTTCTGGGGCATAAAGCCTGACTGATCAGTGTGAATGATGGAGGAGATAACCTTGTTGAGTCTCAGAGCCAGGACTTTCGCTAGAATTTTAATATCGCTCTGTAAGAGCGAAATCGGCCTGTACGAACCCGGGTCAAGTGGGTCCTTACCTGGTTTTAAAAGGAGAACAATGCAAGCTCTGGTCATAGAGTCCGGCAAACACTGTTGTTCCCTGGCATAATTAAGAACCCTAAGCAGGCGTGGCAAAACTATACCCCCATACTGCTTGAAAATTTCCATGGGAAGACCATCGTCTCCCGGGGATTTAGAATTAGGAAAAAGACTGACAGCCTCCTGTAGCTCTTCCAATTTTATCGGAGAGTCCAGGAGTACCAGCTGGGTAGCCGACAAACAGGGCAACTCGACAGGCAACATTTTTAAATACATTTTGACTTGCTATACAAGCGATGTCTTGATATACAAGTAGTGTCACTTCACAACTGAGTATAACAGAGAAGAGAGGCACCTGCAAGTGTAGCAATATGGTTACATTTAAAGAAGGTACAACATTTAGCAACATATTGCTACACTTAGTGGCGCCTCTCTTCTCTTTTATACCCTGTAGCTCCTGCTGGATTTGTGGATGGACATTTTATGGTTACACAACCTATCACATTGCTAGAATCTTTTTATATGGACTATTAACTGAAGGACCTATAAATAAATGATTGTGGAACAAATCATTCGACTTTCCATGATTTCTTATGGGGAAATTTGCTTTGATATACAAATTCTTTGGATTACAAGCATGTTTCTGGAATGAATTATGCTCGCAATCCAAGGTTTTACTGTATTTAGAAGGATTTACTTGCTAAAAAACAAGGAAAGTATTTTTTTCCTCATGGTGAGAAGAAATGGGTGGCATCAGCACTGGCCTATTGATTTACTTTTTATTTTGACCAGTGGTTATTTTCTTGGTTCCCTACATATATTGGGCATGTGGCTCTCTACCATTCCTACCATGATGCAGCACTTGGTGCATGGGCAGGAGATATAAAGTATGAATTGTGGGTGGAGGGAGCTATTTAACTTGACCAAACATATAGATTTTTTTTATGTTAGATGCAGGCATGCTAAGTAACATATAACAACATACATGGGCGAATTGGCTTGAACAGTGTAAAAATCTTGCATTTTTGGGCGTAAAAGTGACAACAGCCTGTAAAAATCAACAACAGGTTGAAATTTTCAGTGACTGGAAGCTCTTTTGGTCGCTCTGCACCCCGAGCCCGAGCCCGCCTCTGGCTCTAATCACATGCTTTAAAAAGAAAGAAACATTGGAATCCATGCATCTGGTGCCCTGCACGTAGATTAGGGGCCAGACGCATGTATTAAGGGGGCGGTGCCCTGTACCCCGTATGGACGTGCCACTGCTGACATTAATGCCTTTATATCAACCTATGCCCTTATTTAGTCAATGGCATTTGCTATGTATTCATATAAAAGCACTGACGGGTCATTCCTAATCCCGCAGCACATGTAAACAAAGCGGCAGGATGCTGCTGATGTCAGTGCCCTTGTATGGACACATGCACATATTTAATCAATGTCATTGGATGCCACCAGCCTCCTGCCCCTTTGTTTACAGATGCTGTAGGACAGAGAATGACCTGGCCCTCAGCTGATTTAACTTTTAAAAAAACACAGAAATTCAAACAGAGATGAGTTAGAAGGATGCCCAAGTAAGGCTGGGTTTACACATATGCGAATTGGATGCATTTTTAATCGCATCCAATTGGAATAACATGTGAATGTGAACGGTTTTCCGTAGAGCCAGTTCACATGTGCGGGGTGGCTGTGGTTTCAAAAAGGGTCAGGTTCAGGTGCGATTTCAGGTAAAAACTCATAGCTGAACCGGTGAACAGAAACGCACCGGACTGCAGTATATATGTGAACCCAGACAAAATCTCTACTAGTCAAGAGACTGGGGAATTATTCTCTCCTGCCTTAATGACATCATCTCAGCCTGAGCATAGTCACTGTATTTCAGGATGTGATACTTTAGTTAAAAAAAAATCACCATTATTATTTTTCCAAAAATTCCTATATGTCACATTAGAAACCACTTTTGTTCTACCTGTTAACAAGAATGCACTTTTATCTAAAAAACAAATGATAACTCCATACCTGTCAGCAGAATACAGAATATCTGTATTAGATTCATTGTATAGCACATAAAGGGCAATGCGTATTACTGAGCTGCTTAAAGGCTTCTGTTAGGCCAATCACAACTAATGAAGAGGAAAGCTGCACCATATTTTTAGATGTCCAGAAATAGTCATGGGCTACAGCTTGGGCAGGGAACACCTAGTGCAGACCTGATGAGCAAAGCAGGAAAACAAAACACAAACTGCCAAGCAACCAGCTGAACATGAGCTGAACATTTGGGACTGTGACAAACATAGTAGATTAGGCAGGGTAGGTATTGCCAAGATTCAACAGTCTTTACAGGTTACAATTTCAATCATGGACAAATCATCAGTGAAATGGATTGGCTCTTGCTTAATATTAGCAAATTCAGCCTAACGTGGCCTGCACACATGAAGAGGGAATAATGCCTGCCTGCATGATATGTGCGGTTTTCACCACCAATTACAGTATTGGTGGGTGTCTAGTTAACAAACGAGTGTGCTCTGGAAGTGACAAGTGTCTTCAATGCAGCTACAATTTCGTTTTTTTTTTTTGCTAAGGCATAGCTCCCAACTGTCCCTGATTTCGAGGGACCGTCCCTGATTTGGAGCAATGTCCCTCTGTCCCTCCTTCCCCCTCATGTGTCCCTCATTTTGGTCTGATCCATATAGTTGTATATCAAATGCACTCTCAAAGACTTACATCGGCGTATCTCCACGTACGCCGTCGTAAGTCCGAATCTGCGCCGTCGTATATGCGCACCTGAAGGACCGTTGTCATCGGTTAACCGATGAAGCTGACTGATGGTCCGACAGCGCCCACACACCATCTGTTAAATTACCGATCGTGTCAGAACGTGGTGACGTTAAACACAATGACGTGCTAAAAAAAATTAAGTTCAATGCTTCCAAGCATGCGTCGATTCTGAGCATGCGTGTATTTTTAACCGATGGTCGTGCCTACTAACGATCGGTTTTGAATCCATCGGTTAAATTTAAAGCAAGTTGGCTTTTTCTGACCGATGGTTAAATAACCTATGGGGCCCACAAACGATCGGTTTTGACCGATGAAAACGGTCCATCAGACCCGTGTCCTCTGTTTAACCTATCGTGTGTACGAGGCCTTACACTCCCTGAAACTGAATATTTTATTCCCATGCCATAATCACCATTGATGTTTTTGGATATTGCTATCATAACTTCTCTCAAGAGTCTCTTCTCCAGAGAGAATAATTGTAATGCTTGTATTCGTTCTTCGTAACTGAGGTTCTCCAGTCCCTTTATTACCTTTGTTGTCCTTCAAAGAACTCTCTCCAGTTCCTGCGCCTGCCTCCTGAGGATTGATGACCAGAACTGGACGGAATAATCCAGATGTGGCCAAACCAGAGTTTTTATAAAGTGGCAGGATTATTGTTTTCTCTCTGGAGTAATTTCCTTTTTAATGCATGCTAATATTCTGCTAGCTTTGCTTGCTGCAGCTTGGCGTTGATCTACAAGAACACTCAGATCCTTCCTCCTCATGGATTGCCCCAGAGGTTCTCCCCCCAGCGAGTAACTTCCATTAGTATTTTTAGCCCCCAAGTGCATTACATTTTTCAATATTAAACCTCATTTGCCTTGTAGTTGCCCAGCCGATTATTTTATTGAGGTCCTCTTGTAAAGTTTCTATATCTTGCTTTAAAGTTACCGTATATCCCTACTTAGCTTCGAGTCATCAGCAAACACAGAGATTGAGCTGTTTACTGTAAACAGACCTCTATATCATTTATGACAGAAATTAAACAGAATTGATTTCAGGACAGAACCATGGGGTGCATGCCCCTGCAACCATTTTTTTTTATCCATGTACAAGCCCTATGGTTCACGCTTACAGTCCTCAGTTTGTGAATTAAGCATCTATGGGGGACTGTATCAAATGCTTTTGCAAAATTCAGATATGCCACAGGCCTTCCCTTATCTGGACGGCAGCTTACTTTCTCATAGACTGTCAATAGATTAGTTTGGTAAGAACGACCTTTCATAAATCCATGCTGATTACTACTAATGCCACTGTTTTCATCAGCAAATTATTTAATGTAGACCCTTATCATCCTCTCCAATAGTTTACATACTATCAATGTTAGACTGACTGCTCTGTAGCTCCCAGGTAAAAGTTTCAGCCCTTTTTTTAATATTGGTACCACGGTGGTCCTTCATCAATCAGCTGGTACCATTCCTGTCAGTATGCTGTCCATAAAAATAGGAATAGTGGTCCGGCTATAGCCAGACTGGGTTCTTTGAGGACTCTCGGGTGTAAGCCTGGTCCTGGTGATTTATTTGTGTTATGCCGTGTACACATGACCATTTTTATTGTCCTAGAAAAAACTTTTTTCTCAACGTGATTCTTGTCAAGCCTGCCTTGCATACATGTCAACGTGAAAAACAACGAGAAAAATTGAAGCATGTTCTAAATTTGTAATGGCCATTTTTCACGTCGAGAAAAATGCTCTGGAGCCTACACACGATCGTTTTTAATGACCATTTTAAAAAATTGCATTTTTCACGTCATAAACGGTCGTGTGTATGCGGCATCAAGCTTTTCTAGTCTTTTCTGGCATCTGTTAGTGACGTGTTACTAATAACAGTCATTGTCATACCCCTCCTTTTTCTGTATAAAAACTTAGTTGAAGAAAACGTTTAGTACAGTTGCCTTCTCCTTGTCATTTGTAACCAACTTCTTTTCATCATCCTTTATAGGGCCAATATGCTCTGGCCTCGCTTTTTTTTTACTGTTGATATATCTAAAACATTTCTACCTTTTGTGGTCTATTTTAGCTGCCCTGATTGCATTCTTACATTTCTTATTGCATTCATTGTAGAGTTATAGAGTTCTGAGATAAAGTACCTGAGGTTACTCTTTCAGGAACTGTGGAAAGCCTATGAAAGCATCAAGATGGACTCACCCAAAGTATCCCTGCACAGTGCTGTGAGTTTTTGGTTGCTGTATGAGATAGCCTACTGTACCTCAGTGTTAAAAAAAAACAAAAAAAAACTCTAAAATGGTATGCTATAAAATGCTATAGCAGGTACAAGCGATTTGAAATATGTTTTTTGGCTGTGTCCCAATGTGGATATTTTGCTTTACTTCCTGTCCTGTAGATACAACATGAAAATTATTTTAAAGTGAAGATAACCCCCTCTTACTTATCCTGGAGTCAAACTTTTCCATCTGCATTGCAGTGTGGGTGGCAATCAATGCATAAAAGTGTGAATGAGTATAGTTAAATTTTTATGCAGAAACAGGCAGAAATTCTGCTTCATGAATAAACACAAGTGTGAATAGGTTCTTGGACAGTTGTAACTGGAATAGGTGTTCTCATTGTAAGTTTTACTCTGTATTTCTGTTTTGATGAAAACTAAGAAATTTTAGGTTTTTCTTTCCTTACCGCCCTGGTGTTCTTATGGGTCACCGGAACAAATACTGTACAAAATCTCCCTAGTGGAGATCACAGACAACAACAATAGTTTCTAAACTCTCCCCGCTATAAAACAAGGAAGGTTTCACTTTATGGAAACACTTTTAAAAAGGTTGAAATAATCCAGATATTTGCTGTGCACTCACCAATACAAACATGTATTTAAAAAATATATATCCATGTTGCAGTTGTGACACTGATACGTATTCCTACTTCAGTCAAACTCAAAACCAAATAAAAGTGCAATGCAGGTGTCTTTCACTTTCACAAAGTTGCAGTGATGTAACGAAACATGTCAAGGACGTGGCCGGATGAGGTCAGCACGCTGTAGAGTGAACTCGAAAGGAGAGGTTTTACATACAATGTTTTACAAAAGTGAGTACACCCTTACATTTTTGTAAATATTTTACTATATCTTTTTATGTGACAACACTGAAGAAATTAAATTTTTGCTACAATGTAAAGCAGTGAGTGTACAGTTTGTATAACAGTGTAAATTTGCTGTCCCCTCAAAAATACTCAACACACAGCCATTAACCACTTAGTAACCGCCCTATAGACGAAATACGTCCATAAGGCGGTTACTTAACTCTAACAGGACGTCAATGGACGTCCTACCGTAGAGTCAGGTGTGCGCGCCCGAGCGGGCGCGCACACGCGATCACCAGTATTCGCCGGGTCCACGGGACCCGCAGCATCAATGATCGCGGTAAGGAGCCAATGAAAGCGGCTCCTTACCACGTGATCGCGCCGTCCAATGACGCCGCGATCACATGTAAACAAACCGGCGTCATTTGATGACGCTGGTTCCTCCCTCTTCTCTCTGTACCGATCGGTACAGTGTGAGAGGAGAGTGCGGATGGCAGCAGCAGTGTGGGATGGATCTGTGACTATTGCAGTCACAGATCCATCCATCCCTGCTCAGCCATCCCTGCATTAACCCCTTCCTTCCCTGTGCATTACTCCCTGTGCATACCCCCTGCACAATACTCTTCCTTATCTGCGCAATACTCTGCAATACCCCCTGCGCAATACTCTGTATATCCCCCTGCGCAATACTCTGCATACCCCCTGCGCAATACTCTGCATACCCCCCTGCGCAATACTCTGCATACCCCCCTGCATACCCTGCAATACTCTGCATACCCTGCGCAATACTCTGCATACCCTGCGCAATACTCTGCAATAATACTCTGTACCCCCCTGCGCATACCCCCTGCGCAATACTCTGCAATACCCCCGCGCAAAACTCTGAAATACCCCCGCGCAATACTCTGCAATACCCCCGCGCAATACTCTGCAATACCCCCGCTGAATACTCTGCAATACCCCCGCACAATACTCTGCAGTACCCCGGCCAGTACTCTGCAGTACCCCCGCACAATACTCTGCAGTACCCCCGCACAATACTCTGCAGTACCCCCGCGCAATACTCTGAACAAAACTCTGCAGTACCCTCGCACAATACTCTGAACAATACTCTGCAATACCCCCACACAATACTCTGAACAATACTCTGCAATACCCCCGCACAATACTCTGCAATACCCTCGTGCAATACCCCCACGCAATACTCCCCGTGCAATACTCCCCGCGCAATACTCTGCGATCGTTTTTTTTTCAGGCTTCCCAGCCTAGAGGTGAGATGTGGGGTCTTATTGACCCCAAATCTCACTGTAAAGAGGACCTGTCATGCTATATTCCTATTACAAGGGATGTTTACATTCCTTGTAATAGGAATAAAAGTAATCAAAACATTTATTTTTGGGGAAAAAACGTGTCAAAGTAAAATAAATAAAGTAAAATGAACAATAAAAAAAAAAAAATTACAGTACCCGTGTGCTCGTATACAGACGCGACCGAACACGTAAGTCCCGCCCACATATGAAAACGGTGTTCAAACCACACATGTGAGGTATCGCTGCGAACGTTAGAGCAAGAGCAATAATTTTGGCCCTAGACCCCCCTCTCCAACTAAAAAGATGTAACCAGTAAAAACGTTTTAAAGCGTCGCCTATGGGGATTTTTAAGTAGCGAAGTTTGGCGCCATTCCACAAGCGTGTGCAATATTGAAGGGTGACATGTTGGGTATCTATTTACTCGGCGTAACTTCATCTTTCATATTATGCAAAAACATTGGGCTAACTTTACTGTTTTTTTTTTAAAGCACAAAACTGTTTTATTTCCAAAAAAAACGCGTTTGAAAAATTGCTGTGCAAATACCATGCGTGATAAAAAGTTGCAACGACCGGCATTGTATTCTCTAGGGTCTTTGCTAAAAAAACATATATAATGTTTTGGGGTTCTATGTAATTTTCTAGCAAATAAATGATGATTTTTCCATGTAGGAGAGGAATGTCAGAATTGGTCTGGGTGTTCCAGAACGCCTGATGGTGCTCCCTGCATGTTGGGCCTCTGTATGTGGCCACGCTGTGTAAAAGTCTCACACATGTGGTATCGCCATACTCGGGAGGAATAGCAGAATGTGTTTTGGGGTGTAATTTGTGGTATGCATATGCTGTGTGTGAGAAATAACCCGCTAATATGAAAATTTTGTGGAAAAAAAATTAAAATAAAAAAATCTTGATTTTGCAAAGAATTGTGGGAAAAAAATGGCAACTTCAAAAAACTCACAATGCCTCTTTCTAAATACCTTGGAATGTCTTCTTTCCCAAAAGGGGTCATTTGGGGGGTATTTGTACTTTTCTGGCATGTTGGGGTCTCAAGAAATGAGAGATGCTGTCAGTACATCAGGTGTGATCAAATTGATAAATTTTCAGTAATTGGTACCATAGCTTGTAGACCCTATAACTTTCACCCAGACTAAATAATATCCAAATTGTTTTTGTTTTGTTACCAAAGATATGTAGCAGTATACATTTTAGGCCGAATTTATGAAGAAAAATTACTTTTTTGCAAAATGTTATAAAAGAAATGAAGAAAAATTCATTTTTTTACAAAATGTTTGTTCTTTTTTCATTTATAGCGAAAAAAATAAAAACCGCAGAGGTGATCAAATACCACCAAAAGAAAGCTCTATTTGTGGGGAAAAAAAAGGACAAAAATGTCATTTGGTTACAGTGTTGTATGACTGAGTTATTGTCATTCAAACTGTGAGAGCACCGAAAGCTGAAAATGTGTCTGGTTATTAAGGGGGTTTAAGTGCCCAGTGGTCAAGTGGTTAATGTCTAAACCGCTGAGTACACCCCTTAGTAAAAAATGTCCAAATTGAGCCCAATTAGCCATTTTCCCTCCCCGGTGTCAGGTCCCCTGTGGCCAGATGACAGATTCACCCCGTTGCAGTCAGGAGTGCACCACAAGGTAGTGAAACCTATAGGAGACTGCTGCGGATGGACCACAGAGTGAATATGGAGGACATGTCCACTGGAGCACAAACAGGGATCCCACAGGAAGCTTGAGCCCAAGATTCCCCAGGGTGCGGAATCTAAGATTCATCTGGTATTCACCAGAGCCTCTAGTGGTGAGGATGGCCTTAGCTGCAACTAAATCCAGGTCGCAGCCCCCAGAGTCCTCTAGGTCACACTCCGTAGAGAGAGAGGGGAAGCAGCCACTCAGGACACAAGAGATAGTGAAAGGTTAAGCCAAGATCGGGGCGACACGCAGACAAGGATAGACAAGGGACAGGCCAAGGTTCAGGGTCACAGGCAAACAGACGTAGTCGGAGACAAGCCAAGATCGGTACACAGAGATAAATGTGGCACACGGCAAGCAGGAACCCAAACACACAATGCTTAACAAACAACGTTGATCAGCTAGGCAGACCTGCAGTGCACTGGTTAATGTGGAGTTCCTGATATGACCTGGGGTGGAGCCATACAGGGAGGAGAGATGATAAAATCAGCCAGGTGAGAGGGTCTGGCCTCTAAGGTGAACACAACGAGAGGAAGGTAAGCTGCCAGACATTACTGCATATCCATGACATCCGGTGTCATGTGACTTGTTAGTGTTACAAGGTCTCAGGTGTGAATGGGGAGCAGGTGTGTTAAATTTGGTGTTATCGCTCTCACTCTCTCATACTGGTCACTGAAGTTCAACATGGCACCTCATGCCAATGAACTCTCTGAAGATATGAAAAAAAAGAAACTGAGCTGCAGCATGGTGGCCAAGTCTATAGACCTGTTTATCAGGACAGGTTCCACTCAGAACAGGCCTGGCCATTAGCGACTAAAGAAGTTTAGTGCATGTGTTCAGTGTCCTATGCAGAGGTTGTCTATGGGAAATAGACGCATAAGTGCTGCCAGCATTGCTGCAGAGGTTGAAGGAGTGGGGGGTTAGCCTGTCAGTGCTCAGACCATACGCTGCACACTGTATTAAATTGGTCTGCATGGTTGTCATCCCAGAAGGAAGCCTCTTCTAAAGATGATGAACAAGAAAGTCCACAAACAGTTTGCTGAGGATAAGCAGACTAAGGACATGGATTACTGGAACCATGATGATGGTCTGATGAGACCAAGATAAACGTATTTGGTTCAGATGGTGTCAAGCGTGTGTGGCAGCAACTAGGTGAGGAGTACAAAGACAAGTGTGTCTTGCTTACAGTCAAGCATGGTGGTGGGAGTGTCATTGTCCAGGGCTGCATGACTTCTGCCGACACTGGGCTACAGTTCATTGAGGGAACCATGAATGCCAATATGTACTGTGACATACTGAAGCAAAGCATGATCCCCTCCCTTCGGAAACTGGGCCGGAGGGCAGTATTTCAACATGATAATGACCCCAAACACACCTCCAAGACGACCACTGCCTTGCTAAAGAAGCTGAGGGTAAAGGTGATGGACTGGCCAAGCGTGTCTCCAGACCTAAACCCTATTGAGCATCTGTGGGTCATCCTCAAACGGAAGGTGGAGGAGCGCAAGATCTCTAACATGCACCAGCTCCGTGATGTCATTATGGAGGAGTGAAAGAGGACTCCAGTGGCAACATGTGAATCTCTGGTGAACTCCATGCCCAAGAGGTTTATGGCAGTGCTGGAAAATAATGTTGGCCACACAAACTATTGACACTTGGGGGTGTACCTACTTTTGTTGCCAGCGGTTTAGACATTAAGTGTGTTATTTTGAGGGGACAGCACATTTACACTGTTATACAAGCTGTACACTCACTACTTTACATTGTAGCAAAGTGTAATTTCTTCAGTGTTGTCACATGAAAAGATATAATAAAATATTTACAAAAATGTGAGGGGTGTACTCACTTTTGTGAGATACTGTACATGTAACCGATGCTAATGTATTCCTTAATTGCTTCCCGCCCTCGTCATTGTAAAATGACGGCCGTGTGGGAGCCCAATTGTTCTGGGAGGATATTATATGACGTTCTCCCAAGAATGCACTTTGCACAGCTGCTCTAGGTCATGCTCTGACGTGATCTGTCATCTGCTGCATCCACCGGACACAGCAGATGACTGATCACTATACCGGCCCGCTGCCAGTGTCATCTGATTGCTTTCACCAATCACAGCAGATCACATGACAGTTGTAAACAACAAATGGATAAAAGTGTATATCCATGTTGCAGCTGTGACATGGATACGTGTTCCTACATCAAACTCAAAACCAAATAAAAAGTGCAGTGTAGGTGTCCTTTGACAAAGTTGCAGTGGTGTAATGAAATGTGTCAAGAGCATGGTGGGATGATGTCAGCAGGCCGCAGAGTGACTGGAAGAGAGGTTTTGTATACATGTAACCAGGGCTTTTTCTCTCAGAAAATAGGTACAGGAACTCAACAACGACCCCCCCAAAACCCCATCACCCCCACACACACCCTCCAAACCGCATCAAATAGTGGGTGTTGTCCTTTTTTTAATAACAGTGGGAGGGCCCTAAAGGGACATGAAATGCCAGGAGAGCATTATGTACGGAGTGCAGAGTTCGGGGGAGGGGGGCGCACACAGAGTGTAGAGTTCAGGGGTGCGCTACATAAAGAGTGCAGAGTTTAAGTGCAAGTCTTCTTCCACAGCTACTTACCTCTGCATCCCCCATCCACATCTCACTTTCATCCCTCTTCAGCTCTGATCTTTGCATACAACCTCCCTCCCCCCATCTTCTCCCCACCTCCTTAAAAGCTACACCATCTTCCACATGTCCACATGTCTTAATTTTGTTGCTTTATTAAGCTGAAGCACCTAGTCGGCTCTAGTACCTCCCCACACACTGTAGTTGGCTCCCCCTCTCTTACTTGCTGGGAGATCATCCAGTAGGAGTGCTGGCATCTGCACTGCACACCATACACCTGCATCTCCCTTGTCCCCATCCTGCACAGAGTGGGAGCCACTCAGGAGATCAGATGTGTGGTATCCGTTGGGAGACAAGCTGTCACTTGTAAACACAGAAGCCGGACTTCTGTGTTTCAAGTAGTAGTGGCCAGCAGGGAGCAGAGGGCATGAGCCAGAGGTGGTGGAACTTAGTTCCACCAAGTTCCAGCTGAAAAAAAAACCTGCATATAAACGATGCTAATGTAAACCTTCTTTTATATATCGAAATGCAATAGTGGTTGTTGGTGCCTTTAAAGTCCCTTTTCCCACCCAGTTTGTTCTTTGTAATGTATTCCTTAACTGCTTCTCACCCTCATCATTGTAAAATGCGGGATGGGCGGGAGCCCTAATGTTCTGGGAGGACATCATACGACGTCCCCCCTGCTCCGGGTCATGCTCCATCACCCGCTGCATCCACTGGACACAGCAGATGACTGATCACTATTTTGGCCCGCTGCCAGTGTCATGTGATCGATGTAATCAATAACAGCAGGTCACATAACAGCTGTAAACAATGAATGGCTTGCTTTCGTGCCATTCACAGTATACAATTGTGTTGCTAGCTGTGATTGGTCACAGTGATCACATGGTACAGACAGGGCCAATCACAGCCCATTTGTACCATGTGAGTAGCTGATCTCAGCTAATCACAACAATAAGCAGTGTCTACATACTGTCATTCAGTAAAAATATTTGCTTATGGCAGTAAAATTTGCTGCTATAAGCAAGTATAGTATGTGAAAAAAAAAAAAATTCTTAACAAATCCCCAGAGTGATACAGTGTTACTATGCTAACACTGTATTGCTCTGGTCACAGTATGTAATTTTTTTTTTTAAGAAAATATATATTTTTAAATACTGTTGCCATTCAGTGTCCCTGGTCACCGCCACACCAGGTATATGATAATGCTGTACTGCACTGGTGACAGTATGTAAAAAAAAGAACAAAAAAATTGGAAAAAAATATACATTATTTTCTTTATTTTCCAAAAAGCGTGACAAACAATTACAACTTCAAAAGCTTCTACTTTACAAAAAGGTAATTTGGGGGTATTTGTACTGTTCTTGTGTTTTCAGTCCTCAAGAAATTAGATAGTCTGCCAGTACATCAGGATTTATCAGTGATTAAATACCAGGAAAGGTCTATTTGTGTGAAAAAAAATGATATAAATTTCATATAGCTACAGTGTTGCATGACCGCGCAAATCTCATTCAAAGTGCGACAGCGCTGAAACCCGAAAATTGGCCTTGGCAGGAAGGGGTTAAAAGTACCCTGTATTGAACTGGTTAAGGGGGCCACAGGGTTGTTAAGGAAGCAATGTATCTGTGTGCATTGGAATACAGAGCACGTTGTTTGTAAGTGGACATGTTTGGGCTTTTAATACATTTGGGTTGTATTTATGAATATTGTGCAATGAGAGTTATTTTTGTATCCTTGAGCAAATACTGCTGGAGTGGTGCATAGAGTTGGAGGTTTGGTGTAGGCGGAGAAATTGGTGAATGGTGAAAAGGAGACGGAACTAACAACTTAAAGGCACAAATAGACATTACTGCAAAGAGGGTCTGATCCTCTGGTAAGAAGTGTGGAAGGTGGAGGAGCACAAAATCAATGGTGGATCTCATAATTATATTGTACTATCACCAATAGGAGGAATATTGATTATATAGTAAAAACACAATCATGTGGAAAATAGAAGTGTTGTGACTTTCGAATGCATTAATTTTCACAATATGAATGATCCTTCTTTTTTTCTTTCCCCATTGTTGAACATTTATATTTATTACCTTTTGTACTTATTTATGTCAGCTATATGCAATTGAATCAAATTGAGGCGTGAGACACACACATAGCAAAATACTTGGTACTGCTACACTTTTTATTTGGTTTTGACTTTTAAAAATGTTCCCCTGAATTCCATAGAATAAACTGCTTCATGCGATGTCATTAGAACATTGTGTACTTGTGCACTTCCAGAAATAGTGGAAAGAAAACCTTGTTCTATGTTTACTGTTTATGCTACCATGTGGTCTTGCAGGATTATAAAACTGAAGAACTGGCCTTGTCAAGAGGTATTTCAATCCAAGAAAGAAGACCATTTGCAATATTCATAAGAGCAATTCATATATGACATTATACACATTGGGCCGGATTCAGAAAGAAGTTACGTTGGCGTATCTGTTGATACGCCGCATAAGTTCTAGGATGCGCCGGCGTATCTTTTTTCTGTATTCAGAAAGCAAGATAAGGCGGAATTTTGCTAAGATCCGAGCGGCGTAAGTCTTTTACGCCGTCGTATCTTAGTTGCCTATTTACGCTGGCCGCTAGGTGGCGCTTCCGTAGATTTACGCGTCGAATATGCAAACGAGGGAGATACGCCGATTCCCGAACGTACGTGCACCCGGTGTATTTTTTTACGTTGTTTGCGTAAGGCTTTTTCTGGCGTAAAGTTACCCCTGCTATTTGAGGCGTACACAATGTTAGGTATGGAAGTCGGGACAGCGTCAAATTTTCCGTCGGTTACGTCGTTTGCGTAAAACGTTCGCGAATAGGGCTTTACGTAAGTTACGTTCACGTCGAAACCAATGAGTATTTGCGGCGTAATTTTGAGCAATGCACTGGGATACGTCCACGGACGGCGAATGCGCCGTTCGTTAGAAACGTCTTTTACATGGGGTCATGGTTGATTACCATACAACACGCCCACTCCAAGCCTACTTTGAATTACCCGGACTTACGTAACTCAGGACACAAGTGCTTTGTGAATACAGCACTTGCCTGACTAAGTTGCGGCGGCGTAGCATAAAGAAGATACGCTACGCCCGCACAAAGATGCGCCCAGGTACGTGAATCTGGGCCATTGTTTATATAACAGCAGCCTCTATAACCTCAATAATTCTCTGTTGGCAAGCTTTATACAATATAGGTTTGCAAAACCCTCCATCTGTTATGCCGCGTACACACGACTGTTTTTCATGACAAGAAAAATGCTATTTTTTTAATTGGTCATTAAAAATGATCGTGTATAGGCTCCAGAGCATTTTTCTCAACGAGAAAAATGGGCATTAAAAATTTAGAACCTGCTCTATTTTTTCTCATTGTTTTTCACATCGCCATTTTTCTAGTCGTGAAAAATGGTCGCGTGTGAGCTTTAATGACGGGGGGAAAAAACGTGGATGCTCAGAAGCAAGTTATGAGAAGGGAAATTTGCATAATTAGCCAAAAGGGTGGCGCCATTCGAATGGAACTTCCCCTTTATAGTTCCGTCATACGGGTTGTACGTCACCATGCTTTGCTCAAGCATTTGTTTTTTTCCATGACATGAAAAACGGTCGTGTGTACGCGGCATCAGTGTCCTCCTGGTTATCTCATATATAAATGTTATATTTCTCTTTGTTCCATGCTCTCCTTCTCAGCTTTCCATGTTGCATAATGCTTCTGATATATGGACTCTTGGAAGGTTCTTTTCACTAGCTGACTGAACTCTGGACTCGTTTCTTCCAAGGCGTTAAAAAGATTTATTGGAAAGGGTGTCTTGTCTCTTGGCAGGTAATTGTCTTTCGGTCTCACTGGGATCACAGTGTTATATTTATGATACATATTAATGGAATTGATTAACGTGGCATGAGACTGGAACTCACACCAAGTTTCTTTGAGGAAGTTCTCAGTGAGTAATATAATAGTCCAGGCTGATCCATTTATTGCATTGTCCAGGGTTTTAAATATATGCTGTCCTGCAGGCATTTCTGCAAATATAATCCCTGGCTTGACGTGGAAAGTATCTTGCAACATATACTTCATTCTCATGGCCTCATTTATATCTGTTTCAGCATGAAGAATTACAAATTTATAAAACATTTCTTTGTTATCTTCATTGAGTAAAGAGTCCATTTGTGGTGTCACCGTTTTGTCATTTAAGCAGCATGCAGGTTCTTCCTTACTGATCTGAATTTGATTTGCTTTTCCTGCATCTAATGGAGGTTTCCTTTGGTAGTTTATGTTTCCCATCATGTTAATTCATTATACCCTTTTAGTGTGTTCTAAAATAAATAGAAAGAAGTTTAATTACTTAGATTTTAATTTAATTTAGACGTGAAGATGGTAAAAGTGCAATAGCATATACCACGTTATGAAAGCACAATCTCTGGCAATTCCAATTTTGGCACTATTACCAAAAATCACAATAGAGTACACCTGTCAAAAGACAAACACATGGGCTGCTTTTGCAAATTCTGTGTAGGCAGGAGCTGCCATGTAAATTAACTTTGTTTTCCCCTCCACACATTTGGCGGGAGCCCTGTTGGGGGTCCCGAAGGTGGACTTTGTGCTCAGATAGACTGGACTTACTAATTGCTAACAAGGTATGATCTATTATTGGGAAGAGGCACCAGGGCTTTAGTGCTGAATACCAAATTATGTCTATGGGAACTCTTAAACCTTGTACACACGATCAATCAAACCAATGAGAACAGTCTGAAGGACAGTTGTCTTAGGTTAACCGATGATGCTGACTGATGGTCTGATGTGCCTACACACCATCAGTTAAAAAAACGATCGTATCAGAACGCAGTGACGTAAAACAAAATGACATGCTGAAAAAAAATGAATGCGTTGACTTGATTCTGAGCATGCGTGGGTTTTTAACCAATGGTTTTGCATACTAACAAATGGTTTTGACCTATCGGTTATCAATCCATCGGTTACATTTTAAAGCAAGTTTACTTTTTTTTAACCGATGGTTAAATAACCTATGGGCCCCACACACGATCGGTTTTGACCGATGAAAACCGTTGTCCTCTGGTGAACCTATCGTGTGTACGCGGCTTGATAGAGTGTAAAGCTGTAATTAGAGAAGTGCCTTCAGTACAGTGAGTTCCGTTGCTAACGATTTCTGCCTAGTCTGAAGTTTGTTCAGGGACATATTAAGACATATCATATAATGTGGTCATACTAATGGGTAAGCCATTGTAGGGAAAAGATACAGTACAGGTGTTCTGAGAGCGGCTAAATTAAACCTTGGAAGGTTGTGTCGCCAATGCTAGTGACTACAGTATAAAGCCGGCCATAGTTTAAATCTCGGCCAGTTCGAACCATTTATGGGCAGGCTGATTGTACCCAATTAGATTCATCAATCAACTTGGGTACAACCAGCATGCCAAAAGTTGCTGCTAGCTGTGTTCACTGTGTTCTAATGGCAGGAATGGTTCTCCCCATCCCCCTATCCTCCCCCCACCTCTGCCATGAGAACACAATAGCTCCGCAATCAGTGTTGATGGGGGAATCAAGTATTTCCTTTCCTGCAGCCCATATTTGCAAGGAAAAGAATTGCATCATCTAAGACCCATACATGATGTCACTTGTATTCCTATTACAAGGAATGTAAACATCCCTTGTAATAGAAAACAGCATGACAGGTCCCCTTAAATATGAAATCTGGGGTAAAAAAAACTCAGATCTCATATTTACACAAAAAAAATATGGCCCTTTAAGATCTATAGGTGGAAGTGACGTTTTGAGGTCGCTTCCGCCCTGCTATGGTATGGAGACAGGTGGGGGCCATCTTCGCCTCACTGGTCTCCATACCCAGCCTGAGAGAGGACCCAATTGCCTCCGTCACTACCGACGAGTCCGGTAAGGGGCGGAGAGAGTGGGAGAGCAGCGAGGGGGGCCATTCTCCCGCCGCCGATAACGGTGATCTCATGGCAAATACGCCGCATTGACCACCATTATCGAAAACCAGACCGCCGGCTGAAGACGAGGATATCTGGGTTATGGAAGCCAGCTGCTGCCATAACAGAATTATCCCTCTTTAAACAGAGGACGTATATCGTTGTGTGGCGATCTGGAAGTGGTTATAGATAACAGCCAGCCATGAAGCTCAGATGACTTGGTGTAGGTGATGGAGGTCCCTGGTAGTGAAGGAGCCTGTGTGGTTGGGTTCCTTCCCTAGCGATCGGTACCCCAGATTGGGTTTGATTGCAGTATGGGGTCTCCTAGGGGCTCTACCTGAGACATCACGGAAGACTACGTGAAGCCTTGGGGAATAAAGCATAGGTGGAGTATGGTTTTGAACTTCCCACTGTTTATCTGTATGTTACGGTGTCATGTCTGAATAGAGGACATTTCGGCGTGAAGAGAAGAAGCAAAGAGACTAATACAGATAATAGTGCCACCGGGAGAGGTAACCGGTGCTGGGCTGGTGAAGACTGGTGAAAGGTACGCGGCACCAGCTCACAAATGTTACAAAATAGGTTTAAGTGTATCAAAGACCTGCTATCTGAAGTGTCAGAGAGAAGAGTAAGTCAAGTAACAGAACCTAAAGCCTCATACACGCGGCCGGTTTTCCCGACGGGAAAACTGTGAAGGAGAGCTTTTGGCTGAGAATCCCGGTCATGTGTATGCTCCTCGCAGTTTTACTGACAGGAAAACTGCCAAATACCGCCGGACAAAAAAAGAGAACCAGCTCTCTTTTTTCCCGCCGGGAAAAACCAGCAGACTTTTGCCCGGCGTTTTTTGGCAGTTTTCCTATGGGAAAAACTGTGATGGAGCATACCTATAGCCGGGATTCCCGACCAAAGCTCCATCGCTGTTTTCCTGTCAAGAAAACCAGCCGTGTGTAGGTTCTCGGCTTTCCCCTTGGGATTTCCGATGGGAACTTTTCCCATCGGAAATCCCACAAGTGTGTACGAGGCATAATGCCGCGTACACACGGTCGTTTTTTGTGATGACATAAAACAACGTTTTTTTATCATGAAAAAAAAAATAGTTTTTCTAACTTCATCATAAAAAACGATGTTGCCTACACACCATTGTTTTCTGAAAATGCTCTAGCAAAGCGCAGTTACGTACAACACGTTAAATGTTCAATTCAAGCTCCCCTCTCATAACTTGCTTCTGAGCATGCGCGGGTTTAAAACGTCGTTTAAAACGTCGTTTTAGCCCACACACGATAATTATTTATGACAAAAAATGACATTTTGAAAAACTACATAAAAAATTGAAGCATGTAAAAACGTCGTTTTATTTCATCACAAAAAACAGCCGTGTGTACGCGGCATAAGAGTCAAGCTAAATGTCTGTTAGGGAGAAGTGTTGCTCATAATGTATAGTGCCTCATTTACACCATACACTGTTTTTGAGCAAATACCTCTATCTGCCTTTGGGGAACATAAATGCACACTTCTCCTGTGTCCCCACCTGAACCTGCTTACATTTGCTATAGGTCTTGGAGCTGGAAGGCTTTGTAGAGTGCAGGATGCAATGAAGCTTCCAACAGTGGTTCCACATTTTACCGATAACCAGCACACTGATTGCACAAGTTTGCTTAGGTTTTCTTTTTTTTTTTAGGAAGCAGACTGTAGTGCAGGGCCCTTCCATACACTATACCAAATAAAATAAAAAAGTGTCCCTAAAAATATGTAATCAATAAATTTGTGTGCGGAAATTAGTTCTTGTTATGTTAACCACTTAAGACCCGGACCAAAATACAGGTAGAGGACCTTGCCCCTTTTTGCGATTCGCACTGCGTCGTTTTAACTGACAATTGCACGGTCGTGCGACATGGCTCCCAAACAAAATTGGCGTCTTTTTTTCCCCACAAATAGAGCTTTCTTTTGGTGGTATTTGATCACCTCTGCGGTTTTTATTTTTTGCGCTATAAACAAAAATAGAGCGACAATTTAAAAAAAAATTCAATATTTTTTACTTTTTGCTATAATAAATATCCCCCAAAAATATATAAAAAAAATTTTTTTTTTCCTCAGTTTAGGCCGATACGTATTCTTCTACATATTTTTGGTAAAAAAAAAAATCGCAATAAGCGTTTATTGGTTGGTTTTCGCAAAATTTATAGCGTTTACAAAATAAGGGATAGTTTTATTGCATTTTTATTAATTATTTTTTTTTTACTACTAATAGCGGCGATCAGCGATTTTTTTCATGACTGCGACATTATGGCGGACACTTCGGACAATTTTGGGACAATTGTCATTTTCACAGCAAAAAATGCATTTAAATTGCATTGTTTACTGTGGAAATGACAGTTGCAGTTTGGGAGTTAACCACAGGGGGCGCTGTGAATTTGAGTGTACCCTGTGTGTGTGTTTACTACTGTAGGGGGGTGTGGCTGTAGGTGTGACGTCATCGATCGAGTCCCCCTATTACAGGGATGACGCGATCGATGCTGCGGCCACAGTGAAGCACGGGGAAGTCGTGTTTACACACGGCTCTCCCCGTTCTTCAGCTCCAGGGATGGATCGCCGCACTGCAGCGGCGATCGGGTCCGCGAATGCCGCGGTCCCGTTCCTGGAGCTTCGGATCGGGTCACGGGAGCGCACCGCGGGCGCGCGCCCGTGACCCACGGCTGGGTACTAATATCAACGTATATATACGCCATTCTGCCGACGTAAATGTGCAGTAGGCGGTCCTTAAGTGGTTAACTGATGCATGCTGATGCTGCTAAACTTGGCTTGAGTATCTAGACAAAATGCAGATTATAAGCAACATCTGGTAAAATACTTAAAAACAGTAATGCCCTGTACACACGATCGGTCAATCCGATGAGAACAGTCTGATGGATTTTTCCATCAGTTAACTGTTGCTGACTGATGGACAGTCGTGTCTACACAACATCGGTTAAAAAAACGATCGTATCAGAACGCGGTGATGTAAAACACAACGACGTGCTGAAAAAAATGAAGTTCAATGCTTCCAAGCATGCGTCGACTTGATTCTGAGCATGTGTGGATTTTTAACCGATGGACGTGCTTACAAACGATTGTTTTTTTTCTATCGGTTAGGTATCCATCGGTTAATTTTAAAACAAGTTTGAATTTTTTTAACCGATGGATAAATAACCGATGGGGCCCACACACGATCGGTTTGGTCTGATGAAAACGGTCCATCAGACCGTTCTAATTGGTTTGACCGATCGTGTGTATTAGTGTTATTAGAACTTTCTAAATCCACAGTCAAATTTCTCACCGCTCCAGGTGAGCCCCATGTGCAATCAAGGGTTGTTGAACCACCAAGGTGCTGGCAATGCTAATGATAGCAAATTGATTTAGAGCAAATTGAAGGACGAAAACTGGACAGCCGCACTCCGAAATCACTTAAAATAAGTTGTCTTTTATTTTTCAACTGTACACACAGTCACTGCAACCAACAAAATACAGTATGGCCGACGCGTTTCGCACTTACAATCAGTGCTTAACCACTTAAGGACCGCCTACTGCACATTTACGTCGGCAGAATGGCACGGCTGGGCACATCAACGTATATATACGTTGGTTTTAGTACCCAGCCGTGGGTCGCGGGCGCGCGCCCGCGACCCGGTCCGAAGCTCCAGGACCGGGACCGCGGGATTCGCGGACCCGATCGCCGCTGCAGTGCGGCGATCCATCCCTGGAGCGGAAGAACGGGGAGAGCCGTGTGTACACACGGCTTCCCCGTGCTTCTCTGTGGCCGGAGCATCGATCGCGTCATCCCTGTAATAGGGGGACGCGATCGATGACATCACACCTACAGCCACACCCCCCTACAGTTGTAAACAACACATTAGGGCACACATTCCCCACAGCGCCACCTGTGGTTAACTCCCAAACTGCAACTGTCATTTCCACAGTAAACAATGCAATTTAAATGCATTTTTTGCTGTGAAAATGACAATTGTCCCAAAAATGTGTCAAAATTGTCCGAAGTGTCCGCCATATTGTCGCAGTCACGAAAAAAATCGCTGATCGCCGCTATTAGTAGTAAAAAAAAAAAAATTAATAAAAATGCAATAAAACTATCCCTTATTTTGTAAACGCTATAAATTTTGCGAAAACCAACCGATAAACGCTTATTGCGATTTTTTTTACCAAAAATATGTAGAAGAATACGTATCGGCCTAAACTGAGGAAAAAAAATGTTTTTTTATATATTTTTGGGGGATATTTATTATAGCAAAAAGTAAAAAATATTGCATTTTTTTTTAAATTGTCGCTCTATTTTTGTTTATAGCGCAAAAAATAAAAACCACAGAGGTGATCAAATACCACCAAAAGAAAGCTCTATTTGTGGGAAAAAAAGGACGCAAATTTTGTTTGGGAGCCACGTCGCACGACCGCGCAATTGTCTGTTAAAGCGACGCAGTGCCGAATCGCAAAAACCCCTTGGGTCATTTGCCAGCGTATTGGTCCGGGTCTTAAGTGGTTAATCATAGCATGTGTGTACAGTTGAAAAATAAAAGACAACTTATTTTAAGTGATTTCGGAGTGCGGCTGTTCAGTTTTCGTCCTTCAATTTTCTCTAAATCCACAGTGTTCTCTCTTTAAAGGCTATAATTCAGATATATAAACTTAGGTAATAAAAGGATTATGCCGTTTTTATTAGGAAACATTTTCTGTACTGACTTTAAAGTAGGATTTAGCGTGACAAGTATTCACCCAAAAATATTTTTATAGAGCTTAATGCAGATGAAGTCTGGGATTCTCACGCTGAAATTATATATATAATCGGATTAGTTCTGAAACATTTAACTGTTTCGGATATGTAAAAGTATATCTAAAACTAAAACTATGTGCTCTCTGTTAGAGCTATCTGTGTCCCTGGGAAGCATAGCAGCAAAGAGAAATCTCAATAGCAAAGAGAAAGCTTGGGAGTAGTTTTAATTCCTTATTCTATTTGAGACTTTAAAAAGTTTTTGTTTTTTTGTTTCAGACCTTCCATTTTTACTATGACACTGTAAGTAATACCAGGTATTGTAGTTCCTTCATACCACTCAAATGCCTGTGATGTAGGTACAGTGCCTTGAAAAAGGATTCATACCCCTTGACATGTTCCACATTTTGCCATGTTACAACCAAAAAAAGGGATTTTTAAATACAGCTTACCTGTAAAATCCTTTTCTTGGAGTACATCACGGGACACAGAGCGGCATATTCATTACTATGTGGGTTATATGGAGTACCTTCAGGTGTGGACACTGGCAATCTCAAACAGGAAGTCCCCTCCCTATATAACCCCCTCCCCTAGAGGGAGTCCCTCAGTTTTGTAGCAAGCAGTATGCCTCCCAAAATGTTTCCCCAAAAGAGGGGTGGGAGCTCTGTGTCCCGTGATGTACTCCAAGAAAAGGATTTTACAGGTAAGCTGTATTTAAAAATCCCTTTTTCTTTCTCGTACATCACGGGACACAGAGCGGCATATTCATTACTATGTGGGATGTCCGAAAGCAATGCTTTAATGAGGGGAGGGAGACATCTTCCAAAGAAGGATTCAATTTAGAGGTATACTCAAATAATAATTCCAACTTAGTCAAGAAAAAACTTTTTTTTTTTTTTTTTTTTCTTTTTTACAACCAAGGGTGCTTCTGATCCCGAGGATCTTAAACTGCAGCCTGTAGTACTGCCTGTCCAAAGGCAGAATCCGCATTCCTTCTCACGTCTAGTTGATAAAACTTTGTAAACGTGTGGACTGATGACCACGTCGCCGCCTTGCATATCTGAGCCATAGAGATCTGATGGTGTGCTGCCCAGGAGGCGCCCATGGCCCTGGTAGAATGGGCCTTTACCGACAAAGGAGGAGGCAACCTCTTCAAACCGTAGGCTTGAATGATTAATTGTCTAATCCATCTCGAGATGGTGGATTTTGCAGCTGCCTGCCCCTTCTTGGGGCTATCTGGTAGAACGAATAACACATCTGTCTTCCGGATCTTTTCTGTAGCTTTAAGATAGGCCTTCATGGCCCGGACAATATCCAAGGTATGCAGCAACCCCTCCTTTCTAGATGTGGGTTTTGGAAAGAAGGATGGAAGTACCAAATCCTGGTTCAAGTGAAATTTGGATATAACCTTTGGTAGAAAGGAAGGATGGGGCCGGAGAACTGCCCTGTCCTTATGCAGAACGAGATATGGTTCCTTACACGATAAGGCTGCTAATTCTGACACTCTCCTGGCCGAAACTATGGCGACCAAGAAAACCAACTTTCTTGTCAGTAAGACTAAAGGAATCTCAGCCAACGGCTCAAAGGGTTGTTTCTGCAGAGTGGACAGGACAAGATTTAAGTCCCATGGACAAATTGGTGACTTGACAGGAGGATTAATACGCAAGACCCCCTGTAAGAAGGTCTTTACCAGCGAGTGGGTGGCCAGCGGCCTCTGAAACCACACTGACAGAGCTGAGATCTGTCCCTTGATTGTGCTTAGTGCCAGGCCTTTATCCACTCCTAGCTGGAGAAAACCTAACACCCTATCAATAGTATATTTGCGGGAATTCCATCTTTTGGATTCACACCAGCCTACGTAGTTCCTCCACACCCTGTAATAAATCACCCTGGAGACCGGCTTTCTAGCCCTAATCAGGGTAGGAATTACCTGCCTAGACAGACCTCTACCCCTGAGAATCAGGGATTCAGCCTCCAGGCCGTCAAATTTAGACGCTGTAATGTAGGGTGGAGGATCGGGCCTTGTGAGAGTAGGTCTGGTTGTAGAGGAAGAGTCCAAGGGTCTCCCACTGCCATCTTCAGGACTAGTGAGTACCAAGTCCTCCGGGGCCAAGCCGGAGCTACTAGAATGACTGGCTTGTGCTCCACTCTGATCCTGCGCAACAGGCGAGGGAGTAACTGTAGCGGAGGGAATGCATATAGAAGTTTGAATTGATGCCAAGGGCAAACCAACGCATCGGTTCCGCAGGCCATAGGATCCCTCGCTCGAGACACGAACCTGTCTAGTTTCTTGTTGAACCTGGATGCCATTATATCTACGTCCGGCATTCCCCACCTCTGGCAGATGGTCTGAAAGACCTGGGGATGCAGAGACCACTCCCCTGGCAACAGACTCTGGCGACTTAAGAAGTCTGCCTGCAGGTTGTCCACTCCGGGAATGAATATCGCCGAAATGCAGGGTACATGAACCTCTGCCCACTGAAAAATCAAGCTCACCTCCCTCTGAGCGGCCTGACTCCTGGTTCCCCCTTGGTGGTTTATGTATGCCACCGCCGTGGCATTGTCTGACTGGATTCTCACCGGGAACCCCTGTAATCTGGAGGTCCATGCCAGAAGGGCTAGGCGAGCAGCTCTGATCTCCAAGATATTGATGGGGAGCTGCCTCTCTGCTTTCACCCAAGTTCCCTGGCAAGAGAACCCCTCGAAGACCGCCCCCCAGCCTGCCAGGCTGGCGTCTGTGGTAACTACCTTCCAGACAACAGGGCTGAAGGATTTTCCCTTTAGAAGATTCTGAGGGTTCAACCACCAGGCCAGGCTTTGTCGGACCCTTGATGATAGCGTCAAAGGGGACTCTAAGGCATGTGCCCTCTTGCCCCAGGCTGCTAGAATGGCTGCCTGTAGGACGCGAGTGTGGATCTGAGCGTATGGTACTGCCTCGAACGTGGCCACTAGCTTGCCTAGTACTCGCATACACAGGCGAATAGTTGGTTTTTTCTTGTTTAGAACCAACTGAACCAACCCCTTGATAGCCTCGATCTTTACAAGGGGCAGGAACACCCTTTGCTGTTCTGTGTCTAACCTCATGCCGAGGTATTCCAACTGCTTTGTAGGCTGGAACGCTGACTTTCCCCGGTTTAGGACCCAGCCGAATCCTTCGAGGTACCGAACCGTGAGGTTTACTGCCTGTTGCAGACCCGGCCGTGAGTGATCTATGATTAAAAGGTCGTCCAAGTATGCTAGGACTGTGACCCCTTGGATCCTTAAATTGGCCAGAACTGGGGCTAGGATCTTCGTGAATACCCGGGGGGCCGTGGCCAGCCCGAAGGGGAGCGCCCTGAATTGGAAGTGTCGCTGCCCCACCGCGAAGCGTAAAAATCTTTGATGCGACTGAAAGATTGGTACATGAAGGTAAGCATCCTTTATGTCTATGGAGGCCAGAAAATCATCCCTCTGAAGCGCGGCGACTGCTGACCGGATGGATTCCATCCGGAAGGAACGAACCCTTAGGTAACCGTTTAACCTTTTTAGGTCCAAGATTGGCCTGACATCGCCGCTGGGCTTTGGTATGACAAAGAGATTGGAATAGAAACCTAGCCCTTGCTCTTGGGCTGGCACCTCTATTATTACGTCCTGGCAAAGCAGGTGATCCAAAGCTGCCAGCAATGAGGCCTTCCTTGCTGGATCCTTTGGTAGCCTTGATTCTTGAAAATGAGGCGGAGGACACCTTAGAAACTCCAGTCTGTAGCCTGTGGTTACAGATGCCCGGACCCATTTGTCGGGGATCTTGGCTTCCCAAACTTCTGAGAAGAAACGAAGCCTTCCCCCCACCCGCGAGAGTGGGGGCGCCCCTTCATAAGGCAGACTTAGGGGCTGTCTTTGTCGGCTTGCGATACCATGGCCTCTTACCCCCAGGGGCCTGTCCCTGCGATCTACTGTTAACGTTGGATCGTGCAGGCGGCCGTCGATACTGCCTGGAATTTGAGGGCCCCGAGACAGGAAAGAGCTGCCTTTTAAATGTAGGACCCCGGAATGTCTTTTTGACCGGTAAAAGGGTACTCTTGCCACTTGAAATAGTCTGAATATATTTATCCAGATCCTCTCCGAAGAGTCGTCCTCCATGGAAGGGAAACCCTGCCAGAAGCTTTTTGCATGGGGGCTCCGCCGCCCAGTTCTTCAACCATAAGAGCCTTCTCATGTGCACCAAAAATAGTGATAAACGAGAGGCCTGCTGGATGGAATCTTTTATAGCACCTACAGCAAAACACAGAGCTCTGGGAATGTCAGAAAACTCTTCTGCTTGTTGGGTAGGCATGTCCTTTAACATATCTTTTGTCTGGTCCTTTAACGCCTGACAAACTCCAATTGCAGCCACAGCTGGCTGTACCACTGCTCCTGCCGTAGCAAAGGATGCTTTTAAAAGTGTTTCTAACCGTTTATCAACCGGATCTGTAAACATATGTATGTTTTCCACCGGGCAAGTTAGTGATTTATTCACACATGAGATGGCTGCATCCACTACTGGGAGCCTCCACCTCTTGGAGAATTTTTCCTCCATGGGGTAAATGACCGCAAATCTTTTCGGTGGCAGAAAAATCCTGTCCGGCCGTACCCAATCCCGAAAGATCAATTCCTCCAAGAGAGGATGGACCGGAAAAACTGCGTTGCTTAACGGAGCTTTCAAAGAGCCCAGAGAGGATACCGGAGGAACCTGAGGCTCTGGCAATGGTAAACTAAATGCCGAGCGGACCATGTCCGTCAAAGACTGTACCCACAGTCTTTCTGTCTGGGAGTCTGAAAATGGTTCCTCAGAGGCAGATCCCTCAATCCCTGAACCCTCTTGGTTCAGGTCTAGTTGATCCTCCTGTGATTCCAATTCCTCCGGAGAGAGAATCTCAGCATCTGAGGATACACCTCTTGGTGATGGGGATCTAACCCGTTTCTTACCAGGAATAGCTCTAGCGATCAATGCTGCTATTCTCTCTTCTAGCCCCCCTAGGGATACGGCTAGCATCTCCTCTGTGATAAACACAGGGCTGGGCTGATCTGGGCCAGCCTCCGCACCAGATCCCCCTAATGGCTCATCCAAGGCGCCCTTTATGTTAATAAGTTGCGGGGAAAGTATTGGCATATCATCAGAATCAGAGGGGGAACCCCTTTGTTTTTTGGTCTTTTTTGTACCCTTTGACCCCGAACCTTTGGAAGCCATAATACAAAATCGAGGGACTCCGCCAACAACAACAGACTGTAGTGGCCAGGAGTACAAAACCAGAGCTTAGGGGACAATAGATCACTAATGCCCAAAAACTGATGGGGCCCCGTATGTTTTTCTTTTTTTTTTTTTTTTTTTTAAATATATATTATATATATTTTTTTTTTTTTAAAACATACAGTGACCCCAAACTTAGTTTGCCAGCCTCCAACCTGCTGCAAAAAGGGGAATTTCTTGGCTTAACAAAAAAGGCATTGGAACAAAGTCCAGCATGTACTACCCCTCTTCCGCCACCGGGAGTCACTGTTCTGCCGCTCTGCGTCCTCTCCTTCTGAAATCAGCCTCAGACTGAGCACTGACAATGCCTGCTGATCTATAACAGCACAAGGCGCGCCCCTGTATGACGCCGCAGGCACGCCCCCCCTCCTCTCTGAACGGCGCGAAAAACGTCTATAAGACGTGCGCGCGCACGCGCGCGCGCGCGTATGCCGGAACAGGAGGAACATGAAGGAGCCGCGCTGCTGGAGACCCAGGACTGCAGTATCAGGCGGCAGATTCAAACCCCCGGCCAGGTAGGACTCTCCAAAAGGCCCCATAGGGATCCTTACTAGTCCTAGGAAGAAAGCAGCAGGTTAGCTAGCAACACATTCTTAGACAGGGGAACCTAGTGATGGGGGAAAAAAGGGGTCATCCTGTCTTTCTCAGACATAGTGAGCAAGGTTGCCAATGCAGAGCATACTTAGGCTATCCCCCCTTTTAGGTTACCCCGGAGAGCCTGCTGTCGAACCAAGTCCCGCAGGCTCCCCCTTACCTGCTCCATGCTGCAGGATGTTTGTCCAGCAAAACGATCCAATCTTCTCCCATCTCCGTGGGTAGCGTAGTAGACCTTCAGGCCATGGGGTCCTATGAAGGTACCCACTGTCCTGGACCTATATAGCACCCTGGCAAACAGGCACTTATGGTTTTTACAAACTCCAAGTCCTGGGCCCAGGGTCCAGCCCTCCAAAGAGGAGCATTATAGGCAAAACCCCACGGTTTGGGGCCCGGGTACTGTCCACTTTGGCACTGAGGCTCCTTGGACAGATCCGGTTAGCCCGCCCTTAATCCCAAGGATGTGGAGCAAAGCTATTCCGTGACCAACACCTAAGACACTGGCGAAAAAACTGAGGGACTCCCTCTAGGGGAGGGGGTTATATAGGGAGGGGACTTCCTGTTTGAGATTGCCAGTGTCCACACCTGAAGGTACTCCATATAACCCACATAGTAATGAATATGCCGCTCTGTGTCCCGTGATGTACGAGAAAGAAACATAAATGTATTTTATTGGAATTTTATGTGATAGACCAACACAAAGTGGCAAATAATTGTCAAGTGGAAGAAAAATGATAAATGGTTTTCATTTTTCTTTTACAAATAAATATGTAAAAAGTGTGGCGTGCATTTGTATTCAGCCCCCCTGAGTCAATACTTTGTAGAACCGCCTTTAACTGCAATTACAGCTGCAAGTCTTTTTGGGGATGTCTCTACCAGCTTTGCACATCTAGAGAGTGAGTACCGTATTTATCGGCGTATATCGCGCACTTTTTTGCCCTGAAAATATATACAGTACATTCGGGTATATTCGGCCAGTCTCGGCTTCTTCCGCGGTCACGTCCTGGACGTACAGGACGTGAGCGCGACAGTTGCCGAGCCTGCCCGAGTGTACTGCGCTGGGTATATGCTGGCGCAGTATTCAAAACTCGGCGCGGGAAACGAGCGGGGAGGACGCCGCGAGGACGCCGGACCCGCCTCAGAAGGACACCCGAAGCCGCAGAAGGACGCCGGACCCGCCGAAGAGGACACCCGAAGCCGCAGAAGGACGCCGGACCCGACGAGGCCGCCGCGCAAGACACCAAAACTGTAAGTACAAAAATTACTTTTTTTCCACAGAAATGGGGGTCACTTTAGGGGTGCGCGGGAGCGCGTTATACCGTGATAAATACAGTAAATGTTTTTTTTTTACAAATATCTGAAAAATGTGGCATGCATTTGTATTTAGCCCCCTTTACTCTGATACCCCTAACTAAAATCTAGTGGAACTGTCTGTAATTTAATCTCAGTATACATACAGCTGTTCTATGAAGCCCTTAGAGGTTTGTCAGAGAATCCTAATGAACAAACAGCATCATAAAGACCAAGGAACACACCAGACAGGTCAGGGATAAAGTTGTGGAGAACTTTAAAGCACGGTCATGTTATAAAATATATCCCAAGCTTTAAACATCTCACGGGGCACTGTTTAATTCATCATCTGAAAATGGAAAGAGTAATGCACCACTGCAAACCTATTAAAACATGGCTGTCCACCTAAACTCACAGGCCGGGCCCATGGTAACTCTGGAGAAGCTGCAGAGATCCAAAGCTCAGGTGGGAGAATCTGCAAATAGGACAACTTAAGGCGAATTAGTTTGCATTTGTAGCGCTATACAAGTTACTCACTCAGTTGTGCACTCCATAAATCTGACAAGAAGAAAGCCATTGTTGAAAGAAAGCCATAAGAAGCAGGGCTGTCTTTTCCATTGGGCACACTGGGGAGTTGCCCAGGGGCCCCACTTGCCTGGGGGGCCCCCATCGGCTGCCCAGCGACCCCAGTAAAAAATGGTGGAGAATGGCGGGTCAGAACTGTATCGTGTCTACAGTCTCTGAGGAAGAGTCTGGAGAGGAGTTAAGAGTGGGAGCGCCGCTGGGATGGGGGTTACAGGAGAAGTCAGACATGAAGAGACTATAGGATAAAACCAGAGCAGCCAAGCTGGAGCCATCTGACTGAGCCTTGCATGGTGCACCTGAGAGGAGGTCAGTGATGGCACCACCAGGCCAGTCTAAGGGCGGGTGGTTGCTAAAGAAAGGGGGGAGTGAATACAAAAATATTAGTGCCCCCCCTTACCTTAGTGTATTTACTCTACGGAAGGTGGTTCCCCTTTACATCAGAGTCTGCAGGATTCCCCCTTACAGTGCTAGGGGGAACTCAGTCTGAGGACCGTGATGTAAGTGGGAACTCTGATGTAAAGAGAAAGCAGTGGATTCTGATATAAGGTGGTCTCTGGTCACCAGAGCCCCCCTCCACATCAGAGTTCCCCCTTACATCATGATCTGCAGTGTTCCCCTTTACATAAGAGTTCCTTTTCACTGTAAGGGGGAATCCTGCAGACTCTGACGCAAGAGGAAACTCTGATCAGGCTGGGTTACAGTAACCTAACCTTCATGCCAATGAAGAAATTTGTAAAACTGTAATTTTAGGTACTTTTTTGCAGTGCCAATAAAAAATTGTGGTTCTGCCAGTAAAGTTCATGATTTTTGGCAGTAAATTCTTATGCGTGGTTGTGTAGACAGGGCCCCAGTGCACTGTATTGCCCGGGGGCCTATAATGCTCTTAAGATGGCACTGATAAGAAGTCTTGTTTGCAGGTTGCGAAAAGCCATGTGGGGGGCACAGCAAACATGTGAAGAAGGTGCTCTGTTCAGATGAGACCAACATTTTTCTTTTCGGCCTTAAATAAAAGCTCTATGTGTGGTGCAAAACTAACACTGCCATTACCCTGAACACACCACCCCCACTGTGAAACTTGGTGGTGGCAGCATTATGTTGTGGGGATACTTTTCTTCAGCAGGGACAGGGAAACTGGTTGGAGTTGATGGGAAGATGGATGGGGCCAAATACAGGGCAATCTTGGAAGAAAAACATGTAATGCCGCGTACACACAACCGTTATTCGTGTTTTAATGTCATTAAAAACGATTGTGTGTGGGCTTCAGAGCATTTTTCGGGTTCTAAAAAATTGGCAATTTTTTTTTTAACATGCTCTATTTTTTCACAACGTTTTTAACGTTATCGTTTTTAAGGTTGTAAAAAATGGTCGTATGTGGGCTTTAACAACGTGAAAAATCCGCGCATGCTCAGAAGCAAGTTATGAGACAGGAGCACTCGTTCTGGTAAAACTACCGTTCGTAATGGAGGAGGGAATTCATCACGCTGTAACACACAGAAATGCGTGAATCGTCTTTTACTAACACAAAATAAGCTAAAGCAGCCCAAAAGGTGGCACCATCCGAATGGCACTTTCTCTTTATAGTGCCGTCGTACGTGTTGTACGTCACCGCGCTTTGCTAGAGCATTTTTTTTTTATGATCGTGTGTAGGCAAAGCTGTTTTAATGATCAAGTTAAAAAAAAAACATTTTTTTCTAGCTCATTAACCAGATGCCGACCGCCCACCGTCGTTATACGGCGGGACGGTGGCACTGCTGGGCGAGAGCACGTAGCTCTACATCCTCCCTTCAGCGGCCGCTAGGGGGCACGCGCACGCCCCGCTCGTCCCCCGAGTCCCGCGCATGTGCACGGCGGGCGCGATCGCCGCCGGGAGCGCGCGCTCGTTCGTTACAGAACGGGGATCGGAAGCTTTGTGTGTAAACACAAAGCTCCTGTTCCTGTCAGTGGGGAAACGCTGATCTCCTGTTCATACAGGTCACCCTCCCATACAGTTAGAACCTGCCCCCTAGTGTTAACCCCTTCACTGCCAATGGCATTTTTATAGTAATCCAATGCATTTTTATAGCATTGATCGCTATAAAAATGCCAATGGTCCCAAAAATTTGTCAAAATTGTCCGATGTGTCCGCCATAATGTCTCGGTACTGAAACAAAGGAAAATTTATTATCAAATACTTACCGTAATTTTCCTTTCCTGATAGGCTCCATGGCAGCATACGTATGGGTTGGCCCCGCCTCCATAACTACCCAATAGGACCCCTCCCTATAAATTTCAGCTGTGGGCTCTCAGCCGTGTTCCGTAACTAGCCGACTCCAAGCATTGGGAGGGACTCCTGCTGCCATGGAGCCTATCAGGAAAGGAAAATTACGGTAAGTATTTGATAATAAATTTTCCTTTTTCCTGACTTGCTCCATGGCAGCATACGTATGGGAAATAACTCGCCAAACTCACCCGGGCGGGCAAAATGCTGAGGCAAGAAAATAAATTAATTTAACACTGTCAACTGACAGAACTTGTAAATTAAAATTCAATGAAGATAAAGCAGCCGGTTCAACACAATAGTGGGAAAACGAAACCTATTACTAGATGACTTAGTATATAACTTCAGGTGCGACATGACGTGAGGCTGCCCAAGAAGTCAAAATACTCCGGGTTCAGTGTGCAGACACTGCCTCTGGAGGAGCCAAGTCATTGGCTTTGTATGCCCTCTGGATGGTCTGAACTATCCAAGCTGCAATGGATCTGATTGAGACCCGTTTTCCTTTGTACTTTCCATTAAGAGAAATAAAAAGAAAATCTGTTTGTCTGAAAGATTCTGTCATTTTCAGATATTGACTTAATGTGAGCCCCACATCAAGGGGATGAATACTTTGATCTTCAGATGTCCCAAAAGTGGGCAGTACAATTTCCTGATTTTCATAAAAAAATTGATGTAACTAGGATTTGAGTGGTAAGATAGTCCAGAACAAGAGGCAGATCCCATTTAGGGAACTTCGGTTTTCTCTGGGGTCTAAGGCTGATTGGCCCAAGGGATTCCAGTAAATGCAGAGATGGCTGAAATTTGCACTCAGAGTGAACTGACTGCTAAAGGTAAGTCCAAACCTGTTTATAAAAGAAAACTGGAGTATGTCTTGGACCTCTGGGGAACTGCAAGGTTTTGCTCTGGAAGACATGTGATCTGTAAATTTTGACCGGATACGCTCATACATTTTGTTGGTACTATTTTTTTTAGCATTAAGAAGAGTTGAAATGGCATCTTCTGGATATTGTAATGCTTCAAGCCTTCCCCTTTTAAGAACCACACCCTGAGGTCCAGATGAGCTGGACATGGGTACAACGTTGTGCCCTGAGAGAGGAGATCCTGTCTGAGGGGAAGAGGTATCGAGTCCCGGTAACTGAGAAGCGTTAGTAGGGAAAAACCATGGCCTGTTGGGCCAAAATGGGATCACTGCTAGGATTTCTACATCCTCTGATCTGAGATGGCGAAGAAATTGAAGGATCACAGGTACTGGTGGAAAGGTATATGTTTTGCTGAATTTCCATCGATCTGTGAGAGCGTCTATCCCATAGGTTTGGAGATCTCGGAACCTTGCATAATACTTTGTCAACTTGTGGTTGCATGGGGATGCAAACAGATCCACCTCTGGGGATACTCCCAGAGTTAGAAGCCAATTGAACACTTCTATGTGTAAAGACCATTCGTTGTTGTTTAGTTGGACTCGTGATAGAAAGTCCGCTTGAACATTCTGAACCCCCGGAATGTACACTGCCGAGATGTTGGCTAGGTTCTTCTGAGCCCAATTCATAATTGGCTCCACTTCTCGGAGTAAGGACCAGCTGCGGGTTCCACCCTGCTTCCTTATGTAAGCAACAGCGGTTGTGTTGTCCAGCCTGAGCAACACAGAGGAGTCTGTCAATAGATGGCAGAAGGACTTGAGTGCCTGAAATGCAGCTCGCAGTTCCAGTATGTTGGATACAGTTCCTTGATAAGGTATGCTCCACCTGCCCTGGGCTATTTCTGTCAGGCAATGATCGCCCCAGCCCTGATTGCTGGCATCTGAGGTTATTGTAACCCAAGTGATTGGACGGATTGAATGACAGTTGCAGAGATTCTTCCCCTGAAGCCACCATAGAAGAGATTCTCTCATGGGTTGAGTGAGCATGATTCGTTGACTCTTGCTGGGAGAGTCCCATTGCTGGAGAAACCCTTTTGGAATGGGCGAGAGTGCCACTGAGCCCACTTCACCATCGGAATGTTGGCTGCCATGGTGCCAATTACCTTTAAACATTAAAGAGCAGATAGGTGAGGAGCAGCGAGTGTTTCGTGGATTCTGTCCCGGACTATAGTAATCTTCTCTTTGGGCAATGAAATGGTGCCTACTACTGTGTTGAAGGAGGCACCTAGAAACACCAGAGATTGTGTTGGAACAAGATGACTCTTTTCCAAACTCAATAGCCATTCAAATTCTTGGAGAGTGGCAATTACTATGTCCCTGTGTTCCAGGAGTTAACTTCTGTCCTGAGGTAGAAGTAAGAGATCGTCCAGTGAAGAAGACAAACTCCTTTCACTTGGAGGAGAGCCACCACAGCTAACAGAACTTGGGAGAACACCTGAGGTGACGTAGTGAGACCAAATGGTAGGCAGGTGAACTGTAAGTGTTGATTGCCTACCGCAAAGCGGAGATACATTTGATAGCTTGCCGCCACTGGAACGTGGAAATATGCATCTTTCAGGTCCATTTGACACTAACCAATCTCCTAGATGGACCGACTGCTGGATTGTCAAAAGTGACTCCATTTTAAATTTCTTTCCGAATAATCGGTTGAGATGAGAAAAGTCTATTACTGGTCTTTTTTCTGTACCATGAGTACATGTCTTTCGCCTCGTTCGCCCTCTGGAACAGTAATGGCTGCGCCCTGAGTTACTAAAGAGCTTGCATAAGACAATAGGATTTGTTTCTTTTCCTCTGAACATAGAAGATTTGTAGGCTTGAATCTGAGCCTGGGGTTGCTGATGAAGACCTAGGTTTGGCCTGAAGAGACCGTCTTGATGGTCCAAAAATCTCGAATTGAGGCCACACAATTTTAGAAAGACTTTTCAGTAGACTCCTGATTACTAGAAGGAGTACTCTTAGTTTGCTTCTAGAAATAAGACTGTCTGGATTTCCAGGGCCTTGAGAATTCACGACCAGGCCTGTAGCTGCGTGCTTCCCTTGCATGGTCTGTATTTTGTGCTCTAAAAAAAGTGCGTTTTTGATTTTGTAAATGTCTATCCTGAAGGAGGAACACTGACTTACTACCTGTGGCTCAGGAAATGGCACTATCGAGTTTATTGCCAAAGAGAGAAGAGCCCTTAAAGGGAATGAGGCACCAAGCTTGCTTTGAAGCTGGATCCGCCGACCAGGGACGGAGCTATACGACACAACAGGCAGTGACTGCTGACAACATTACTTGAGCCACTAGGTGAACAACATCAATAGAGGCCTCCCCCCAGAAAGGCCGATGCTAGTCTGATTTGCTAAATAGGAGAGCTCTTGGCCATTTTTCAGAGATACTTCTGAGGGAATCATTCACATTGTCTGACCATGCCTAAGGCTTTTGAGACGGCTGCTAAAGCCATAAATGGTTTACAGACTGATCCTGCTGTTAGGTAGATTCTCTTCAGGTCTGAATCAATCCGTCTCTCTAGAGCAGGGGTGGCAAACACAAGGCCCGTGGGCCGAATCCGGCCCGCCAGGCCTTGTCATGTGGCCCGCCCAGCAACCTGTTATCCGAGGTATCCCAGGCAACGAGAGAAACATCCCCCTCAGTCCTGCGAGCGGCACAGCATTTAGCGCATGCGCGGCCAGTCAGTCACCATTAAAATGAGCATCTCCCCCCTCCACGCTGTCTATGCCTCTGTCCCGCCTCTGTCTCCACCCCTCAGCTGTCAATGCCTCTCTCGGTCTCCGCCTCTGTCCGTCTCCACCCCTACCTTTGCCTTTGTCCCAGTGACATGCAGAGGGTGCGGACGTGCGGGGGGGTGGTGTGCAGACGTGCGAGCACTGCCGCTGCCGCACACTGATCAGCGATTCGTTTTGTGGAGCGGATTGAAGCTGCCGGCGCCTCCTCCTCTGTGTTTACATTCAGTGAGGAGGAGGAGCCAGAGGGACACACACTGCTGTGTGTATGTCTGCGGCCGCGCTGTTCTGAGGTCTGAACTTGTACGGTACTAGTTTAAGTACATGGACATGTGCGGGGGAGGGGGGTTAGAGGGCTGCCTATGCTGATGGGGGATGTGTATACTGCGGGGGCTCTGTACTAAGGGGAATTCTGTACTGATGGGGGTCTGCACTAAGGGGGGTGTGTATACTGCGGTGATCTCTGTACTAAGGGGGGATTCTGTACTGATGGGGGTCTGCACTAAGGGGGTGTGTATAATGCGGGGGTCTCTGTACTAAGAGGGGATTCTGTACTGATGAGGGTCTGCACTAAGGGGGGTGTGTATACTGCGGTGATCTCTGTACTAAGGGGGGATTCTGTACTGATGGGGGTCTGCACTAAGGGGTTATGTATACTGCGGGGGTTTCTGTACTAAGGGGGATTGTGTACTGATGGGGGGGGGGGGTGTGCGTGTGTATACTGTGGGGGTCCACACTAAGGGGGATTCTGTTCTGATGCAGAGGCAATTTTTTTTACAACCGGCCCTTTGAGGGCAACCATACTGCTAATGCGGCCCCCGATGAATTTGAGTTTGCCACCCCTGCTCTAGAGGATCTTTAAAAGAAACCGTATCTCCCAGATGAAGGGTTACGAATCGCACCAAACCCATCAAAGCTGCATCAACTAATGGAGCGGAGTCAAGATGTTTCACGTCTTCCTCTTTAAAAGGATACAATTTTGCAATTTTGACTGCATAGAGCTTTTCTTATCAGGTTTACCCCATTCTTCTGAGATAATTGCACCTATTTTCGTGACAAATGGAAAATAATGTCGCTCCTTATTGAGCTGTTTAAAGAGTTTCCTTTGTTTGGGAGGAGAGATAATTGGATCTTCCAAATTTAAAACTTCCTTGACTGCTTTCACTAAAGCAGGAACTAGGGCATAATCAGAGCCTATCCCTGGATCATCCACTTCTGACCCACCCTCTGAGGGGGAAGCTGAGGGATGGCTGGTTTGAGCGACTTCAAAAAGTCTCATGCATTTGTCCCTGATCTAACAAGGGAATCATTGGGTCTGGAGGAGAATCATGCTGCACTCTGGCATCTCTCTCCTGTAGCGACTTGTCCATGACCCACTTAACCAATGCTTCTAGGTGTTTGTCTGCACCTTCCCTTTTATTGGCTGCCTTTGAAAAACAACAGTCGCAAAGGGGCTTGTTAGCAGGAACCGGAGCCTTGCACCCCCAACAAAATCTTTCTGAACTCGTGCTGTGAGATGAAGGGGGTGAGGAGTATCCCTACTGGGATGTCCGGATTTTAAACAAATTATGGTGTCTAGAAGATGAGTGCCGGTGGTGCGATTTAGAGGACCCGATGCATCTGCGGGACTCGCTGTGATGTTGGTCAGACCTAGAACTGAAAAAGAAAGAATAGAGAGAGAGAGAGACACACAAGCATAGTCATGGCAATGCCCTATACTCCACTCTCTTCCCCCCCAACAGGAAAAGAAAAACATAGTTTTCCAATTTTACCTGCTGAGAGAGGGCTGGCCACTAGGGGCAGCGAAGCATCCATTATAGCACAAACACATTGCAGGTGGGAGAATCAAACACCAGATCACAAACGACTAAAACACATGCTAATCCGACCGATCTGAACTAGCACTTACCTACGGTAGTCTCTGTAAATACACCAGGAACCGTCGTTTTGAACGATCGATCCCGAGCTTCACAGATTTCCCAATTTTATTTTATTTTTTTAAACGACGGCGATACTCGCGCGCGTGCGCTAACCAAACCCAGCTTTCATTCCCGGGTCCGTCCGATCGTAGAACGCAGACGGGAAACCCGGAAGTAAGAGGGAGCGGCGGCTGGAACGCAAAGGAACCAGACGCTCACTGGGCATGCAATCATGAAAAACACAGCATATGGAAAACAGAGTAACAAACAACAAACATAAACACTGCTGCCATGAAGGCGATACTGCTTACCACCACCTACGATCGACTCGGCCAGGGACACCGCATCCATACACACACCGGGCTTTCAGCAGATAATGGCCACCTGCACATTGCTAGGTATTCAGGCCTGTGCGCGCTCGTCTCTCCAGTGGAAGACATAACCAGCTCTTCAGCGCTACTCTGCAATACACTCCATACCCTGCTTAACAGTCAAGGCTTATCGGAGGGATGAGACACCATCATCATCATCATCGGCCGATCCTGATCGTAGGAACAATCGTCTTCAGGTAGGAGAACCAAAAACACATGGTCCTACGGAGGAGGACAAAAAAGGAACACGGCTGAGAGCCCACAGCTGAAATTTATAGGGAGGGGTCCTATTGGGTAGTTATGGAGGCGGGGCCAACCCATACGTATGCTGCCATGGAGCAAGTCAGGAAAAAACGCTGATCGCCGCCATTACTAGTAAAAAAAATATATTAATAAAAATGCCATAAAACTACCCCCTTTTTTGTAAACGCTATAAATTTTGTGCAAACCAATCAATAAACGCTAATTGCGATTTTTTTTTACGAAAAATATGTAGAAGAATACGTATCGGCCTAAACTGAGGAAAAAAAATGTTTTTTTATATATTTTTTGGGGATATTTATTATAGCAAAAAGTAAAAAATATTGCATTTTTTTCAAAATAGTCACTCTATTTTTGTTTATAGCGCAAAAAAATAAAAACCACAGAGATGATCAAATACCAGCAAAAGAAAGCTCTATTTGTGGGAAAAAAAGGACGCCAATTTTGTTTGGGAGCCACATCGCACGACCGCGCAATTGTCAGTTAAATCGACGCAATGCCGAATCACAAAAAGTGCTCTGGTCTTTGACCAGCAATATAGTCCGGGGGTTAAGTGGTTAAAAACTTGGGCCCAGATTCACAGAGCGATTACGCCTGCGCAACAGGAGATGCGCGTGCGTAAGTCTAAATGTGCGCGTGCGTTTCGATGCACGGCATCCCCAAAACGAGATACGCAAGAAATCTACTTTTTTTGGTCCAGCGTAATTTCGTTAGACAGGCGCATCCGTCCGCGCAAAACTGCGCTAGACAGACCATTGATTTGCTAGTAAAATATGCTAATGAGGGACTTACGAGGATCCACAAAAGAACGTTGGGGCAGCAAAATGTCCTGTCTAAAATTAGACCATATAAAAGCTGGTCTAAAAAGAGAAAACAAGTCTACATGTTAGATAAAGCAACACTGTTAGTGAGGAGCTCAGCAGTCACACGTGTTGCACAACAATCTGTATGCCAACATGCCAGGGGCATCGTCGCGCATAGCTATACTACTGACTTTAGATGAACAAAGAAGGATGAGGGCACTGAGGAGGGCACTAAGGAGGGCACGGGAGATGTTTTTTTTTATTTTTATTTGCTTATATAAACTTTACAATTTAATCTAATTTAATACAATATTCTTATCTGATACAAGCCCCTCACTCTTCACTCTTCACGGGAGAGGATATATCACACACGCATAGACATCTATGGCATGAGTGATTCTGAGGTGTCTCCCATCTTCAGATTCACCCCTCATGCCATCATGGAATTAACCACAACCTTGCAGGAGGACATCAGCAGCCCAACACATGGCACTACCCATGACACCCATGACAGCTACATATACAATCATAGCCCCATCCCCACAGATTTCGAACAGAACATGTATGGGGACAGCTGGCTGGTTGGTGAGTGACATGGGTGGCAGGCATGACTGTCCCCCCCATGATGCGCACATAACAATGGGCACATGCACTACTAACATCCTCCTGTCTTTTCCCTTCAAGGTGACTCTGCATATGCACTTGGACCCCATCTCATGACCCCATCTCATGCCAGCTCACATTAGGCATCTTTGCACGTTAAACACACACATTAATCATGGCACAATGAGAATGCATGCATGCACACCACTGTGGTCCCTAGCACACACACATCACATCCTCATCACATTGGATTGGCACAAGCCCACCATGCAGGACTTGTGAGCAGCAACGCCATGCCATGCCAAGGCTCCAATTATGTCACTGCACATTCATACACCATTCACACAGACCTGGGGATCACTTCTCCACCACAAATGAGGGTGACACCCCTTTTCCCGCAGGAATATCACCCCACATTCCAAAATCATGCACAAACAGAACCAAAAAAATAAAATAAATGACGAGCAAAAATAAAAAATGCCCAGCAAAAATATAATTTAAACAAAATAACAACAAAGAAAACACATAAAAGACAAAAATCACTCTGCAAAACAGTCCCCAAATATCTCAAAGACACGTCACAAACAAACAAACAAACAAACGCTAATAGAACAAAAGCACCTTGCTGTATAGGAAGGGATACAAAGGGATGTACTTTTGCAAAGGAAGTGCATTTGTGTCTGTCTATTTATGCTGTTTGCGTAGTTCACTAAGTTGCCCTAGTCCATTTCCAATTTCACTGATTGCGCCGTTCCCGAGTTGTGAGCATGCGCACAGAGGTGCTGACCATGGTCTGCTTCAAGCGCGCATGCGCGAGCCGGCCGGCCCTTCATTTGCATGGGGTCACGGCTCATTTCAATGTAACACGCCCACGTCCTTCCCAATTTGTATTGCTCCGCCTTACGCCTCTGAAATAACGTTACGCATGCGCAATTTTCTGCGCAAAATCTACAAGAATAGGGTGATTACGCGGCTACATTGCGCAAGTCTAACGTAAAGGCGGTGCGCTACGCCGGTCCAATAATGCGCAGATGTACCTGAATCTGGCCCTTAGTTTTTTAGAACCCGAAAAACGATTGTGTGTACGTGGCATTAGAGTCTGCAAAAGACTTAAGACTGGGGAAGAGGTTCATGTTTTAGCAGGACAATGACCCTAAACATACAGCCAGAGCTACAATGGAATGGTTTGGTTAAAAGTATATTCATGTGTTAGAATGGCCCAGTCAAACTCCAGATCTAAATCCAACGGAGAATCTGTGGCAAGACTTAAAAATTGCTGTTCACAGACGCTTTCAATCCAATCTGACAGAGCTTGAGCTATTTTGCAAAAAAATGGGCAAAAATGTCCCTCTAGATGTGCAAAGCTGGTAGAGACATCCTCAAAAATACTTGCAGCTGTAATTGCAGTGAAAGGCGGTTCTACAAAGTAATGACTCAGGGGGACTGAATACAAATGCACGCCACACTTTTCACATATTTATTTGTAAAAAAAAAATGAAAACCATTTATAATTTTTCTTCCACTTGACAATTATTTGCCACTTTGTGATGGTCTATCATATAAAATCCCAATAAAATACATTTATGTTTTTGGTTTTAACATGACAAAATGTGTGAAATTTCAAGGGGTATGAATACTGTTTCAAGGCACTGTATGTACAATCGGGGTAAATTTCAAATGCACACTCACTGTGGTAGGCTTTTACCTTATGTTCCTTGTCTGTCAATCATTTAGGCCTTGTTCATATCTCACATTAGCAGGAAATAGCGTTCCTGGTTGTAATTTTTAAAGTGTGATTTACACGCGTTTTCGCATGCCACACTGCTATACACTGCTCTATGCATGTTTGTCACTCAACAGAAGCTCCTGCAAACTTAAAGTGATATTAAAGTCTATTTTTTTTTAAATAACATACATGTCATACTTCCCTGCAGCTGTGCTGTGGTTTTGCACAGCGCATCCTCAATCCCCTTCTTCTTGGGTTCCTCGTTGTCATTCCTGGCCCATCCCAATGTCTTTCCTGAGGACTGGTGACCTACATTGAACTGCATATTAAAAATGAGGTCAAACCAGAGGGGTAGACTTATTGACTTATCTCTTTAATGTATGCACTTTTTTAAGTATGGAGTTTTTTTGCTAGCTTTGTTAAAGTGGTTGTAAATCACTTTTTTTAACTTTTACCTACAGGTAAGCCTATAATAAGGCTTACCTGTAGGTATAAAGAATATCTCCTAAACCTGTACGGTTTAGGTGATATTCCCCTCGCAATGCGCCGCTGATTGCAGCGGCGCATGCGCAGGGGGAATCCATGGCGAAAAGACCGGCATCCCCCGGACCCTCGCCGGATTTAAATCTCCCGCGCTCGTGCACGGGAGTGACGTCATCGCCGCTCCAGCCAATCACAGCGCTGGAGCGGCGATACCCGGAAGACACGCCGAGTCAAGATGAGATCTCGCTCGGTGTGCACCAGGTAAGTTCCCTACACCTCGTTCCGAGGTAAGTATGTGTGGTGCATATTAGCTCATTATGGCTTTTCCCTTGCAGGTCTAAAAAAAATTTAAAAAAATTTGCGGTTTACAACCGCTTTAACTGAGGCTTTGTATTGCATTGTGAGGTTCTTTATGTAGACTAAACTGTGACCAGTATGAGAAAGTAACACCAAATTTAACACACATGTTCCCCATTCACGCCTGAGACCTTGTAACACTAACGAGCAGGGCCGGACTGGCCCACCAGGATACCGGGAAAACTCCCATGGGCCGGCTGCCTGGCTGCTCCTGGATGCCGCTGTGAGGGCAGCGGCACCTGAAAAAAATATGGCTGCGGCCGGGCTGGCCGACATACATCTGCGCATGCGCCAGTGCAGTTCCAAAGCTAGCCTTGCTCAGACCATCCTCTGACCTCCCCTGTACCCTTTGCAGCCTCTGACCTCTCCTGTACCATCCGCAGCCTCTGACCTCCTCTGTACCATCTGCAGCCTCTGTCATCCCTTGTACCATCCGCAGCCTCTGACCTCTCCTGTACCCTCCGCAGTCTCTGACCTCCCCTGTATCATCCGCAGCCTCTGACCTCCCCTGTATCATCCGCAGCCTCTGACCTCCCCTGTACCATCCGCAGCCTCTGACCTCCCCTGTACCATCCGCAGCCTCTGACCCCCTGTACCATCCGCAGCCTCTGACCTCCCCTGTACCATCCGCAGCCTCTGACCTCTCCTGTACCATCCGCAGCCTCTGACCATCCATAGCCTCTGACCTCCCCTCTACCATCCTCAGCCTCTGACTTCTCCTGTACCATCTGCAGCCTCCAAACTCCCCTGTACCATCCAAAGCCTCTGACCTCCCCTGTACCATCCGCAGCCTCTGACCATCTCTTGTCTTATATCAGGTCTGGAGTGGAGTTGAGAGTAGGAGTGCCGCCAGGATGGGGGTCATGGGAGAAGTCAGACATGTATGGACTGTGGAGAGGAAACTACGGCATAAAACCAGAGCCACCAAGCTGGAGCTGACTAACTGAGCCCCGCACAGTCACCTGAAAGGAGGTCAGTGACAGCACCGCCAGGTCAGTCTGGGGGGGGGGGGGTCAATACAATATTGTAAGGGGGCACTGATCTAAAGGTTTCCCCCTTATATCAGTAAAACCACTTAACTTAGTGTTCACTTTCTGCTGAAGGTGGTCTCTGGTTACCAGAGTCCTCCCCACATTCCCAGAGTTCCCCTTTACATCATAGTCTGCAGGATTCAACCTTACAGTGCAAGGGGGCACTCTGATGTAAAGTGGAATGCAGTGGACTCTGATATAAGTGGGGTCTCTGGTCACACTGAAAGAGCCGCTCCTCACAGTCCTCCACCGCTCCTGCCCATTGAAGTTAATGGGCATCGCAGCTATACCGCTGGCAAAGCGCATGATGTTATGATGTTGGGCTGGTATAATAATGCTATGGAGATGGTATGAAATAATTTACAGGGCTGGTTTTTATTCCCAGTCCGGCCCTGCTAACGAGTCACATGACACCGGGTAGGGAAAATGGCAAATTGGGCCCAATTTGGACATTTTCACTTTGAAATTAAGGTCAGGGAAAATGAGCGACTACCATGGACCGACCACCATGCCATTAAATGTATAATCGCCAACCACCTCAGACCAAATAAAACAAGAAAACCGGTGACAAGTCACTGGACAAGATCTCAGAAGAAGCTCCACTCGGAACTCTTCAAAACAACTCTAGGAAATAAAATAAACACAATACAACATAAACAAACAGCCGTAGAAACACGTGATGCCATCAACAAGGCGCTACTTCAGTCCGCCGGCTGGGTGGCACCAAAACGCAAAACTTGCATCCGGAAAAACAACGCCGGCTGGTTTAACGACCAGCTGATATTGCTAAAGCAAGAGCATAGAAGAGCAGAAGCTGCGTGGAAAAGGAGCTCTTCAGATAGAAACTACACCATTTATAAGACAATAACAAAGAAATATCATAAAGAAATCTTCATGGCAAAAAAAAATCACTTCTCCAACATCATCACAAATGCCCTAAACCGCCCTTGCGAACTCTTCAAGCTGGTTTCACAGTCAATGAATCCAGCCTGCTTAGAGCCCCCCAATGCGGATTCACAAGAATTTTGCAACCAACTATCGGATTATTTCATTAATAAAATTGAAAAAATCCGGGTAAGCATTGAGCAAAATGAAATCTGCATGAATCCCGTCCCTAATCCCAATCCAAAAACCACAATTTACCCATCTCAAGTACCGAAATTCACCTTAAAACCCATCTCCATCGCTGCCACTAAAAACATCATTGGGACTCTGCGCAACAGCACAGCACCCAATGACATCATTCCCACTAAACTGCTGAAAGAAAGTGCCGATATACTGGCACCAGCTATCACGCAGCTTATAAATCAATCATTCAAGGAGGGCCTGGTGCCCCCCTTGTTGAAACAAGGTACTATAAAACCGATCCTAAAAAAAAACACCCTTAACCCTAAAGACCCAAACAATAGGAGGCCCATAACGGGCCTAAATGTTTTCTCCAAGATAATGGAGAAAGAAGTTGTACAACAGTTACAACAGCATTTAGAAACCCAAAAATTACTTGATACGTTTCAATCAGGCTTCCGGCCAGGGCACGGAACTGAAACTGCTCTAGTAAAAATATGGGATGCCTTTCTAGAGGCCGCAGATGAAGGAGAATCTTCTCTCCTGATCCTGTTGGGCCTAAGTGCGGCCTTTGACACGGTAGACCATGGACTACTACTCGCTAGACTAGCTGAAGTGACCAAAGTCGCAGAAGAGGATCTACCCTGATTCTGCTCGTTCTTGGAAAACAGATCACAAACAGTGAAATTAGGATCTTTCACGTCAGAAATGCGGACAGTATCATGCGGAGTCCCCCAGGGATCTCCCTTGTCACCGGTACTGTCAGGGCTGGACTGGGACAAAAATGTGGCCCTGGACTTCATCTAGACCGGCCCAGGGCACAACACATCAGGGTACAATGCATATCAGGGCACGATACAAAGCTCAGCACATCAGGGCACATCACATCAGGGTACAGGACACACCACATTAAGGCACAGCACATCAGGGCACATGGCACATTGTTTAACTGCCAGCATGCAGAGTAGCGCAGGAAGAGTGTGTTCGCTCTCAAGTCATGCTGCGGCTGCTCCCTGCCCCCCGGCGGACCCTCCTCTCTTCCCTTCTCGTCCATCCCAGATGATGTCACAAGCAAATGGAGATGGACGAGAAGAGAGGAGGGGCCACCGGGGGGTGGGGAACAGCCGCAGCATGACTTGAGAGAGAACAGACGCTTCCTGCGCTACTCTGCATGCTGGCTAATGGCCCGACCCGTCGGGCGCTAGCTGTCGGCGATTGACGGGTAGATCGCCGCGGACCTCCGACCGGCCCACTGAGCCATCGGCCCACCGGGAATCTCCCTGTAGTCCTAATGGCCAGTCCATCCCTGTGTACTGTTCAATATTTATCTCCGTCCCCTCTTTGAAATAATTCACAACCAGAGGTTACTTTACCATTCCTACCCAGGCGACACTCAACTGTATCTCCGCGTCAGCAATGAAAAGGACCATTCGCTTGGATTAGAGAGATCCCTCACTCTAAGGCCTCGTACACACGAGGCAATCTATTTGTTCAAATCGGTCAGACCGACCGATTTGAACAAATCTGTCTGCTTGGATTTTGGTTTGCTCGCGTGTACACATGAGCAAACCAAAATCCCCGCCAGCAGACAGCGCGCTGACGTGTCGGTGATGCGGCGGTGACGTTGACGCCGCCACGTCACCGCACCAGGAAGTAAAACACTTCCGCGCATGCGTCGAAATCATTTGGCGCGTGTGCGAGAAGACATGTCTGCTGGTTAGCGTACTAACCAGCAGACATGTCGGGCGGACGGGTTCCCAGCCGACAGATTGGTAAGCATGCTTTCAAATCTGTCGGCTGGCCAAATCCGTCTGCTCGCCCGTACACACGATCAAATCTGTCTGCTGGGACGGTCTAGCAGACCGTTTCCAGCAGACAGACTTGGTCGTGTGTACGCGGCCTTATAGATAACTGGATGACATCCAGTTATCTTAAACACATTGGTTTCGAAAACAGAGCTTCTCCTGTTTCACGCAAACAGGAAACGTCACCCCACCTCAACCTGGACCCCACCGCCCATTTTGGGGGAAATCATCGCCTCTAGCTCCAAAGTCAAAAGTCTCGGAGTCACTTTTGACTCCTACATGACAATGGATGCACAAAGAGGGTCTGTAGTCAGCGGATCCCATAATCTGCTGCGCCTACTACGCCGGCTCACCCCCTTTATCCCTAAAAAGGACATAGCAGTCGTGGTGGGAACAATCATCAATTCCCGACTCGACTATGAAAATGCCCTTTATTTAGGACTTCCCAAATACCAAATCAATCGTCTGCAAGTCGTTCAAAATACGGCCGCCCGATTAGTGACTGGTAAAAAACCATGGGAGTCAATCTCCCTTTCGCTTAGATCACTTCACTGGCTACCAGTGAAAGACAGAATCACTTTTAAGGCACTATGCCTTACACATAAGTGTATTCAAGGAAACGCTCCCCAATATCAATGCGAAAAAATAAAAGCCCATAACCCCAATCGCACTCTGCGATCCACAAATCAAAACCTACTGCAAATACCGAAGGCAAGATATAAATCCAAAGGAGATCGGAGATTTGCTGTCCAAGGACCTCGACTGTGGAATGCACTACCAACCACCATCCGACTGGAGTCGGACCACTTGGCCTTCAGGAGAATGATTAAAACTCATCTCTTCTGAGGTAAAGCGTTTCCGTATCGAAGGAATAGAAACAGCGACCAGAGGCGATTCAGTTCACAAGTGTTGCGCTATATACATTTTTCACTCACTCAGAGGTGTACTCACTTTTGTTGCCAGTGCTTTAGACTAGGGTTGTCCCGATACCACTTTTTTAGGACCGAGTACAAGTACCGATACTTTTTTTCATGTACTTGCCGATACCAAATACCGATACTTTTTTTAAATGTCATGTGACGGTTTTCAAACCACAATACAGATTAAGGATATTTTCTTTAGAATTATGAAGAACTCTAACTCAAGACATTATAAAAGAATAAAAATGAGTAAAAATGAATAAAAATGTTTTATTTTCTTGTCACGCAGTAGTAAAAACTCAAAGAATTTTCACAGAACATGTTGATAAATACAAAAAAAGTATTCTATTTAGGTATCAGGAGAATTTGCGCGAGTACAAGTACTCCCAAAAATACTCGGTATCGGTCCCGATACCGATACTAGTATCGGTATCTGGACAACCCTACTTTTGACATTAATGGCTGTTGTGTTGAGTTATTTTGAGGAGACAGCAAATTTACACTGTTATACAAGCTGTACACCCACTACTTTACTTTACATTGTAGCAAAGTGTAATGTCTTCAGTGTTGTCACATGAAAAGATATAATAAAATATTTACAATAATATGAGGGGTGTACTCACTTTTGTGAAATACATGTGTATTTTTGCACCCATGTGATGTTAAACACACACTGTCATCTGGGCCATTTTTGACACTCCGCTCCTACATGTAAAAATCAACGTTTGTTTTGCTAGAAAATTACTTAGAACCAGGGTGGATAAAAATCAACGATTAAAAAAAAAAAGAAAAAAAAGTTTTTTAGATTTTTAACAAATTTCTTTTAATAAAATGCTTTTGGAGTAAAAAACCCATCTAAAGATTGTTTTCTATTTAGGATACATAAATCATTTAGTTTATTCAGCATAAAATGGAGCTTAGTTATGTAGCACGAGACTGTATATTCTGCAATAGCTACATTTTTGGTAAACTCATTCCATGAATCCAAGCTCTGTGATAAAACAAAGTTCAGGAATATTGCTTTATCCCATTGTTTTGCAAATCTACGTACACTACAAAGTGTATGATTAAATTGGTTCTGATATCGCTGTTTTACTAACCTGACAGCTTATTATTATAAAGCCCCTTTCACACTGGGGCATGACGTGCAGTGGCGGTATAGCGGCTATACCGTCAGAATTGCCGTGGAATTGCGGCGGTATTCGGCCGCTAGCGGTACGGTATTAACCCCCGCTAACGGCCGGAAAAGGGTTAATACCACCCGCAAGTGGGCTCTGCAGAGGCGCATTGACGGTGGTATTACCGCGGTTTCCCATTGTTTTCAATGGGAAGGAGCAGTAAACACACCGCTTCTCTCACCACTCCAAAGATGCTGCTTGCAGGAAAAAAAATTTTTTTCCCGCCAGCGCATTGCCTCAGCGTATAAACACTCAGGCTTTCACATTGAGAATGCAGTGCAGGAGTTTTTCAGGCGGTATTTAGGCGCTATTTTTAGTGCTAAACCGCCTGAAAACCTCCTCAGTGTGAAAGGGGCATTCATTTTTTTTGCAAATATTAAGGGTTCTAACTACCAGGAAGAATAAGTCAATCCATCATGAGTTAAATCAAGCCTTTTTACTAGTGATTTAATTAGTGATGTAAATTAACTCGATTTAAATCAAACCCACCCTGCTTAGAACCCCCAAACATTCTATATATTTTTTTTTCGCAGAAACCCTATAGAATAAAAAGGTGGGTGTTACAATTTTTTATGTCACCTGGTATTTGCGCAGCGGTTTTTCAAGCGCAATTTTTTGTGGAAAAAAAACACTTTCATGAGCTAAGAAAACACAAAACACTACAGTTAGCCCACTTTTTTTTGTATAATGTGAAAGATGATGTTACGCCGAGTAAATAGATACCCAACATGTCACGCTTTAAAATTGCGTCTGCCCGTGAAATGGTGGCAAACTACGGTTCTTAAAATTTTCCATAGCAGACGCTTTAGGCATCTTTACAGGTTACCAGTTTAGAGTTGCACAGGATGTCTGGTGCTAAAATTATTGCTCTCGCTCTGACATTCATGACAATACCTCACATGTGTGGTGTGGTCACCGCTTACATATGCAGTTTAATATTCTTAAATATTATTCTAGGTTCTACTAGAGTGAAAATAAAAGATTTAGGCCTTCAATCACATACTTCTGTCTAAATCTTTAATATTTGCAGCTGTAAATTTAGCACACACTTGACTGTTACCATCATATGCACGTGGGCAGTGTTCATATTTATTATACCCAGTGTAGACATGATTATCAGATAGCTGCTTAATCAGAAGTTATAATTAAAATTTTAGTTGAAAAGGCTGACATGGTTCGGCTATTTATAAACTGTAAAGAAATTGCATTTAATGAAATACATAGCTCTAAGGAATACATGGAGTCTTTATGCCAGCTGTGTAATATTATCCTTGCTCATTGTCTTCTGGGTTGACCCTTGGGGCTTTCATGCAGACAGATGAACTTAGAAGTACTCCTGTGGGAGTCGCTCAGGTAGCATATGTGTAATGCCCAAATCACCTCAGCAAAATGTTTTCTATTCTAACAGGCAAACACTTATCTTTATGGCAAATTTAGATTGCTGTGTGTTTTTTTTCCTATTGTCGTAGTAATGTTAAAGTGGTTGTTACGCCACCATGTTAAGTGTATACCATCCCCATTGTTAGATAAGAATCTGTGTCTGAGTTTTATAGAAAAAAAAGATTTTACCTGCGCTCACGTGACTCCTCTGCTCTCTCCTCTCCCGATCTGACAGCTCTAGTGGGTGGGGCTGAGAATTCCTGCTGACATCAGCTGGGGAGAAGGGGGAAAGAGGAGAGAGCCGAGGAGTCACGTGAGTGCCGGGAGGCACTGGGAAAACAGGTAGAAATCTGCCTTAACAGCATTTTAGAGAAGCGGGGAGGGGAGCAGAGCACCGCTGGTACCAGCTAACAAGCAGGGAGGGGAGGGGAGGACAGAGGGAAAAACAGGAGATTTGCAGATAGCTGCGGATGATGGAGGCATGTAAACTGACCACAGTGTCAGGGCTCAGCAGCCATGATGAACCGTGGACAGTTTACAGGAGGGAGGGCAGAACCAGGCAGGATTAGCCAGGTAATTCAGGTTGTACAGGGGGCCAAATTACACAGCACAAACACTGTGCTGCATAACCTGCTTTAACCACTTAAGGACTGGGACTATTTTTCAGACTAATGCCCTGTACACATGATCGGTTAATCCGATGAAAAGGATCTGATGGATTTTTTCATCAGAAATCCGATGAAGCTGACTTTCATCAGTCTTGCCTACACACCATCAGTTAAAAAAATTATCGTGTCAGAACGCGGTGACGTAAAACACAATGACGTGCTGAGAAAAATGAAGTTCAATGCTTTCGAGCATGCGTCGACTTGATTCTGAGCATGCATTTTTAACCGATGGATTTCCCCACAGACGATCGTTTTTTTCTATCGTTTTTTTTACCATCAGATAATTTTAAAACAAGTTCCTAGTTTTTTCACCGATGGATAAAAAACAGATGGGGTCCACACACGATCGGTTTGTCTGGTGAAAACGATCCATCAGACCGTTTTCATCAGACGAACCGATCGCGTGTACGCGGCATCAGTGTTTACAAATAAAATAAAAAAAGTTTTTTGCTTGAAAATTACTTAGAACCCCCAAAAATTATATATATCTTTTTTCAGACACCCTATAAAATAAAATGGTGGTCATTGCAATACTTTATGCCACACCGTATTTGCACAGCGGTCTTACAAGTGCACTTTTTTTGAAAATAGTACACATTTTGAATAAAAAAATAAGATAGCAGTAAAGTTAGCCCATTTATTTATTTTTTTAGATTGTGAAAGATAATGTTACACCAAAAAAATAAATTGATACCTAACTTGTCACGCTTCAAAATTGCGCCCGCTCCTGGAATGGCAACAAACTTTTACCCTTAAAAATCTTCATAGGCGAGGTTTAAAAATGTCTACAGGTTACTAGTTTTGAGTTACAGAGGAGGTCTAGGGCTAGAATTATTGGTCTCACTCTAATGATCGTGGCAATACCTTACATGTGTGGTTTGAATTTCTTGTTTTTCATATGCGGGCGCGACTTACATATGCGCTTTCTTCTGCGTGCTAGCTCTGCCAGACGATGCGCTTTAATTTTTTTTATTATTTTTTATTTTGACGCTGTCCTTTAAAAAAAAAAAATTTGGGTCGCTTTTATTCCTATTAGAAGGAATGTAAACATTCCTTCTAATAGAAAAAAAGCATGGCAGGACCTCTTAAATATGTGATCTGGGGTCAAAAAGACCTCAGATCTCATATTTACACTAGAATGCAATAAAAAATTAATAAAAAATAAATATATATAAAATCTTCTTTAAAAGCATTGGACGGAGTTCACGTTTGATGTCGCTTCTGCCCTCCAATTCTATGGAGCCGAGCGACGGCCATCTTTCCCCTCTGCATTCAGGCAATGAGGGGAGAGGCATCGATCTGCTCCCCAGCTACCGATGGCTCTGGTAAGCCATGGAGACTACCGGAGCGTGGCGGGAGGGGGGCGGCCCTCTCTTGTCCCCGATAAAAAGTGATCTCTTAGCGAATCCAAAACTGAGACCACTTGTATCTGAAAGAGGACAGTCTGACGTTTTTTAAAATACCGGGGTTATGGCAGCTAGCTGGTGCCATAACAATAGTATTTAATGTCAAATTAAACGTATAATGACGGCGGCTGGTCCTTAATTAGGAACAGGATCCTTTTTTTTTTTAAGGGTAACAGACACTTTAAAATTATAAAGACCTAATTCCAATCATGGCTCCCTCCAAAAGTATCAAATTATATTTGCCATGGCCATGATGGTATGCTTCGCCAGCCATGGCAATAAAATACCCCCATTGAACAAGACCTATTCAAATGAATAGCACTGCTCTGCAAGCGCCCTGCAACCAAGTGCAAAGCACCCAGTCGCAGTGCTTTAATGCAGTGTTAAAGTAGGCGGTGAGGAGGCAATATGTCTCCTCACCGCCTGTTAAATGCTGACTGCTTTTCAAATAACTTTTTAAAATGTTAAAAAAATATATATTTTTAATTTGCTTTTTCAATTTTTTTTTAGATTTTTAACTTGCCCTGTTGGGGGGCTTTGATGAAATATCAGGGGTTTAAACAGACCCCTGATGTCTCACTTTTGAGAGAGCCTCAGCTCCACTGGACAGTGAATAAATGGGAAGCGCTCTAAGGTTCACTGTTCATTCCAAAACTGAAGCATAGTAAACACAGTTTACTAAGCTTCAGTGATGAATGGACACAGTAGCAATCTGTACAGATAGCTCACTGTGATCATTTAGGAAAGTGAGGGGACAGTAAATTAGACATCTATCTTGAAACATACTCCTGTGTGCCTGCAGAACCTGCCGGTGGGAGAGGAGAGGAGGAAAGCTGGGAGTGCTGCAGGGGAGGGGGCAAACAGGGAGCCTGGACAGCAGGGGTTGGGGTTTGCAGATACTGATTTCCCTGCAGCACAGCCAGAGGAAGAAAAAATAGAAGCCAGCAGTGCTGCAAGGGGAGCCACAAAAGTTGCCAGTAAGGCAGTACAGCTGTCCCCTCTGCTCGGCAGGTGCCTGGGCCCTGCCTTATTAGCGGCCCTGTTCCCAATGCTTGTATTTAAAGGAAATTGGTCGTACACCATGAAAGGAAGAACTTCTGTAGAATAGTTACTTTATTGTCAAGGTGCCAAAGGACGTAGACAGGACGTTACAGGAACATTGGTAGACTGGTTTCGCACGGTGAACAAGCACAAGTTATCCGTGTGAAACCCGTCTTGCAATGTTCCTGTAACGTCCTGTCTACGTCCTTTGGCACCTTGACAATAAAGTAACTATTCTACAGAAGTTCTTCCTTCCATGGTGTGTGACCAGTTTTCTTAAATTACTATAGACGGTGGTGAGTCGGGGCCAGCACCCATGAGGAAATCTTTATACACAATCTGAGTGGTGTTACACTCTTTCTGACCAATGCTTGTATGCCCAGTCTTTTTCTTGACTAATGGTTATCATATAGATAGGGTAGGTGACAATCATTGTAAAACTGCAAGCACTGTCAAAAATCCTAGAGGAGTTTATGGTATAGAGCAGGGGTCTCCAAACTGCGGCCCGAGGGCCAGATGTGGCCCTTTGCTAGCCTTTATGCGGCCCTTGGGGCACTATTCCATCTACTAATATCAATGATGGGGTACTATTCCTTCTACTGATAGGGTCCCTACTCCTCCTCCTCTTGACCACCAACCCTGAGGACACATTTATTCTCACTGGTGCTGGGTTCAGGACATTTTTTGCCCCCTGCCGCTAGCCACAATCTGGCCCTCCTAAAGTCTGAAGGACAATAAAGTGGCCCTTTGTTTGAAAAGTTTGGAGATCCCTGGTATAGAGCTACCAACCCAACCAACCTGTCCATCTTGTGCCCAATATAAGCAAGTCACTTTTTAAAGTATATGTCTGGGCAAAACTAAAATATCATATACATGCATATTTCTCCATATTCTATCCCTTTAAAAAGTGAATATATAAAATGTAAAATATAAAGTGTTGAGTCTTTGCACACAGAATTGGTGGTCATACATGCTAGACTATAGAAATCCGTCGATCCCCGTCCCTCTCCACAGGCATACCTTGATTCTTTTCTTCTACCTAAACAATGCAGTTGCCTTGGCTACCAAAAACCTACCCACACACTGGGGGGGCTCACTAAACCTGGAGCAGCTGTGCATGGTAACAAATCTGCTTTAAACTTCAGCTTGTTCAGTTAAAGTGTTTCTAAAGCCTAAACATTTTTTACCTTAATGCATTCCTTGCATTAAGGTAAAAAATGTTTAGGCATCGAATTTGCCCCCCCCCCCCCTTATACTTACCTGAGCCCTCATTTGATCCAGCGCTGTGCATGTCTGCAGCCGTTCTCTCCTCTCACTTCTATGTCTCACTAGCTGTGCTTGGGCAACGGGAGCCATTGGCTCCTAGTGCTGTCAATTAAAGTCAGTGACGAGGGAGCGGGAGGGGGCCAAGTCCCGTTGTCTGTGAATGGATGCAGTGACTTCCTGTGGTGGAACTGGACAAAGAGGAGGAGCCAGGAGTACTGGCGGCAGACCCAGGAAAAGGAGGATCGAAGCCACTCTGTGCAATTTCTTAATTCATTAGGTATATAGATATTTTTTTGTTTTGTTTTTATCCTTTACAATCGCTTAGGCTTGGAAAATAAAAGATAGAAGCTTACTGGTGGCCGTGCAGCTGCTCTGGAGTTTCTCTGCACCAGTCTTAGCAAATTCCCCCACTGAATGTAGAGAAAGGACCCCTAGATAAACTAGTTATGGAGGGTGGAGGGAGGGAACCTGGTGATGATCTATGCAAATTAAAATTCAAGGAATACAACATTCTCAGATATATGTGCTGCAAATATAGATAAAATATAAATAATCAATACTTTTTGCAAGCTACCATTCTAGCATACTACGAGTATAGCTTTGTACAGGTGACTAAACTTGTTATATAACAATGAATACAACATACACCAGACCTATAAATAGCCTATACTTTTGACATTATGACATGTAATTAGGGCATGTACTGACTTAATATTATATTATTATATGTTGACTGACTCATTATCTTTGCTGAAAGTCTGTTCCAAGCATCAACTACTCAAATACTGCCCTCCTGAACTTTATTCACTTCATGAATGTATTTAGAGGTTACATTCATGTCTCCCCTTAACCTTCTTTTCAATACACTTCCTGTCCTTTGGTGATTATGGTCACTTCTACACTGCAACAATGGAGGGAGCTATGGATGTGACCCAGGCTGGACTATCAGGGCAAGTAAAAATACTCCTGTGAAGTGGGGCTGCCCCCATATTGCAAGGCTGGAATCCAGCAGCCAGTACTCCTCTATGCTCCAGCAGTGTACCGTTCCTTAGTGTCCAGTGCAGGGCTACAAATTCAGCATTGGACTTGATGACATCAAAGGACCTTCAGCAGGGAGGGCTGTTGGAGGAATTACCCTCTCCCTCCTCACAGCAAACACACATACACATCCTATAATACCCAAGGCAGATAGACACAATAGAACAATGGAATACAGCCACACCTCAAACGACCCAACAGAGAGCACACCATAGTATGAGACAATATACAAATATATATATATATATATATATATATATATATAAAAAAAAAACAACATCCCAGTGTGGTTGTACAGTGAGTGCGATTAATACCAATCAGACTGGGGTTCTCGGTCACCCTGTGCCCCTAATAGACACAAGGGCCCAGATTCAGGTACATCTGCGCATTATTGGACCGGCGTAGCGCACCGCCTTTACGTTAGACTTGCGCAATGTAGCCGCGCAATCACCCTATTCTCGCCGCTTTTACGCAGAAAATAGCGCCTGCGCAACGTTATTTCAGAGGCGCAAGGCGGAGTAATCCAAATTGGGAAGGACGTGGGCGTGTTACATTGAAATGAGCCGTGACCCCATGCAAATGAAGGGCCGGCCGGCTCGCGCATGCGCGCTTGAAGCAGACCATGTCAGCACCTCTCTGCGCATGCTCACAACTCTGGAACGGCGCAATCAGTGAAATTGGAAGTGGACTATGGCAAAATCATGAACTACGCAAACAGCATAAATAGACACACACAAACGCACTTCCATTGCAAAAGTACATCCCTTTGTACAGCAAGGTGCTTTATACAGCAAGGTGCTTTTGTTCTGTAGTTAGTTGCGTTGTGATTTGTATTTGTCAGATTTGTGTACTGTGTGATCTTGTGTTTGTTAGTAGATATTTGAAAGTGTTTTTTGCTAAGTGTTTGTGAGATATTTTGTTTGATATTTTTCTGTTTGTTTGTTTTCTTGCTTGATTGTTCCTGTTTGTTTTTGTGACTGCTTTTTGCTGAGTGTTGGTGAGAGTTTTTGTTTGATATTTTTCTGTTTGTTTGTTTTCTTGCTTGATTGGTCGTGCTTGTTTTTGTGAGTGATTTTTGTTGACTGGGAGTGTTTTTTTTTCAGTATGACTGAGAGGAAGAGAAAATTTAATTTTTCTTTGAGGGGAAAAAAAATTCTTGCCCGGGCCATTTCCGATTATGGGCGTTTCCTCCATGGCCCGGACAGTGCCAACACCACCCCGGCCAGGAGGAGGGAGATTTTGGACATGATCACTGACCAGGTGAATTCAGCGGGGGAGGGGGAGACACGAAACCGGTCTGGGATTGAGAAAAAGATTAATGACCTCCGGCGTCTGGTCAAAAAGAAGCTGGCCAAAATGCTTGCCCATGCCAGGGGCACAGGAGGGGGCCCACCATGCCCTGTTAGGCTGACAGCGGAGGAGCGTGCGGTGGCCCAGACCTTTCATAGGCAAGAAGTGGAGGGCCTGCCTGGCTATGACTCAAGTCATGAAGGAGTGATGCCAGGTAAGGTTATTTTGCCCTATCAGGTGTGTAGCATGTGTGGGGGAGGGGGTGAAAGGGAATATGTGGCAAGTGTGTGGATCCTCCAACCTGTGAATGTTTTGTGTCATCCACAGATGTGCAGGAGGGTGCTGGGCCATCTGGCCTGACCGCACCATCCCCAGGACAGCAGCCTAATGAGGCCCCCCCGACAAGGCCGGAGTCCGCGGAGGAGGTTGAAGAGGAGGAGGAGGTTGAAGAGGAGGAGGTTGAGGATGAGGTGGAGTCCATGTCAGGCACTGGCCTATTGTTGTTGGAGGACCGTTCCCCTCTGGCTGGCAGCAGCCAGTCCTCCCTAAGGGGGAGACCCCCCCCCTCCTCCCCAACATGGCTCCCCTCCCAAGGGCCTCCCCTTCTCCCCGGCCACAAGCATCAGCTGGAGGCAGGAAGGCGACCCAGAAGACCAGGGGGGTGGCCGATCTCCTGCCCGCCACTCTTAGAAGGGACCAGTTCCTCCAGACCCGCCATCTGTGACAGGTCAGCCAGACATTGGTGCGGATGGAGGAGAGCCTGTCCTCCATAAAGGATACGCTTGGGAACCTGGACTGCCACTCCCGGGCTTTCACAAACTGCCTTAACGACCTGCAGACTACATCAGCAGGCGTTGGGCAGGATGTGAGGGCCCTTACCCAGGCTATCCAGGCCAACAAGGCAACACTTGGTGCTGCCCTGGACAGAATAGCCGTGGCCTTGGAGGGCAGGCCACCAGGTGGGCAGAGACCAGGGGCTGCTCCTCCTTCCCCGTTTTACCCCCTCCCCCATGAGTCTCCCCAGAGGAGCCGGGGGTGCCCCAGGCGTGGCTCACGTCAAGGGCACTAATTTGTTTTTCCCCCTTTTTTTTGGGCTTTTTTTTTTTTTTGCTGGAAATTTTTTGACTTTGCTGGTGATTTTTTTTTTTGGGTTGTGAATGCTGTTTGAATGTGGGGGTGACATTCCTGCCGGAAAAGGGGTGTCACCCTCAATTTTGGTGGAGAAGGGTTCCCCAGGACCAGGGAGAAGTGATCCCCAGGTCCGTGTGAATGGTGTATGAATGTACAGTGACATAATTGGAGCCTTGGCGTGGCGTTGCTGCTCACAAGTCCTGCATGGTGGACTGGTGCCAATCCAATTTGATGAGGATGTGGGGTGTGTGTGCTAGGGACCACAGTGGTGTGCATGCATGCATTCTCATTGTGCCATAGTTAATGTGTGTGTTTAACGTGCAAAGATGCCCAATGTGAGCTGTCTCCTGGCTGCTCTTCCCTCAGAAGACGGGGTAACCTTGGTTAGGGGGGGATTGTCTGGTTGGGGGGTCAGGTCATCACGTAGGTCAATCTGCAGCCCCCACGGTGCGTGGGAATCTGGCAATTCTGTAGAAATCTGTCATTGCCTTCACCCGCAGGTCCTCAGTGGTGGGTTTGATGATTTGGTTGGCCATGCGTCTGAGGATTGCAGGGACAACCTGGTGCACACATCTGCTCATGGAGGATTGTGACATCCCAACCACCACTCCACTTGTACGCTGAAAAGAGCCACTGGCAAGGAAATGGAGTGTTGCCATGACCTTGACCAGTGGCTGCACTGCATGTGAGCGGTGTGTTCGGCTGGTGATGTCCTCCTGCAAGGTTGTGGTTAATTCCAGGATGGCATGAGGGGTGAATCTGAAGATGCGATACACCTCAGAATCACTCATGCCAAAGAGGTCTATGCGTGTGCGGTATATCCTCTCCCGTGCCATCCTCCGTGCCCTCCTTCTTCTTTGCTCATCTAAAGTCAGTAGTATAGCTATGCGCGACGATGCCCCTGGCATGTTGGCATACAGATTGTTGTGCAACACGTGTGACTGCTGAGCTCCTCACTAACAGTGTTGCTTTATCTAACATGTAGACGTTTTTTCTCTTTTTAGACCAGCTTTTATATGGTCTAATTTTAGACAGGACATTTTGCTGTTGCGCACACTGTGTAGCCTGCGCCGCCCCAACGTTCTTTTGTGGATCCCCGTAAGTCCCTCATTAGCATATTTGACTAGCAAATCAATGGTCTGTCTAGCGCAGTTTTGCGCGGATGGATGCGCCTGTCTAACGAAATTACGCTGGACAAAAAAAAGTAGATTTCTTGCGTATCTCGTTTTGGGGATGCCGTGCATCGAAACGCACGCGCACATTTAGACTTACGCCGCACATCTCCTGTTACGCAGGCGTAATCGCTCTGTGAATCTGGCCCAAGGTAACTTAGACATAGGAGGTAGATGGGGAGTTGAAGCAAGGGCTTCCCAACCTCTCCGAGGAATTCTGGGTTCCACGGGCTCCCCGCCCAAAGTGACTCCTCTCACAATCATCTCTCCTCTTCAGTTTACACAAAGTGTGCAGCTGCAGCTTGCTATTCAGGGGCATGGATAGAGTGGAAACTGTCAGCTTCTGGTTGTGAATGATTGCAGCTTGAGAAGAGTACTTTAATTCCCAAAAACACAAGCTGACAACAACACTCACCAGCTACTACACTTGTCCAAGACAGCCTAGTGTAGTTCCTGGCTTGTGCTGTTATCAGATTTTAAATGCAAATTAAAACACTCTTCTTGAGCTGTAATCAATCACCACTCAAGTTGTCAGTTTCTATTCTCTCCATTACTCTGAACAGCTAAATGCAGCTCCAGGATCTGTGTAAGCTAAACAGGAGAGATGAGGATAGAGCACTACACAGCACAGCAGCACTGTCTGGCAGCTTAAGGGGGGGGGGGGGCTATATGCACAGGATCTCCTGGAGCAATTAACAAGCTTTAATTTCTTCAGATGATAGATTGTTTTACAAAAGATTTTGTTTAATGCCGACATATTTGATTACTATGTTAACCACTTGCTGACCGCTCTATAGCAGTTTTACTTCTACAGGACAGCAGCTGTTATACGTGATCCCACACTGCCACCTGCAGGGGGCGCAGACAGGCCACTTCTGCTGTGAATATTCACAGAAGAAGCTGATCTGCGGGTGTCGGGCACTCGATGCCCTCTGGCACCCGCCGATTGTCAGTAAGCAACACAGAACAGGGATCTGTCTGTGTAAACAGGCAGATTGACGTTCTGACAGGGGAGAAGGGATGGATTTGTGTTCTTGCAAAGCAGGGATTTGAATCTGTCTCTTCCAATCATAAAAGCAGCACACATAGTAAACACCTTTAACCCTTTGACCGATGTTTAACTCGTTCCCAGCCAGTGTCAGTACATTTTGTAGCACTGATCACTGTATTAGTGTCACTGGTTCTTGCAAAGTGTCAAAAGTATCAGTTAGTGTCCGATTGTTTGCCGCAATATCGCAGTCCTACTATAAGTCACTAACCTTCTCCATTACTAGTATAAAAAACATTTTCCAGTATATATTCCATAGTTTGTAGACGCAATAACATTCACGTAAACCAATCAATATAGGCTTCTCTGCCTTATGGCTGAGATCAAGTGTAGTATCTGTTTTCATCAGTTGCCAGTAGGTGGTGCTCTGCCTGCTGACTTTCCTGAGTACACGGCGAGGTGGAAAGGGATGGCAGTCGGCAGATGCTAAGCCTGCTGGCGTGGAGGCGGAGGCCTTTTTATTTGAATGGAGAGGCATGAGATTGAAGCTGGAGGGCTGGGCCCCTGGCCTTCTGGCCTGGATTTGATGCAATTCCTAACCCTGCCTTGCCAGTTTCTCGAGAGGGAACGTTGGCCCCACCATAAGGGGGGGTCTAGTGAGTAGCTAGTACCTCCCGAGTATAATTAGGTAAGGAGCGAAAAGGGGCGTAAGGGCACTCTCCCAGAGCCTGAGCTCCCGATCCTTCATGATGGGGAAGGGGACTGTGGGCCAGGGTCCGTTGAAAAGCCTGTGGAGATAGTGCCCCTGGACTGCAGTCCAGGGGTGCCATACATTGCATGAGTGTTTTAGGGGCACTCATCGTGTGGCACTTAAGGTCACGATATCCACATACACCCTTTTGACACCTGCCTCTAGGGCCTGAGCCTTTTGGCTAGATCAGGGGAATTTTTGTTCCTGGCCAGAGGGCCGGCCATCGTATTGCACGGTGGCCACTTTCCACTCACCTTTCCCACCTTCCTTTTCCCCCACTTTCTTTCTTATTTTACCCCAGTTTGTCACGTTTCGTCTTCTTTTTGTTGGTGCACTGCACTTTATGTGTGATGAGTAGGGTGCTGGTCCTCGGGCCTGCTCTGAAAGTCTTGGGAGTGGGTTGACATGGCCTTCTGGCTTAGTTCACCTGCTATTATGGAGTCTCCCTTCGGGGGAGCCTCACCGAGGAGGGTTCTGTATCGGCAGACCCTCCAAAGATGTTGGGTCCATGTGGCTTCGGCTGCATGGACCACAAATTACTTGAGTCGCTGCCAGGAGCCTTACGCCCCGGGGGATGAGAGTTGGGCACTTTTCAGAGGGCCATTTGACAATGCACCCGTCACAGTTTTTTGTGTTCTACTCTTTATGTATGTGCACATTTTTTCCTGCACCGGGTGAAGTTTTTGGATTGTGTTATGCACGCCACAGGCTTTTCAATAGAAAAAAAATCAATATAGACTTATTGGGAGATATTTTTTACCAAAAACATGTAGCAGAATACATATTGGTCTAAATTTATGAAGAAATTCGATTTTTTTTATTGGACATGTTTTATAGCAGAAGGTAAAAAAAATATATATATTTTTCAAAATTGTCGGTCTTCGTTTATAGCGAAAAAAGAAAAAAACGCAGGAGGTGATCAAATACTACCAAAAGAAAGCCCTGTTTGTGGGAAAAAAAAAACATAATATTATTTGGGTACAGAGTTGCCTGACCACACAATTGTCAGTTAAATTAGCGCAGTGCCGTATAGCAAAAAGTGGCCTGGTCACGACGGGGGGGGGGGGGGGGGGCTAAATCGTCTGGTGCTTAAGTGGTTAATAGGGACAATGCAGCACACACAACAAATATATTGTGGGAGAATTTTTTAGGAAAAATGTAAACTTAAAAAAAACTATTGTCTCTGCACTGCAGTATGTTTTCCTACAAACTCCCTGGCGCCTAAAGATAGGCTTTAACAACAAAAACATTTGTTTGTTTTTGCTACATTGATTGACAAGCTCTGTATTGACATCATGCTGTCTGCTGAACTTCATGCTTTTCAAAAATGTGAGCAGTTCTCAGAAAAATGTGTGTAATATAATTCTACAATATTTTGTATATCTTATTTTTTTAATCTTTTTTTTAGAAACGTAAGCTTACTTTCAGCAGTCAACTTTACTTCCACAGTCATATTATTCCTATTCAGTACATATATGATAGCAGAGCGCCCCCTTCTGGCCTTTTCTTGCTTGTTTGGAAACAGATGAACTAGCGATTGTTAATGAGGAGTCTCTTACATATTTTTAAAAAAAAGTATATAAATCTATTCAGAACCTATATATAAATAAAGGGCCCACTATTGCAATAAACAGTGCATTATATGTAGCACATAGATTCCTTTTGTGTTTTCATCAAAATGCACATTATATAGAGTTCAATGGTAATGAACCTACAACAGTGGCGTAACTAGAACCTTCAGGGCCCGGGTGCAAGAAACCATGAAGGGCCCCCCTAAACACCAGCCGGGGGCCCTTCCCTCATAGTCCAGTGTTGGAACCACAGGGCCCGGTCACACGTACGACCTTTGTAAACCCTTTACTTCCACCACTGTTATCAATCAGTGTTTATTAGTTTGAGATATCATTGGTGAGCTATCAGAGGTCTAAGCAGACCTATGATGTTCCACATGATTTCCTTCTCTGCAGCCTCAGCTATATAGAATGAATTGACAGGAATAGCTCTGTACAGAGCTTCCTGTCCATTCATAAACGGAAGCATAGTAAACGCAGTTTACTATATGCCACAGTTATGAATGGACAGAGTCAGTGATCGGTACAGATTACTGACTCTTAACCACTTAAGGACCTGCTCATGTATATATACGTCCTTTTTTTAAAGATGGATATCTCGGTAACAGCAGCAGCTGCTGCCACAACTGAGGTATCCACCTTTAGCATGAGCGGTCCTGTAAACGATAACGGCGGTCTCCGCAGCGGATTCGCCGTTATCACCGCTCTCCCACGCCCTCCGCCGCTACCGCCGGCTCCGGTAAGCGGCGGAGGGCGTGATCAGGTCCCCTCTCGTGCTGTGTGGGGATGCGAGTGAGGGCAAGATGGCCCCCACCCGTCCCCATAGCACTGCAGGGCGGAAGTGACGTCAAAACATCAGTCCCGCCCATGCGTCTGAAAGAAACATTTTTTTATTTATTTTTATGACAAAATTTCAATTTTTTTATTTTTTTTGCATTTAAGTCTAAATATGAGATCTGAGGTCTTTTTGACCCCAGATCTCATATTTAAGAGGACCTATCATGCTTTTTTCTATTACAAGGGATGTGTACATTCCTTGTAATAGGAATAAAAGTGATCAAATTTAATTTTATTTTTTTCAGTGTAAAAAATAATATAATAAATAAAAATAAAAAGGAAAACCCCCAAAAAATTTTTTTAACGCGTCCCGTCCATACGTGAGTAGACCCCGCATATGAAAACGGTGTTCAAACTACACAAGTGAGGTATCACCGCGATCGTTAGAGCGAGAGCAATAATTCTAGCCCTAGACCTCCTCTGTAGCTCAAAAGATGCAACCTATAGAATTTTTTAAACGTCGCCTATCGAGATTTTTAAAGGTAAAAGTTTGACGCCATGCCACGAGCGAGCGCAATTTTTTTTAAGCGTGACACGTTGGGTATCATTTTACTCGGCGTATCATTATCTTTCACAATATATTGTCTTATTTTTTAATTAAAGTAAATTTTTTCTAAAAATAGTGCGCTTGTAAGACCGCTATGCAAATACGGTGTCACAAAAAGTATTGCAATGACCGCCATTTTATTCTCTAGTGTGTTAGAAAAATATATATAATGTTTGGGGGTTTTAAGCATTTTTCTAGCAAAAAAAAATGGTTTTAGTCTTGCAAACACCAAATCTGAAAAACACCCAAGGTCCTTAAGTGGTTAATTCAGAAAAAGCCAGTCCATTTCTTACTTTCTGTCCTGACAAACCCCAGAGGAGAGGGTATGGGGGAACCTAGCAGAGACCACAAGGGGTTCTGGGAAAGAGCACACAGGGGCTGGACCACACACATTGCTGGTACTGCTGTACCCACCCCTATCTCCAGTGACCCCATATTGGTACTGCTGTACCCCCTATCCTCCAGCCACCCTACACTGGTACTGCTAGACTGGGGTTCTTGTTCTTGGGGGAGGTCGGGTCCCTGTCCCCAGGAGAGATGGGGTCCTTTTCCCCAGGGCAGTTGGCATTCCTGCCCCCAGGTGAGTTGGGGTCCCTGTCCTCTGGGGAGACGGGATCACTGTCTTTAGGGGAGATGGGATCCCTGTCCCCTGGTAAGAAGAGGGCCCTGTCCCCATGAGCGATGGGGTCCCTGTTCCTAGGTGAGAAGGCCCCCCCCCAAGGGGAGATGGGGTCCCTGTCCTTAGGGGAGATGGAATTAGGGGAGATGGGATCCCTGTTCCCAGGTGAGAAGGGATCCCTGCCCCAGGTGAGAAGGGGCCCTGACCCCCTGTCCCCATGGGAGATAGGGTCTTTGTCTCCAGGTGAGAAGGGGGCCCTGTCCTGATGGGCGATGGGGTCCCTGTCCCCAGGTGAGAAGGGATCCCTGTCCTCTGGGGAAAAGTGGGCCCTGTCCTTAGGGGGGATGGGATCCCTGTCCCCACAGGAGATGGGGTCCCTGTCCCCAGGTGAGCAGGGTTACCTGTGCCCATGGGAGATGGTGTCCCTGTCCCCAGGGGTGATGGGGTCCCCAGGGGTGATGGGGTCCCTATCCCCAGGGGTGATGGGGTCCCTGTCCCCAGGGGTAATGGGTCCCTGTCTCAGGGGTGATGAAGTCCCTGTCCCCAGAAAGATGGGATCCCTGTTCCCAGAGGAGATAGGGTCCCTGTCCATAGATGAGAAGGGGTCCCCGTCGCCATGGGAGATGTGGTCCTTGTCCTTAGGGAAGATGGGGGCCCTGTCCTTAGGGAAGATGGTGTCCCTGTCCGCAGGGGAGATGGGATCCCTGTCCACAGGGGAGATGGGATCCCTGTCCACAGGGGAGATGGGATCCCTGTCCACAGGGGAGATGGGGTCCCTGTCTCAGGGGTGATGGAGATAAGGTCCCTGTTTCCATGGGAGATGTGGTCCTTGTCCTCAGGGAAGATGGGGTACCTGTTTTAGGGGTGATGGGGTTCCTGTCCTTAGGGGTGATGGGGTTCCTGTCCTCTGGGGTGATGGAGGGGGGTATGCGATAGTGTGTGGGGGATGGGGTCATCTCATTTATCAAGACCAAGCTGCAGGCCGGGCACTCATCTATGGTGGCCTGGGCTCCCTCCAGCGTGCTGGACAAGCGATCAGCATATCTCCCAGAAAGACCCGTCTCTTATCATCTGTGTATGACAGGGGAGGAGGGGGTTGGCTGTCAGACAAGCCTGCGGTGTCCTCCGGCTCTCATCTGCATCTGTGTGCTTAAAGTTAGTTTGCCCAGGAGAAGCATGCAGTGCAGTGTGTGTCACCTCCAGCCACCCGTGCGCACGGTGCATTGGTACTCCTAGCTGCCGGCCATATATAAAGGGGAGCCGAACAGGCCCCCTGCAGCACGGGGTCTGGTTGTGACTCTTGCGCCCCCTATAATGGGCCATTCTAATATATGAATATGCTTTGACCTAAACCAGTCCATCGTAGCTTTGGCTGTATGTTTGGGGTAGCTGTCCTGCTGGAAGGTGAACCTCTGCCCCAGTCTTAAAGTGGTTTTAAACCCTTACAGACCACTTTAACCTACAGGTAAGCCTAGATTAGGGCTTACCTGTAGGTGCAACAAATATCTCCAAAACCTACATGGTTTAGGAGATATTTGCAGAAAAGACTGCACCAATGTCTATGGCGCATGCACACAGTAGACAACGGCGCAGGCGCACTGAGTGTGCCGTTAGTGAAGGTGATTGTGCCGTTAGTGAAGGTGACAGAGGCAGAGGAGAGGAACGAAAGTCGCTTCGGGGGCTTTGATCTCTGGTAAGTAATTCATAATGAGCTAGTATGCAATGCATATTAATTCATTATGCCTTTCTTTTGCACGTTTTTTTTCTAACGATTTTTATTTTAGAGGGTCTACTTCCTTTTAAGTCTTTTGCAGTCTCTAACAGGTTTTCTTCTAAGTTTGCCCTGTATTTGGCTCCATCCATCTTCCCAACAACTCTGACCAGCTTCCCTGTTGAAATAAAGCATCCTCACAACATGATGTTGCTACTACCATGTTTTATGGTGTGTTCAGGGTGATGTGCAGTGTTAGTTTTTCGCCAGACATAGCATTTCGCTTTTAGGCCAAAAAATTCAATTTTGGTCTCATCTGATCAGAGCACCTTCTTCCACATGTTTGCTGTCCCCCCCACATGGCTTCTCGCAAACTGCAAACTGGATTTCTTATGGCTTTCTTTCAACAATGGCTTTCTTCTTGCCACTGTTCCATAAAGGCCAGATTTGTGGAGTGCACGACTAATAGTTGTCCTGTGGACAGATTCTCCCACCCGAGTTGTGGATCTCTGCAGCTCCTCCCGAGTTACCATGGGCCTCTTGGCTGCTTCTCTGAGTAATGCGTTCCTTGCCTGGCCTGTCAGTCTAGGTGGACAGCCATGTATTGGTAGGTTTGCAGTTGTGCCATATTCTTTCCATTTTCAGATGATGGATTGAACAATGCTCCGTGAGATGTTCAAAGCTTGGGATATTTTTTTTATAACCTAACCCTGCTTTAAATGTCTCCACAACTTTATCCCTGACCTGTCTGATGTGTTTCTCGGCCTTCATGTTTCGTTTTGTTCACTAAGGTTCTCTAACAAACCTCTGAGGGGTTCACAAAACAGCTGTATTAATACTGAGATAAAATTACACACAAATGAACTCTATTTACTAATTAAAAGACTCATAAAAGAAAATTGGCTCCACTAGATTTTAGTTAGGGGGTATCAGATTAAAGAGGGCTAAATACAAATGCACGCCACATTTTTTAGATATTTATTTGTAAAAAAAAAAGTGAATACCATGTATAATTTTCCTTCCACTTCACAATTTTGTTCCACTTTGTGTTGGTCTATCACAAAAAAAAAAAAAAACAATAAAATACATTTACGTTTTTGGTTGTAACATGACAAAATATGGAAAATATTTTTTTAAGGCACAGTACATTTACTGTCAAATGATTTTGCATTTTAGCATTGGTTTAGGTAAAGGCTTTCTTGCAGAGGGAAACATCTCTGATGTACTGGATGCAGCGAACAGTAATCTCTGATTGTAGCCTATTCACAAAACCCATTCTAGGCACTGCATTAAAATGTACATTCTGCCGGAGTACTGTACCTTTTAAAGTGACGGTGCTAACGGCCAATTCTGTACATGAAGGTGCATGAATCTCCCAGGAGCGTTCACAATGGTACACCTTGCTAGTACCGTGTTGGACCCCCTTTTGTCTTAATTCTTTGTGGCATAGATTCAACAAGGTGTTGGAGACATTCCACATGAAAAGTGGTCTATGAATGGAGGACGGGCAGATGAATAAAACTCATCTCCACCATCAGGAGCTCTGGTGTATACCGATTAGTGCTTAGACCCCATGCCTCAGGTGAGCCTGCGACATCCGCTAGCGGCATCTGCTTTTACATTTCCAGCTAACTACCTGTGAACCTCTCCATTGCTACAGCCACTGGCTTCCAAGCCTGACCCCAGATCATGACACCAGCTCTACCATGCATCATAGATCACAAAGCCTGTAAAATATCAGTGCTGCAGGGCCGTGTTATCCCATACCTCCCAACTTTTGAACTTTGTAATGAGAGACACTTGAGGGAGGAAGTAATTTGCACGCATGGCAAAATATAGGTGTGGCCAAACTCTTAACACTGGGAAGGGCTTAAGGAGCGCGGTGGACAAGAATGGCAAAGGAGAACGGTCTGCAGGGCAGTGTACGGGGCAGAGAAAAGGCATCACAAGGGCAGCGGATAGGGGGTCAGTAGGGCAGTGTAAAAGAGTCACAGGATGGAAGACAGGGGTGTCAGTAGGGCAGGGTATAGGGGTCAGCAGGATGGAAGACAGGGGGTCAGTAGGGCAGGGTATAGGGGTCAGCAGGATGGAAGACAGGGGGTCAGTAGGGCAGGGTACAGGGGTCAGCAGGATGGAAGACAGGGGGTCAGCAGGGCAGAGTACAGGGGTCAGCAGGATGGAAGACAGGGGGTCAGTAGAGCAGGGTACAAGGGTCAGCAGGACGGAAGACAGAGGGTCAGTAGGGCAGGGTATAGGGGTCAGCAGGATGAAAGACAGGGGGTGAGTAGGGCAGGGTACAGGGTTCAGCAGGATGGAAGACGGAGTCAGTAGGGCAGGGTACAGGGGTCAGCAGGATGGAAGACAGGGGGTCAGTAGGGCAGGGTAATTCCACTCCAAGCACATTTCCAGTGATAGTAATTCCACAATATTCAAAGCCACAATATACAGTAGTGCACAAAGTAGCTCAAAGGAACAAAAACAGAAGATGCTCCTATAGCGTGAAACCCATTAATATTGCACTCACAAGGTAATCCAGTGAAAATCGCATATAGTGGCAATCAACCACGACCATGGACACACCAAAGTGATGACACCCACCTGACCTGAATATAGCATGTACAATTGCTATAGAAGCCATATTGTAATTGAATGTTATTAAAGATGACCTTTCCTTTTTTATCTGCAGTGCTGTAATTTTTGGTAAAATGCAATGCAATATGGCTATCTGGAAGCCTTCTGTACATAGATGTTGTAGAGAACGCAGAAGTCTGCACTAAGATACTAGTCAGATTTTGGGCACCCCCTGCAACAAAAATGAATTTTTTGGTGAGATTCTCCCAAACAAAAATCGTGTCTAAAGGGGTGTAAACCCTGACATTTTCCTTATTAAAACCCCAAAAGCGCAGCAGCTGATGGATAATTTTAAAGTCACTCCCATCCACATTTACTTTGCACATGGACACAGACAAGCAAACAGCTATTTCTTCAAAATAACAAAAAGTAAGAATCTGCAACAAAGTTTGTTAAAATCCTTAGCACTGTACATAAATCAGCCAGAGGAGAATGTTTTTTCTCTACAAAAGTTGAGTTACTATTTTAAAGTATTTCTCTAGCCAAGGGGTCAGCAACAGGAAGATGTGACAATGTCACTACCCCTGTCAGATATCAGAGAGAACGACGAACCAACATCGGGGAGGGGGATAAAGTCTGTTTATTATGTATGGAGGAATCAATTTGATTTCTCATTCAGCCTGTATGTATGGCTAACCTTAGAAGGAACATCACATCTAAGCTGATATGTTCATTAGACACATTACACAGATCATAGTCACAATTGCTAAATCTACAATCATGTATGGAAAATCCTGTACACACATATAACAAAATGAGGCTGTCTATTACACATGTTGGTACAAGAGTGAAATCATAAGCACTCATTAGTGACAGGTCTCCTATTTGCCTCCTGTGACTCACCTGTAGCTCAGAGAGATTACACACTCCATGTGCTCCACCCAGAGTTCACAGTCTCTTCTGGATTCTATTTCACAGTTTATAGGCAATCGAAAGAGATTATTTTCTTCTTCTACGTAATTAGGGGAAGCTGTAGTGGAAAAAACTGAAAAAAATGGGTTTTGTGATACGTAGATGTAGACCTTGTGACTAGAAGAGAAAGGGGAAGCATTTTTTTTCTCACTCTTACTTAAAGCTGTACACCAGGCGATAAATGATTGTTGAAAAATTGTATAAAAATATATATATTATTAATAATAATAAATTATTTTCAACTGATCTTGTGATCCAGGCACAAAGTGAGAGAACACATCCAGATCCCAAACCTCCAGTGTAGTTAATGAAACAAGCAAAAAAATAGAACATGTCATAGAAATGTCTGCAGGAGCCTGACATTGACTGACCTTCTACAGGACTTTGCTCCTGTAGAAAAAAATAAATGCACATTATTATTTTTTAAAGGTGAACTTGCCTTTAAAACGTAAAGCATTTGTTAACCCCCCCAAAATTGGATCCTGTCTCTTTAAAGCATGTTATACAGCACAATACTTGGCCCCCTGCAACACCTGGCTGATCCTGCCCGGCTATACCCTCCCCTAGTAAACTGACCACGGTGTATCATGGCTGCTAAGCCCTGACACCACGGTCAGTTTACGTTCCTCTGTCATCCACAGCCCCCATGTCCTCCTATATCCTCCTTCCCCACCCCTCCGTGCTTGTCTGCCCCTGTGTCAGTGCCAGCCCCCTCTGCTCCTGCTGCTCTCAGAATTTGACAGCCGGTGATCTGCCAATATGGTTCCTGTATGGACTGCGCAGGCGCAATCTTTGCCGACGGAAATCTCCAAACCTCGCTCGGCCTCCTGGCTCTTTTAACATCCTCCAATCCACGGGGATTTTAAGGAATGAGCCTGGATGCCGGCCAAGGTTTGGAGATTTCCGTCGGAAAGGATTACGCCTGCGCAGTCCTTACAGGAACCATCTGGATAGAGGAACCATACCGACAAGTCACCGGCTCTCGCTCTCCTTGTGTCTTACCTGACGTCAGCGGGGGAATCTCGGCCCCCGCCCGCTGAATCTGTCAGCCGGGCAGAGGAGACACGGTCGGTAACGTGATATTTGGGAACTGCTGTGAAACAAGGTAAAGGAGGCTTTTTTTTATTAAAACACACAACAGGAGCACTTGTTTTTAGAACACAGAGGGCTTATATAAAGTTCTGGAAGTGGTTAACAACCAACCATTTTAATATTTGTCTGTCTAGCTTAGGAGATAATAAATGAGGTGGTATGCTTACTTTATTCCTTGCTCCCCCAGCAGCTGGCATATTACCCTGCTGTTTGATGTCTTTGGATGTGGATGAGCCCTCGATGACAAAGCGAGCAAAGAATAAGGAAAGCATATCACCGTGCTTATTATTCAATGGGCACAATAAGCCGTTAACCCTTGCAATCCCACTCTGCACTGCAAGAAAGTAATGTTTTTTTTTCCCTCCAGATTTCAGCTTTAGGTTGACAAATCAAATCAGTAATATCAAAAAAGCACCTTTCACATATAAATACTAATAGCCTAGGCACCCACAAATTACCATAGCTCGCATACTGCTGTTTCTGATCTATATATTGCATTGATGGTCAGCAGGGAGTCAGTCTATGAACAAACAGAGGTCTTCCACAGAGACTTTGTGTAATAGTTTTAAAAACTAAAATAGGCATCAGAACAGCAGCAGAACATTGGGTACCTTATCATTTACAACTGACTTGTCTCATGCTGCTTGAAGGATAAGGTTGCATGATTCTAGGCCTACTTTAAGAAAGTGAAGGTCATGCTTATGCACACTTGGGGAGCGCTGAATCATATCGGAAGCTTCACTTTCCTAAAGGGAATATATAGTATTCTTGCAGATCTGATAGAAAGATACACGCGAGTTAGTTGTAGAGTTATGCAGACATGGATAATAACTGAATCCTATTTTACTTTCCTAATGGGATATCTATAGTAAGTTTGTACATACGGTAGTTTCTTTACTTTGTGACAGGGCTAGGTCCTGCCAACGTGTGGCACACAGTATTCACACTAATGAAGATTGTAAAATTCCAGAGTTTTGTTTCAGAGTGAAGACGACTGGCTTGTCAGGGTTTCCCCTATCCATGCGTCCGGCCCCCCAATCTACATGCGAGGTGTCGGACGCATGGATTCCAATGTTTTTTTTTTTTTTAAGGACGTGATTAGAGCCAGAGGCTCTAATAGGCTTCAAAAAAGAATGGGCTCCTGCCACAGAGCACTGCGCCCCAAGCCCACCAGGTGTGTGACAATAGCAAGTAAATAGGTCATGAGACCCATCACCCAATTGGCCAAAAGGAAAATTGCTCCTATTGGCCACCTAGGAGGAGGAGGGAGGAGGCGCTTGGCGTAAGTTGTTGGTGCATTTTAAATGTTCCCCTGTAATAAATTTAAATTCAGGTAGATGTACTCAATCTATATCCTGATAAATATGGTACATCCTTAGCACTGCCCCACTCTTCATCTTCAAGTCCCTCCACACTATATGAAGCACCCTAAAAAAAAGGGATTTTTAAATACAGCTTACCTGTAAAATCCTTTTCTTGGAGTACATCACGGGACACAGAGCGGCATATTCATTACTATATGGGTTATATGGAGTACCTTCAGGTGTGGACACTGGCAATCTCAAACAGGAAGTCCCCTCCCTATATAACCCCCTCCCCTAGAGGGAGTCCCTCAGTTTTGTAGCAAGCAGTATGCCTCCCAAAATGGTCACCCAAAAGAGGGGTGGGAGCTCTGTGTCCCGTGATGTACTCCAAGAAAAGGATTTTACAGGTAAGCTGTATTTAAAAATCCCTTTTTCTTTCTCGTACATCACGGGACACAGAGCGGCATATTCATTACTATATGGGATGTCCGAAAGCAATGCTTTAATGAGGGGAGGGAGACATCTTCCAAAGAAGGATTTATTTTTAGAGGTATACTCAGATACTAGTAAATCCAACTTAAACGAGAAATGTAAATCTCAAATCAAATCAAGGGAGCCCCCTCAGATCCTGAGGAGCTTGAATCGCGGCCTGTAGTACTGACTGCCCAAAGGCTGTATCCGCATTCCTTCTTACGTCCACTTGATAAAATTTTGTAAACGTGTGGACTGATGACTACGTTGCTGCCTTGCATATTCGAGCCATAGAGATCTGATGATGTGCTGCCCAGGAGGTGCCCCTGGCCCTGGTAGAATGGGCCTTTACCGACAAAGGAGGAGGCACCTCTTCAAACCGCAGGCCCGAACAATTAATTGTTTAATCCATCTTGCGATGGTGGATCAAGCGGCTGCCTGACCCATCTTGGGCCCTTCCGGTAAAACGAACACCACATCTGTTTTCCGAACCTTCTCTGTAGCTTTAAGATAGGCCCTTACAATATCCAACGTATGCAGCAACCCCTCTTTTCTAGAGGTGGGTTTTGGAAGAAGGATGGAAGTACCACATCCTGGTTCAGGTGGAAACTGGATATCACCTTTGGTAGAAAGGAAGGATGAGGACGGAACCCCGCCCTAACCTTATGCAAAATGAGATATGGTTCCTTACAAGATAAGGCTGCCAATTCCGATACTCTCCTGGCCGAAACTATGGTGATCAGAAATACCGACTTTCTAGTCAGTAAAATCAAGGTACCTCAGCCAACGGCTCAAGAGGTTGTTTCTGTAGGGATGACAGAACAAGATTTAAGTCCCATGGACATAGTGGTGACTTGACAGGAGGATTAATACGCAAGACCCCCTGTAAGAAGGTCTTTACCAGCGAGTGGGTGGCCAGCGGCCTCTGAAACCACACTGACAGAGCTGAGATCTGTCCCTTGATTGTGCTTAGTGCCAGGCCTTTATCCACTCCTAGCTGGAGAAAACTTAACACCCTATCAATAGTATATTTGCGGGAATTCCATCTTTTGGATTCACACCAGCCTACATAGTTCCTCCACACCCTGTAATAAATCACCCTGGAGACCGGCTTTCTAGCCCTAATCAGGGTAGGGATTACCTGCCTAGACAGACCTCTACCCCTGAGAATCAGGGATTCAGCCTCCAGGCCGTCAAATTTAGACGCCGTAATGTAGGGTGGAGGATCGGGCCTTGTGAGAGTAGGTCTGGTTGTAGAGGAAGAGTCCAAGGGTCTCCCACTGCCATCTTCAGGACTAGTGAGTACCAAGTCCTCCGGGGCCAAGCCGGAGCTACTAAAATGACTGGCTTGTGCTCCACTCTGATCTTGCGCAACAGGCGAGGGAGTAACTGTAGCGGAGGGAATGCATATAGAAGTTTGAATTGATGCCAAGGGCAAACCAACGCATCGGTTCCGCAGGCCATAGGATCCCTCGTTCGAGACACGAACCTGTCTAGTTTCTTGTTGAACCTGGATGCCATTCTATCTACGTCTGGCATTCCCCACCTCTGGCAGATTGTCTGAAAGACCTGGGGATGCAGAGACCACTCCCCTGGCGACAGACTCTGGCGACTTAAGAAGTCTGCCTGCAGGTTGTCCTTTCCGGGAATGAATATCGCCGAAATGCAGGGTACATGAACCTCTGCCCACTGAAAAATCAAGCTCACCTCCTTCTGAGCGGCCCGACTCCTGGTTCCCCCTTTGTGGTTTATGTATGCCACCGCCGTGGCATTGTCTGACTGGATTCTCACCGGGAACCCCTTTAATCTGGAGGTTCATGCCAGAAGGGTTAGGCGAGCAGCTCTGATCTCCCAGATATTGATGGGGAGCTGCCTCTCTGCTTTCACCCCAGTTCCCTGGCGAGAGGACCCCTCGAAGACCGCCCCCCCAGCCTGCCAGGCTGGCGTCTGTGGTAACTACCTTCCAGACAACAGGGCTGAAGGATTTTCCCTTTAGAAGATTCTGGGGGTTCAACCACCAGGCCAGGCTTTGTCGGACCCTTGATGATAGCGTCAAAGGGGACTCTAAGGCATGTGCCCTCTTGCCCCAGGCTGCTAGAATGGCTGCCTGTAGGACGCGAGTGTGGATCTGAGCGTATGGTACTGCCTCGAACGTGGCCACTAGCTTGCCTAGTAATCGCATACACAGGCGAATAGTTGGTTTTTTCTTGTTTAGAACCAACTGAACCAGCCCCTTGATAGCCTCGATCTTTACCAGGGGCAGGAACACTCTTTGCTGTTCTGTGTCTAACCTCATGCCGAGGTATTCCAACTGCTTTGTAGGCTGGAACGCTGACTTTCCCCGGTTTAGGACCCAGCTGAATTCCTCGAGGTACCGAACCGTGAGGTTTACTGCCTTTTGCAGACCCGGTCGTGAGTGATCTATGATTAAAAGGTCGTCCAAGTATGCTAGGACTGTGACCCCTTGGATCCTTAAATTGGCCAGAACTGGGGCTAGGATCTTCGTGAATACACGGGGGGCCGTGGCCAGTCCGAAGGGGAGCGCCCTGAATTGGAAGTGTCGCTGCCCCACCGCAAAGCGTAAAAAACCTTGATGCGACTGAAAGATTGGTACATGAAGGTAAGCATCCTTTATGTCTATGGAGGCCAGAAAATCGTCTTTCTGAAGCGCGGCGGCTGCTGACCGGATGGATTCCATCCGGAAGGAACGAACCTTTAGGTAACCGTTTAACCCCTTTAGGTCCAAGATTGGCCTGACATCGCCGTTGGGCTTTGGTATGACAAAGAGATTGGACTAGAAACCTAGCCCTTGCTCTTGGGCTGGCACCTCTATTATTACGTCCTGGCAAAGCAGGTGATCCAAAGCTGCCAGCATTGAGGCCTTCCTTGCTGGATCCCTTGGGAGCCTTGATTCTTGAAAATGAGGCGGAGGATACCTTAGAAACTCCAGTCTGTAACCTGTGGTTACAGATGCCCGGACCCATTTGTCGGGGATCTTGGCTTCCCAAACTTCTGAGAAGAAACGAAGCCTTCCCCCCACCCGCGAGAGTGGGGGCGCCCCTTCATAAGGCAGACTTAGGGGCTGTCTTTGTCGGCTTGCGATACCATGGCCTCTTACCCCCAGGGGCCTGTCCCTGCGATCTACTGTTAAAGTTGGATCGTGCAGGCGGCCGTCGATACTGCCTGGAATTTGAGGGCCCCGAGACAGGAAAGAGCTGCCTTTTAAATGTAGGACCCCGGAATGTCTTTTTGACCGGTAAAAGGGGTACTCTTGCCATTTGAAATAGTCTGAATATATTTATCCAGATCCTCTCCGAAGAGTCGTCCTCCATGGAAGGGAAACCCTGCCAGAAGCTTTTTGCATGGGGGCTCCGCCGCCCAGTTCTTCAACCATAAGAGCCTTCTCATGTGCACCAAAAATAGTGATAAACGAGAGGCCTGCTGGATGGAATCTTTTATAGCATCTACAGCAAAACACAGAGCTCTGGGAATGTCAGAAAACTCTTCTGCTTGTTGGGTAGGCATGCCCTTTAACATTTCCTTTGTCTGGTCCTTTAACGCCTGACAAACACCAATCGCAGCCACAGCTGGCTGCACCACTGCTCCTGCCGTAGCAAAGGATGCTTTTAAAAGTGTCTCTAACCTTTTATCAACCGGATCTTTAAACATATGTATGTTTTCAACCGGGCAAGTTAGTGATTTATTCACACATGAGATGGCTGCATCCACTACTGGGAGCCTCCACCTCTTGGAGAATCTTTCCTCCATGGGGTAAATGACCGCAAATCTTTTCGGTGGCAGAAAAATCCTGTCCGGCCGTACCCAATCCCGAAAGATCAATTCCTCCAAGAGAGGATGGACCGGAAAAACTGCGTTGCTTAACGGAGCTTTCAAAGAGCCCAGAGAGGATACCGGAGGAACCTGAGGCTCTGGCAATGGTAAACTAAATGCCGAGCGGACCATGTCCGTCAAAGACTGTACCCACAATCTTTCTGTCTGGGAGTCTGAAAATGGTTCCTCAGAGGCAGATCCCTCAATCCCTGAACCCTCTTGGTTCAGGTCTAGTTGATCCTCCGGTGATTCTAATTCCTCCGGAGAGAGAATCTCAGCATCTGAGGATACACCTCTTGGTGATGGGGATCTAACCCGTTTCTTACCAGGAATAGCTCTAGCGATCAATGCTGCTATTCTCTCTTCTAGCCCCCCTAGGGATACGGCTAGCATCTCCTCTGTGATAAACACAGGGCTGGGCTGATCTGGGCCAGCCTCCGCACCAGATCCCCCTAATGGCTCATCCAAGGCGCTCTTTATGTTAATAAGTTGCGGGGAAAGTATCGGCATATCATCAGAATCAGAAGGGGAACCCCTTTGTTTTTTGGTCTTTTTTGTACCCTTTGACCCCGAACCTTTGGAAGCCATAATACAAAATCGAGGGACTCCGCCCACACAACAGACTGTAGTGGCCAGGAGTACAAAACCAGAGCTTAGGGGACAATAGATCACTAATGCCCAAAAACTGATGGGATCCCGTATGTTTTTCTCTTTTTTTTTTTAAATATATATTATATATATTTTCTTTTTTAAAACATACAGTGACCCCAAACTTAGTTTGCCAGTCTCCAACCTGCTGCAAAAAGGGGAATTTTTTGGCTTAACAAAAAAGGCATTGGAACAAAGTCCAGCATGTACTACCCCTCTTCCGCCACCGGGAGTCACTGTTCTGCCGCTCTGCGTCCTCTCCTTCTGAAATCAGCCTCAGACTGAGCACTGACAATGCCTGCTGATCTATAACAGCACAAGGCGCGCCCCTGTATGACGCCGCAGGCACGCCCCCCCCCGCCCTCCTGTGTGAACGGCGCGAAAAACGTCTATAAGACGTGCGCACGCGCGTATGCCGGAAACAGGAGGAACATGGAGGAGCCGCGCTGCTGGAGATCCAGGACTGCAGAAACAGGCGGCAGATTCAAACCCCCGGCCAGGTAGGACTCTCCAAAAGGCCCCTAGGGATCCTTACTAGTCCTAGGAAGAAAACAGCAGGTTAGCTAGCAACACATTCTTAGACAGGGGAACCTAGTGATGGGGGAGAAAAGGTGTCATCCTGTCTCTCTTCAGACATAGTGAACAAGGTTGCCCATGCAGAGCATACTTAGGCTATCCCCCCTTTTAGGTTACCCCGGAGAGCCTGCTGTCGAACCAAGTCCCGCAGGCTCCCCCTTACCTGCTCCATGCTGCAGGATGTTTGTCCAGCAAACTGATCCAATCTTCTCCCATCTCCGTGGGTAGCGTAGTAGACCTTCAGGCCCTGGGGTCCTATGAAGGTACCCACTGTCCTGGACCTATATAGCACCCTGGCAAACAGGAACTTATGGTTTTTGCAAACTCCAAGTCCTGGGCCCAGGGTCCAGCCCTCCAAAGAGGAGCATTATAGGCAAAACCCCACGGTTTGGGGCCCGGGTACTGTCCACTTTGGCACTGAGGCTCCTTGGACAGATCCGGTTAGCCCGCCCTTAATCCCAAGGATGTGGAGCAAAGCTATTCCGTGACCAACACCTAAGACACTGGCGAAAAAACTGAGGGACTCCCTCTAGGGGAGGGGGTTATATAGGGAGGGGACTTCCTGTTTGAGATTGCCAGTGTCCACACCTGAAGGTACTCCATATAACCCATATAGTAATGAATATGCCGCTCTGTGTCCCGTGATGTACGAGAAAGAAATGTGGATTCCTCCTGCCAGGTCCCTCAGCGGCATGATTTTTTTTTCCAGCCCCTTGAAGTGACTGACAATCTAGGGACTAAAAAGAGCAAAAGTGTAAATAATAACAAGTAAAAAAAAAACAAGCAATGGGTGCTATTATACAGGGGAGTATATGTTTCGTATTACATGCTACACAGAGATGGATTTTAGTTATCTTTAATTGATCTGTTTCCTATAAATAGGTATATTTTGTCACTTAGTGCCAAACATCACAACGTATCCCTAACCCAAAAAAATTTATAGACATCTAGATCAAGGCAAGCGGAAGAAAAGATGCTCCAAATGCATCTTCTTCATTTGCACTGCTCACTTTATAATTATATATGGTGCAACTATAAAGCAGTATGCTTGAAATCTTAATGGAATAATACCCCATGACAGCAAAATGGGTTCCTGCAGGTTTGAATATATACTTTGGGGGTTATTTACTAAAGACAAATCCACTAAAAGTGCAAAGTGCACTTAAAATTGCACTGGAAGGGCAGTCACTGTAGATCTGAGGGGGACATGCAAGGAAAATAAAAAAGAAAATTTTAGCTTGCACATGATTGGATGATAAGATCAGCAGAGCTTCCCCTCATTTCAGGTCTATTTAGATTTACAGCGACTGCACTACCAAGTGCAAAATTTAAGTGCACTTGTAGTGCAAAGTGGATTTGCCTTTTCGGAAATAACCACCCATAATGTGCCTTAGGCCTCATCCGCATTTGAGTGTTTGGTCACATGACAACACGCCAAGTAGAATATCTATTTATTTAAATTTCACCTGTTCACTTTAGTACACTATGGGGGTTATTTACGAAAGGAAAATCCACTTTGCACTACGAGTGCAAAGTGCAGTCGCTGTAGATCCAAGGGGGTCATGCAAGGAAAAAAAAAAAAAAGAAGCATTTTAGCTTGCACATGATCGGATGATAAAATCAGCAGATCTACCCCTCAGATTCACAGCAACTGCACTTCCAAGTGCAAAGTGGATTTGCCTTTCATAAATAACCTCCATGTGCATATTAATGTTTCCTTGCGCTTGTGTAAGTTTCCTCCCGACTCCAAAATGCTGGTAGGTTAATTGGTTTCTGTCTAAATTGGCCAAGAATGTGCATGTGTGTTTGTGATTGATTTAATAGATATATAATGCGCCAAATACTGACCCATCAGGGCAGTGCCTAAGCGCAGGAAGCATAACTGGAAATAAATCAAATCAGGGGTGAAAGAAAAAGGGGCAGTAAGAAAGTTTGCAGGGAGATGCATAAGTTGTTGGTGCATTTTAAATGTTCGCCTGTAATAAATTTCAATTCAGGTAGATGTACTCAATCTGCTTGTTTTTAGTTAAGATGTGATAACTTGCATCCTGGCTATGAAATTCTTTAACCACTTCAGCCCCGGAAGGATTTGCCCCCTTAATGACTAGGAATTTTTTTGCGATGCGGCATTGCACTGCTTTTTTTTTTTTTAGTATATGGTCTTTTTTATTTGGGAAAATAGGTATAATTTAACATCAGGAACACAAAAAGATGCACTGCACTGCTTTAACTGACAATTGTGCAGTCATGCAATGCTTTTTTTCCCCACCAATAGAGCTTTCTTTTGGTGGTATTTGATCACCGCTGTGTTTTTTGCACTATAAACAAAAGAAGACAGACAATTTTGAATATATATATATATATATATATTTTTTTTTTTTACTTTCTGCTATAATATATATCCAAAAAAACAAGACGAAAAAAAAAATTCATCAGTTTAAGCCGATATGTATTCTACACTATTTTATTTTTTTTTTACCAAAAATATCGCAATAGGCATATATTAATTGTAGACTTGATAACTTTTGTGCAAAACAAACTATGGGATAGACTTAGGAACTTTTATTTATTTTTACTGGTAATAACGGTGATCTGCGATGCTTAGCGGGACTGTGACAAATCTGACCCCAAATTACACTTTTTGGAGACCAGTGACATTACTACATTGATCAGTGCTATAATGCACTGATCAATGTAAAAATGACACTGGCAGGGAAGGGGGTTAACACTAGGGAGCGACCAAGGGTTAAGGTGTGTTCTAATTGTAGGGGGGGATGGGCTACCAGGGACATGACAGATTGTTGTTCCTAGTTACTGGGATCTCTAACTTCATCTGGCAGAACGGAGAATCGCATTGTTTACATAAGAAGTTCCCTGTTCTGACTCTGTACCCCATGATCGCTGGCGGACAGAGATTCCGCCAGACCCGCACCCGCCATCTCCTGTGCAAAGACCAACATACACCTAGGACTCTGCGCAGGACAGCCAACCTGCCGCAGTATAATGACGCACCTGGTCAGCAAGCAGTTAAATAGGGCTCAGTTTATTTATTTCTCATTCAGTGCAGGGCATCTGGGTACAGTCTATTTTAGGGGTAGCCCAGCCTCATGAAAATTTGGTCTTTTTGATTTAACTTTAGTGTCTCCTCCCCTTCAACACCATCTTGTTCCTCTGAAGGCTGTTCCACAGACCAAGTTAATGTATTTATTTATTAGAGGTCCTTATATATCACTGTCAATATTTACAGCAGTTTACATATACATTTACCTGCTCTCAAGGAACTTAAAATCGAAGGTCCCTAACTCACATTTATAAATACACATACTAGGGCCAATTTAGACAAAAGCCAATTAGCCTACCAACATGTCTTTGGAGTGTAAGAGGAAACCGTAGTACCCGGAGGAAACCCACGCAGGCACAGGGAGAACATGACAACTCCAAGTAGGTAGTACGGTGGATGGGATTCGAACCGACAACCCTGGTTGCTTAAACATTCTTTATTCAAGGTCACTGAAAAGCACAGGACTAGGGAAGCTGTTTTAGGTTTAAGTGATACCTAATTCTTTCTCAAAGTATAGCATAAAACTAGGGTTGTCCCGATACCACTTTTTTAAAACCGAGTACAAGTACCGATACTTTTTTCATGTACTCGCCGATACCGAATACCGATACTTTTTTTAAATGTCATGTGACAGTTTTCAAACCACAATACAGACTAAGGATATTTTCTTTAGAATTATGAAGAACTCCAACTCAAGACATTATAAAAGAATAAAAATGAATAAAAATGTTTTATTTGCTTGTCACGCAGTAGTAAAAAACGCAGAAGCATCGAAAGCATTTGCGCGAGTACAAGTACTCCCGCAAATACTCGGTATCGGTCCCGATACCGATACTAGTATCGGGACAACCCTACATGAAACACATAAGAGCTTGTAACATGTTCCTTTCTTTTGCTGACATTGATAATATTTATGCATTAACTTGGTATGCAATAATCTTTCAGTTTTGGACAAGAGGCACTGTTAATGAGGAGTGTTTGCGCCTGATAGGTACTTTGAGGCTTGTGGAAGGATTAGCCTGGAGTAGTGTTGGCTCATACTTTTTTTTTAGGTTCCTTGCTCCTTCCTAACCTAGATTTGTCAAGGACAAAATGAGCACATCTAAAACACAACCGCCACCAAAATGTAACTTCTCTCCTCTAAGGCCAGCATGCTATCCTAAGTCACACTTGTGCAACTTGTCAAATAGAATACTTGCCCCCCCCCGCCGTGTATCACAAAGCCGCCGCTGCTGCGTTAATCACCATGCGGCCAATATTACAGGCACATTTAGTTTGAATAGCTGTTTTGCCTGCCGCGCCGTGTATAGACACTCCCCCTTGCTCGGGATTGGACAGATCCGAGCAAGGGGGAGTGTCTTACACAGCGTGGCAGGGAAAACAGCTATTCAAACGAAAGCTGCCTGTAATTTTCGCCGCGCGGTGATTAACGCGGCGGCATCATCAGGTATGGGGGACATGCCTGCATAAGTTTGGGGACATGGCTGCATATATGTGGGGGGACATGGCTGCATATATGTGGGGGGGGACATGGCTGCATATATGTGGGGGGGGACATGGCTGCATATATGTGGGGGGGGACATGGCTGCATATATGTGGGGGGGGACATGGCTGCATATATGTGGGGGGGACATGGCTGCATTTGTGGGGGGGACATGGCTGCATTTGGGGACACATTTAAAAAAAAGTATCGGTGAGTACATGAAAAAAAAGTATTGGTACGTGTACTTGGTCCTAAAAAAGTGGTATCGGGATAACCCTAGTGTACCCCTGTCTGTTCAACAGAAGCCTGTCGTCAGACTGGCTTTTCTCGAACAGTCCTGCTGAAAACCAACATTCAATCAGCCCTGATCTGTGTAATGACGAGGGAGAGTCTTCACTCTCAGAATAAAAAAAATAGCATGGCGGGGAGATCCCTACATCCACATTGCTTGCAGGGATCTGTCAGTTTTTCCTGTTCAAGATGCTTATTGAACGAAAAAAAAAAAACAAAAAAAAAAATCTATACGCTGTTTAATTAAGAACTGTACCAAAGGATGGGAAACTATCACTAGTCTCAATCTCGCTGCTGCTTCTTGTTTAGCACCTAGGCTTGACTAATTCCCCCCTAGAATGACTGACTGCTTCCTAAATTCTACAATTTACCTATTTCAGGGAAAGGGTTTAGGTACATGTTAAAGAATGGAGTACACAAAACATACTTAACAGTTATTTATTGTATTTTTTTCACATAGCTTCTACAAACATGCTTTTCAAGTTAAGTGGCATCTTTGGGTGCTGATACAAATGGTAAAAAGTAACAGAAAGGCCTTTATTTCTTACACACTTATTATTGACATATCATTTTGCTACTTTTCAATAATAATGTGTAGTTTCCTAGAAAAGTCATAATTTATATTATACAATGATGAAATTACTACTTTTAAAATGTGCAGTCATCACTTTTTTTTCCCCCACCAATGCTACATGATATAACCACAGAGGCCCTTACAGATCATTTGTGTCCTGTCTTCCGATGTTGCTAGACAACTAGGCCAGTGCATATTGCTAGTGCTTAATGAAGAATGTGAAAGGACAAAGTCTTCACAAAGGTTACAGTGACTTACTTGAACTTTGATCCTACTTTTTCAATAATATGCATCTCTGTTTTTGAAATGCCAAGGGGTTCAGAATTTGATTCTTAAAGAAGCCCACTGGAGTTTAAAGCAATTTCTGCCTTTTGTCAATCAATAAATGTAGCGCTTATATGCCTCCTCGAAATATGATTGTAACTTCTAAATTTTACTGCCTGGTTAATGAAGGTTACAGAATTTAGCAAAAAAACTATACAAGTCATGGAGGAATATATGCAAGAGCCAAACTATGATGCAAGAAACCTGCCACCCCACACAGCATGTTGATGTACAATGCTGCAGACATTTCCCAAATACTATTATGTCATTATAAACTCCTCACACTGACTACTGAACCAGCTACATCAATGCAAATGTGCTTTGCATTTTTTTTTAAATGCCTTCCATAAAGAAATATTTGAACTCCTGCATTAATGGATGGTAAAAATTTGATGTAAGCTCCATCTAAGTCAGGGATCGACAAACCCCAGGCGCCAGGTCGCATTTGCGACTAGAATTAGCAGCCTGGCACCTGGTGGGTATATATGCGTGTATATATTTTTTTTATTCTAACACCCTAGAGAATTAAATGGCGGTCATTGCAATACTTTGTCACACCGTATTTGTGCAGCAGTCTTACAAGCGCACTTCTTTGGGAAAAAATACACTTCAATAAAAAAATAAGACAACAGTATAGTTAGCCCAATTTTTTACATTGTAACAGATAATGTTACGGCAAGTAAATGGATACCCAACATGTCACACTTTAAAACCTTTTAAAATCTCATTTGCGATGTTAGGGCTAAAATTATTGCTCTCGCTCTAATAATCACGGCGATATCTCACATGTGTGGTTTGAACACCACTTTCATATGCGTTCGCTACTCGCGTATGCGTTCGCTTCTGCACGTGAGCACGGCGGGACGGGGCACATCCTTTAACGATTAGGGTTGCAAAGCAGACAAAGATAGTAAACCAAGCCAACAGTCAGTTCAGGTATGGGTTTGCTCTACAGTACATTTAAATTAAGAGAATATATATATATATATAAAATCTATAATCGAGATAAGGATCTTTATCGAGATTTTATATATTTTTTTTCTAAAACCTTATCAGTTATTCTTAAAAGAATACTGTTGAAAGTACAATATGGGCCTAATTAAGTGATTTTCGAGGACTTCAGAAAAAGTACCTGTTAAATCCCACAGGCATAAACAAGTTGCAGGAGGTCTTTCAGATTTTGGTCTCCAACAATCTACAGATACGGAACAAATAAAATTAATTCTGTATTATTACCATTTCCTGCTTGTGTTAATTTGCTACATGCTCTATGTACAGCATTTCCAAGGAGGGGACCAAAAAAAATAAAAAAAATGGCAGGTACATACCTGCATCATAGTGCTGTAGCAAGTTCAGAAGGATTAGGAAATATGATTATATTTTATCAACTATATAAAAGATTAGCACATATTTTAGGGGCCATTATTGCAAAAGTCCATATAATTCCAAATGGTTTCTTACAATGGATTGTAAATTAGGCCTAAACAATTCTCGGGAGTAATGCTGTCCATACACTCCACGAAAAATCATCCAAACGAACTTTCGAAAAACAAACGTTTGGTCGTGAGCGCAAACAATGGTGCCATCATGTAATGACCGATAAATTGTTCAGTGGATATAAATAAAAATAATTTTTTTTTTTTTTTTTTTTACATATACCTAGTGCAGAAAGTTCTGACGGGAAACACATTAACCTTCCGATTTATCGTTCGTTCGACAGAAAATATCCAAATTCGTCCTTCGTTTTTTTGGCTCAAAAAGGTCCAAACGTTTATCGATTTTGTGGCCATTAACTGGCCGAAAAACAAAAGCACTGTTTAAACGACCGAATTTTCGTATAGTGTATGGCCAGCATAAGTTTGCCAATGTGGCGTGAATGTGCTCAAAAATACAACTGGTGCTGACTAACAAAACACCTGACTAACAATGACTTGGTGGCATCGGATTCAGATACTTCTGATTTCTAACTTTATATGTTCACCCCTAATAAATATACAAGCTATTTTTCTTAACAATCCAACCACTTAAATGTCCCATACATGGCCTTCACAACCTTGTTATTCTGTTAAATACCGGCACACAACATGCAAATCAAGTATGCTTACCTAATGAACTAACATAAGTTACCAACGACAATTTAAAAAGTTTAAATAAAGTTAAAAACTATTTTTATGTGTATTGGCTACCCTTGGCCCATCATAGCACTAAACACCCTGTACAGGAAAACAGCTATGGTTTTCCGGTGCAGGTTAGTATGAACAAACTTAGTGTTTGGCCTTATCTGAGTGAAATCAGCAGAAATCATCATCATTACCTAAAGTGACTTGTCTAACATTTTATATTTAGTCACTTAAATTAAAATTTTCAATAATTCTCTTACCAAAATTATTCAGATATTATTTATAATTTACATTGGACAAAGAGAATTGTGCACAGCTTACCTTGAAACAAATTAAAGCAAATCATACAGTTTGAAAAATTCATTACACAGTTGTAGAAGGTTCTGTGAAAAAAAAAAAAAAGGAGAAGAGAACAAATACCTTCAAAGGACATGTTTACATTTTATAACACGTTACACCCGTATTGCGGGTGTATTATGTTAATGCTGCAGCTGCCCCTGATCCCCGCTATGACAGCAGACCAGGCATCTTCTCCCCATGTCTGCTGCCACAATTCAGGAAAGCCGTGGCCAGTCAAGGCTCTGCCCACCCAGCCATGTCACTCATTCACAGTATTCTTTGAATGGGAAACTACAACCTCTGGGCATCTCCATTTAGGCTGCATATCGCCTGTAGCCTGGCAATACTACTGGACAAGACATTTATGAAAACCAATTCTACCTGCATACTAGTCAAAAAAAAAAAATGTAAAATACAAAATTCTGAAAAAAAAAAAAGTAAAATATGAGATTCTTTCCCCAAAATCATGAGCAGCCTTCTCAGCTGTCTGTTCTCCGTCATCAAAAACGTCTTGCAAAAGAAAAAAGAATGTGGAATGAATGTGTTGCATAATTTGCACACAGGACCAATTACCATCTACAAAATAAGTAGATGTAGAATAATTTTATTTTAAGAAAGCATCAGACCCATCACCTTAGGCAAATAAACACATATGAACAGCAACAAATGTAATAAAATAAGCTTTTCCTAAAACGGTATATGTTATAGAAAAAAAATACATTAAACCATCCTCAGAAAACCGCTGATTATTACACTTTTCCATGTCTTGCAAAATTATCTGAAATATACTCTTTCATGTTCAGCAGGGACAATTCTTGTTATATTAGGGGGAGGGGGGCAGGAAAAAAAAATAAAGATGGGTGATTTCAATTCAAAGTGAAAAAACCCAGGTTCACATCTATGCATTTCCCTGTGGCACAGTGATTAGGCTGCTGAACCTGCCGGAAATACAGAGAAAAATCCCGACCCTGGGGCCACAGGGACATTGCATGGTGCTTTGGCATCATGTGTTTCCACGCACAGGAAACCACATTGCGCTTCCAAATTCATGGGGGGGGAACCCCACGTGTCAGCTAAACAGCAGAGCGATTTAAACATCTTCCTGCAAAAATACGTAGCTATTTTTTTTCAGACACGGCAAATAAACCAGTTTGCGTGACAGCAGACTACTCTTACCTTTCCTAAACTCCACTCCGTTGGCTGCTGCACTTTTCAGAGCTATAGAAACATCCCATATAACAGTGCATGGTCCGGGTGACTGGTCACTCAGACAACAAGCATAGCACTGTGGGGAAAAAAGGGGGCTAGATTGGGGATTTTGCTTAGTCCAGGTTCATTTTAACAGCTATATTAAACTGGTTGGAAAAATGAGCAAAGCACACACACCTACAAGGTGTATTAGCCTCAATCCAAAACACTGAGTACAGTTTCCGGCTTCTCTCTGGTTAAATATGCAACGGTCATTTCTAACAGCCTATGTGGACACCAAGCAATCCCAGGAGAGGGCCCCACTCCCCTTCAGCAAACAGCAAGTGATTTACAGCCTCAGTTGTGCATGTTTCCCTATGGGACTGTGTAGAGAGGGATGTGTCCATTCCCTCCACTAAGGTCTCAAATTACACTTAGCTGTGTGCCGTGCAGTGTGTGATATCAAATGCCCACCCTCGGTCTGCTGGGCTGAGAAATGCTGTTCAAATTTTGCACTTTAGAAGGCTGTATAAAAGAGACACGGCAGATTTTAAATAACTCAAATACATATAACAAGGATGAATAAGAGACCACAAAGCTGAGACTTTGTTTGTTGTGTATCAACCACTTTAATATTCTAGACCAGTGATGGTGAACCTTGGCCCCCCAGATGTTTTGGAACTACATTTCCCATGATGCTCAACTACACTGCAGTCCATGAGCATCATTGGAAAATGTAGTTCCAAAACATCTGGGGTGCCAAGGTCCGTCATCACTGTACTAGACCTTGTGTGTTCGTAGGGACTATATGGAGCTACGTGTACAAAATCCACTGTGAACACAGCCATTTAAATAAAACCAATAAGACAGTTTTACACTGTTTTTAATCATTTTCTTTTTTATTTCTATCCTGTGAGGGAGTCGAGTGTAAAATTCAGGGTTGCTTGAAAATCCCACCCTACACAGGAAATACACCCTCTTTCCCCATTTCTCAAAATTCAAAAGACAAAAATAAGAAAACATTACATAGGCTTAATTAATTAGAATAAAATTATTTCTATACTTTTACATTGATACAAACTCATTCATAATGAATGGAATGCTTTCTTTTGATGGTTTTTCTGAGCATCAATCAAAAATATATGTCTTATGTGACATGAAACAGTACTGCAATTCATATATTTCATTCTCAAATGAATAGTAATCTTGTATGTGCTTGAAAAGGTTTTGAATAAAGCCCTAGCTGAAAACAAGGAGTGGAATACTCAAAGTGGCTGGTGGCTCCAATCTACTTATCAAAGTCATCACTAAGGCTGGATTCACACCTATGTGTTTTTATGGCTTTTGGCATGCCAGAACGTGTTCCATAGGAAACCATGGCAAAGCGACTGCAGTGCAAATCTGCAAAATGCTAAAAGCACTAAAAACGCATAGGTGTGAATCCAGCCCAAATGAAGATTTGTCAACAATCCACTTCCCACCTTTAGGAGTTGCCAGTGGCGCAAGTTCCCATTCTTCAATTGCTAATACGACGGCCCGTCACCTAAAGCTATCAAGGTGTGTAGAAAACTTTATACAAAGAAAACACCCAACAAGTTGCTGTGACAGTGATGAATCACAAGGTTAATGACAGTCACTCTATCTAACAGCTATAAATGAGTGCTTTGCCAGTTTTAGTGAAAAACAGAAAATCCTGGTGTATTGCTTTGAATCGTTTTTAGCAAAAAAAGACTGAAACAAAATGTAGTCTTGTCCCAAGTACTTCTGGGTCTTATTTTTAACATACCACTGCATCTGTTAACCAGTGGAAGCCTACTAGACATCCAGGCAGAAAGATCTGCAGGCACTGTACCCCATATTTTAAAATGAAAGCACATGGGACTACTATAGGGCAGGGCATTATACAGCACGCTGGGCTCAACCACTTCAGCTGAAAGCCATTAAAAATAATTTTCCTTTAACCGAGATTAGAAAAATTAAAGAAATCTGTCTACTAAAAGTGCAAGCTGAATGCCATATTTTTGTAAAGGTCAAATACATGGTAAAAAGTAAAATATACAGTTACTACTACTTTTATTTCAGAACACACTTTTCATAGTGCAGCCATTATCAAAGTCCACAGGGACTGTATACAGATCCAAAAGTGTGTGTAATCTTTTCTCCCATACCAGGACCAACAAAAGTAAACAAAACTTTAATTTGTAACTACCAATTGTAACTACGAATGTATGGTTATCCAGGCAGCACTGACTGGCTTTCGGCATTATACTCTTTCTATAATTCCAGAGCATCCTGTGTAAAGAGTGCTAGTGGTACTATTGAAAGACTTTTCAAATTTAAGTGTAGGGAACAAAATCATCTTTCAGAAGGAAATCCGTTACCAGCAAATGGCTGACATCATATCCAAATTATCCCGACAATCCAAAATCCCCCATTTTTTTTTTTTTTAAAACAAACCATTTCATCCCCAAAACTCCAGATACATTTATTGTACACGTTTTTTGATTTTTTTTCTAACTGGAGTTTAAAAAGTAAAACATAGCTTTACCAATATATACAGTTTTTTTTACCTACAGGTAATAGGGAAAAATAAACAAAATTTGCATTTGGGCAAACAGTGTGTCATGAAAATCATCAAGCATCCTGGGAAACACAGGTTATGATCCAACGCGGGTTGTGGTGGTTCTTTTATCTGAGAAGAAACTTTTGAGCAGGAATACCTGTCCAATGCTTACAACTAGAAGAATGAAAGCCTCTCCTACAGACCAATAAGCTACTCTTGTGTTAAGATCTTCTGCTCGGCTGCGTCCTTGTGCCTCCCTTAAACGGAAGTGTGTTTGGTAGTCAATGACCGACTTCAGGGCTTCATGGATTGATACGCATGCAGATTCCATCTGTAGGAAAGAAGTATAAATATGAAGCATCTTAGAAAAAGCTCAAAGTACAAGTAAAAAAAAGAAACACAATAAAGCAAGATTATACAGCAAGGGTGTCCAATCGAATCCCCAAAGAGTTTAGCATGTGGCCCGTGCCCGTCTGTAGGGACACCAGGGATTTCATGCAAACCTAGATTTACAAGCCAAGCAAATGCACGCATGAAGGGATGCCGGGGTCACCGTGTTTGTAATAGCACTGGGCAGCAGGTAAATAAATGCTGCATGGCTGGATCTAGGGGGGTGCTGGAGTGGGCTGCGCACCACCAGATTTTAATTGCACCCCCTCAAAAATGTTTAAGACCACTCATAACAGTTGAAGCAAAAAAAAACACACAAAACTAAAGTAGCCACCACATCTAGCGTGGCAAGCTGCATTATACTACATTTTGTTCTTGTGTTTAGATACCTTTAAGGTTTCCTGTCTTTTGACCCTACAGGAGTATGGAAAATAAAAATTTGTTAACCATCCCCGCATGCCAGCACTAAGCAAACAGGGTAGCTCATAACTAGTTTATTCACTAGAATCCAAATTCAAAATGGACTTGCATAGTGATGTCTCGTCTTTGAAAAGCCCCGACAGGCCACTGTCTGGGAGAACAGTCAAAGTCTAAGGGCCCTTGTAGGTCTATAACTATATGACACTTCCCTGCCACTGTCAATTTACAGATCAGAAAAAAGGACAGACGTCTATGCCATTTATGCAGCAACAGACCCCTTATGCCTACAGCTAACAAAAAAAATAAACACTGATCAAAAAGCTGAATACCCCAATAATGTAGTTTGTATTTCTGACATTAACAAAAACATAATACAAATATTTGACACTACACATGTACAGATTTTGTTCTCACAAAAAAAAAAAAAAAAAAAAAAAACTTATAATAAAGCTTTAGTTTACCTAGGAAAAAAAAGAAATCAGCACATGGGACCAATGCTTCAGTGAGATGTGTTCCTGTCCTTTTGCCAAAATCTTCCTCCTCTGATGCCCCTGCAATCCTCCAGTGCAACGGGGGCAACAGGCACTCATCAAGAGTGCCTGACTTTACCTACCTTTCTGCCCAGCTGCTCCAATCATAGAAGCTGCTGTACTAACAGCTTCTATGAATGGTGCAGCTAGGCAGACATTGACAGGCACTCTTGTTTAGTGCCCATCACAGCTTTCACAGTTCTATTAACCCTCGCTGCACCGGAGAATTACGACAGCAGGGGGGACATTGGAGGAAAGAGATTTCAGTGAAAGGAGGACACAGTAGCACAAGGGACTAATCTCACTGAAGATAAGTATTGTCCCTTGTGCTGATGTTTTTTTTTTAAACAGCATATTATTCTTAGAAGCCATTCATACTCTACCTGAGTCAGTGCAGTTGCTCTGTTCTCACTGGGGAACAGTGGAGGATCTTCTCCAACTTGGAAATCAAAGTAGACGGTCTTGTGGGTGAACGTGGAAAACTCATTGCTGAAACAGAACTTGTATGTTCCATTGCGGGTGGCTGTGAAGGTGAAGCTGTCGTACTGCTTCTTCATCTCTTTGTACAACACTATGCCATCAGGGTCTTCTAGCCGGCAATCCACATCATAATGACCACCTGTAATCACCTGATATAAATTTAAGAAAAAAAAAAAAAAGTCAGAAAGACACTAAGGATTCACAACAGGTCCTCAACGTTAAGGGTCTGTGGTAATGGGCAAACAGAGCATTCTATTAGCTTCATGACATTTGAAATTGAGATAGGTTTGAAATCCTTCTGGGAATAAAACTGTTTTTCAAAGTAATAAACAGGTTATACTTACCTGTGATGTTCAATGGTATTGCACAAAGCAGCCACTGACCTTTTCTGGGGACTCCCGCTGGCTCCTCCTCTGTGTTTGCTCCCATAGCAAGTAGGGATCGACCGATTATACCCCCCCTTTCGCCGATCGCCTGGGCTCTCCCATGCCACCAGGAGGCCAGAGCAACCAGCCAGCACATCCGCCGGCTGGCCGAAGACCTGACCAAAGCCGATGCTTCATTCATGTCTCGGATCTAGAAACCTGGAAACAATGTCATGACATCACTTCCCGAATTACCTGCATCTTAAAGGCCCCAGTTTAAAAAAATATTTATAAATTATTCAAAATGTCTATCTTGACGTTTTGAATACTTTCAAGTGCAGAGGAGGGGTTTGGGGACTTATAGACCCACGATCCCTCCATAAAAAGTACCTGCTTATTATGGTCACAAGTGAGGTTTACATTCCTTGTGACAGCAATAACCCTGATAAAAAAAATTTATTATATTGCTGCGAAAAACAAAAAGAAAGGGGATGAATCATTTATATTTAGCAGTCGATAACGGAAGTTGACCAGTCCACAACCGAAAAAAAAAAAATGTCAAAGTGGATTACCAAACTGGGAAAGTACTAAGCGGTTGTTGACAAACTAGGCTGGTCCTGGAATGTATGATAAGATAATATCACACCTTATAGCTGAAATGCAAAGACTGCATGGCAGAAATTATTTTCTATATTCAACTTGATCAGTTTGGAAAAGAACCCTGTACTTCTTTGGTAACTGAGTGCAGGCATTATCAAACATAAATAGTAAAGAATAGCTTTGTAATAGTTTGCCATAACCAGTTTGACAGGTTGGCGGCTGTGCGAGGAGAGATCATCAAATGAAGCAAAGTAGAGTGTGTGTTCAGCAAAATTAAGCCAACATGCAAGCCAGGTGATTGAATGGCAAATAGATCAGCAGAGCTGTAAAAATCACATAAATCAACATTTGTTAGACCTAATGTACTAATAATTGGTCCATGTATGCAAAATATTTCTAGGCAAGCCACAATTCAAATAGCCAAAAACAATTAAAAGCTAGGGTCATACCTTCAATCACAGAGTCCAATTTGCTGTGTTAAAACAGAGAGGAAATCTGAAAAACTGCAGGTCTGCGTTTCATAAACGGCCCATAAAATACAAGCCACTATGTGTGGACTAACCTAGAATGCAAATAGCGATCCACTCAAATCTCCACCTAACAACTACCAGAAAAGTTCATAAATGCGAATAGCCTATTTTTGTCAAAGATTAGGTTGCCAACCTAACCAACCATATATTGGTTCTAGCAGCTTAATCACATAACCAGATTATATTACACTCACATCAATAACAAAACGTATTACTGTTCATAGAAGGGCACTTCCTTTTACACCACGGCCTCCGAAACAACTAAGGCCCCTTCCACACAGGGACAGCTCTGCTTACAGCGGTGTGCCAGCTCAGCGGGAGGTCTCTCCGTTGAGAAGGCGGATGACAGGTCCCTCTCTGCTCACTGAGCGGGGAGGGGCTTGTCCAGCGCCGCTGTATCCTATGGAGAGATTGGACAAAAACGGACAGCATGTCTGTTATCAGATCTCACCCGATCCGCCACGGATGGCGACGGAGCGCCATCCGTTATCCGTCTGATTTTAGCAGAAAGGATGTCAGCGGACATGTCACCGCTGACATCCGACGCTCCATAGAGATGTATGAAGCGGCCGTTCAGGTCTGCCGAAAAAACTGACAGGCAGGCCTGAGCGGTCCGACCATGTGAAAGGGGCCTAAATGTGCATTTTCTTTTAAACTATTGTAATTGTATGCTTTCCAACACTGGTTATAAGATTTATTCTGTGGTAGTTTTGTTGTGATCCTTGTCCCTGAATAACACGACATACAAAGAACAAATCATGTGTCTTCTATCACGCTGAATGAAACAAACAGCTTAATGCATAACCAAAGAAAGCCTGGGAGAATATACAATGCCAACAACTGTAGAATGACAGCCACAAGCTAACTTGCCACATGGTATATAAAAAAAAAAAAGATTAATTGTATAAAGAACTGATGTAAAGAACTTGTCATGTTCTCACAAATGTGTAGAGCAATGTTTCTCAACTCCAGTCCTCAAGGCGCCCCAACAGGTCATGTTTTTAGGATTTTCCTCAGATGAAACGGCCGTGGTAATTACTAAGGCAGTGAAACTGATCAATTCACCTGTGCAAAATAATGGAAAGCTTGAAAACATGACCTGTTGGGGCGCCTTGAGGACTGGATTTGAGAAACACTGGTGTAGAGTACATAGCATCCTGTGCGCTCTGTAGACAGACACCACGTGATGCGTCTTCATGCTTATTTCCTTTCCCTCAAGTAGGCTGGAAACATCCAGTTATATGTATGAAACCTTGGGCCAAGGATGACTGGCCCCATCTATGTATTTAGGTTATTTATAGTGCATCTTAATGTTTACCCATCTTGGCCCCAGAGGCAGCATAATGTCAATTCTTCCAATAGCCAGCCAACAGGCAGAAGATGCTGCTATTATGGACTGGGCTCACACTAGGTGCTGTGTACTATATAGGTTAAATGTGAAACCGATATAAAGATCTATGTAATGTATATACCATTACCAGGGAACTAAATGTCACAGGTTATATGTCATTTGACCAGAACTAAAGGCACCCCTGTTAAATTGTCAGGGTTCTGTGATGTAAACAAAAATAAGACAAATAAATAAAATAACATTTATGTGACCTATAAACTGTACAACTCAGTTGAACAACAAACTGAAATCTTTTAGGTGGAGGGAAGTACCGGTAAATTTTTTTAAATAAAATAATAATATGGTTGCACAAATGTGCATACCCTTAAATACTTTGTTGAAGCACCTTTTGATTTGATAACAGCACTCAGTCTTTTTGTGTATGAGTCTATCAGCATGGCACATCTTGACTTTGCAATATCTGTCCTCGTCTTTGCACAAACACTAAATCTGTCAGATTATGAGGGCAACTCCTGTTCACAGCCCTCTTCATATCAACCCACAGATTTTCAATTGGATTCAGGTCTGGGCTCTGGCTGAGCGATTCCAAAACATTCTTCTTCTTCTGGCGAAGCCATTCCTTTGTTGATTTGGATGTATACTTTGGGTCGTTTATTTTCAGCTTTCTAGCCGAAGCCTGAAGGTTTTGTGCCAATATTGACTGGTATTTGGAACTGTTCATATTTCCCTCTATTTTTACCAAGGCCTGTGTTCCAGCTGAAGGAATACAGCCCCAAAGCATGATGCCACCACCATGCTTCACAGTGGGTATGGTGTTCTTTTGGTTATGTGCAGTGTTGTTTTTACACCAAACATATCTTTTGGACTTCTGGCCTAAAATGTTTAACCACTTCAATACCAGGTACTCCCCCCCCCCCCCCCCCTTCGTGCCCAGGACAATTTTTTAGCTTTCATCGCTGTTGCACTTTGAATGACAACTGCGCGGTCATGCAACACTGTATCCAAACTACATTTTTATTATTTTATTCCCACAAATAGAGCTTTCTTTTGGTGGTATTTGATCACCTTTGCTGTCTTTACTTTTTGCGCTATAAACGAAAAAAGACAGACAGACAATTAAAAAAAAAAAAAAAAAAAAAAAAAAAAAAAACTGATGGGCGGCACTGATGAGGAGCTACTGACAGGAATTAGAGTGGCACTGATTGACACTGACATGTATTTATTATGGGGACAGGATGGCAGCTTATGGGCACATTTTGATGGGGACTGTGCTGATAATCAATGTGCTGATTATCAGCACAGACCGCCCCCCCCCCCCCCCCCCCGACAGGGAGAGACACCGATTGGCTCTCCCCATCAGCTTGAACCGAGGAATGCACTTCCTGGTTCATGCGATGATCAGCTGTAATTGGTCACAGCTCATCACATGGTAAGAAGCCTCTGTCAAAGGCTCCATAGCACAATCTGCATTGTGGTGTGTCAGACTGACACAGAGCACCTCTGATCGCCGTGCTGCACACCCCAGTGAGCCGGCTGCATTATCCTGATCACGTCCGGTCAGGATAACACAACCACTTTGCCGCCGTCATTCTGTTATATGGCAGGCGGCAAGTGGTTAACCTTGGTTTCATCAAACCATAACACATTTTCCCACATGCTTTTGGGATACTTCAGATGTGTTTTTGCAAAATTTAGCCAGGCTTGGATTTTTTTTTCTTCGTAATAAAAAGGAATTCCGTCCTTCCACTTTACCCCATAGAACAGACATATGACGAATAATTATACCATTCACCGCGTTCCATGATATATCTAATGCCTTAGACATTCTTTTGTACCCTTCTCCTGACTGATACCTTTTACAATGAGATCCCTCTGATGCTTTGGAAGCTCTCTGCAGACCATGGCTTTTGCTGTAAGATGCGACTAAGAAAACGTCAAAAAATACCTACTAGAACAGCTAAACTTTATTTGGTGTTAATCAGAGGCATTTTAAATGATATCAGGTGTGTACGGACTCCTATTTAACAAAAGTTTGAATGTGATTGTTTAATTCTGAACACAGCTACATCCCCAGTTATAAAAGAGTGTGTGCGCACACACATTATTTTAACTTACCCCCTAAAAGGATTTCAGGAGTTTGTTTTTTAATTGAGTAGTTCACAAAAGTAATAGGTCACATTAAAGGTGAAAAATGATTTATCTTTGTCTTATTTTTGTTTACATCACAGAAACCTGACATTTTAACATTTTATATTCATTGTTCTTCTACCTACTAAATGGAAAAGAGAGCATGTGTCATTATCCATTAAAAATTCAGGTGAAGCATCGCTCCGCTATAAAAATCTGAAGCGAACATAGCAGCAGCACTTTCTGGATGGTCACCTTCCTTGCTGAGTCTGAGCTTCCCATGCTTTCCCATTGCCCACTGTAGCTGGGTTCACTGGCGGCAGGAGCTGGAACATGTTAAATGCTAAATACGGTGGAACATGTTCCAAAAAGACAGAGATGTCTTTTAATCATAACCGGTAAAAAAAATAAAGAGAATTTGGAAGTCTTCCTACCTGGAATTCTAGTGTACACTTGGTTCCCTGAGTAATATCTTCATAGAAGCACTGCTTGGCATTATCAGGCAGTTCAAAGGTGATTTCTGATGCAGTGGCACATCCTAGAGCAAGCAGAAGTAGTGACAGCAAAGACCTCCAACTGGATTTGTACAAACAATGCAGCATCTTCAGGTTTTACTGGCCACTACCACAACAACAATCTCCTTCTGCAAAAGAAAGAATACAAAACAGTAAGTCAGTTTCTTAATTATTGGCATGATTTATGATAGAAATACTAAAGAGTTATGTCTTTCTCTGTAAGCTCCAACAAATCCAATTGACAGCACTTTACAGCAGGGTGGATAAAAATCAATGATTTAAAAATAATCAGATTTGTTTTGCAAATCTATGTACACTACAAACTGTACGACTGAATCGGTCCTGATATCGCTGGTTTTTAATATTTCCAAACAAAATGGTTTCCTAACTACAGGCAAGAATGAGTCCTTACATTTAAAGAGCACTTGTCATGTCATATGCATTATTGCAGCGCCCGTTAGTGGGCATCCACTCACCTGCTGCCGCCACATCCCTTACCTTGTGTCACTGCCACATCACCAGCCGTCCCATTAAAGTGAATGGGAGTGTCGATGAGTCAACAGCGGGTCAAAGGACCTGCTGTGGGACAGAACGGACAGTTGCTTTTTAAAAAGCTACCCTGCGTTACAGTACACTACACTATGATCACAGTGAGATTGCGCTCTACTGAATCATGTACATCCACACAGAGGAGTTGATTTACTAAAACTGGAGAGTGGAAAATCTGGTGCCGCTGTACATAGAAACCAATCAGCTTCCAGGCGTTTTGGTCAAAGCCTAACTGAACAAGTTGAATTTGGAAGCCGATTGGCTGCAGGGCACAGCTGCACTCTCCAGTTTTAGTAAATCATCCCCATAGAGTGTCATTTGTGAGCTCAGAACTCTAGTGACCTAGGGTCATTTGCCATCAGCTCAGGACTCTAGTGGCCCAGGGCCATCACAGAACCTGACCATTAGCAGATAAACTCTACCTTCTTCTCTACGGCCAAATATTAGTTTTAAGGCAGTTTTACCTGATAGGCTAGTTTGACTTGATTTCAACAATGTTTGCAATTAGCTTACAGCCTGGGGGATATTGGATGGCGACTAGCATCTGATGATTCTCACAAAGATTGTTCTCGGTGACTGATGCTCTTCAATATTGTTCACACAAATGTCTCCATCACAGCAGTCACTATCAAGTCAAAGACATCTACTCCAAAAGATGCAACAGGAAAACTATGTGTCTGCTGGCAGAAAAACATCACTGGTCACAGCATGGCAACTCCTAGGAAGGTGTGCTGTTTAAAAAAAACCTACCTATGAGCAACTGCAATCTTCAGATGGACACACATTAAACATCTGTATGATCTTCTATTGGATGATCCCAAAACTAGTGCAAAGGTTGATAAACTCAATCTATTGATTGTACATCCAGCCAGGTAAGCTGTTTAACAGCTGTTTTTAGTAAATCTAAAGCCAGCCATAGACAGTTTGAACCTGAATTCAAACAATGTATGGGCAGGTTGTAATGTACCCAAGTTGATCGACTTATCAAATTGGGTACAACCAGTCTGGCAGATTTCACATTCCATTATTGCTAGTGGCTATTATAGCCGCTATCAGTAATCACTGTGCCCAGAAGGACTGCTTTCCGTACTTTCTTTAAGGGAAAGACAGGGAACAGTGGTATCCACTGCCTTGTCTATGCATTGGGCAAGGCTGCCCAGCATAACCCAATGTATGTGGTGTTAACGGGCCCTGAATGAGATTCTTAAGACCGATGGAATTGTTTGAATTTTACTGAATGAAAGGTTATGCCTATTATAACCCTGGTCTAAAAAAAAAAAAAAAAAAAAGATAAATGTCATTGCCAACTGCATTCTGGAAAGCATGTATTTGTGTGTATGGTGGCATGTTATGCTGAGATAGCCCATTCATTGTTTATCAAGTTGTCCATTTGCCTCATATACAAAGAATCTTGCCTGCACAATTTTTACAATGATGGTCACCATATACACATTATGATTGGACCATACAATCAACTTTTCATTTACCAAAATTATGTAGTATGAGGACCTACCTAATCTAGCCAATCAATGTGTAGCCAATCAGGCAGGTCTTCTACCACGTGGTTGCTGGTAGATCTAAAAGAGATTGGATAATCGGAGTGTAATATGTGTGATAAGCTTAAAGCAGAGTTCCGCCGAAAAAATAAAATAAAATCAGCAGCTACAAAAAGTGTAGCTGCTGACTTTAAATATTCAGACATTCACCTGTCCCATGGTCCAGCAATGTGGGCGTACAGCATTTACTGTGGGCACACAGTCGGGTATGCACTGCGCATACGCAAGCCGATTGTAGGGAGAGAGATGAACTTCCTTTCAGCACTGCAGAGCCCCGGGAGGGTATCTGCCCACTCCCCCCCCCCCCCCCAGAAATGACCTGTCAAATGTGGCATGTCAGGGGGTCACCGTCACTTAAAGCAGAAGTTCCATCTTTGAGTGGAACTCTGCTTTAAGAATGAATTGCAACACACAACAATTCAGAATAGCATGCTGTGTATGTGACCCCAATCTTTGTGGTGTAAATGAGCCCCTAGAGAGGAAATGGTCTTGTGCCCTTAGACGCATATAACGTCTTATTATTTTCACTGCACTCCAAATGTTTTACAGCCTCATTCAGGTTTTTGCACTGTAAACGCAGAAAAAAGGCTTCGGAGAATTGTGCATTTGCATGCTTTGGGAAGTTTTAACTGGACATACCAGACTTCTGTTTTTCCTACATACAATTAAACTGACTGCAGCGGAATCCACATAATAGCGATGTATGAATGGTGCCATTGAGAATCTTTAGATGCACATAAAAGCTTTCTAAATGCATTTAACCTCATCTGATTGCATTTGCCCGTGTAAATGAGGCCAAACACAAGCAGTGTGTATAGGGGGCCACTCACCCACTGCATGTCTGTCAAATTAGGATGAGCAACTGTCTGTGCAGCCGCTGCATCCCCATTTGGTTAGCCTAGATAAAGAGATAGATAGTCTCCATCTACAAGAAGACATGCAAATCGCATGCGTTCGCGCACCAGTAGCCAAAATGTGCCCCTTTTAACAGACAAGCAGGTATGCCTCACCCACATATCAGAAAATGCAGTGTGTTTTCTGGTACACAAACCACATTGTGCCAGTACCTTTTCCCCGCAGGTACAGCAGCCAAGTCAAATGAATGGACTGCTGTGCCTACGCAAATGCACATAACGCAGAGATGCGAACCTCGCCCAACATGGACTGTCTACATGCAGCACCTGGGGACTTTAGCCACAAATTGGCCTCTTCATGGTCTACAGGCTTCAGCGCCTGTGTGAATAAGACCCGAATCCTTCCAAATAAGACCATTTGCACACAGGGCCATTCCGCTGCAGTGCAGGAGGGACAGGTGCATTGTCCAGCCCAGTTGCAGGCAGCCTATTAAAGTCTATGGCGGACTGTGGCTGGAAATTGTACCACCATGTCTGTTCTGTGACAAGCATAGCCCACAACACTAGTACCACTCAGCACAGCATTCTGCCATAGACTCTGACAGGTGTCTGCAGCGGGCCTGGACTATGCGCCTGTCCCCTTCCCGGGCGCATCCCGCCTGTCCCCCCCCCCCCGGGCACAACACACCTGTCCCCTTACCGGGCGCAACACGCCTGTCCCCTTACCGGGCGCAACACGCCTGTCCCCTTAACGGGCGCAACACGCCTGCCCCCCCCACAACACACCTGTCCCCTTACCGGGCGCAACACGCCTGTCCCCTTACCGGGCGCAACACGCCTGTCCCCTTACCGGGCGCAACACGCCTGTCCCCTTACCGGGCGCAACACGCCTGTCCCCTTACCGGGCGCAACACGCCTGTCCCCTTACCGGGCGCAACACGCCTGTCCCCTTACCGGGCGCAACACGCCTGTCCCCTTACCGGGCGCAACACGCCTGTCCCCTTACCGGGCGCAACACGCCTGTCCCCTTACCGGGCGCAACACGCCTGTCCCCTTACCGGGCGCAACACGCCTGTCCCCTTACCGGGCGCAACACGCCTGTCCCCTTATCGGGCGCAACACGCCTGTCCCCCCCCCCCCCCCCCACAACACACCTGTCCCCTTACCGGGCGCAACACGCCTGTCCCCCTACCGGGCGCAACACGCCTGTCCCCCTACCGGGCGCAACACGCCTGTCCCCCTACCGGGCGCAACACGCCTGTCCCCCTACCGGGCGCAACACGCCTGTCCCCTTACCGGGCGCAACACGCCTGTCCCCTTACCGGGCGCAACACACCTGTCCCCCTTACCGGGCGCAACACACCTGTCCCCTTACCGGGCGCAACACGCCTGTCCCCTTACCGGGCGCAACACGCCTGTCCCCTTACCGGGCGCAACACGCCTGTCCCCCCCCCCCCCACAACACACCTGTCCCCTTACCGGGCGCAACACGCCTGTCCCCCTACCGGGCGCAACACGCCTGTCCCCCCCCCCACAACACACCTGTCCCTTACCGGGCGCAACACGCCTGTCCCCTACCGGGCGCAACACGCCTGTCCCCTTACCGGGCGCAACACACCTGTCCCCTTACCGGGCGCAACACACCTGTCCCCTTACCGGGCGCAACACACCTGTCCCCTTACCGGGCGCAACACGCCTGTCCCCTTACCGGGCGCAACACGCCTGTCCCCTTACCGGGCGCAAATTCCCAAACCAATAATATTTATATTACATGGGCCCCCTACTTCTGAGCATGTTTATAAAACAAACAAAAAACACACCTTACTATACAAAATCATGATAAAGAGAATCAAAGGTAGTATGCAGCAGATGATCCATGACACAACACAGGATCGATGAATGGGAGCGGAACAAAGAGAAAGTGGAGGAGACTAAATAAAATGGCTGATCAGAGCTACAATGGGTTGCCAAATTAAGATGAGGTGGTGACATGGAGTGACAATGACCCAATGCCATCATAAGTGTACAGCAGCCACACCAAACATGGCACTGACCAGTATCTTCCCCCATTTTAATCCTGTATGTACCGCTCCCCATTTACAGCCCTGTGTCCTGACCCTGCACTATGCTAGGACCCCCCTATACACCTGCAGTAGAAGCCGGTGACAGCTCAGCCCCCCCGGTGTCACTCACCCGGTACAGTCCCGGATATACTCAGTCAGAGAACGTCCTGTAAGCGTGGCAGAGGAGGAGAGTGACTGGGGCGACGGAGTCTTGGAAGCGGAAACCGGCAAACGCTGACCCGGAAGCGCTCTTGCTCAGTGCATACGTGTTTGTCAGATAGGAGGAGGAGGAATGAGAGAGAGGAGGAGGGAGAGATGAGAGAGATGAGTGTGTCCTCCGTAGTGGGGAGGGTGTGTGTTGCCATATTCTGCTCCCTATCGGTGCTCTTCTTGCTCATCACTTTCTTCACTTCCTCATTGATGTGTATAAGAGGAACTGTGTGTTCTGTCAGCACTTCCAACCATACAGTTCCACATAGATCTCACACAAGATACAAATCACTCCGTTGTCCCTTAGATGTAAGGATAAATGTACCGTGGAAGTTGTTTTAGGCTCCATGCACTCTAGATGCTCAAAAAACTCTAGATAAAATAATAAGATTTTGCGTTTTTTCAACATTTTCCATAAGGAGGGGGCGGCTGCCGATGTCCTTAACGACCAGTGAATAGCTGGTTGTTAAGGAGTGGCCCGCGTCCTTAACAATGGATGACTCATCAGCTGTTAGCAATAGGTGTTCTGTCGATATGTGCCCGCCGTCGAAAAGTGCTCACGCATGAAAGGGCACTCTAACAAAGTTGTCAATCAAAAAACACAGGCACTTCCAGCGCTAACAGTCTTCCAAGGTGTGACCTAACAGATATCAGATAAAATGGTGGTGTAAAAGGTATATATGGTATCCTAAAGCTAGGTGAATGCTGCCTTCCTCAGAGGGGGTAATCCGAAAGGAACTACAAGAAAAACAGAAATGGAAGACGCGCACACCTAGTGCAATAATTAAATGATAAAACATTTTTATATAAAAGTGGGTACTCACAAAAATGCAACTGACAAAAGGCCACAAACACAGTGCATGGACGTGTTTCGGGAGCGCACCCCTTGCTCAGAGCTAGGCACCTAGCCCTGAGGAAGGAGGTGCGCCCCCAAAACGCGTTTGCTGTACCTTGTGTTCTGTGCATATCAAACCACATCACTTCCTTTCACATGGAATCAGCTGTTGCAAAAACCACATGTACTGCGTCATCTGCGCATGCGCAGTGCATCATCGCTGACGTCAGGACACTGCATGTTAAATTCGTCGACCGACGGACATCTTGCTACACCCTTCACCCCGCACTCGGCCATACTAAGTCATTCCACACTTATTTTTAACAATAAACTCAGCGAAACCGAATTTAGAAGTCTATGACACTGTTTTGATGTTGAATTTTAAAAGCTGCGGATATCTTGCAGATCTGACAGGTTTGCTAATCTGACCGAACAGCGCTGCTTTTAAAATTCAACATGAAAAGAGTGTGATGGATTTGAATATACAGTATTTCAATATATAACCTCAGTTTAGTGCTAAAAATAAGTGTAAAATGCAAGACTTATGGGGGTGTAAAAAAATGTCCGCTGCCACCTTCTGACTACAGGCTTAGTATGGCCAAGTGCGCATGGTTTACTGCAACAGCTGATTCCACGTCACAGGAAGTGACGTGGTTCGATATTCTGCCGGGTTTGACTATTTGTCAGAACACTATCCCCCCCCCCCCCAAATCCATACCAGGCCATTTCAGGTCTGGTATAGATTTTAAGGGGAATTCCACACCAGAAAAGGTAAGGACAAGGTAGTGCTCCTGAACCGTTTCATGCCCTCAACATGGGGAGGGTGCTTTGGGTTAGGGGGCTGCCAACCCCCAAAAAACACCTTGTCCCAGTGTTGATGAGGACAAGGGCCTCTTCCCCACAACCCTGGTCGGTGGATGTGGGGACCTGAAGGCAGGGGGCTTATTGGAATCTGGAAGCCCCTTTAACAAGGGGGTTCCCAGATCCCACCCACGTGAATGAGTATGGGGTACATTGTACTCCTACTTATTCACCAAAAAAGGAATAAAAACACAGAAACAGTTTTTGACAATTCCTTTATAAAAAAACAATATCCCCATTAAAGATCCACCGTCAATCACAATGCCCCCCGCCGACCCGAAAAAAAAAAAGCTCCGTTCCTGTCCGCTTGCTCCGCCACCTGACAGTTCTTAATCAGCTAAGGGACGGGGCCATTCATAGATGTCATCTGGTGGCACTACCCCCTTGTGACGTCACTGAGCCAGCATGCACTGGTCAATGACGTCACAAGGGGGCGGTGCCACCAGCAGTGATCTGTTATTCAGGACGCGGTGGCCAGCTTCCTGGTCTGCTCATTGACAACTAGCTGTACACTAGTTGTTAAGGACACTGACGGGCTGCTGTCTAAGAAAAAAAAAACACTGGAAACCGGTGCTTAGCAGAGGTTAACAGCGTTTAGGAGAATTAAGTGGTTTTTTTTTTTCAAATGAAAAAAATGCTACAATTTTTTTTTTCTGCTCCTAGATGCTCAATAGCCTTAAATAGTGTGCATGGGCACGTAAGATAACACTGTTTGGCCTCTTGCACATGATACTCCTGTTTGAGCATCTATTTTTTCAGCCATTTTTTTTTTGTATGTATTTACGTGTATTTTCACACATATGAGTTAGTTATATCTCATCCAGCCTGATTTTTACAGCCTCTTTACCTCGTAATAGGTGCCTATTTTTCATTTTGTTTGTTTATATTTGCTAAACACTAAAGCCTCGTACACACGCTCGGCAAGAACCAGCAAGAAAACTGCTGGCAGAGCTTTCTTGCTGTATAAACCGAGCGTGTGTATAATGCTTTCAGGTTTCTTATCTGGAAATCTGGCCAGAATCTCGATGAGAAAAATAGAGATCCTGCTCTCTATTTTCTCGTCGAGATTCTTGTCGGCCTGTTTCCCGACAAGAAACCCGAGAGTGTGTATACTTACCTGTCGCCATGGAAACCTGTGCATGCTCGAAATGACCTTGACGCATGCGCAGTAGCTTCCACGGCATAGGCAGGGTGAAGCAAGATGGCGGCGATGGCATTGAATGTGACAAGCGCATGCTCGTCGTACGCAATGATGTCACTGCGTTCTTGCCTTTCAAGGAAAGGACTGTGTGTACACTCGGGTGGCAAAAGATTCTTGCCAAGAATCTTGTCAGGAAAAACAATGTTTTTTTTTCCTGACGAGATTCTGGCCGTGTGTACGAGCCGAGGGTTAACGCAGAGTGGTTTCATTCTCATCACACAGGACTTGTTTCAGCAGCAGGATTTATACTAACTACAATACACAATTTTTGTGTTGTTTTACTGGCCAATTTTTGAGCTCTCTTTACTAGTGTTGCTCACGAATATTCGCATTGCGAATATTCGTAACGAATATTGCATATTCGAGTATTCGCGAATAAATCGAATATCGCGGTGAATATTCGCTATTGCGAATATTCGTATTTTTTCAAATTTATTTTTAAAACAGATCACATCCTAGTGATCTCCATCGACATCTAAAAGCATTGCTGGTATGATTAGAGACCCTGGGCCGAGTAACTGAGACGATCCTTTTATGTTGCCGAATATTCGCAATGCGAATATTCGGATTACGAATATTCGCGAATACTTTCTCTGCCCTTCTGTGTTTTGTGTATAAAAAAAACAAAAACAAAAAAAATTAGCTTTAGTTTAGTCATATACGTTTGTGTAAGTAGAGTTAGTGTTTAGTGCATATTAGTTTAGTAATCCAGGAAATGATCTCCGTTTTCGCGTGTTGACGAGAATTTCGCAATCAATTTCGCATTCGCATTAGCGAAATTTCGCATTAGCGAAATTTCACATTCGCATTAGCGAAATTTCGCAAAATTTTTTTTTTGATAAAATATCACGAATATTCGATATTAACGAATATTTCACGAATATTCTTGTATATATTCGTGAAATATCGCGAAATCGAATATGGCGTATTCCGCTCAACACTACTCTTTACATCCAAAATGAACAAGTGGACAATAATGCTGTTCATTGTATCCATAGCTAATTAGTAGCTACCTGTGTGTTTTTGGTTTGAATGAATGTGGGGTTGGTGTCCGTGATATGATAACGTTATAATTTCTTACAATGTATGGTGGAGGTTTCGTTTTTTAACTTTTATACGGTGGAATTATTTCAAAAAAGTAATTAATATTTTTGCTATAACCAGCTTTGTTCCTCTCTGACGAATCCTGTTTGGGCTATACGCCCTCTCTTCCCCCTTTTTTTTCATATGCATTACCCCGATTCAGAGGAACACACCTTTATGGAACTTTGAATTACAATTTCTAGGTGCATGGTTTTTTATTTGGGTAGTAAAGGAATTGATCTCTGATATTACTGTTAGACCCCTTTCACACTGAAGCATTTTTACAGCGTTTTAGCGTTAAAAATAGTGCTTATAAAATGCTCATAAAACGCTCTCCATGCATCTCAATGGACCTTTTCACACTGAGTTCTGCAAGCAGCATCTTTGGAGCAGCTTTTGAGCGCTGAAAAAACGTTCCAAAAATGCCCCTCTCCATTGAAATGAATTGAAAGCGCTGTAAAAACGCCTTACCTTTTCACACTAAGGCGTTGAACTGGCGAGGTGTTGAGAAAAGTCCTGCAAGCAGCATCTTTGGAGCAGCTTTCGAGCGCTGAAAATAACGCTCCAAAAACGCCCCTCTCCATTGAAATGAATTGAAAAGCGCTGTAAAAACGACTTACCCTTTCACACCGAGGCACTGCAAAAACGCCCTAAAACTTTAGGGTCTTTACCAACACATTGGGATTGCAGATAAGGCTTTACTCGAATAACGCTGTAATAACGCTCGAATAACGCTGTAAAAACGCTTGAATAATGCTCGAAAAACGCCACAGTGTGAAAAGGGCCTTATACATCACTATTCTTTCTACCCAAATTTATATATTAGAGTGATACTTCCTGACAACCCCCCCCCCTTTTCACTATGCTTTATGTGGGATTTTGTTATTATCCCTTCTTGTCAGAAGATCACTCTACCACCCGCTATTACGAGTGCTTTGATACCTCTATCCATCCTTCTTTAACTTATTATAGAGCAGTTGGTATATCACTGTGGTGTTTTTTTTATACATAATTTCTTTGGTAATTAATTTAATATTATTTTGGCCTATATTATTATCTATGGCCTATTTACTGGATGAAAAAAAATATCAATACAAGAATCTGCGGATGATTCTTTAAAAAAACAATTTAACATTCATAAAAAAACTGACAATTAGATACTTAAATAGGAAATGGGATATTTCATCCTTAAAATCCCATATCGAACAAAAAATCATCTCCAGAGGACTTAGGACTTAGGGAGAAAGTTATCCCGGTGATCTGCTGATATGGTTGCGCAGGCGCAATCCGAGCTGACGTAAATCACCGAACCGGATCAGCTGTAGCAACAGGTCCAGGAGCGATGTGGAATTCGCTGAAAGTGGCCAGTAGGCCTCACGCCCTTGCTTTGCTCGGACGGCTCGCTGCGGTCGCTCAGCCTCCTGGCTCTTTTTTTTAACATCCTCCAAGTCCACGGGGATGTTAAGGAATGAGCCTGGATGACGCGCATGCGCCGTGTACAGCTGATTAAGTTCGGAGATTTCCGTGGGCTTCGTCTGTCAAGCAGGGAACCATATCGATAGGGAAACCAGCTTGACAAGACACCAGCAGCACATTTACATACACCAAGATTTCTCGATGCTTTGTAAAAAAGCTGCCTGAAAAGAGGAGTTGATCTCATGCGACTTTTGGTATCACTACTTAAAGGAAAATTCAGTCTCTGATTTTGATTCAGGTTTGGAACCTTCTGCACAAATTTGTAGATCTGCCAATCTGTCTATTAAATCTGTAACTATGCCCCCACTTTCCAAGTATAAGTGGATCAGTCAGGTTAAACATCATCTTTCCAAAATTAATTGGACGCGGAAGGGGATTTATAACCTCACTAAAAAGAAGGAGGGCGCCATCTTTTGCCTGTCTTCATTTGGGACTGTGGGAAGAATAGGGGTCACCTCTGTACCTCAGCCACTGTAAATTGTGGCTGAGGTACATAGACGACATGCTCATGGTGTGGGGGGGCTCCAGCCATGAGCTACATCGTTTCATGGACAAACTAAACACTAACACTGATCTTTATAATAGATTAAGGGAAAGGGGATATTTACACAAAACAATCAGAAAGGCTAAGAAAAGGGCTACCATGATGGATAGAAAAAAGCTTCTTAATACCTCCCCCTCTCAAAAAATAAATAAAAAAACAACAAGGCCCCATAAGAATCATTACAAAATATGGTTCTCAATGGGACCAGGTGAAAGGTATTCTCAACAAACATTGGCACATCCTTTCTAATGCGCCAATTCTGGGAGACTTTATATGAGATAGCCAGCCCCCTCCTAACTGCAAGAAGATCACAAAATCTGGGCAATGTACTTGAATAAAAATTGGTTTACTGATTTACCACCACTTAAAGGCATGTTTGCCTGTGGTAAATGTTCCATTTGCAAATATGTGGACAAAACAGACGTGTTCACTGGTTCTGATGGTCAAAAGCAATAAAAGATTCTTGATTTTATCAACTACTCTACCACGCGGGGGAAATATATGATCACCTGTCCCTATGGAGAAATCTATATAGGTAAAACTAAGAGACAGCTGAAAATCAGAATCAGCGAACACGTCCAGATCATAGTCAAGAAGGATGATGAACGCATAGTAGCATTACATTGCTTGAACTTTTATGGGGGCGATCCGCAAGGTCTCCATGTCAAGGTTATCTATAGATTGAATTTAACACTTAAGAGAGGCGATTTTGATAAGATCCTTCTTCAGAAGGAAAAGATGTGGAACTTTCTCTTAAATACATTACAGCCCTAAAGTCATTTCTTACAATGTATGGTGGAGGTATCGTTTTGTTTAATTTTATACGGTGGAATAAAAAAAAGTAATTAATATTTTTGCTATAACCAGCTTTGTTCTTCTCTGATGAATCCTGTCTGGGCTATCCGCCCTCTCTTCCCCCCTTTTTTTCCATAACATCAATTGTATGCAAGCTCTTGGAAGGGATGATAAGGGACTATATACAAGATTTTAGTAATGAGAATGGTATCATTAGCAGTAATCAGCATAGATTCATGAAGAATCGTTCCTGCCGAATCAATCTATTAATCTTCTATGAGGAGGTGAGCTGCCATCTAGATAAAGGAAGGCCCATAGACATGGTGTATCTGGATTTTGCAAAGGCATTTGATATAGTTCCCCATAAAGTTTACTGTACAAAGGGCTTAGGGTTGATATGGGAAAAACCTCCGGGTATTTGGGAGTGATGGGAACCCACCAGATCTCAGAAAATAGGGCACCTAGTTGCTGTGGGCAACATAGCCAGCCTGAGAGAAGTCAAACTGTTGCCTGTAGCAATCAGTCAGGTCTTAGTAAACAGGGCATCTGGGTGCTATGGGCAACATAACCAGGTCTCTTGGCCTGATTTGAGAGAAGTAAAATGTTTGCCCTTGGAAACCAATCAGATCTCAAGAAACAGGGCATCTGGTTGCTGGGTCCTATGTGTGGGAAGCAAAGCTGTTGACCTTAGCAACTAATTCAGATCATAAGATACAGGGCATCTGGTTGCTGTGGGCAACAGCACAAGGCTTTTCAATGGTCCAGCGGTCTGGGGAATTAATATTCCCGCTCCTACCCCTCTTCTCTGTGCAGTGCTTTTGGACGGACCATATTGATTCACTGTGCAGGTGCACTCCTTAACCATTGATACCCCAGGGAGATGGTACTACTCATTTTGAGGGCATGTGGTCTAGTATGGCTCAGAAGGAAGTCATTTGTACATGCCCTCCTTCCCTTTTGTTTTTTTGTGTTTTGTGTTTTTGTTTTAGCATCTCTATCAGACTGTCGTCTAGGATAAGGTGACCAGATTTTTTAATTGAAATCCGGGGACATATTTTTTTTTTTACTAGTAATGGCGGCAATCAGCGATTCTCAGCCCGTCGCCGTCCGCTTCACAGCCTGTCAAGTCTCACTCTCCGGGCCCCGGCTACTACTGGATGGGGAGCGGAGGAAGATCACTCCGCCAGGGAAGGCAAGGAGATAGGCAGGCAGGTGGCTAGCCGGGACTTGAGCCAAGGCAGAAGAACAGAAGTGGAGCGGAATGGTCATTCACCCGAAACTGAAGAAATATTTCCTCCGCTCCGATCAGCACATGATCATCAGAAAGGGGCACAGATAATGATAAAAAAATACAACCCCCAAGCTAGTAGGAGTGGCGGAGTGGAGGTGTGTAATTCAGATTTTTTTTTATTCTGCACTGAATGTCTTTGAACTTGCCCCAGCCCCTGTTCAAATCCAATCCGGGGACAAAACCAGGGACAGACCTGGTCCGGGGACAGTGTCCTTATTCCGGGGACTGTCCCCTGAAACTGGGGATGTCTGGTCACCCTAGTCTAGGATAAGGGAGCAGCCAGGAGCTGCCATTTATAGCAATTTCAACACACTTTTTTTTGTAAATGTCAGTTTTGACAGTTTATGACATAAGCCAATATATTGCAGGACTTTATAAGATAACAGATTGTGAACAAAGGTTGAGGTAATATCCTGTAAAAGCCACATCTTCATGTTCCATTGGCAAATATAGAAAAGGTTAGGCAAGTAAGAAAGTAGTAGAAACAGTGAGAGGAAAAGTCTAGAAAGAGAAAAAGAGATAGAATGGAAAAATAAAAAAAGGGGGGGGGGGGAGAGACATTGCTCCTAACTAGTACAGATAAGTGGTTAAGCTATGCTGTTGTTGGTGCAAGTAACCCCATAGTAATGAGATATAGGGCCAGTTTCTCAAAAGAGATACGACGGTGTATCGCAGGAAACACAGTCGTATCTCTGTTTTTTTTACTGGGTATCTATGCGTGTGATTCATAGAATCACTTACGCATAGATACAGTGAAGATCCGACAGGTGTAAAACACTTACACCGTCGGATCGTAGATGTAATGACTTCGCTGGCCGCTAGGTGGCCTTTACGTTGATTTCTCATTTGCGTATGCAAATGAGCCTAATACGCCGATTCCAGAACGTTTTTACGCCGCCCCGTCGTCGTTTACATCGTTTCCATAAGCGTAAACCTACCCCTGCTATATGAGGGGTAGGTTTACGAAGTTCCGTCGTTGCCATGTTAAGTATGGCGTTGGGTCAGTGTCATCTTTTTCCGTCGTTTACGTCGTTTTACTAAGTCGTTCACGAATAGGGCATTGCATAAGTGACGATCACGTCATTTTCACGTCGGTTTCAACTACGTTTTCCGACGTGAGCTGGAGCATGCCCACTGGGCTATTTTTGCGGCCGGCGCATGCGCAGTTTGATCGACGCGGGGGCGCGCTTAATTTAAATACAAGCCGCCCCCTTTGAATTACGCGGCCTTACGCCGGGTCATTTACACTACGCAGCCGTAACTTACGGAGCAAGTGCTTGGAGAATACGGCACTTGCTCTGTTAAGTTGCGACGGCGTAGTGTAAATGGCTTACGCTACACCGTCGGCCATTCTACGAGAATCTGGCCCATACTGTTTATCTGGATTCAATGTCCCCATTGTTTAGAAAAATGTTCATAGATGTGCTGATAGTTTGTTCCACCCATATGAAGGAATGTATCTCAGTTATCCCTTTAAAGATAAAGGGACCTCCGATGCTGATACCAAGAAGTTAAAGAAGTATCGGTACTCGTGCAAATGCTCACGGGTGATTGGTGCGGGGGCAGTTACAAGCACCAATCCCCCTGTATAGCCTTTCAATAAAGTAGCTAGCAGCTCCTTCTTCCCCTCTCCCTCCTGCGGCTGTTAGCTGCTTTATTGAAAGGGGGATTGGTACCTGTAACTGCTCCCCGCCACCGCACAGATCACCCCTGACTGTTCCCTGTGTGTTGATCCGACTCCCCGGGTCCTCCCTATCTCCGGTGTCCTCCTCCCTCTCTCTGTCTCCTCCTCTAGGTCCCCTTCTGTTCTCCCCGGATCCTCCTCCGGTCCCCCGCCTCCTAGATTTGTCAGGGTGGAGAGCAGAGTAAAGAAGCTGGTATATATGTCATTTACCGGCTCCTTCTTTTTCTGAATCCACAGAGAAAGTGATCACTGACTCTGTCCATTCATAACTGAGCAACCTAAACTGTGTTTACAATGTCTCAGTTTATAAATGGAGAAGAGCCGCTGTTTACTGTCCATTCGTCTCAAGTGCAGCTGAGGCTGCAGAGAAAGGGACTGGGGAATCTATGTCCTTACTCCCTTTCCCTGTCTCAAAAGTGAGATATCAGGGGTCTGATATAACAGACCCCCGATCTCTTATCAAAGCGCCCCCCCCCCCAACAGTAGCTGATAAATAAATAAATAACAAAAAGAGAATAATAAATAATTAAAGTATAAATTGTAAAAAAAATAATGGAAAAATAATAAATAAAAAACCACTGACCTTCCCAAGATCGGGTTGCTATGCACATCTTATGGGTCAAGGTTAAAGATTTAGTAACATCATCTACGGAGAAATTAAGAAGTAACTTTCATTTTTTTGGGAGTATGGAACGCCTGGGGTGGCCATTCTGAGTAGTAGTGAGTACACACAGTATTGTGCTCTCTCCAGCCAATATCTTGGTACTTTCACTCCTGCTGCCATCCGTATCTTCGAACCATCTGTTACCGACCTTTGGCTTGTTCCTAGACTATGCTTCTACTTGATCCCTACCTGCAACTTCTGCATTAGCACACAGAGAAACCCATCTCCACCATCAGGAGCTCTGGTGAGGACCAGTTAGTGCTTAGACCCAGTGACTTGGGTGACCCCATGTCATCCATCAGGTTGACCCAATTGTGTATTTATCTTGTTGGTCAATGTGAACCTCTCTACTGCTATAGCTAGTGGTCACTGAGTCTGACCCTTGACTTACATAGAATAAACTGGCCCAAATATAGTAACTGCTGTAGCGTCTTTCAGGCACCAAATTACAGAGCTTCAAGAATTTGGTGTTACCCACCAAGAAAAAAATTCTGAACTGGAAAGTGTGGAGAAAGGGCAACAGAAGGAAATCCATGCTCTGCAGAGACAATTGCTGAAGTTACATTCCCCAGATGATACTAACACAGGTAGGCCTCTACCACTAAAGTTCAATGGAGACCACAACCATTATAGAGGTTTCTTTAACCATTGTCACATATATTTACAAATGTAATTCTCTGCATTTAATTCTGAGAAAAATAAGGTATTGTTTGATATGAACCTCCTTACTGAGGAAGCCCTAACTTGGACCTTCTCTTATGTAGAACAAGACTTTGCAACTTTGAATCATTTTGAGACTTTGTGACGGCGAAAAATCAAGTTTTTGATGATCCCAATCATGGTGCTACTGCCAAACCAAAGGTGCATAGTTTGCAGCAGGACAGATGCTCTGTTTCTGAGTACAGAGCTAAATTCTCTCTCGCCCCTGCTCTCTTTCTCTGACCCCCTCTCTCTTACATCCCCTCTCTCCCTCTCACCCCCTTCTTTCTCTCACCCACCTCTCTTCCTCTCTCTCCCACTCCCTCTCTCACCCCCATGTCTCACCCCCTCTTTCTCTCTCTCACCCCCTCACTCTCACTCCCCTCTCTCTTACACCACCTCTCTCATTGCCTCTCTCACCCTCTGTCTCTGTCATCCCCCATCCCTCTATCTCCCCTCCCTCACCCCTCTCTCTTTCTCTGACCCCCTTTCTCTCTTACCCACCCCTCTCTCTCTCACTCATCCTTTTTACCCCCCACCCCCCACCCCCTCTCACTGTCACCCCTCTACCTCCCACCCCCTTTCTCTCTCATCCCCATTCCTCTCTATCCTCTCTCATCCCCTCTCTCTTTCTCTGAACCCCCTCTCTCTAACCCACCTCTTTCCCTCTCACCCCATCTCTCTCTCACTCCCTCTCTCTTTCTCTGACCCCCCTCTCTCTAACCCACCTCTTTCCCTCTCACCCTGTCTCTCTCTCATTCCCCCTCTCTTTCTCTCACTCCCCTTTCTCTCTCACCCCCTCTCCCTATCACCCCCTCTCTCTCTCACCCACCTCTCTCTACTCTACTACAAGACCATGGGGATATTTTTTTTGGTCTTTGTGGTCAATCTACCTCCCTCTAATGAAATGACAACTATTGTTGGAGTTATCAATATCACTAAGATGGCTCATTTTATACTAGTTAACCACTTAACGCCCGCCGCATGTATATGTACGTCCACAGAATGGCACGTACAGGCAGATGGGCGTACTAGTACGTCCCTGCCTTCTTGCGGGTCGGGGGTCCGATCGGAACCCCCCCCCCCCCTTGCTACATGCGGCGGGCGTCTTACCTCTGGGAGCGATCCAAGATGAGGGGGCGGCTGTTCGTTTTTGTCCGCCCCCTCGCGATCGCTCCCAGCGAATCATCAGAGCCCCTGTCCTGCACTTCCTCTGCCTGTGTAATGTAAACACTGGCAGAGGAAGTGATGTCAGCTCTCCTCTCGGCTGTATTTTCAATCCGACGAGAGGAGAGAAGACATCACAGTAAGTCACACCAACAGTACACGGACACCAGTACACATAGGCACACTTAACCCCTTCTGATCACCCCCCCCCAGCCCCCTGTCACAGTGTCACTGATTGCAGTGATCATATATTTACTGATCACTGCATTTAGTGTCAGTGTGACAGTTACTGTGACAGGCAGTTAGTGTTAGGTCCAGGGTAGCCCCCTAATAAAGGTTTAACCCCTTGATCACCACCCTAGTTAACCCTTTCACCCCCTATTGCCAGTGTCACTAAGCCATCGGTTTTCTGATCGCTGTATTAGTGTCACTGTTGCCGCTAGGTAGCTAAATTTTTTTAATATTGCGATTTTTTTTTTTACTAAAGACATGTGGCTGAATACATTTTGGCCTAAATGTTTGACTAAAATTTTGTTTATTCAATTTTTCCTATAACAAAAAGTAAAAAATATAGATTTTTTTCCAAAATGGCGCTCTATTTTTGTTTATAGCGAAAAAAATAAAAATCGCAGAGGCAATCAAATACCATCAAAAGAAAGCTCTATTTGTGGGAAGAAAAGGACGCAAATTTTGTTTGGGAGCCACGTCGCACGACCACGCAATTGTTTGTTAAAGCGACGCAGTGCCGAATTGTAAAAACGCCTTTGGGCATTTAGTAGCATATTGGTCCGGGGCTTAAGTGATTAAGGGGGTCCCCACTGCCGAAAAACTGTGAAACTGATTGTATGGGAACTATTTAAATTCTATGGAATTCTTGATGATGTACTGTCTGACAGAAGAGTACAGTTCACTTTAAAATTCAGAAAAATCTTTTGCTCAGCTGTAGGTGTTACAATGAATCCACAATCCATCTTCTGATAGTTCAGAGGCTTTGGGACAAGCTGCAGATGCTCAGTTTGGTGTGTATTGGTAGTGATTTATTTTTATTTTTTGAAGGGTGCATGTGATCAGCACAGGGCCAATCAGCACTGCCCAGGCATCGGGTCAGGGATCCTACAGCCTTTTAGGACAGTCAGAGCAGAATGAAAACTCCTACAAGCTTTAACAAGACACTGATAGAAGTCAAAGGACTGTGCTAACTGCTGATAAGCAGCTTATATTTACTAAAATTATTGCTATGATATATGATATATTTGATACAGTATATTGCTAAATGATATAGTGAATGTAGGGTTTAGCAACACTTAAAAGGAATCCCCTGTTTTGCCCATAATTTGCCACAGCATGCTACATGCTCTGCTTAATTGTTCTCTTGGTGCACAAAAAAAAAAAAAAGAAAAGATCTACAGGGGTCAGGGGTATAACATAAAACATTGCATATACAGTGCAGGGGTCAGGAGTACAATGTAGTGAACTCAGTGCAGGGGTCAGACTTTATGATGCAGCACGGTATACAGAGTGCAATGGTCAGTAGGGATGAGCCGAACATCCCCCCCCCCCCTATTCGGTTCGCACCAGAACCTTCGAACGGACCAACCGTTCGCGGAAACATTTAGAACCCCATTGACGTCTATGGGACTCGAACGTTCAAATTCAAAAGTGCTCATTTTAAAGCCTAATATGCAAGTTATTGTCGTAAAACGTCTTTGGCCGCGTACACACGATCAGACAGGTCCGATGAAACTGGTCTGCAGACCAGTTTCATCGGACCAGTTTGATGGTGTGTACGGCCCTTCAGACCGTTGTCCGTTGGACCAAAGTTTTAAAACATGCTTTAAAACCTGTCTGATGGACACCTGTCCGTCGGACAGGTTCAATGGTTAGTACACAAAAGCATTGGACCAAAAACCCACGCATGCTCAGAATCAAGTCAACGCATGCTTGGAAGCATTGAACTTTGTTTTTTCATCACGTCGTTGTGTTCTACGTCACCGCGTTCTGGTCTGATCGGATTTTGGTCCGATGGTGTGTACGCACATCAGACAAGTTCAGAGTTGTCTAATGAAAACGGTCCGTCGGACAAGTTTTTCATCAGACCGGTCTGATCGTGTGTACAGGGCCTTTGAGACCCCGGGTCTTGCGCAAGGGAACATGTATCAATGGAAATAAAGTTTTAAAAACTGTCTTTTTTTCTGGAGTGGAGCAGTGATTTTAATGATGTTTAAAGTGAAAATAACGAAAAATTCCTTTAAATATCATACCTGCTGGGTGTCTATAGTATGCCTGTGAAGTGGCACGTGTTTAGAACTGTCCCTGCACAAAATGAGATTACTATAAGAAAAAAGTAATTTAAAACTGTTTGCGGCTTTAATGTAATGTCTGGTCCCTGCAATATGGATGAAAATCATTGACAAAAATAGCACAGATACAAACAGTACACGCACCAAGTAGCTTTAGGTGCACACTGCAGAGGATACGGGCAGTACACACACCACCACGTAGCTTTTTTTGCACACTGCAGAGGACACGGGCAGTACACACCACGTAGCTTTAGGTGCACACTGCAGAGGATACGGGCAGTACACACACCACCACGTAGCTTTTTTTGCACACTGCAGAGGACACGGGCAGTACACACCACGTAGCTTTAGGTGCACACTGCAGAGGACACGGGCAGTACACACCACGTAGCTTTAGGTGCACACTGCAGAGGACACAGGCAGTACACACCACGTAGCTTTAGGTGCACACTGCAGAGGACACGGGCAGTACACACACACCACGTAGCTTTTTTTGCACACTGCAGAGGACACGGACAGTACACACCACGTAGCTTTAGATGCACACTGCAGAGGACACAGGCAGTATACACCACATAGCTTTAGGTGCACACTGCAGAGGACACAGGCAGTACACCACGTGAGAATACTGCAGCTAGCACAATTACCTGCCTGCCAGTAAATTAGGAAGTGCAGATCTAGCTAAACTATACAGTGTATAAATATATATACAACACCTGGGATGCATATATATCCTCTACACACTGTAACTTTAACTGACTAGCCTGCCTGCTCTATCTACCTACTAAAAATGACACTCTCTCTCTGTCTTCTCTCTTTTAACCACTGCAACAGACTACACAAGGCCGACCTGCAGGCGGCCTTTTATAGTGTGGGGCGTGTACTAAACCCCTTGAGCCATAATTGGCCAAAGCCAACCTGGCTTTGGCCAATTATGGCTCTCCGTTTTTTGCAAGCTGTGATTGGCCAAGCATGCTGGTCATAGTACATGCTTGGCCAATCATCAGCCAGCAATGCACTGCGATGCCGCAGTGAATTATGGGCCGTGAAACGTAACTCGAATTTGGCGCGAACGGCCCAAAACGTTCGTAATTCGACGAACGTTCGAACATCCGATGTTCGAGTCGAACATGAGTTTGACTCGAATACGAAGCAAATCCCTAATGGTCAGTAATATTATCCCCCTTACTAATTGTCAGCGAGAAAAAATATGCCCCAAAGTGTAAGAAGAGTAATATACCCCTCTCACCACCTCCAGATTACAATAGCTTGCCCCTCTATGCATTCCCAAACTACAGAGGGCCCCCAGTATTAAGGTGCTTGTGTGGGTGCACTGTATGGATAGTGTGGGTGCATTGTGTGGGTGAGCAGCATCTTACCTCTTTCTCTGTCAAAACTCCTTCACTGCTTCCTCTGCTCCAGCCCCAGGGGAGGACCTGCTTCCTAAAGAGGCACTGTTCCACCCCCACCTCTTCCTACCACTGAATGAGCAGCCCCAGCTCATTCATATGCAAATCCCAAAAACACTTATGAATTTTTTTTTCAAGCCTTCTTTGATTTCTAAAAAAGGAAGGACATTGCATGGATGTACATGTATACTTTTACATGTATTAGTCTCCATTAATGTTAGTATTATGTTTTTTTTTTTCCCCTTCACATTCTTTTTTTTTTTGAGTGTATTTTGTGCGTGTACTCAAGAGAGGAGCCGGACTGCAGGAGTTGGGAGTAGGCAGACCTCCCCCAGAGGGAATCTGCCATCTTTCTCCATGCCCCCGGGTGGCAATGGCGGGTGTGAGGGGGTCCTCCCACACAGCCCGCCCTACCTGCTCCGCTTTGAAGCCCAACGGGGCAGAGGGACTCCCCTATTAGGGAGTGAGAGGATCTAGCCCGCTCAGCCAGCCCCGTTAGTCCTTCGCGTGGCCAAAGTGCGTGCATGTTAACCCAATTTCGAGTGCGTGTAAGTGTGGTGGTTTTTGTGGGAGGGGGGTGGGCGTACTAAGCGCAGGCTTACCTCGCATAGCACACCCACCGGGAGCCGGGCTGAGACCCTTCACATTCTCTATCGTGTTTTAAAACTATGATATGTTGCAATTTTGATCCTGGTAAAAAAACACTTTTTTTGCATAAAAAAAAAACAAAAAAACGCAACAGTAAAGTTAGCCCAATTTTTTTTCTATATTGTGAAAGATAATGTTATGCCGAGCAAATTGATACCCAACGTTTCATGCTTCAAAATTGCTTCCACTCATGGAATGGCGCAAAACTTTGGCACTTAAAAATCTCCATTGGGGACATTTAAAAATGTCTGCAGGTTACCAGTTTTGGGTTACAGAGGTCTAGAGATAGAATTATTGCTCTCACTCTAACGATCGCGTCGATGCCTTACATGTGTGTGTTTTTATATGCAGGCGCGACTTACGTATGTGTTCACTTCTGTGCGAGAGCTTGGACGGGGCACTTTAAAATGTAAACAACCCTTGTAATAGAAAAAAGCATGAAAGGACCTCTTCAATTTTAAGATCTAGGGTCAACAAGACCTCTTATCTCAAATTTACACTAAAAATGCAATAAAAAATAATAATTTTTTTAATTTGTGAAAAAACTGCTGCACAAATACCGTGTGACATAAAAAGTTGCAACAACCACCATTTTATTCCCTAGGGTGTCTGCTAAAAATATATATATATATATATATATATATATATATATATATATATATATATATATATATATATATATAATGTTTGGGGGTTCTGAGTAATTTTCTAGCAAAGTGGCAAGTGGTTAATTACCATAAGTAAGTAATATACAAAGAATTATTATATATAGATTTAAGGTAATTTACTATATTTTCAAACTCTGTATTCAAGCAGGTGGCTTAACAGACAAATTACTGAAGTTTGAAGTTATAAGTTCAAACTAGTAATTTCACAGTAAATAGATAAACAATAAATGATTATGTTATAATATATAGCAAAAATATATATTATTTAGCTTGATTAAAACAGTACCTTTTCAGCAGCAGCAGCAGCAGCAGCAGCAGCAGCAGCAGCAGATTCTCCCTCTTAACTGTGTGAGAAAAACATTGTGGGCAGGGCATTTTTTCAGTGGGAACGCGGGGGAACGCAGTGCCGGCACCTCCAACACTGAATTTATATAATGACAAGCAGGGCCAGATTAAGAACATCATGGGCCTGGTGCTGAGGATTTTGGTGGGGCCTTTTATAAATAATAAATGCGTGGGAATCACAGCGCAGCAATGGAGGGCCCAGTCTGAAAATGTAAGTGTACCCTAATAGGCTAATATGCTGTGCATACTTGTACATTGTGGCATAACCTACCCCAGGGCCTCTAAAAAGTAGTAATGTCAGGAAAGTTTACTACCGCTTTAATATCACAGGATCCCAGAAAACTCTCATGGGGCCCCCTACTGACCCAGTGGCCCTTGGGCAGTGCAGAAGTGCATAGTTGGCAACATTTAAAAAATATTTTAAGGGACACTTTTTTTCACAAGTGCTATATTTAGAGTAGCTGAGATCCCCTATGTTCCTCTATACATCACAGTAGTAATCACAAAATTAAATGAGTACTAATAATGGGGCAGAACAAATATGAGAACTGAGATTTCCTTTAGTTGAACTAACAAAAGTGTGTCCATTCTAGAGCTGGCAACATTGAGGGTATTCAGTATCATTTTAAAGAACTGTTTTTGCAGGTAAGCGCCATAGGGGAGGAGTACGGATGGTATATAAGTGGGAAGTATGTGCAGGTGAGGGAGAGGAATGTGGAGGGTCTAACATTGGGCACTATGTACAGGAGAAGAGTGCAAAGGGTACGGCAAAAGGCACAATGTACAGGAGAGGAGTGTGGAGGGTATGACAGTGGGCAGTATGTACAGGAGAGGAGTGTGGAGGGTATGACAGTGAGCACTATGTATAGGAGAGGAGTGTGGAGGGTGCGACAGTGGGCACTATGTACAGGAGAGGAATGTGGAGGGTCTAACAGTGGGCACTATGTACAGGAGAGGAGTGTGGAGGGTATGACAGTGGGCAGTATGTACAGGAGAGGAGTGTGGAGGGGATTACAGTGAGCAGTATGTACGGGAGAGAAGTGTGGAGGGTATGACAGTGGGCGGTATGTACAGGAGAGAAGTGTATGACAGCAGGTACTATGTACAGGAGAGGAGTGTGAAGGGTATGACGGTGGGTAGTATGTACAGGAGAGGAGTGTGAAGGGTATGACAGTGGGCAGTATGTACAGGAGGAGTGTGGGGGTATGACAGAGGGTAGTATGTACAGGAAAGGAGTGTGGAGGGTATGACAGTGGGCAGTATGTACAGGAGAGGAATAGGGACGGTATGATAGTGGGCACTATGTATAGGAGAGGAGTGTGGAGGGTGCGACAGTGAGCACTATGTACAGAAGAGAAGTGTATGACACCAGGCACTATGTACAGGAGAGAAGTGTGGGGGGTATGACAGTGGGCGCTCTGTATAGGAGAGGAGTGTGGGGGGTATGACAGTGGGCACTATGTACAGGAGAGAAGTGTGAAGAGTATGACAGTGAGCACTATGTACAGGAGAGGAGTGTGGAGGGTATGACAGTGGGCACTATGTATAGTAGAGAAGTGTGGGGGGTATGACAGTGGGCACTCTGTATAGGAGAGGAGTGTGGGGGAGTATGACAGTGGGCACTATGTACAGGCGAGGAGTGTGGAGAGTATGACAATCAGCACTATGTACAGGAGTGGAAGGATGTTTAGGGACTGCGTAGTGGTTAAGCGGGTCATACATGAATTGAAATTACACCAATTATGCAGAGACCAGCCATAGTCAATCTATGTATGGGCTAGCTGGTTTTACACAAGTCAATCCATTAATCGACTTGAGTACAACCAGACTGTTAGATAGCAACACTGATCATTATACTCACTGGCAGAACACAATAACACTACAGGAGTGATACCCCCATCTACAGGTCAGCAGATGAGAGGGTGTGTGGGGACAGGCTGGGGAGAGATACCAGTCAGTGGCTGGGTAGGCACTGGATAGTATCAGAGCCAGATACACACAGGTTACATACGTTGCGATCGTTAGAGCGAGAGCAATAATTCTAGCACTCTGTAACTGTTAACATGTAACCTAAATTTTTTTTAAAGTATCGCTTAGGATACCAAAAACAAATCGTGCTAACTTTAGTGTTTTTTTTTTTTTAATGAATGAAACAGTTTATTTCCAAAAAAAAACATGTTTAAAAAATTGCTGCGCAAATACAGTACTGTGCTAGAGCTGCACAATTAATCGTTAAAAAATCGTGATCTTGATTCAACCCCCCTGACATCTCCAATGCAGAGTTTGCTGATTCTTTTATATAACAAGTGGAGAGGCTTTCAGCTGTCAAAAGAAAATATCTGGGAAGTCTGCCAAGTTCTTATCAGGAAACATTGGGGCAGATTCACATAGAAATGGATTATCGTAGCGTATCAGAAATACACTACGCCGCCGTTTTTTACCTGGCTCTACGTGGAATTCAGGTAGATTTTGTCCAGTAAACGACGGCGGCGTAGTGTATTTCTCCCGTCGCAATCCATATAGACGAGTAGGGGGCGTGAATCATTTAAATTAGGCGCGTTCCCGCGGCGATCGATCTGCGCATGCTCCGTTCGCAAATTTCCCGCCGTGCATTGCGCGAAATCACGTCGTGACGTCATTCGTTGTTTAGGTAGCGTCGTTTACAGGCGATCCTAGTCCCGAACGAGTTACGTAAACAACAATTTTTTTTAAATTAATTCGAAGCGGGAACGACGGCCATACTTAACATGGGCTACGTAACGTTAGAGCAGCAAAAAGCTGCTCTAACATTACGTACACAAAAATAGACGAAAGTGATTGCGACGACCACTCGTATCTTCGGGAATCGCCGTAAAAAAACATTTGCATATCCCGACGCATCAAAACGACGCGAACTCCTCCCAGCGGCCGCAAATAGATGGCAGCGTAGATCCGAAGGCTTACGAAGACGTAAGCCTCTCGGATCGAAGCCCGAAGCCGCCGTATCATGGTTTGAGGATTCAAACTAGTGATACGGCGCGCGAAATTTGAAATTACTCCTGTCTAACACCAGTTAGACAGGCGTAATTGCTCTATGAATCTGGCCCCATTGTAACTAACGCTTTCTTCTTAGATCAAAGGGATAAACTTCTGTGTGTGTGTAAAGAAAATATCTGGGCAGTCTGCCAAGTTTGTAAACAACATGAAACATTGTAACCAACTTCCTTCTTAAGCCCTGTACACACGACAGGGAACCTCAACGGGCAGAACGACAGAGGTTCTCTGCCGGCCGTCAGAATCTGTGACCCACCCATCGGGAATGGCAACCAGCCATTCATCCCGACGGGCTGCCGAGCAAATAGAGAACCTGTTCTCTATTTGCTCGACGGGTTTCCCGACGGGTGGGGCGAGCAGAGAGCGTACACACGGCCGAGGTTCTCGCTGGAATGCAGCTCCCAGCGAGGTTCTCGCTGGTTTCTGGCGAGAACCTCGGCCGTGTGTACGGGGCCTTAGATCAAACTTCTGTGTGTAAATGCAAGAAATGTAACCACTTAAAGTCCAACAGTTTAAGTTAAAAAGCAATATTTTTTGCTAGAAAATTACTTGGAACCACCAAACATTATTTATATTTTAGCAGAGACAAAAATGGCAATTGCTGCAATATTTTAAGTCACACTGCATTTGCCTACTTCAATGAATAATAAAAACATAAAAACAAAACAGTAAAGTTAGCCCATTTTTATTTTCATTTTAATGTGAAAGATGATGTTATGCCGCACGAATCGTGAGAGAATCGTGATCTATCTTCTAAGCAAAAAAATTGCAGTTGTCATTTTAGCCAGAATCGTGCAGCTCTATACCGTTCAACATAAAAAATTATAAAGACCACCATAGGGTAATTTTCTAGCAAAAAACAATTGATGATTTTTTTTCTCAGTCTGCGGCAGTGTGTCAGCTTGTATTTATACTGGCCGCTCTGTATGTAGCTTCTGACAGGCTGTGCAAGCAGGCACGTATCTCCGGAACCATAAATGATAGCCATCCCATATTTTGACAGGTTGTGGGGTAGGCCTTTAACTGCCTACCCCCCAAATGTGGGGTTTCTGTGACCTCTGGTCGTCGAGCTACAACCCCCGAAGTTGATCTTTGTTTTTTGTTTTTTTCAGATTTTTTTTTGGGCAAATGGGCCTATCTTGAGAAAGGGGCCTGGAGCTGCAGCTCCAACAACCCCTATGTTAATCCGGCCCTGATGACAAGGGGTGCTGGGGTGTGCTGCAGAGTCAATTAATAATGCTGGTTGCTGGGTAAACTATTGTTGCTGGAGGGGATCTATTATTGCTGAAAGAGATCTACTGTTGAGGCAGGGCATCTTTTGTTGCTGGCTGCTGGAGAGTCAATTGATGCTGGCTGCTGTGAGATATGCTGTTGCTGCTGGGATAGTATTTTGTTCTGGGGGGTACATTATTACTGGGGGGTCTATTTCTTTCTGGGTGAATCTATTATTGTTGGGGGGGTCTATTCCTGCTGGCTGCGGAGGATCTATTAAGTACTTTTCTCGTTATCATTAACAAATTCTGTACAATTTAATTACCAACACATAATTATACTTGGCTCTGTATTCTCCAAGAGGGGCACTACTGGGAGGTGGGTAGGGGGTGGAACCAAGGAACAGTGCTCAGAGGTGGGTAGGGGGCAGAGACAAGAAGTGACTCAGAAGAGCAGAGTTCCTGCACCTATTCTCTGAGGCCGTGTACACACGATCGAATATATCTGCTGAAACTGGTCCGCTAGCAGACAGGTTTCCAGCAGACAAAAGTTTTAAAGCATGCTTTAAAACTTGTCTGCTGGAAAGCCGTCTGTCGGATATGTCCGCAGGTTAGTACGCCTAACCAGCGGACCGAAATCCCCCGCATGCGTCGAATGGATTCGACGAATGCGTGGAAGTATTTTACTTCCTGGTTTGGTGACGTGGCGGCTTCAACGTCACCGCCACATCACCGCGCTGTCTGTTCGCGGGGATTTTGGTTTGATCGTGTGTACACAGATCAAACCAAAATCTCCCAGGAGACATGTCCGATGAAAACGGTCCATCGGACCGTTTTCATCGGATATATCTCCACGTGTGTTCGAGGCCTGAGAAAAAAAGCCCTGATTGTGGGTGAACCTTATACCCATAAACACATGTTTTTTTCCTTGTAGTTAGGAGGGCTAGGCTGGAAGGGAGAATGTGTCTTTTAGACACATGCCCTCTTTTATGACACTGCAGTGAGAGGAGAGCCTCCACTGCAGCATTTGTATTGGACAGCTTGCTGAGCTTGGACCAATAGTGCTTTACCATTGGTCCAAGGCTCCAAGCTGTCCATTAATCCCAGTGCTTCAGGCATTTTTTTGTAACTAATGCCGCGTACACACGGTCGTTTTTTGCGATGAAAAAAAAACGTTGTTTTTTAAAACGTCATTTAAATTGATCGTGTGTGGGCAAAACGTTGTTTTTTACTTCACAGAAAACGTCGTTTTTTTTCATCACAAAAAATGATCGTGTGTACGCGGCATAAGAGCCTAAAAACATCAGAAGTAGCAGCAAAAATGATTCTCTCTCGAAATAATGGTAATTGTGCTGACATGCCCAACTTGTCAATACTTGCTCTAAATTTTTATTTTCATGTAAAAATAAAATAAAAGTGTGCTGTCAGTTAAATCCACAGTGACCACAGTGATAGTCAAATCAACGTAGTGAAAGGTCTTGCTCAAACTAGCAAATTAATGACAGTGAATAAAAACAAAAAAATTAAACAAACATGTGTCAACCATAAAATGTGTCACTAAGGCCTCGTACACACGAGGCAATCTATTTGTTCAAATCGGTTGGACCGACCGATTTGAACAAATCTGTCTGATAGGATTTTGGTTTGCTCGCGTGTACACACGAGCAAACCAAAATCCCCACCAGCAGACGGCGCTCTGATGTGTCGGTGACGTGGCGGTGACGTTGACGCCGCCACGTCACCGCACCAGGAAGCAAAACACTTCCGCGCATGCGCCGAATCCATTCGGCGGCGGTGCGGGACGACATGTCTGCTGGTAAGTGTACTAACCAGCAGACATGTCGGGCGGACGGATTCCCACCCGATAGATTTCAAAGCATGCTTTGAAATCTGTCGGGTGGCCAAATCCGTCTGTTTGCCCGTACACACGATCAAATCTGTCTGCTGAAACGGTCTAGCAGACCGTTTCCAGCAGACAGATTTGATCGTGTGTACGAGGCCTTAGGCCCCATACACACGAGCAGACATATTTGTTCAAATCGGTCGGACAGACCGATTTGAACAAATCTGTCTGCTGGGGACGTATTGGTTTGATCGTGTACACACGATCAAACCAAAATCCCCGCCGGCAGACGGCGCGCTGACGTGGCGGTGACGTTGATGCCGCCACGTCACCGCACCAGGAAGTAAAACACTTCCGCGCATGTGTCAAAACCATTCGACGCGTGTGCGAGAAGATATGTCTGCTGGTTCGCGTATTAACCGGCAGACAGGTTCCCAGCCGACAGATTTGAAAGCATGCTTTCAAATCTGTCGGCTGGCCAAATCCGTCGGCTCGCCCATACACACGATTGAATCTGTCTGCTGGGACGGTCGGGCCGACCGTTTCCAGCAGATAGATTTGATCGTGTGTACGCGGCCTTAGTGTCCATTATTGTTCATTACTCAAAATCTACTGTGCAATATATCTCAAAAACACCAATGTGATATATCAACCTAAATGGACAAAAACTGATCAAAAAAAATTGTGTCCAAACTATTTTCAAAAAAGACAAACAGGTGCATAGTTTCCAGTTTTCCTTAACCCCTTTCCATACTGGGCATTTTCACCCCCTTCCTGCCCAGACCAATTTTTAGTTTTCAGCGATGTTGCACTTTGAATGACACTTGCGCGGTCGTGCAACACTGTACCCAAATTAAATCGTTATGTTTTTTCCCCACACAAATAGAGCTTTCTTTTAGTGGTATTTGATTATCTCTGCGTTTTTTATTTTTTGCGCTATAAACAAAAGAAGAGCGACAATTTAAAAAAAAAACACAATATTTTTTACTTTTTTATTTAATACATATCAAAAAAAAAAATTTAACTTTTTTTTTCCTCAGTTTAGACCGATACGTATTCTTGTACGTATTTTTGGTTTAAAAAAACCCAATAATCGTATATTGATTGGTTTGCACAAAAGTTATAGCGTCTACAAAATAGGTGATTTATGGCATTTTTATTTAATTTTTTTTACTAGTAATGGCGGCGATCTGCGTTTTTTTTGTGACCGTGACATTGCGGCGGACATATCAGACACTTTTGACGCATTTTTGGGACCATTCACATTTACACAGCGATTAGTGCTATAAAACTGCACTGATTACTGTCTAAATGTGACTGACAGGGAAGTGGTTAACACTAGGGAGCGCTGAAGGGGTTAAAATGTTTCCTAAAGTATGTTCTAACTGTAGGGGGAGGGGGACTCGCAGGGGGAGGAGACCGATGTGTGTTCCTCTGTACTGGGAACACACATCAGTCTCCTCACCACTGACAGAAGGTGGATCTGTGTGTTTATACACACAGAGCCACACTCCTGCCGTGATCAGCGGTAATCGCGTGTGCCCAACGGCAATCGCGGCCGTCGGGCACGCGCACGGGATCGCGAGTGGTGCCGCGGGTGCGCGCGTCCCGCCAGTGGCGCACGCGCGCGCCCTAGAGACAGGACGTCCTGTGACGGCCAGTCTCATCGGCGAGGGGTTGTTCAAGACGTAAATCCCCTATGGCCCGGTATTGAAGGGGTTAATAATGACATCCAATAAAGTGCTTCTGTGTTCCACCAGTGCTCAAGAGTAGAAATAGTGGCCTCTTATCAAATCTCTATGATCTCCAGATTATAATGCCGCGTACACACGGCATTATAATCAGGTTGTAAAAAATCAGGTTGTAAAAAATGATGTTTTTAATGGTCTAGAAAAAACTATTTTTTTTCAACTCGATCGTTAAAACGGCCTTGCCTACACACGATTGTGAAAAAAAATGCTCTAGCAAAGCGTGGTGATGTACAACATGTATGATGGCACTATAAAGGAGAAGTTCCATTCGGATGACGCCACCCTTGGGGCTGCTTTTGCTGATTTTGCGTTAGTAAAAGACGATTCGCGCTTTTCAGTCTGTTACAGCGTACGATGAATGTGCTTACACCACTACGAACGCTAGTTTTACCAGAACAAACTTCTGAGCATGCGTGTTATTTTTACGTCGTTAAAGCCCACACACGACCATTTTTTACGACGTTAAAACCGACAACGTTAAAAACGTCGTGAAAAATTAGAGCATGTTCTAATTTTTTAATGCTCATTTCTTACATCATGAAAAATGCTCTGGAGCCCACACACGGTCGTTTTTAATGACATTAAAAAAAACGTCAATTTTTTTACAACCCAAAAACGGTCGTGTTTACGCGGCATAATAGATCATGAACAGCGTGAGTTGCGGAGCTTCCTTCAATCTCCCAGGTTCAGGTGTACATCGTCACTGTGTGGATGTGGATCATATGTTCAACCATAGATGCCTCAATCTCCACGCCAGATCTCATTGTGAGCCTTGAGCCAGCTATTCTTAGTATTGGGCCATGTTGCATATATATACTGTATATAAAAAAAGAAAGACTCATCATGCAGTACATCCCAAAAAATGTTTGTTTAATAAAATAAATGCACTTACAGTAATTAGGTAAAAAATGAGCAGTAGAGAGAGGGGTCCAACTGCGGCTTACTCCGCCAAGTATGGAACACAGTAACGTCTCAGCTCCCATCTACTTCCGACACGTTTCCCTGTTTAAGGCTACATCTGGGATTAGATATTTCACTACATTGATTTGACTATCACTGTGGTCACTATTGATTGAGTCTGATATCTTTTACCTGACAGCGCACTTTTATAAAAAAAAAATTATTTCTTGCCTACTTTCCAGTTTTCAGGGAATTTTTAAGTGCAGCAGTCTGTTAATAATTATTTTAGCGCAAAGTTGTTCTTATATATATGTAGCACTACCCCGGAGGAGCTGGTTATTTTTGGGTGGCATGTTACCTCTATATTCTCTCTGCCCAGGGTGAAAGGAGAGTCTGAAGAATTTCAATGTCCACACAAAGCACTTATTTTTCTTGGGTTTATTTTGCAGAACTTCAGTCGAAAAGAAGGTGGAGGGGTGGAAATTGTAAACTGTATATTTACAGTTATCAGGTGCATAATCACATATAGCAGTGGCGGCCCGCCCATATGGGCGCAACGGGCGCCGCCCCCCCCCCCCCCCTCCCGCAGTCACAAAAAAAAAAAAAAACGGGCCCTTTAAGAACTTTTATTCGGCTAAAATGTCATTTTGACATTTTAGCAGAAGTTCTGGCGGCCGTCTATAGAGGGCGCTGCAGCGCCACCCTCTCTCACAAATAACTCACATTCAATGCAATGCATTGGACGTGTGTTATTGTTGCCAGCTACCTGGTCTATTCATATAACCGGACATTGGGCGCCGGTTACCCGAATAGTGGCAGCTGGTTGGCTGAGGGGAACTGCCTATCAAAGCCAGGTTTGGCTTTTCCAGTACGGCCCTCCGGCTTTTGGAAGTCTATGCTCGGAGCGCAGGCAATCTGCGTTCCTTGCATGAGACTGACGGCCGTTTCAGCCAATCAGGTTCCCGGATTCTGGTTATCAGGAACCTGATTGGCTGAAGCTTCTCCACGGCGGCAGAAGACATCGAGGGAGGACATGGAAGCGTCAGGTAAGTGATTTTTACAGGGAAAGGGGCATCATGGGGCACAGTGGTTACAAAGGGCACAGAGGCGACAATGAGCACAGTGGCATGGGGCACAGTGGCATCATGGGGCACAGTGGTTACAAAGGGCACAGAGGCGACAATGAGCACAGTGTCATGGGGCACAGTGGTGACAATTGATGGCACAGTGACTGCATATGATGGCATGGCACAGTGGTGACAATCAATGGCACAGTGGTGGCGTTTGATGGCATGGCACAGTGGTGTCAATTGATGGCACAGTGGTGGCGTTTGATGGCATGGCACAGTGGTGACAATTGATGGCACAGTGGTGGCGTTTGATGGCATTGCACAGTGGTGAAAATGGATGGCACAGTTGCTGTGTTGCATGGCACACACAGTGGTGACAATTGATGGCACAGCGGCTGCATTTGATGGCATGGCACAGTGGTGACAATTGATGGCACAGTCTCTGTGTTTGATGGCATGGCACAGTGGTAACAATTGATGGCACAGTGGTGGCGTTTCATGGCATGGCACAGTGGTGACAATTGATGGCACAGTGGTGGCGTTTGATGGCATGGCACAGTGGTGACAATTGATGGCACAGTGGTGGCGTTTGATGGCATGGCACAGTGGTGACAATTGATGGCACAGTGGTGGCGTTTGATGGCATGGCACAGTGGTGACAATTGATGGCACAGTGACTGCATTTGATGGCATGGCACAGTGGTGACAATTGATGGCACAGTGGTGGCGTTTAATGGCATGGCACAGTGGTGACAATTGATGGCACAGTTGCTGTGTTGCATGGCACACACAGTGGTGACAATTGATGGCACAGCGGCTGCATTTGATGGCATGGCACAGTGGTGACAATTGATGGCACAGTCTCTGTGTTTGATGGCATGGCACAGTGGTAACAATTGATGGCACAGTGGTGGCGTTTCATGGCATGGCACAGTGGTGACAATTGATGGCACAGTGGTGGCGTTTGATGGCATGGCACAGTGGTGACAATTGATGGCACAGTGGTGGCGTTTGATGGCATGGCACAGTGGTGACAATTGATGGCACAGTGGTGGCGTTTGATGGCATGGCACAGTGGTGACAATTGATGGCACAGTGACTGCATATGATGGCATGGCACAGTGGTGACAATTGATGGCACAGTGGTGGTGTTTGATGGCATGGCACAGTGGTGACAATTGATGGCACAGTGGTGGCGTTTGATGGCATTGCACAGTGGTGAAAATTGATGGCACAGTGACTGCATATGATGGCATGGCACAGTGGTGACAATTGATGGCACAGTGACTGCATATGATGGCATGGCACAGTGGTGACAAATGATGGCACAGTGGTGGCGTTTGATGGCATGGCACAGTGCTGACAATTGATGGCACAGTGGTGGCGTTTGATGGCATGGCACAGTGGTGACAATTGATGGCACAGTGACTGCATTTGATGGCATGGCACAGTGGTGACAATTGATGGCACAGTTGCTGTGTTGCATGGCACACACAGTGGTGACAATTGATGGCACAGTGGCTGCGTTTGATGGCATGGCACAGTGGTGACAATTGATGGCACAGTGACTGCATTTGATGGCATGGCACAGTGGTGACAATTGATGGCACAGTGGTGACGTTTGATGGCATTGCACAGTCGTGACAATTGATGGCACAGTGACTGCATTTGTTGGCATGGAACAGTGGTGACAATTGATGGCACAGTGGTGGCGTTTGATGGCATGGCACAGTGGTGACAATTGATGGCACAGTGGTGGCGTTTGATGGCACGGCACAGTGGTGACAATTGATGGCACAGTGACTGCATTTGATGGCATGGCACAGTGGTGACAATTGATGGGCACAGTAGCTGTGTTTGATGGCATGGCACAGTGGTGACAATTGATGGCACAGTTGTGGAGTTTGATGGCATGGCACAGTGGTGACAATTGATGGCACAGTGACTGCATTTGATGGCATGGCACAGTGGTGACAATTGATGGCACAGTTGCTGTGTTGCATGGCACACACAGTGGTGACAATTGATGGCACAGCGGCTGCATTTGATGGCATGGCACAGTGGTGACAATTGATGGCACAGTTTCTGTGTCTGATGGCATGGCACAGTGGTGACAATTGATGGCACAGTGGCTGCATTTGGTGGCAGAGCACAGTGATGACAATTGATGGCACAGTGTTGACAATTGATGGCACAGTGGTGGCGTTTGATGGCATCGCACAGTGGTAGCGTTTGATGGCATGCCACAGTGGTGACAATTGATGGCACAGTGACTGCATTTGATGGCATGGCACAGTGGTGACAATTGATGGCACAGTTGCTGTGTTGCATGGCACACACAGTGGTGACAATTGATGGCACAGGGGCTGCATTTGATGGCATGGCACAGTGGTGACAATTGATGGCACAGTGGTGACGTTTGATGGCATTGCACAGTGGTGACAATTGATGGCACAGTGACTGCATTTGTTGGCATGGCACAGTGGTGACAATTGATGGCACAGTGGCTGCATTTGATGGCATGGCACAATGGTGACAAATGATGGCACAGTTTCTGTGTTTGATGCCATGGCACAGTGGTGACAATTGATGGCACAGTGACTGCATTTGATGGCATGGCACAGTGGTGACAATTGATGGCACAGTTGCTGTGTTGCATGGCACACACAGTGGTGACAATTGATGGCACAGCGGCTGCATTTGATGGCATGGCACAGTGGTGACAATTGATGGCACAGTGGTGACGTTTGATGGCATTGCACAGTGGTGACAATTGATTGCACAGTGGCTGCATTTGATGGCATGGCACAGTGGTGACAATTGATGGCACAGTGGCTGCATTTGATGGCATGGCACAATGGTGACAATTGATGGCACAGTTTCTGTGTTTGATGGCATGGCACAGTGGTGACAATTGATGGCACAGTGGCTGCATTTGATGGCATGGCACAATGGTGACAATTGATGACACAGTTTCTGTGTTTGATGGCATGGCACAGTGGTGACAATTGATGGCACAGTGACTGCATTTGATGGAATGGCACAGTGGTGACAATTGATGACACAGTTGCTGTGTTGCATGGCACACACAGTGGTGATAATTGATGGCACAGCGGCTGCATTTGATGGCATGGCACAGTGGTGACAATTGATGGCACAGTGGTGACGTTCGATGGCATTGCACAGTGGTGACAATTGATGGCACAGTGGCTGCATTTGATGGCATGGCACAATGGTGACAATTGATGGCACAGTTTCTGTGTTTGATGGCATGGCACAGTGGTGACAATTGATGGCACATTTTCTGTGTTTGGTGGCATGGCACAGTGGCTGCATGTGATGGGCACAGTGAGGCTGCAATATTTTTTTTTGTTTGCGCCCCCCCAAAAATGTTGAGCACCAGCCGCCACTGACATATAGGGAAACACTCCTGCTTCCAGCAAATCCCATCCCGGTCAGTCTCACTGACCGGGATGGTGCACAAAGTAAAGTACAGTCTCTGCCACAGACCTTCCTTTATAGGGAGACACTTTGGTCCGGAATCCTCTGCCACAAGGATTCAGCACCCGGATCTCTACAGGTTAGCTTTAGTAGAACTTTTAGACCCGACAGGCGACACTGTCAAGCCTCTCAGTGTACGGTGCATCCCTTGATGAAGTTGCCAGGCCTTCTCCCAAGGTACCAGCCTCTTGCATGGCCCTCTTCAGGATAGGTCCTCCCCTGGCTTCCTTCACCAAGTGGTTTCCTCCCGCAGGATTGAAAGCACAGGATCACCTTTGCAAGGCAGGCTCCAGCCAGACTACTGGGCCTACCAGCAAAGTCACGGTCCTGGCCAACGCGGTCCCGGAAACAGGATTCAGGACATGGTGCGATTCAGATGTGTTGAACGACAGACAGCCCCAGACGACCCTGACCTAATGGCGTCTGTCCTTTAAATACCCCTCCCCGGCATGCACAGCAAGCAACCACTCCCACTGATTCGCCGCCGAGGGAAATACCCATTGCACCTTGACCTTGCTGCTGCCACCCCTAGCCTGGGGTGGTAATGACACCCGAAGACAAACAATGGTGGAATTTACACCACAGCCACGACTGGAAGAGAGGCTAAATTGCCCTTAATCATTCATGTCTGAGCCAAATAACAGCTCAGACCCCACTAAATTTAAATCAGCGCCTGATCAACAGGAGCAGGGCGCTACCTATACTTTTTCTTTTCATGTGTCATGAAAAAATTCACCTGTATAGCTGCACGATGGAAGCAGATATAAGCTAATTCTAATTCAATTTACTAGTTCAAGGTTGGTTGGGTTCAATTCACTCAATATCCAATGTCTACAGTACATGAATTAGGAATTGCCAGCATTTATTAGAGTCTAAACACGTGACTGTCTTGTTTCATTCTAGGATCCCTATTATGTAATCTCAGAATGGGATCACAGTAAAGGAGTAAATAAACATGGATCTCTCATTATACTGTAGATTTGATTTTACTTTGTTTTCTGCAATATCAAATATTATCACAAGATGGCGACAATAGGCAAGTTTAAAACAGAATAAAAAAATATATATATATGTTTTCCAGGTACTTGTAAAGCACCGATAATTTGTGTATATATATATATATATATATATACAGTGCAGAAAATAAGTATTTGAACACCCTGCTATTTTGCAAGTTCTCCCACTTGGAAATCATGGAGGGGTCTGAAATTGTCATCATAGGTGCATGTCCACTGTGAGAGACATAATCAAAAAAAAAAAATCCAGAAATCACAATGTATGATTTTTTTAACTATTTATTTGTATGATACAGCTGCAAAGAAGTATTTGAACACCTGAGGCCCCGTACACACGGCCGAGGTTCTCGCTGAAAATCAGCGAGAACCTCGCTGGAATGCACATTCCAGCGAGGACCTCGGCCGTGTGTACGGTCTCAGCGAGCTTCCCGTCGGGAAGCTCGTTGAGCCGAAAAAGAGAGCACGCTCTCTATTTTCTCGACGGCCCGCCTGGAAGAATGGCTGGTTGCCATTCCCGACGGGCGGGTCGCCGAATTCGACGGCCGGGAGAGAACCTCGACGGGCGGAACGATGTGTTCTGCCCGTCGAGGTTCTGGGTCGTGTGTACGCGGCCTGAGAAAATCAATGTTAATATTTGGTACAGTAGCCTTTGTTTGCAATTACAGAGGTCAAACGTTTTTTGTAGTTTTTCACCAGGTTTGCACACACTGGAGGAGGGATTTTGGCCCACTCCTCCACACAGATCTTCTCTAGATCAGTCAGGTTTCTGGGCTGTCGCTGAGAAACACGGAGTTTGAGCTCCCTCCAAAGATTCTCTATTGGGTTTAGGTCTGGAGACTGGCTAGGCCACGCCAGAACCTTGATATGCTTCTTACAGAGCCACTCCTTGGTTATCCTGGCTGTGTGCTTCGGGTCATTGTCATGTTGGAAGACCCAGCCTCGACCCATCTTCAAAGCTCTAACTGAGGGAAGGAGGTTGTTGCCCAAAATCTCGCAATACATGGCCCCGGTCATCCTCTCCGTAATACAGTGCAGTCACCCTGTCCCATGTGCAGAAAAACACCCCCAAAGCATGATTCTACCACCCCCATGCTTCACAGTAGGGATGGTGTTCTTGGGATGGTACTCATCATTCTTCTTCCTCCAAACACGGTTAGTGGAATTATGACCAAAAAGTTCTATTTTGGTCTCATCTGACCACATGACTTTCTCCCATGACTCATCTGGATCATCCAAATGGTCATTGGCAAACTTAAGACGGGCCTTGACATGTGCTGGTTTAAGCAGGGAAACCTTCCGTGCCATGCATGATTTCAAACCATGACGTCTTAGTGTATTACCAACAGTAACCTTGGAAACGGTGGTCCCAGCTCTTTTCAGGTCATTGACCAGCTCCTCCCGTGTAGTCCTGGGCTGATTTCTCACCTTTCTTAGGATCATTGAGACCCCACGAGGTGAGATTTTGCATGGAGCCCCAGTCCGAGGGAGATTGACAGTCATGTTTAGCTGCTTCCATTTTCTAATGATTGCTCCAACAGTGGACCTTTTTTCACCAAGCTGCTTGGCAATTTCCCCGTAGCCCTTTCCAGCCTCGTGGAGGTGTACAATTTTGTCTCTAGTGTCTTTGGACAGCTCTTTGGTCTTGGCCATGTTAGTAGTTGGATTCTTACTGATTGTATGGGGTGGACAGGTGTCTTTATGCAGCTAATGACCTCAAACAGGTGCATCTAATTTAGGATAATATATGGAGTGGAGGTGGACATTTTAAAGGCAGACTAACAGGTCTTTGAGGGTCAGAATTCTAGCTGATAGACAGGTGTTCAAATACTTCTTTGCAGCTGTATCATACAAATAAATAGTTAAAAATTCATACATTGTGATTTCTGGAATTTTTTTTTGGATTATGTCTCTCACAGTGGACATGCACCTACGATGACAATTTCAGACCCCTCCATGATTTCCAAGTGGGAGAACTTGCAAAATAGCAGGGTGTACAAATACTTATTTTCTGCACTGTATATATATATATATATATATATATATATATATTGTACATTCACATCAGTCCCTATCCTCAAGAAGCTTACAATCTAAGGTAACTTACATTTATATATACACATACTAGGGCCAATTAACCTACCAGAATGTCTTTGGAGTGTGGGAGGAAGCTGCAACCTCCACGTAGATAGTGTTGTGACCAGGGTTTGAACTGAAGACCCAAGTGTGACACGACAGAAGTGCTAACCCAAAAGCCCCTGTGCTGTGCATACATGTATGAGTAATTTCATACTTGCTTGTATATTTCTGACTTGTTTTCAGTACTTTATCAGTTCATTTCATTAATGTATCGATAATATGTTTCTCTTTATAGATAAAGGGTTCTTGAAAGAAAGTTATAGTCCAACAAACGTTTTGTAATTATAACAAAAAATTTACAAAACCCATTTAACTGTGCAGTAAAGTTTTATCCTGTTTAACTGTTTTTGGTAGTATACAATGTCATTAGCACTTCCTATAATAAACTGATAATTTAGTGTATATTTACAGTTACCACACAAGCACAATTCTGCATAGAAACCAATCAGCTTTTGTCATAGCTTTATTGAACAAGTTGAAGTTGGAAGCCGATTGGCTAGCATGCACAGCTGCACCATATTTTGTACTGTCCAGTTTTAGAGAATCAACACTTATGCCGCATACACACGGTCGTTTTTTGTCTTGTAATTTAAAAAAACGACGTTGTCTACACACCATCGTTTTCTGAAAATGCTCTTGCAAAGCGCGGTTACGTACAACACATACGACCGCACTCTGTTCCATTCAAGCTCGCGTCATAACTTGCTTCTAAAAATGCGCGGGTTTAAAAATGTTGTTTTAGCCCACACACTATCATTTTTTATGACACAAAAAACAACATTTTGAAAAACGACATAAAAAATTGAAGCAGGTCGTTTTTCAGAAGACAAAAATAGACGTAAAGCCCACACACGATCATTTTAAATGACGTTTTTTAAAACGTTGTTTTATTTCATCACAAAAAAAGACCGTGTGTACGCGGCATTACAGTATGTGTCCATACACACTCTGGCTTTTTCCAGATTTTAGGAGCAGGGTTTAGAGGCAGTAAAACGCTCCTCTCTTCAACTCAGAACAATCACGTTCAGGAGAGGAGTGTTTTGACAGAAAAATGCCAAATGTGCAAAAACACGCCTAAACATGTCTAAATGCGTTCGACAGCTAGGCTTGTTTAACACATCAGTGCGTATTACTTTCAATGGCCAGAATAAGTTAAAAGTCTAGCCAATGAAATAGTAAGTTATCATAAGAGTGTTACCAAAGAATTAAAGGGGTTGTAAAGGAATTTTTTCCCCCCTAAATAGCTTCCTTTACCTTGGTGCAGTCCTCCTTCACTTACCTCATCCTTCAATTTTGCTTTTAAATGCTTTTAAATGTCCTTATTTCTTCTGAGAAATCCTCACTTTCTGTTCTTCTGTCTCTAACTCACCGCCGTAATGTGAGGCTTTCTTCCTGGTGTGGAGAAAGCCTCTTGAGGGGGGAGGGGGCAAGCAGGAGTGTCAGGAAACCCACTAACACACAGCTCCTTTCTCTATCTGCAAAGTAGAGAGTGTCCTGACTTGCCTGCTCCCCCCTCAAGAGGCTTTCTCCACACCAGGAAGAAAGCATCACATTACGGTGGTGAGTTACAGACAGAAGAACAGAAAGTGAGTCTTTCTCAGAAGAAATAAGGACATTTAAAAGCAAAATTAAAGGATGAGGTAAGTGAAGGAGGACTGCCCTAAGGTAAAGGAAGCTATTTAGGGAAACATTTTTTTCCTTTACAACCCCTTTAAATTCATATGTATTCACATATGAGGTTTTGTTTGTGTGGTAATTTGTTTGTTTGTTTTGTATGTTTTTTTTTTGTCATTGGTCTTTCTGTCAGGTGGCGTACAAGATGTCGTGGCAGTGGTGGGTGTTGGTCTTTGCGGGGGAAGGAAGATACCTCAAAATGTAGTGGTCAGGACCTATCGTGGTATGGGTCCTGAGGGTGGTTATTGCAGTTAACTGAGGTTTAGCTGTAATAATTTGGTAATGAGTGGGCACTGCCGTCAGCAGTCGTCTCTGAGCCAGCTTGTCGGCTTGAGGCCTATGACTGGATTGAGAGGTACCGCAGTACCAAGGTTTGCTATAGGTGATTTGGGGTCCCCGCAAAGACCAACGCTATGATAGACAGATTAGTTGATGACAGGTGTTATGTTATGTTATGAGTGAGTGAGTGAGTGAGTGAAAACGTATAAAGCGCAACACATGCAAACTGAATCGCCTCTGGGCGCTGTTTCCATTCCTTCGGTAAGGAAACCCTTTACCTCAGAAAGGATGAGTTTTAATCATTCTCCAGAAGGCCAAGTGGTCCGACTCCAGTCGGATAGTGGTTGGTAGTGCATTCCACAGTCGAGGTCCTTGGACAGCAAATCTCCGATCTCCTTTGGATTTGTATCTTGCCTTGGGTATTTGCAGTAGGTTTTGATTTGTCGATCGCAGAATGCGATTGGGGTTATGGGCTTTTATTTTTTTGCATAGATATTGGGGGGCGTTTCCTTGAATACACTTATGTGTTAGGCAGAGTGCCTTAAAAGTGATTCTGTCCTTCACTGGTAACCAGTGAAGAGATCTCAGCAAAAGGGAGATTGACTCCTATGGTTTTTTGGAGTCACTAATCGCGCAGCCGTATTTTGAACGACTTGCAGACGAGTGATTTGGTATTTCGGGAGTCCTAAATAGAGGGCATTTGCGTAGTCAAGTCTGGAATTGATGATTGTTCCCACCACGACTGCAATGTCCTTTTTAGGGATAAAGCTGGTGAGTCGGTGTAGTAGGCGCAGCAGATGATGGGATCCGCTGACTACAGACCCTATTTCTGCATCCATTGTCATGTAGGAGTCGAAAAGGTGGGGTGGCTTTTTCGGTTTGCGTGAAACAGGAGAAGCTCTGTTTTCAAACCTGATTGAAACGTATCGAGTAATTTTTGGGTTTCTAAATGCAGTTGTAACTGTTGTACAACTTCTTTCTCCATTATCTTGGAGAAAACATTTAGACCTGTTATGGGCCTCCTATTGTTTGGATCTTTAGGGTCAAGGGTGTTTTTTTTTTAGGATAGGTTTTATTGTACCTTGTTTCAACAAGGTGGGCACCAGGCCCTCCTTGAATGACTGATTTATAAGCTGCGTGATAGCTGGTGCCAGTATATCGGCACTTTCTTTCAGCAGTTTAGTGAGAATGATGTCATTGGGTGCTGTGCTGTTGAGCAGAGTCCCAATGATATTTTTAGTGGCAGCGATGTTGTTTTAAGGTGAATTTTGGCGCTTGCGGCGGGTATATAATGGTATTTGGGTTGGGATTAGGGGCGGGATTCATGCCGATTCATGCCGATTCCTTTTTGCTCAATACTTACACGGATTCTTTCAATTTTATTAATGAAAATATTCCGATAGTTAATTGCAAAATTCTTGTGAATCAGCATTGGGGGGCTCTAAACAGGCTGGATTCATCGACTGTGAAACCAGCTTGAAGAGTTCCCAGGGGAGGTTTAGGGCATTAGTGATGGTGTTGGCTAAGTGATTTTTTTTGGCCATAAAGATTTCTTGTGATATTTCTTTGTTATTGTCTTGTAAATGGTGTGGTTTCTATCTGAAGAGTTCCTTTTCCATGCAGCTTCTGCTCTTCTACGCTCTTGCTTTAGCAACGTCAGGTGGTCATTAAACCAGCCGGCGTTGTTTTCCCGGATGCAAGTTTTGCGCTTTGGTACCACCCAATCGGCGGACTGAAGTAGCGCCTTGTTGATGGCGTCACGTGTTTCTACGGCTGTCTGTTTTTGTTGGATTGTGTTTATTTTGTTTCCTAAGGTTGTTTTGAAGAGTTCCGAGTGGAGCTTCTTCTGAGATCTAGTCCAGTAAGTTGTCACCGTTTTTTTTGGCCTGAGGTGATTGGGGATTTTAAATTTAATAGCATGGTGATCGGTCCATGGTAGTGGCTCATTTTCCCCTACTTCAATTTCCAAATCCTGTTTGAAAATGAGATCTAGGGTATGGCCTGAGGCGATTGCGGCCGCGATCCCGTAGCTCTGGTTTCCCGGGTCCGTGAAGGTTGAGGATGGCCAAGGGGGTGAGAGGAGGTGGCGGGGGGGGACGATGTAATGTTTGGATGCAGGGGAGGAGCCGGTCGTCTGATTCCTGTGCCCGAAGCCGCGGCTTATCCTGAAAAGGATGGCCGCCCTCAATCCCAGGGGGACAGACCAGGCAAGTCTTACCTTGCAAGACACGCTGCAGAGGAGGGGGGGGGGGGAGGGATGCTGGAGGAAGGTTGGATCCACATGAGAGCTGCAATGAGGCTGGGGCTGGGGCTAGGGGCTAGACTGAGACTGAACCCTGCCTGCCTGCCTGCCTGCCTGCCCGGAGCTATAGCGTACACGCCCTACTCCTAGGAGACGTGCGCCATAGTGAGCTCCTGTTGCTAATCCTTCACCAATAATTATGTTTTGACTTGAATTTTTGAAAAATGTTAATTGAAATAAATAAGGTTGCTACGGCCTATTTTACTCCAAAACTGCTGTTTGGTCTCGTTACTTAGGTTAAGTAAGGGGGGTTTGGAGTATTAAGGGGTTATGGCAGCAATAGACATCGGTTATACAACAGTCATGTACTTTAATACATTTTTTCTTCCCTTATGCTCTTAGTTTTTTTTTTTACTACAGGCATACCCCATTTTTGGGTACACAATGGAGTTTATTTACTATCGCTGGAAAGTGCAAACTCAGGCTCTGCACAGAAACCAATGAGCTTCCAGGTTTTATTACCAGGCTTAATTGAACAAGCTAGAGTTAGAAGCTCATTGGTTTCTATGCAGAAGCGAGTCGGATTTTTTTGGGAGGGGAGTGGGGGCTTCAGGAGGAGTGGGACTTCCTGTCCAACTTCCTCCTTCTGCCGAGGGGCTGCTAAGGCGAATAGTCTAATTGCCTATCTGCAGCCCCTCCCTGTAGGCAATCGCCTGGGACACGTGAAAGGTTCCAGACGATCGCCTGTCCAATTGGATGGCGCCGCGGCTTCCCCGTTCTTCACTGTGGCGGCAGCATCGATCGTGTCATCCCTCTTATAGGGGGACACAATCGATGATGTCACACCTACAGCCACACCCCCCTACAGTTGTAAACACACTTCAGGTCACACATATTCACATCAGCACCCCCTGTGGCTAACTCCCAAACTGCAACTGTCATTTCCACAGTAAACAATGCATTTTAAATGCATTTTTTGCTGTGAAATGACAATGGTCTCAAAAATGTGTCAAAATTGTCCAAAGTGTCCGCCATAATGTCGCAGTCACGAAAAAAATCGCCGATCGCCGCCATTAGTAGTAAAAAAAAATATGAATAAAAATGCAATAAAACAATCCCCTATTTTGTAAACGCTATAAATTTTGCGCAAGCGCTAATTGCGTTTTTTTTTTTTTACCAAAAATAGGTAGAAGAATACGTATCGGCCTAAACTGAGGAAAACATTTTTTTATATATATATTTTTGGGGGATATTTATTATAGCAAAAAGTAAAAAATATGATTTTTTTTTCAAAAGTGTCGCTCTATTTTTGTTTATAGCGCAAAAAATAAAAACTGCAGAGGTGATCAAATACCACCAAAAGAAAGCTCTATTTGTGGGAAAAAAAGGACGCCAATTTTGTTTGAGAGGCACGTCGCACGACCACGCAATTGTCAGTTAAAGCGACGCAGTGCCGAATCGCAAAAAGGGGCAAGGTCCTTTAGCTGCATTTTGGTCCGGGTCTTAAATGGTTAAAAGCCAGCAGCTACACTTTTTGTAGCTGCTGACTTTTAATAAACATAAAAAAATGACTGGAATACCCCATTAAGTAAATAAACCCTATTGTGTACTTAAAAGTGGGGTATGCCTGTATTTGTATGTATGCTTTTTTTATTTTCCCCTCAGTCTTTTTGTGGGTGGGGGGGGGTTGTAGTGCCACATTAACCACTTGTCCTCTGCCCACTGTCAAATGACGGCGGGCGGAGGACTCCATTGTCCTGACATCACGTCATATGACGTGATGTCCTTTTAAAGCCGCTCTGCTGGGATCCCGGTGCGAGTGCCCGGCGGCAACGATCACCGCCGGGCACACGCGATTGCCCAGTAACTGAGCGGGGACATGGAGCTCTGTATGTAAACACAGAGCTCCACGTCCTGTCAGGGAGAGAGGAGACCGTTGCTGTGTCCCTTGTACATAGGGACACAATCGGTCACCTTCCCCAGTCACCCCCCCTCCCCCTACAGTTAGAACACTCATAGGACACACATTTAACCCCTTCCCCGCCCCCTAGTGGTTAAGCCCTTCACTGCCAGTCACATTTATACAGTAATCAATGCATATTTATAGCATTGTTCACTGTATAAATGTAAATGGTCCCAAAAATTTCAGAAAAGTGTCCGAAGTGTCCGCCATAACGTCGCAGTCCCAATAAAAAAATCGCAGATCGCCGCCATTAATAGTAAAAAAAAAAAAATGCCATAAACTATCCCCTATTTTGTAAACACTATAAATTTTGCGCAAACCAATCGATAAACGCTTATTGCATTTTTTTTTTACCAGAAATATGTAGAAGAATACGTATCGGCCTAAACTGAGGGAAAAAATATTTTTTTTTATATATTTTTTGGGTAATTTATTATAGCAAAAAGTAAAAAATATTTTTTTTTTTCGAAATTGTCGCTCTATTTTTGTTTATAGCGCAAAAAATAAAAACCGCAGAGGTGATCAAATACCACCAAAATAAAGCTCTATTTGTGGGAAAAAAAGGACGCCAATTTTGTTTGGGAGCCACGTCGCACGACCGCGCAATTATCAGTTAAAGCGACGCAGTGCCGGAAGCTTAAATTTTATCTGGGCAGGAAGGGGGTGTAGGTGCACAGTAGGCAAGTGGTTAAAAAAGCAATTTTTTTAACAAAGTCTTTGTTTTTTTTGTGAATAACTTCTACCTGAAACATAATTTAATGCTTTCATGAATGAAACATATTGCAGAATAATATTTGCTGTTTTCTAAGGCCCCGTACACACGACCGAGCTTCTCGGCAGAATCCGGTGAGAAGCTCGCTGGGAGACATGTTCTGCCGAGGTTCTCGGTTGTGTGTACACTTCCGACGAGCGTCCCGACGGGAAGCTCATCGAGCCAAAAAAGAGAGCACGCTCTCTTTTTCCTTGTTGTTCAATGAGGACTTTGGCTCAATAAGCTTTTTCGACCGCTCATCGGGAACCTCGTCGGGCGGAACGATGGGTTTAGCCCGACGAGGTTCTCGTACGTGTGTATGCGGCCTAAGAGGAGACTTTTGGTCCTACACAGAAGAAAAAATATCTGCTATTATAACATGAATGATAACTGATCTCTGTTTTATCACGCTCATTATGAAGAAATCACACTGGTTTAACCATGAGCCTTGCACACTTTAAATAAGTTACATACTGTATACACAATACTCTTCCTCCATCCTCTGTTCTTTTTTTCATGAATCAAAAGATGTAAAGTCCATGGCCAATAGACCGCTGTCATTTCTGCATTCTGTGCCATTTTAGCCTTTGTACATATAAATGCACAGATATGAGCATGGCGCCCTCAGCATCTTTGCTTTGCAGCACTTTACTGAATGCAAATGGACATATTTAAGTCTATATGGGGAGAAAGGAGAAGAATGTGAATTATCAATTGCTCAAGCTTATTGAGGAAGAAAGTATTGATTGGAATAGTTTTTCCAACCCACCTACAAACTCTGATAAGCCTCAGTTTAGGAAGGGCACACAAAGGCACTTGGAGGACTTTTTCCCAGCACTGAATTGTGCAATTATATTGTAACACTACATGAAAAGGTAACCCATATGTATACTGGCCCATTGGCCCCACATTTCTATACCCCCCATATCATAGCCCTGCTATAACTACAAAAAAATAGTCTGACACCAAGGTTGGGAAAAACTGTCCATTTTACAGCCCCTTCATTAAAGGGAACAAATATTTAACAATATAAACCAAAACAAGGCAAAATCTTTTTGGTTGCCGATCCTTGGAGGCACTACGTATCAAAATCTTTACCTTATATCTGCTTAAACTCTTTCCATGTTCCCTCCTGCATTGCATTGACTCGGGACGACAACCTTCAGCATATATACCATTCTCACTCCCAGGTAATCCACCATAACTGGCATTCACCGAGGACCCATACAAAATAAAGACAACAACCACATACCATTACCAAAGCTCAAAACATGTAGGGCAAGCGGGCAGGAACGTTACTGCTACCCCGTAACCTCTCCACTGCCCTGCCTCCCCCCACACTTGCAGCCAATCCCCTTACTCCTGCCTTCTGCTGCTAATAATTTGAACTCCCACTAGCCCAGCCTATCTGGGCACCTACTCATGACACCCTGTGGTTATTTATTCATTCTTGCTTCAGGCTTTCTTTCTTCACATGAAGGCTACACACCGGTCATTTCCGTAAAAAACATTTTTTTATGTTTTACAAGTTCAGCCCAGGTTCACATTGCTAGGGTCAGACATTATGCTCGCTCAGCTGACCATTTCAACTTGGCAATGCAGTCTGACTTCAGCAGGTTAGTACACAAATGTCTATACAAATCACCCCCAAAGTTGCCAAGAGTAGTATAAGAACTACTTTTGGGAATCGGTGCGGCACGGCACCGATACAAACGGTTCCATTGCCAGCAATGGCCGTCGATTTGGCATGTGATTTGACACGTTAAATCACATGCCAAATTATACCCATGTGAACCTGCGCTTAAAGTGGAACTTCAGCCTAAGGCCCCTTTCACATTGAGGCGTTTTTCATGCGGTACAGCGCTAAAAATAGCGCTGCTATACCGCATGAAAAATCATGCCCTGTAGTGTTCAATGTGAAAGCCCGAAGGCTTTCACACTGAAGCGGTGCGCTAGCAGGAACGCTCCAAAAGTCCTGCTAGCCGCATCTTTACCGCGGTATAGGAGCGGTGTGTTCACCGCTCCTATAGCGCGCCTTCCCATTGGAATCAATGGGAAACCGCGGCAATAGCGCGGTAATACCGCCCGCAACGCGGGCGGTATTAACCCTTTTTCGGCCGCTAGCGGGGGTTAAAACCTCACCGCTAGCGCCCGAATATCGCGGTAAACACGACGGTATAGCGGCGCTACAAATAGCGCGGCTATACCGTCACCGCGGCTCCACGCCTCAATGTGAAAGGGGCCTAAATGTTTTCTTCTTTAGGTTTTAAACAGAGTTGGTTAAAAAAAAGAATATGTGTCAGTTTTTACACCAGGATGTCCCATCTGTCACTTTCTGTCAAGCAGACAAACAGTAATTCAGAGGAAATCTCCCCAAAGTCAGGGAGATCTCACCTTGAGCCCAGGTTCACACTGGGCTGCGGGAGTGAAATTGCGTGAATTCGGCTGAACTCGCGCGATTTCACTCCCTCTGGCAGTCCCGATTTTGGCGCGATTTAGGAGACATCTGTGCAGGTTTCTGCACAGATGTCATTGTAAATCGCGTCCTGAAATCGCAAAAAGTAGTACAGGAACTACTTTTTGAAATCGGTGCAGCTCCGCAGATGCGGCGTCGTTCCGATTAGGACGGTGTCATTGCTGGCAATTGCGGCCAATTTGAGATGCGATGTGAAATCGCATCTCAAATCGAACTAAATCGTACCCAGTGTGAACCTGGGCTGAGGCTGGGTTCACACCTATGCAAATTGGATGCGGAAATGGATGCATGTTTCCACATCCAATTCGCATAGCAGGAGAATGTTACTGGCTCTCTATGGAGCCGGTTCACATATCTCCACAGCAAGTCCGGTGCGTTTTGCAAGAAAAACTTGTATGTAGGTATAGGAGACACACGCACCGGAACCCTGCTGTGCGACGGATGCGGCTCATATGTGCACGCAGCCTCTTACTCATCAGAAAAGGTGTCACAATGTGATACTAAAGTGATATTTTATTTTTGTATACATCTAAAACGGAACTACAACTAGATATTTAATTCAAATTGTTTAACAGCTAAAAGCTGACTACACAGGAAATTACTACAGAAAATTTACATTAATAGAAGCAAGTTGGCAACGAGGCTGTCTGTTATATTACGTTTCTGGAGTGATGCCTCCTAACTTTGGAAAGTACAATTTAATGAGGCTGCTGAGTTGTTTGTGCAGCATTTACCTAGCACAATTGTACTCTTTCTGGGGATCCTCAACATTTGACCTTCTAGCTCAGCAACCTGCAGTGCAAGATGGCCTGTAGATCCTCAATCCTTCTGAGGATTAGACTGGAACGAGGGTGAGAGTGCTATTTAAGTAACCCATCAGCTGTAATTAAATTAAAGTGAAACTAAAGTCACCATGCACATGATTTCTCTCCAAATTAAACAGTTCATGTGCACATCATTATTTGTCCTGGCATTAAGGAGATGCCAGGAAAGCCATTCATGCTGTGCCGGGCTGGTGTCACTCCTCTCTGGGACCATCCTCCCTCATATTAACCGTCACTGTGAGCAGGCAAGGAGATACAGAGATTGCTGATTAATATCCACGTATGCTGCCCACAGTGACAGCTATCATGAGAGGATGCTGCCGGTAAAGGAAAAAGGGGGAAAACATTGCTATGATATTAGTGAAACAAAATCAGGTGCAGAGATTAAAGATTTGACCTTTAGTCTTTGTGTTCTGGCAGGACAATTGCTAAATGGCGTCATACAGGTAATGTACGCACTGTGCTTTTTTAGACTTATTTACACTTCATGTTCCTAAAAATCTGCTGACTGAACTTTGCTGCTATTTCTTGTTTTATTCCATTAAATAAAGTTCTTTGCAAATTATCACATATAGCATAATTGTTGGAACATCTAAAGCAAAAATTGAAATATTTAGCAGAATAAAACTACAAGACATAGGTTCTTCTAAATAATTTTCTTATAACTGACCACTATTGTCTTTGAGGGCTTTTCATGGAATCGAAGGCTCATGCCGCGTACACACGACCAATTTTCATGTCATGGAAAAAAACTATGTTTTTCTCAACGTGATTCCTCTCAAGCCTGCCTTGCATACACATGTAGCGCCCCCTTTTACTTTCAGTGCGGGCACTGGTCTAAATTTAGCAAGAATGGTAGAGTTACCTTGCTCCCATTCACACAATTGTTAAGATGGTGACCCCTGTTATTTCAGAAGTGTCCTCTGGGTCAGTCTGCACTCTAGGGATGTGTCGTCACCCCTGGTCAGCAGTTGACGGCAGAGGGGGTTCTGACAGAGCAGGCTTTCCCAGCAGCTAATTGGAGGAGTTTCCCCTCGTGGGGCATGCTGGGGAGGATATATCTGTGACAGGTGTCATGTGCTCAAGGCAGTTCTGCGGGGTCCCGGTTCCAGGTGCAGCATCCACCTTCAGGGTGCGCGCATCCATGGACCCCGCCAGAGTGGCCCACCTGGCCAAATCCACAGGCTATGCTGGACCTCAACCGGAGGTCAAAGGGGACCCCAGTACTCTACTGGGTTCCCAGTTCTTTTGAGGAGATCCCAGGCTGGGTGCCGTACGATTGGGAAGTCGGCTTGAGGAGAACCCGGAGGCAGGTTGTCCAACAGGGCCTGAACGAACCAATCGGGGATCTGGTGACCGGGGTGCTGACAGGTACATTTTGCTGTCACACGGTAACCTCTGCTAAAGGAGATTTACTGGGAGGATTCGCTCCGTTCACCCATCCAACTTACTAAAGAAATTGGCCGGTTACAAGGGCCTTAGAGCCAGATCTGAGACAGAGAGATCTGTTCCTCCCAGCGATTCGAAGTGACACCTCGGCTGCCAGGTTAGTGTGGGGAACCTGCCCGTGGGCACTTTACACACTCCACTCGGGAGTGGAAACAAGTTCACTTATTGCTATTGTCGAGGGCAGGCCTGCCCTGTTCACATCCAGGCCTGATACCACAAGGTTCTCTTATCCTTCCTTCATCAGCTTTCCTTTCCTTAAACTGAAGATGATGTTTGCCTTGTTGGCTGCAAAATAAAAAGGCATTGAAGGAAACTTTATTGACTGTCTGGACATTTGCTCATTGCTCCGCCACTGGTATTTCACCAATAGACATCACCAGGGTAACTTGGCGTGCCAATCCCAGTATTTAACCAGCGGCTCCTTCGGGGGTAGCGCTACACGCAAAGCGCGGTGACAACACGTACGACGACACTATAAAGGGGAAGTTCCATTCAAATGGTGCCACACTTTGGGCTGATTATGCAAATTTCCCTTCTCATAACTTGCTTAGCATGCAGTTTTTTTTATGCATCGTTAAAGCCTACACACGACGAGAAAAACGACAGGAAAAAATAGAGCAGGTTCTAAATTTTTAATGGCCATTTTTCTCGCTGGGAAAAATGCTCTGTAGCCTATACATGGTAGTTTTTAACGACCAATTTAAAAAATGCCATGTTTCATGAAAAACAGTCATGTGTAAGCGGCATTAGAGTTTGTTTACTTCGAAACACCTCAGTCAGCATGTTACATTAGTATGGAAAGAGCTGTAGTAATAATGAAACCCTCCATGGGATGAGCACGGGGGCTGTGGCTACTAATTGTGTTGTAGACAGAAGATGCTAGTGGCTCTGCCAGAGTTGATTTGTAAAAAGTGGAAGGCTGTGGAATTACTTATGCCTCTTTCACACTTAGGGTCCTTTCACACGTGCAGTCCGTTTTTCGGTCCACTCCGTGTGTCCGTCAGCTCAGCGGGGGGGTCTCCGCTGAGCTGTCGGGCGGACAGGGCGGTCCCCGCACACTGTGCAGGGACCGCCCTGTCTCTCCTCCGCTATCCCCTATGGGGAATCGGATGGAACTGGACCGTCTGTCCGTTTGCATCCGATCCGTTTGGCCGGACGGAAGAAAAATAGGACATTCTTCCGTCCGAAAAAATGGATGCGGATCTGGCGGACGTTAGCGGATGCATCATCCGCTAACGGATCCGCTCCCATAGGGAAGCATTGAGGTCCGTTACCGGACGTCCAAAAAACGGACGAACGGACGTGTGAAAGGGCCCTAAGTCTCTTGTAAACTGCCAGTAAAACACTGGGAGCTTTTAAAAAGCTTTTCAGGCGCCTTTGAAGAGCTTTCAATTCATTTCAATGGAGAGGGGTGTTTTTTCACCACTTTGTCAGTGCACTGCCCCAGTGTGAAAGCATTCATTGATTTTAATGGAGATACGTTTTCGGAAGCTTTTTGAAAGCACCTGAAAAGCGCCTCAGTGTGAAAGTGGCCTTACAGTTCCTGGATATTTATGTGACTGCGTGCTGAACTATCTGTGTGGAAGGCCTGTCAGGCGCAGCAGGGAGCCAAAGGGAGAACATCCGCTTGTATTTGTTTAAAAAATCTCGTGAAACCCTTCTCTATTGCATAATCATTGGTTTGACGGCTAAAATGGAGAAAACTTAAAGTATAACTAAAGGCAATTTTTTTTTTTAGTTTTGGATAGAAGGGAGAGGGATTAGCAATTATGTTAGTTTTTGCAAACCAACTATGGACAGAAGAATCAAGCGGCCCAGCCAGAACTGATTGGTGAAAGTGTCAGGCTAGGTAATTATTTACAGCTGCTCGCCATTAAAGCTCCTGCTGAACCACCTGGGTTGCAGTCCTGTCAGGAGCAGCAGGGAGTTCCCCCCACACTCTCAGGATGATCTTTGTTGATGGGGTTGGTCATCCATCCTAATGCTGGAGGAATTAAGGGCCCTTTCCCACATACGGATCCCATGAGTATCCATACCGGTCTTATCCTCTCGCTCAGCGGGGATCGCTCCGTTTATCCCAGCTAAGCCGGCAGATGACAGGGCAGTCCCTGCACACTGTGTAGGGACCACCCTGTCAGACCGTTCTTCCCGTCTGTCCGTATTTACCCGGTCCGGTCTGCAGACGAATGGAAAAATAGTATTTTCCTCCGTCTGCAGAATCAGAGCATAGCAGACACCGATAAGATTGGGTGTCAGCGGATAAACACCCACTACCTCATAGGGATACATGTATGTCCCTTTTTTCATCTGAAACGGATGGATGAAAAAGCTGACATACGGTCCGCTGGTGTGAAAGGGCCCTAAAGGATAAGGTCACCTTTTTGGGGCAGAATTTCACTTTTTATAATAAATAGAAGCGTTTTCCAATGCCCAGACATCCCAATGTGCTTTGCTCTCACTGAGGCTGGCCATACATGATACAATTTTCTGTGCAATTTTCTTTTAGATTTACCAAAAACCATATATGAGGTCAAACTAAACAACACTTTCAATTGTATGCAATCAGGCAGGCCCTTGCACTACATAGTTGAAGGTAAATCTAAAGAAAATTGCACAGAAAATTGTATCATGTATGGCCAGCCTTACCCATACCTCCCAACTTTTTGAGATAGGAACGAGGGACACCTATTAGAAAAAGTATGTAGGTATAGGAGACACACCCTGCCACGCCCCCTTAAAGGAGAATATTTACAAAAAATAGCTATTAGTTAAACATTTTTTTTTTTTTTACCACAACTATTCCTTTATATTGACTTTCAAAATTCAATATAAAGCTGTCACTCAGCTGTCAGGCCTCGTTCATAGCTCCATGTAGCGAAAATGCATATTGCCTTTGTTTTGGGTGTTTTGGAGCTTTTTCACTTGTCAGGCATAGGAATATGAAATGTTGGGGTAACAAACACTTCAATTAAAGTTATGAGGACCTCACAGCAACTTTGATAAATGAATAAAAAAGGATTAGGAATGATTCTATTGGTTAGAATTCATTTATTTTATTGAATACAAAACACAGATGAATAAAGAACCTGTTCTAATCACTAATGGGAAGGGACTATGCTCCATATCTGCACATTAACTTCTCATGACTTTCTCCCCCACCCACCCTTTTATTCTTCCTTTCTTTGATAGTAAATCCCTTCTTTCTTTAAAGTGGTTGTAAACCCACACTAAAAAAAACAACTGCAAGACAAAGGCATAATGAGCTAGTATGCATAGTCGGGATGGGATCGGGGGGAATGGATGGAGCAAGGATGGGATCAGGGGGGTGGATGGAGTGGGGATAGGTTTAGGTTGGATGGATAAAGTGGGTATGAGATGAGGTGGGATGGATGGAGTGGGTATGGGATCAGGGGGGATGGATGAGCAGGGATCAGGGGATGACGTGTACACAGTGAGTGCAGCCTTTGGGGACAAAGATCTGATTGTGGCCGCGCCGTGTGGAGGTGTGTGTGGGGATGGTCAGACCCCGGGCACCCAGTATATCTCTGCCTCACTCCCTCCTCTCCCACTCTCCCTGCATGGAGCAGAGGAGAGGAGATCCCAGAAGGAAAGGAGGGAGCCATGGCACCCCTCTCAATGTGGCGCCGGTGCCAGTCTAAGCCGGGTGCCACCCTTTGGCAGGTGTCACCCAGGTGCGGGCCGCACCCCCATAGCAACGCTACTGGTGGTAAAAAAAAAAAACACTTGTGGGATTAACTAAAATTTTTCAGGGTATAATTCTTCTTTAAGAGGGCATGACAGGGGGTGTGTCCTATGCCTATATACTTTTGGTGTCCCTCGTTCCCATCCCAAAAATGTGGGAGGTATGTGGTAGGTTAATTGGCTCCTGTCTAAATTGGCCCTAGTTTGTGTGTGGGTCCATGTGTACATGTGAAAGGGGACTATAGATTGTAAGCTTCTTGAGGGCAGGGGCTGACATGTATGAATAGTACATAGCACTGTATAAATTGTCTGTGCTATATAAATATGTGTAACAGATAACAAACAAACTGTCAACTCTTCCTTAAGGTGGCCATACATGGTTTAAAGTTCAATTGATGTATAGGGACAGTCATTGTACAGAAGTTGACCTACCGATCAACTTCTGTACAACTTGCCTGTCAGGTTTTTCCTGATTGATCACTGCACTAAACAGTCTATTATGACGATGAGGAAATATCCTCGTTGTCAAAATGCAAAAACTCAGAGGAAGTGATATCCACATCAATTGTGTGAATGGGGGAGTCGGGTCATTTTTTTTTTCATTCAAACCTCCGGTTGAAAAAAAAAATGGTTAATTTATGGCCTGCTTTTTTAAATCTCACCGCACACTTTACAAATGCTTACTTTTAGTGTAGGGTGCCTCATTGGGTTATAGAGGATCTGCTTGCTATACTGGCTGAAGCTATTATTATGTATGTTGGTATCTAGCAGGGCTTTCTTAATGAGAGGGCACACCTGGGCACTGCCCTTTCCCCAAGCAGCTGGTCCTTGAGCCCGGACTGCCCTGAAAATTTGGGCAGCCCGGGCTGCCCCTCTAAATCCCAGATATGCCCTCAGCACTCTGATCCCTCTACACCCTAGATCCCCTACCTCATACCGACTTAATTTATGTTTACCTGCAATGTCTCCATTGTAGGGGCCCCAGAGCATTACTTTGCCCAGGGGCCCATGATGCTATTAAGACGGACTTGGTATCTAGTAGTAGTCACATTCAATTTGACTTGCTCTGCTAGCTATTCATTGAACAAAAGTTCAATCCATTTATGGGCAGGCTGGTTGTACACAAGTCAATCTATTGATGGACCTCTGTACAACCACCCTGCTAGAAAATTCCCTTTTGATCAGTACTGCTGGCTATAGCAGTGTATTCTGACATCGGGGAAGTCTCCTCACTGTCAGAATATAACAATTCAGCGGAAGGGATTTCCCCATCCAAATGGGGTTTGTGGATAACGAAAAGGAAAAGTATTTTTTCTTGTGGGTTGAATGAAAGAAATTACTCATGTATGGCCAGCCTAAGGTTCACTGTTGCCTGAGACCTCGTTTGGTGAGATTCTGCCTCACTTCCTGTCCAGGTGACATTTTTACTGAGACCCTCTAGGTGATCTATGTACATTTCAAGGATTTTAATAAGCTTTGTTGCAGATTCCTACCTTGTGTTATTCTAAAGAAAACACTGTTTGTTCCTCTGTGCCCCTGGGCATAGGGAGTCTAATGGAAGTGGTTTCATAATTGTCAACCAGCTGCTGCAGTATCAGGGCTCTAATGTGGAAAGCTGCAGGGTCTGCATACCTTTAGACATTATTTCTTATTGAGAGTATCTTACCAAAAATGAAATTTTTGTTGCAGGGAATGCCAAAAATCTGACCTTTATCTTAGTGTAGACTTCTGGCAAAATTAGTGAGCCAATCACACAAGCAGGATATAATGTTTCTGGGGGGCGTTCTGTATACAAAACACTGCTAGGTAGCCATATTGCGTTGCATTTTACATAAATTTACAGAACTGCAGAATGAAAAGCAAAGTTAATTTTTAATAACATCCAATTACAATATGACGTGTGGTGCAATTGTATATGCTATATTATTTTTTTTATTTGCTATTTTTTTTTTTTCTAATAAAATTGGATTTACCCTTTAAGCTTCTTGTATATTTCTGACATGTCTTTTAGTTGAAACCATAGGTAATGTGTATCTTTTTCTAAATAATAGGTTCTTGAAAGGTGCTATGGGTCAATGAACTTTAGGTCATTTTAACCAGAGAAGTTCAAGACCTCTACCTGCAGAAAAGTATTATGCTGTATAATATACAGTATAACTGTTATTGTAACATACCATGTCATCAGCAATTTTGACACTTTCTATAATAAATAAGGGTTCTTGAAAGGATGCTATAGGTCAGCGAACTTCAGGTCAAAAGCAATAAAGACACTTTTTGTATGAAAGTGGGAGGGAGATATAAAACCTCCATCAGCTGTCTGTGTCCCCATTGGTGATACTGATATATCCTATTTTCCTATAGCATGGAAATAGAAACGAATGTATCTTTTTCGAATAAAATGGTTCATTAAAGGGTGATATAGGTCAATAAACTTTTGGTCAATATAACCAGAGAAGTTCAAAACCCGTAACCTTGCAGAAAAGTATTTATGTTGTTTAACTGTTATCGGTAACATACAATGACACCTCCTATAATAAATGAGGGTTCTTGAGAGGAAGCTTTAGGTCAACAAACTTCAGGTCAAAAGCAATAAAGACACTTTTTGTATCCAAGTGGGGGGGGGGGGGGGAGAGTTAAACCTCTATCAGCTGTCTGTGACCCCATTGGTGATACTGACATCTCCTCTTTTCCTAGCATGGAAGTGGAAATGAAATGGAATCTACTCAAATTGGCCCACATACAATATGACAACATTTAAAGTATTCCCCGCAATATCTAGAGCTAAAAATTGCAATTGGTTTTACCTAGGGGGGATTTTTTAAGAACATTTGCAGAGTTACTGGAATTGTAAAACTGCACATACAGAAATGAATGTTAATGCTAGCAAAATCAATTGTTACTAGGCTATTTCTTCATTCATAAGGAGAGCATGATTCTAATTGGGGTTGCCAGTGTCCAATCACCTGTGGTGACTACATAACCCAATAAGTAATTTAAAGTGGATGTAAACCCACTGTCATTGTTTCTTTTTCCAAAAATGTGTTTATTTTAACATGATTTTCACACTTTACAAACATATAAATAACATTCTACAAACATATATACATACATACATTGTCTCAATATATATTCTTATCTACATCATCATACTATCATACTACTGTCTACACTGCCAACAGGTTATGTTCCGTTTTCCCTGTCCCAGATATACCTTTCTTTAACTTCCCTTCTCAGCCCCTCTAGCCTAGTGAGATGGACCGAGGTAGGCAAGGTTCTCTGGAGAGATAGCGTGGCTTTATACGGGGTAACCCTAAGGATGGGAGAGAGAGACAGAGGGACAAGGGGGAAGAAGAGAGGTGGGGGAGAAGGGAGAAGGAGGAAATAATAAATAAAAGGGGGGAGGGGAATGAGGGGGGAGCCTGGGGGGCTATCTATGTGTATATACTGAGGGAACTATCCTCTGTGTCCAAAAACAAATCTATAAAAGTGTTCATAGTAAAAGGGGGTCATAATGACCCCTGTATATATAAGTGAGAGAAAGACAGAAAAAAAATAAAAACTATTTGTGTGTATATACTAAGAAAACTGTCCTCCGTGTCCAAAGACAGGTCTATATAAGTGTTTGTGACAGAAAAGGAGATCGTATTGACTCCTATATATAAGTAAGGGAAAAAAATCCTCAAATTCCCCCTCTCTCTATCTCCACAACCGGAGCAGAGAGCTCCTTTTTCCCTATACTTCCCATTTCTAGGCCTCCTGCTCCTTAAAATCTCTCCATTTACTCCATATTTCATCATATTATGGCCTACGTTCATTATGGTTTGAGATTAATTACTCCATCCTACTGATCCTATCCAATTCTTTTATCCATTCTCCTATTGATGGAGCTTTCTTTTTCCTCTACCTCTTAGGTATTAATGCTTTAGCTCCATTCAACAGAAAAGGGATCAATGATCTTCTGTACGTTTTCCTAGCTACTCCTGTTCCATGAAACAGGCAGTGCCAAGGGTCTAATTTCACCTCCTGGCCACTAATATTTATGATCATTTTTAAGATCTCGACCCAGTACACCTGCATCGAAGGTAGAGGGCAGATATGGGCATTTGTGCCCTCCATTCCACACTCTCTCCAACAAAGGGATGATGTTTCACTGTTGATTCTGTTAAGTTTCGTTGGGACATAATACCATTTGGTAAGAAGTTTATAGTTCATCTCGTTTATTTTTGAGTCTGTAGATGTAGAGTGTAGAGTGGACTAGATCTAATACCTGTCTTTTCTTATCATCTGAGATATTTTGATTCAATTCTTGTTCCCAGCCTTCTAGTATTTTTAGTATACCAGGTTCTCCATTAGAGGTCAACATTTTATAGATATTGGATATCCCCTGCCCTCTCCTTCCTCCATGTAGTATTTTTTCCAGGGGTTTAATTCCTTCATATCTCGCAGGGGTCTCTGAAGGGTACCTACAAAATGTTGAACCTGCCTATACCTCCATTCATCAGAGTACATTACCTTTCATCAGATCCTTTAGTCTTAATGTGTCCGAGGTTGTCCATCTCAGGTACATCCCATCCCCCTTACCCAGCGGGAAGTAGTGTGTACCTGTAAGGGGCAACAGCGGACTACTATAGGGCCATTTTCTTTTTCTAAATATTGCGTCCCAAATTCTAAAAGTTTCTTTTGTCATTGATGGGGTTTCCTGAGGTAAGTTTCTGTATTGTTTTGGTATCCATATTCTCTTTCCCAGATCCTTTTTACTTAAACTTTCCTCAACTTCTACCCATTTTTTCCTTTGGGCATCTTCCTGTAACCAGTCAATTATTCTATTTAATACTGCTGATCTGTAATATCTCTTAAAACCTGGAAAAGATAGACCCCCCTCACATCTAGGTCTAGTTAAAAATCTCAGCTGATATTCAGGGTTTTCTTTCCTTCCATGTAATATATACAGGATTTTAGGTAGTATCATCATCTTGATTATATTTGTTCTACCCCACCAGGATAGTTTATCTATTTGGTACCCTTTGAGATCTGATTTTACTTTATTCAATAGGGGGACATAATTATCCTCATACCAATACCTTTCTATATTTGACAAGAATATCCCCAGGTATTTAATCTTCCTCTGTTTCTATGTAAAGGGTTAGAGGCCTCTAAGATCCCTGTGTTCCTCCCATCCCTCTGACACACATAATGCTTCAGTTTTTTCTTTATTTATCAGTTATAATCTTTGGTATTGTCTGTCTTGGAAACACAAAGCATCATGTCATCAGCAAACGCGGAGATCTTATGTTCCCTCCCCCCACTTTCATCCCCTCTATCTCCTGGTTATTTCGTATTGTTGACAGTAAAGGCTCTAAGGATAAGTGTCAGTCAGTGTTAGCGCTTGAGAGAGCAGGACGCTCTCACACGAGTCGGCTCTTTCCCAGGGATAGTAGAGCTAGGCAGGGTCCACCCACTGTGTGGTTCCAGGTCTCCAGGTCTCACAGATAGGCAGGTCTTCCACCTCCCCGCCATTGCTATCGTTATCCACTTGCCTCTGACCACCTCCGCCCACTGGCCCAGGCTTCCCCTGGCTCCCTTCTTCTCCAGGGAACAACAGGTAAGAGCCTTACTGGGTCCATTGGCAGCCGTCCTTTTCAGGACAAGCCGCCGCAACCACCCATGCCCCACGGCTCTCCCCTGCTCCTTTCCCCCCTCCTCTGTACCCTCACATTATCATCGCCACTAAGGCATCACCCCCACCACCTCCCCGCCGCAATCCCCACCATTTCGGGTGCTTTTCCCAGACACCCGCGCCAGCCTGTGGGAAATCGCCGCAGCCACGATCTAGGAAAGACCGCGGCTTCACCTGCGGCCTAATGCCGTGCCACTTCCCACACTCTGCTATCGCCTCCTAACAGACCAGGAAACCCCCCCTTACCCCAGAAGGATACCTTCTCCTCTTGGGTATAGATCCAGCACCCCCCGGCATCACCGATCCAACCAATTGGCAGCACCTAGGCTGGATCCTGTGGCCTGATCGGTAGCCATCTTGCTACACCCAGCAACAAGGGCACCTCTCATCCCCACTCAACTCCCTTCTCAACACAAACAGAACTTGATCCAGGGTTTACCCGATCACCTCTCAAGGGGTCAGGAAGGAATTTTTTTGCCGCAGCATATTGGCACAGCACGGGTCTTTTTTTGCCTTCCTCTGGACCAAGCCAGGAGAGAGGTTTAAGTTAATTCCTCTCTCCGTCGCCCTGAACCCCCCCCCCCCGGTGATTGGCGACCATGGCGAATCTGCAATATTCTGCAGAAACCATATGGGGTCTGAAGCGATTCGCCGCAATACTCCCAGCCATCACCAAAAAACCCCTAAGAACTGAGCGACTATTGAGAATCGATCGACGATCAACTGTCAAAAATTTCAGCCGTTTACCCATGCGCGCTTGAAGGAGACCATGGTCAGCTCCGCTGTGCGCATGCTCACAACTCAGGAGCGGCGCAATCAGTGAAATTGGAAATGGACTAAGGACTACGCAGACAGCATAAATAGACAGACACAAACGCACTTGCATTGCAAAAGTACATCCCTTTGTCCCTTCCCATTTAACCAAGTGCTTTTGTCCTGTTGTTCGTTGCGTTGTGTTTTGTATTTGTCAGATTAGTGTTCTGTGTGATCAAGTGTTTGTTAGTAGATCTTTGAAAGTGTTTTTTGATAAGTGTTTGAGAGACTGTTTGTTTGATATATTTCTGTTCGTTTGTTTTCTTGCTGATTTTTTGCTGTTTGTTTTTGTGACTGTTTTTTGCTGAGTGCTTGTGTGATTTTTTGGGTGTTAGATTTCTCTTTGTGTGTGTTCTTGCTTGATTGGTTGTGCTTGTTTTTGTGACTGATTTTTGTTGACTGGGAGTGAGTTTTTTTGCAGTATGATAGAGAGAAAGCGAAAACTCAATTTTACTTTGGCGGAAAAAAGAATTCTTGCCCGGGCCATTAGCGATTATGGGTGTTTCCTCCATGGCCCAGACAGTGCCAACACCACCCCGGCCAGGAGGAGGGAGATTTTGGACCTCATCATTGAGTAGGTCAATTCACAGGTTGGGGGAGGGGGAGACACGGACCCGGTCTGGGATTGACAAAAAGATTAATGACCTCCGGCGTCTGGTCAAACAGAAGCTGGCCAAAATGCTTGCCCATGCCAGGGGCACAGGAGGGGGCCCACCATGCCGTATTAGGCTGACAGCTGAAGAGCGTGCGGTGGCCCTGACCTTTCATCGGCATGAAGTTGAGGGCCTGCCCGGCTTTGACTCAAGTCCGGAGCCCATGGTGCCAGGTAAGTATTTTTTTTAATATCAGGTGTGTAGCATGTGTGGGGGAGGGGGTGAAAGGGAATATGTGGCAAGTGTGTGGATCCTCCAACCTGTGAATGTTTTGTATCATCCACAGATGTGCAGGAGGGTGCAGGGCCATCTTGCCTGACCGCACCATCCCCAGGACAGCAGCCTAATGAGGCCCCCCCGACAAGGCCGGAGTCCGCGGAGGAGGTTAAAGAGGAGGAGGTTGAGGAGGAGGAGATTCATGAGGAGGAGGAGTCCATGTCAGGCACTGGACTTTTGGTTTTTGAGGACTCTTCCCCTCTGGCTGGCAGCAGGCAGCCCTCCCTAAGGGGGAGCCCCCCCCTCCTCCCCCAACATGGCTCCCCTCCCAAGGGCCTCACCTTCTCCCCGGCCACAAGCATCAGCTGGAGGCAGGAAGTCGTCCCAGAAGACCAGGGGGGTGGCCGATCTCCTGCCCGCCACTCTGAGAAGGGACCAGTTCCTCCAGACCCGCCATCTGGGACAGGTCAGCCAGACATTGGTGCGGATGGAGGAGAGCCTGTCCTCCATCAAGGATACGCTGGGGAACCTGGACTCCCACTCCCGAGCTTTCACAAACTGCCTAAACAAACTGCAGACGACATCAGCAGGCATTGGGCAGGATGTGAGGGCCCTCATCCAGGCTATCCAGGCCAACACGGCAACACTTGGTGCTGCCCTGGACAGAATAGCCGTGGCCTTGGAGGGCAGGCCGCCAGGTGGGCAGAGATCAGGGGCTGCTCCTCCTTCCCCAGTTTTTCCCCTCCCCATGAGTCTCCCCTGAGGAGCCGGGGCCGTGGCCGGGGGCGCCCCAGGCGTGGCTCACGTCAAGGGCAATAATTTTTTTTTCCCCTCTTTTTTTTTTTTTTTGGCTGGAAATTTTTTGATTTTGCTGGTCATTTTTTTTTGGGGTTGTGAATGCTGTTTGAATGTGGGGGTGACATTCCTGCCGGAAAAGGGGTGTCACCCTCAATTTTGGTGGAGAAGGGTTCCCTAGGACCAGGGAGAAGTGATCCCCAGGTCTGTGTGAATGGTGTATGAATGTACAGTGACATAATTGGAGCCTTGGCGTGGCGTTGCTGCTCACAAGTCCAGCATGGTGGACTGGTGCCAATCCAATTTGATGTGGATGTGGGGTGTGTGTGCTAGGGACCACAGTGGTGTGCATGCATGCATTCTCATTGTGCCATGATTAATGTGTGTGTTTAACGTGCAAAGATGCCCAATGTGAGCTGTCTCCTGACTGCTCTTCCCTCAGAAGACGGGGTATCCTCGGTTAGGGGGGGATTGTCTGGTTCAGGGGTCAGGTCATCACGTAGGTCAATCTGCAGGCCCTTTCTTACTGCGAAGTTGTGCAGCATGCAACAGGCACCGATAATATGGCACACAAAGTTTGGGGAATACAAGAGGGTACCCCCAGACTTATCCAGGCATCGGAAACGTGACTTCAGGAGGCCAAAGGTGCGCTCCACCACTGCACGTGTTTGGACATGTGCTTGATTGTATCTTTCCTCTCCTGGGGTTTGGGGGTTCTGGAAAGGAGTCATGAGATGGGTTCCCAGTGGATATGCAGAGTCACCTGTAAGGAAAAAGACAGGAGGATGTTAGTCATGCATGTGCCCCTTGTGATGTGTGCATCATGGGGGGGTACAGTCATGCCTGCCACCCATGTCACTCACCAACCAGCCAGGTGGCCCCATACACGTTCTGAATGAATTCCATTCGGATGTGGTATTGATTGTATATGTAGCTGTCATGGCTGGACCCTGGGTGTTTGGCACGGACGTGCCATATGAGGCCTTGGGCATCGACTATCACCTGTACGTTGATGGAATGCCAATGCTTCCGATTGCGGTACATGTGCTCTGTCTCCTGGGGGGGCTGGAGTGCCACATGTGTGCAATCAATGGCCCCCACGGTGCGTGGGAATCTGGCAATTCTGTAGAAATCTGTCATTGCCTTCAGCCGCAGGTCCTCAGTGGTGGGTTTGATGATTTGGTTGGCCATGCGTCTGAGGATTGCAGGGACAACCTGGTGCACACATCTGCTCATGGAGGATTGTGACATCCCAGCCACCACTCCACTTGTACGCTGAAAAGAGCCCTGGCAAGGAAATGGAGTGTTGCCATGACCTTCACCAGTGGCTGCACTGCATGTGAGCGGTGTGTTGGGCTGGTGATGTCCTCCTGCAGGGTTGTGGTTAATTCCAGGATGGCATGAGGGGTTAATCTGAAGATGCGATACACGTCAGAATCACTCATGCCAAACAGGTCTATGCGGGTGCGGTATATCCTCTCCCGTGCCCTCCTCCTTCTTTGCTCATCTAAATTCAGTAGTATAGCTATGCGCGACGATGCCCCTGGCATGTTGGCATACAGATTGTTGTGCAACACGTGTGACTGCTGAGCTCCTCACTAACAGTGTTGCTTTATCTAACAAGTAGACTTTTTTTCTCTTTTTAGACCCAGCTTTTATATGGTCTAATTTTAGACAGGACATTTTGCTGTTGCGCACACTGCGTAGCCTGCGCTGCCCCAACGTTCTTTTGTGGACCCCGTAAGTCCCTCATTAGCATATTTGACTAGCAAATCAATGGTCTGTCTAGCGCAGTTTTGCGCGGACGGATGCGCCAGTCTAACGAAATTACGCTGGACAAAAAAAAGTAGATTTTTTGCGTATCTCGTTCTGGGGATGTCGTGCATCGAAACGCACGCGCACATTTAGACTTACGCCGCGCATCTCCTGTTGCGCATCTCCTGTTGCGCAGGCGTAATCGCTCTGTGAATCTGGGCCATTATTTCCAAAATCCCCCCTTAACAAAAACATCAAAACCAGTGGCAGCACACTGTCAGAAGAAGCTCCACTCGGAACTCTTCAAAACCACATTAAGAAAAAAAATAAAAACAATTCAACCGCATCAAACGGCTATAGAAACACTGGATGCCATAAACATAGCCCTACTACAGTCAGCCGACTTAGTAGCGCCGAAACATAAAACCCATATCCGGAAAAACAACTCCAGCTGGTTTAACAACCAGCTGTCGTTGCTGAAACAAGAGCGCAGAAGGGCGGAAGCCGCCTGGAAAAGAAGCACTTCAGAGGAGAATCTTTCCATCTACAAGGCAACAACAAGAAAATACCACATAGAAATCTTCAAAGCCTATCAACAGCGCCCTAAACCACCCCCGCGAACTCTTCAAGCTAGTCACTCAGACCATGAACCCAGGCTGTCTTGAAGTCCCCAATTCGGACACCCAAGAATTTTGCAATGAATTATCGGATTACTTCATTAATAAAATTGAGGGAATCCGGGAAACCATTCAGCAAAACAATACCCCAATCAGCCCCCCCCTGCAATTTTTTACACAATATCCACAGTAATTCACCACAATCAGGTAAGTTCACCCTGGAACCCATCTCTATCGATGCCGCAAAGAATATCATTGGTACTTTGCTTAACGGCGCATCGCCAAATGATATCATCCCCACTAAACTGCTGAAGGAATGCGCCAACATCCTGGCTCCTCCTATCACGCAGCTTATAAACCAGTCTTTCAAGGAAGGCATAGTGCCCTCCCTGTTGAAAGAGGGCATAATCCAACCCATCCTGAAGAAACCCACCTTAGACCCCAAGGACCCACTGCACCGTCGTCCCATAACAGGCCTAAATGTACTCTCAAAGGTAATGGAAAAAGTAGTGGTACAACAGCTGCAACAGCATCTAGATACCCACAAGCTACTTGATCCATTTCAATCGGGTTTCTGTCCCGGACACGGGACTGAAACCACATTGCTCAAAATATGGGATGACACTCTCGAGGCCGCAGACGAAGGAGAATCTTGTCCTCTGGTTCTGTTGGACCTAAGCGCCGCCTTCGACACCGTCGACCACAAACGGTTACTGACTCGGCTAGCTGAAGTAGCCAGAGTCGCAGAAGGCGATTTATCTTGGTTCTCCTCTTTTTTGGAAAACCGATCGCAAACAGTGAAGTTAGGACCTTTCACTTCTGACAAACGCACAGTATCGTGCGGAGTCCCTCAAGGATCGCCCCTTTCGCCGGTGCTGTTTAACATCTATCTTCGTCCTCTTTTTTAAATCATCAGCAGCCAAAAACTGCTTTACCACTCATATGCAGACGACACGCAACTGTATTTCCGCATTTGCAACAAAAAAGATCACCACCTCAATCTAGAGACATGCCTCTCTTTGATAGAGAACTGGATGACAAAGAGTTATCTTAAACTCAACGGAGCGAAAACAGAACTTCTCCTGTTTCACGCCAAGTGTATGAATCAACCTGCTACAACTTGGACACCCCCGCCCATTCTGGGCAAAATCATCACCCCTAGCGCCAAAGTCAAAAGTCTCGGGGTAATTTTCGACTCCTATATGACAATGGACGCACAAATAGGGTCAGTATTCAGCGGATCTCACCATCTGCTGCGCCTACTACGCAGACTCACTCCTTTTATCCCCAAAGAAGACATAGCGGTCATGGTAGGAGCAATTGTAAACTCAAGATTGGACTATGCAAATGCCCTTTACCTCGGACTCCCAAAGTACCAAATTGCTCGTCTGCAAGTCATTCAAAACACGGCCGCCAGACTTAGGGAGCTGTGGTGGCTCAACGTGATTGGCACTGCGTTGACAAGCCATTCACCTCTGCAGCCAAGGGTTCGGATCCCGGTCTCGGCTACATGTGAATTGAGTTTGGTGGTCTCAGCCCGACTCCCGGTGGGTGTGCTATGCAAGGTACGCCTGTGCTTAGTACGCCCACCCCCCCCCCCCCAAAAACCACCACACTTGCACGCACACGAAATTGGTTTAAAAACACACGCACTTTGGCCATGCGGTCTCTTAAAATAAAGAGAGGCGAAGGACCTACAGGGCTGGCTGGGTGGGCTAGGCCCCCTCACTCCCTCATAGGGGGAGTCCCTCTGCCCCATTGGGGTCCCGTTGGGCCCCAGTTGGGCTCCCAAGAGGAGCAGGTAGGGCGGGGTGAGTGGGAGGCCCCCCTTCACACCCGCCATTGCCACCATGGGCATGGAGAAGGATGGCGAATGCCTCCGGGGGGAGGGTCTGCCTACTCCCAACTCCTGCAGTCCGGCTCCTCTCTCTCGAGTTCACGCACAAAAATACACTTTAAAAAAAAAAAAAAACACGGCCGCCAGACTCGTGACTGGAAAAAAGCCCTGGGAATAAATCTCACCCTCGCTAAGAACCCTTCATTGGTTGTCAGTAAAAGACAGAATTGCTTTTAAAGCACTCTTTCTAACGCATAGATGTATTCATGGGAAGGCCCCCCCATTATCTATGCGAAAAAATAAAAGCTCATAATCCCAATCGCGTTCTGCGATCCACCAATCAAAATCTACTTCAGATACCGAAAGCCAACTACAAGTCCAAAGGAGAAAGAAGATTCACGGTCCAGGGTCCCAGATTATGGAACGCTTTACCAACCAGCATTCGGTTGGAGGAAAACCACTTAGCCTTTAGGAGAAAGATCAAGACTCATCTCTTTTGATACCAAAGGAGACAGGAACAACAAGCGCCCAGAGGCGATTTAGTTCGCATGTGCCGCGCTATATGAGTTTTTTATTCATTCAGAACGAAAAGAAGGGGCGAGAGGGGGCATCCCTGTCGAGTCCCATTAAATAGTGAAAACTTCTCTGAGAGGGTGCCATTCACCCGTACCTGGGCCGAAGGCTTCGAGTACAGTGCTCCTATCCATCTAAGCATGTTAGGACCTAGTCCCACCTGCTTCAATGTGGCTAACATAAATTCCCAATCCAGCCTGTCAAATGCCTTTTCGGCATCTAGAGACAGGAAAACCAGTGGTTCCTTACTCTTTTTAGCTTTCTGTATCAGGAATAGTACCCTTAGTACATTATCCCTTGTCTCTCTTCCTGGGACAAAGCCTGCTTGATCGCTGTCGATCAGTCCCGGCATGAACGGTCTTAATCTTTCTGCTAAGATTTTTGCATAGATCTTCTGGTAGTGCTGTGATTTTAGCTCTTTCTATATACTTGTCACGTACCTGGTGGTGCGAGCCCGGCGTGCAGGGAGCGGCAGCCCTTGCTTCTCTGATCCCGGGACCCCTGATAGTGCAGACAGGAGGATCGGGACTACAGAGTCGCACAAGCGCCTGGTACTGGCGAGTGCGGGGCCCGTGAGCTGAGTCGGTGGTTCTTGGAGTCAGATTACAGGCTGGTGCAGGTAGGAAATCCAAGCTCACTGTCGGGCAGTTGGAAACGGGAGTGCAGCAGAAGCGGGGGAGGTGTCCTGTAGTACCGACTGGAACAAGTCCTTGCAGGTAAGCCCTCTAGCGGGGTAAGGGTTCAGTAGAAGACAGTGGTAGTATAAACGTGGTCAGGTTCAGTCCGGGTCGTTCAACAGGCGGGCAGCGGAGGTACAGCGGGTTAACCAGAGGAGAAGTCAGACAAGCCGAAGTCAGGGCAGGAAGGAAGCAGACGGGTCAACAGGTACAAGCCGGGTAGTCAGGATCAGATTCAATCAGGTTCACAGATGCTGGTGTCTCTCAGAAACGTTATAGACAGGACAGCAAGAAGCACAGGGATCAGGATTCCTTTAAAGCCAGATTTGGCGCCAAAACGGCGTCTCCACGTGCACGCACGCCGCCGCCGCTAGTGCGCGCTCCCGTGCACGCTATGGTGCCGCGAATGCGCGCGCCGCTATCGCGATCGCGCGCGCCGTTATCGCGAATGCGCGCCGATGTGCCCACAAGTGAACCAGACTGTCCATGACATTGCCCCCCCCCAAGGGGCAGCCTCCGGATGCCCAACTGGGCCAGCTTGAGTGGGTGAGCATTTTTAAAGGACTGGATCAGCTTTTTCGCATGTATGTTACACTCTGGTTCCCACGAATTGTCTTCAGGCCCATAGCCTTTCCATTTCACTAGGTACTGAACCTGGTTGCGTCTCTTTCTGCAGTCCAGGATGGACTCGACCTCGAACTCCTCCTCTCCGTCAACTAGCACTGGTTTGGGGGGACCAGTGTTCCGGTCAGGAAAGGGGTCCGAAACGTCAGGTTTGAGGAGGGCTACATGGAAGACCGGGTGGATGCGGAATGTTTCGGGCAGTTCCAGTTCGTAGGCCACGCTATTAATTTTTCTTTTGACTGGGAAGGGACCTATGAATCTGGGACCCAGTTTCTTGGATGGGCAGGCAAGCTTTAGGTTCGCGGTAGACAGCAACACTAGGTCTCCAGGTTCTAAATTAAGTTCTCCTCTCCTCTTTTTGTCAAATACTTCTTTGTTGTACTGTTGAGTTTTGGTCATTGTCTCCTGTAAGATTTTATTGTTTGTGTTGAAAAAATGTAAAGTTTTCCTGGGCGGCAGGTACCGAACACTCTGGGATGGAGTTGGACATGAACAGCGGGTGGAAGCCATAATTCGCATAAAACGGAGACTGTTTGGTGGCTGAATGGACAGAGTTATTGTAAGCAAATTCGGCCAACGGCAGCAGGGATACCCAATCTTCTTGAGAGAAGGAGGAAAAACAACGCAGGTACTGCTCCAGAGTCTGGTTCGTTCTCTCCGTCTGGCCGTTGGACTGCGGGTGATAAGCCGACGAGAAGGACAGGCCGATCTTGAGGGACCCACAGAGAGCCCTCCAGAATCTGGAGGTAAACTGTACTCCACGATCAGACACAATGTTTGCCGGGATCCCATGGAGCCTTACGATCTCTTTGATAAATACTTTGGCCGTTTCCGGGGCCGAGGGTGTGCCTTTCATAGGCAGAAAGTGTGCCATTTTTGTTAGTCTGTCCACTACCACAAAGATAGTGGTAAAGCACTCTGAAGGAGGAAGCTCCACGATGAAGTCCATGGAGATCATCCTCCATGGCTTCTCTGGTACTGGCAATGGTTTAAGCAACCCCCAGGCTCTTGAGTTGCCTCCCTTGTTCCGAATACAGGTACTGCAAGATTCCACATATTTCCTGCAGTCATTTGAGAGTTGGGGCCACCAGAACATGCGTTGTAGGAGTTCGGATGTCTTGTGCACACCAAAATGACCTGCCAACTCATGATCGTGGCACAAATTCAAGACCTTGACCCGTAGACCTTCTGGCACGAAGATTCTGTCTTGGTGCCACAGTAGGCCGTCTTTGAGTTGTAGGTCCGGATCGGGTAAGGAGGTGTTTCCGGACGAGGCTTGTCTGATTTGGGCTAGTAGGTCTTCTTGTAGTAACAGAAAGTTTCCGGCTGACAGAATGGTATCCGGAGGGGCATGGTTTTCCGAGTCCCCGTACATACGTGAGAGGGCATCAGGTTTGGTGTTTTTCGATCCTGGCCTGTACGTGATATGGAACGAAAATCTAGAGAAGAATAGTGCCCACCTGGCCTGGCGTGGCTTCAATCTCTTGGCGGCCTTCAGATACTCGAGATTCTTATGGTCGGTAAAGATCAAGATCGGGTGCGCTGCACCTTCCAAGAGATATCGCCATTCTTCCAAGGCGGCCTTGATGGCCAATAGTTCTCGGTCCCCTACATCGTAATTTCTTTCTGGGTCAGATAGCTTGCGAGAAAAAAAGCAACGGGGTGTAAGAGAGCCTTAGGGCCCTGTCTTTGTGAAAGAACTGCCCCTACCGCTATTTCGGAAGCGTCAACTTCTAAAATGTAAGGCAAACTTGCGTCAGGATGTCTGAGGACAGATGCGGAGGTGAACAGTCCTTTAAGGGTTTCAAAGGCCGATTGGGCTTCTGGTGACCAACGGAATCGGACAGTCTGTTTAGTGAGGTTGGTGATCGGAGAGATGATGGTAGAGAAGCCCTTGATAAACTTTCTATAAAAGTTGGCGAAACCAACGAAGCGCTGAATGCCCTTTTTGTCAGTGGGTGCTGGCCAGTCAAGGATTGCGGAAACCTTCTGGGGATCCATCTGAATGCCTTTTACTGAAATTATGAGTCCCAGAAATTGTATGCTTGACTGCTCGAATTCACACTTCTCCGGTTTGGCATAGAGACCGTGAACTCGAAGCCGACTGAGCACCTTCTTGACGTGCTCCCGGTGTCTTTCTAAAGAAGAAGAAAAGATAAGGATGTCATCTAAGTAAACGATAACGAAAAGGTCTAGATAATCCCTGAAGATATCGTTTACAAAGTGCTGGAAAGTGGCCGGGGCGTTGCAAAGACCAAAGGGCATGACCAAGTATTCGAAGTGCCCGAAGCGTGTGCGAAAAGCGGTTTTCCACTCGTGTCCGTCTTTGATACGCACAAGGTTATAAGCCCCACGAAGATCTAGTTTGGTGAAAATTACTGAAGATCCTAGGCGTTGGAACAATTCGGGTACCAAGGGAAGCGGGTACCGATTTTTGATGGTTACTTTGTTAAGTTCCCGATAGTCCACACATGGGCGGAGAGAGAGGTCTTTCTTCTGAACAAAGAAGATACCTGCTCCTGCAGGTGAAGTGGACGGGCGGATAAATCCTTTCCGGAGACTGTCGTCTAAGTAAGTTTTTAAGGCTTCCAGTTCAAGCTCTGTTAGAGGGAAGATCCTGCCGAAAGGGACCTCCGCTCCCGGGAGGAGTTCGATGGGGCAATCATAGGCCCTGTGTGGCGGAAGAGTCTCAGCTCCCTTTTTGCTGAACACGTCTAGAAAGTCATGGTAAGGTTCTGGGACGGCTTGACGGGCCTCTGTATCAGAATCCATGCAGAGCAGAGAGGGGGCTGATGGGGACACTTGCAGACAATGTTCCAGGCAATAAGGAGAGTTGAAGTGAATTGCCCCTGTACCCCAGTTGATTTGAGGGTTGTGGGCGTGAAGCCATGGCATGCCCAGAATGATAGGGAACAGCGGGGAATCAATCACATCTAGGCATAACAGTTCGTGATGGGTTCCGGCAATAGATGTGGCCAGTGGCTGGGTTTCTTGGGTGACCGGTCCAGATTTTAAGATTGATCCGTCCGCTAAGTATACTGAAAGTCCCGAGGCTCTGGAGCGAAGAGGGATCTGATGTCTGATGGCGAAATTCCGGTCCAAGAAACAGCTACATGCTCCTGAGTCAAGGATAGCGCTGGCCTGGATGTTCCCCTCTGGAAGCTGAAAGAGAACGGAAACAGCCAGGTGAGTAGGGTTGGGTGGTCCAACAGGTACATGAGTAGTAGACATGGACAGGCACTTACGGATCTTTACAGGGCAAGACCTCACATAGTGTCCGGAACCCCCGCAATACAGGCACAGATTGTTGAGCCGGCGTCGCTGGCGTTCTTCGGGTGTCAGAGTAGGGCGAAGAAGTCCTAGTTGCATAGGTTCAGCAAGGTTATGAGGCTGCGGGGGTGTGGGAGCCAGCGGAGTTGGGCTTGGGTAGGTAGGTACCCGCGGCATCATCCAGGTGGGGCGAGACGGACCAGTGGCCCTTTCAGTCCTACGCTCTCTTAGGCGCCTGTCGATTTGGATAGTTAAGTTGATCAGGGCATCCAGAGTTCCAGGAACACCCACCCTAGCAAGTTCATCTTTTAACGGTTCCGACAGTCCCAGGCGGAACTGGTAGCAAAGGGCCGCATCATTCCAATTCGTATCTGAACTCCATCTACGGAATTCGGATACATAGTCCTCCGCTGGTCTGCGTCCCTGTTGGAGGGCATGTAAGGATGCCTCCGCGGTGGCCGTTTGATGAGGGTCCTCGTACAATAGGGACATGGCCTGGAAAAAGGTGGTCAAGTTGTCAAGGGACACATCTTTCTGCTCCAGCAGGCGGTGAGCCCAAGCTTGTGGTTCCCCAGACAGAAGGGAAATGACAAATCCCACTTTGGTGGCCTCCAGGGAGAAAGTCCGTGGCTGGAGTGCGAAATAAAGTTCACAGGCATTCTGGAACGCTCGATATTTGTTTCGTTCCCCAGTGAATCTTTCTGGCATGGGAACCTTAGGTTCAGGTGGCAGCATGATTACGGCAGGTGAAGTAGAGGTGCCTGTTGTGGCGGAGGTGGCAGCTGGAGCGGACAAGGCCTGGACTCGGGTTTCCAGTCGGGTGTAACCCTCTTGTAAAGTTCGGACGGCTTGAGTCAGTCCGTCAAGGTGCCGGCATAGTTCCTGCATTGGATCCGCTCCCTGCGTGGGCTCGGTCATGGCTGTCCTGTACTGTCACGTACCTGGTGGTGCGAGCCCGGCAGCCCTTGCTTCTCTGATCCCGGGACCCCTGATAGTGCAGACAGGAGGATCGGGACTACAGAGTCGCACAAGCGCCTGGTACTGGCGAGTGCGGGGCCCGTGAGCTGAGTCGGTGGTTCTTGGAGTCAGATTACAGGCTGGTGCAGGTAGGAAATCCAAGCTCACTGTCGGGCAGTTGGAAACGGGAGTGCAGCAGAAGCGGGGGAGGTGTCCTGTAGTACCGACTGGAACAAGTCCTTGCAGGTAAGCCCTCTAGCGGGGTAAGGGTTCAGTAGAAGACAGTGGTAGTATAAACGTGGTCAGGTTCAGTCCGGGTCGTTCAACAGGCGGGGGCAGCGGAGGTACAGCGGGTTAACCAGAGGAGAAGTCAGACAAGCCGAAGTCAGGGCAGGAAGCAGACGGGTCAACAGGTACAAGCCGGGTAGTCAGGATCAGATTCAATCAGGTTCACAGATGCTGGTGTCTCTCAGAAACGTTATAGACAGGACAGCAAGAAGCACAGGGATCAGGATTCCTTTAAAGCCAGATTTGGCGCCAAAACGGCGTCTCCACGTGCACGCGCGCCGCCGCCGCTAGTGCGCGCTCCCGTGCACGCTATGGTGCCGCGAATGCGCGCGCCGCTATCGCGATCGCGCGCGCCGTTATCGCGAATGCGCGCCGATGTGCCCACAAGTGAACCAGACTGTCCATGACAATACTGTCTGATTTTTCTACTTTTATTCTGAATATCCATTGGGTCTTGCTCTTTATTGACTTTATATAGATTTTGGTAGTATTCTTGGAAGATATTAATTATTTCTCTGGTAGAATGTTTCATACCGCCCCTACTGTCCTTCATTTTAGAGATAAAGTTCTGCGTATTTATTGGTTTTCTAGTTCTTGCTAGGAATTTCCCTGTTTTATTCCCTAATGCATAGAATTTTTTATTCATATTATCAAATACCCATTTCGTTTCTAGGTCCATTAAATCCCGAAGTCTTCCTTTTTTACTAATTAATAATGTCCAGATTTCCTCTTCCTGGGTTTCTTTATGCTTCTGTTCCAAGCCCTGAATTTCTTCTAATAGTAGTTGCCTCTGAGCTTCTCTGATTTTCCTCCTCTTGGATTTTTCTGCTATCATCCTGCCTCTCATAAAAACCTTATGTGTTTCCCACAGAGTTGATGGGGCAATATTTTCTATGTTGTTTTCATTGAATAAGAGGCTCATGTCCTTTTCTAGGTCATCAGCTGTTCTAGTGTCATACAGGAGTGATTCATCCATTCTCCATGCTCTACGGGCCTCCAGTATCCCCCCCACCTCCAGCAGAACTTCCACTGGAGCATGGTCAGAAAGCGTTATTGTTTTTATTTCTATTCCTCTTAACCCTTCCAGCAGCCTATGGTACAACAGGACAAAGTTTATTCTTGAGTATGATTTATGGACTGACGAATAGTATGTAAAATCCTTATCCATTGGGTGGAGGATTCTCCATACTTCCACTAGGTGCATTTGATGTAGTTTAATTTGTATTGCCTTTAAGTGTTTGCCTTCAGACCTCAAGGATATCAGTTGAGTGTCCATCTTAGGATCAAAGACAAAATTAAAGTCACCGCCATTACTACCTTACAGTTCTCCAACGTTGACATAATTATTTTCAAATATGCTGCTGGGCGGATATTTGGGCAGTAAACATTTACAAATGCATACTTCACATTACATAGAGATCCTCTAATAAACAGATATCTCCCCTCTGGGTCAGTCTCCATTGTGTCCAATGTAAACCTTGTATTCCCATCAAACCCAATTGCAACTCCCTTTGATCTCTTGTTTGGGGAATAGCTATGATACCATGTAGGATAATTTTTAGTATTTAGGTTTTGGATGTTTATTTTAGATGAGTCTCTTGTATGAACACTATCTTGGCTAATTCTCTCTTTAATTCCTGCAGTATCTGGAATCGCTTACTTGGACTATTTAAACCCTGTACATTATAGGTCACTATTTTAAGTACTCCCATCTTTCTTTTTTTCCCCCTCTTTTTTCCCCCATCTTCTCATCCCACCTTTCCACATTATTTTTAAGCTTGTAGTGATTCTAGTCATTTTCCAGGGCCTATAGCCTAAGGCTTTTTGATATTCTTGTAAAAACAGTGGAGACATGATGGTAGTATAGTATTTTCAAACCTTATTATGAATATTTTGAGACCACACATATCACACAAACCCCCCTCCCCCACTTCCCACCCCAACCACATTGTACACCAATGTTAAGACTCCTTCGATCTGCACCCAACCAGGCGACCTGCCGAGCAGGCCTTTCTTGGGGGGGGGGTCTATATGTCCCCCCTATCCTCCGGCTCCAAGTTGAAGGTGGCTCCGGGAGTAAGGGCAGGCATATCTACTCCCCACCTACCCCCTCCCCCAGGTGATTTTGATAAATTTGTAATGTTCCCTTTAATCAAACCTATGATTCTCCCCCCATTTCCCTTCCATCACCTCCATCCCTGTGCACGACAGCCGGCAGAAGGAGAGCAATGGGGAAAAACGGGAGGAAAAAGAAAAACCAAAAGAAAAAAAGAAAAAATAATTCCTTAACATCAATGGACTTTTCATAGCCGTTTGACATTTGTTACACAGGATTTCATATGCACTTATATGTCTGCACCAGCTGTTTTGTATTGATTGCAGCAGATTACTATTATTCCTGATTTGCACGGGTTTATTGAACCTATTGATTGCACAGTTTTTAATCAGCACAGGTGCACTAATTTTATATTCCTTGCACACCTTGTTATATTGCACACTTGCATCAGTTGCACCAAGCACGCATGCACTTTTGGACTATTTATATTCTGGATATTTACTTTTTATTTTTTTATTTTTAGATAGCATGCTGTTTTTTCATGGTTTTTAATTATTTATGACATCACATAGAACCGCGCCATACCTACTATCTCCTCTTCTCCATTCTTTTTACTTCAACTTTGGTGACAGTAACAAGTAGAGGCTGCAGTTCTATAACATTTATTTCACATTATTTATTTATATTTTCACAACCTCTGCCAATATTTAACCACATCTTTACTGGGCACTTAAACCCCCTTTGTGCCCAGACCTATTTTTAGCTTTCAGCGCTGACGCATTTTGAATGACAATTGCGCAGTCATACAACACTGTACCCAAATTATATTTTTATAATTTTTTTCCCACACATAGAGCTTTCTTTTGGTGGTATTAGATCATCTCTGCGGTTTTTATTTTTTGCGCTATAAACAAAAAAAGACAAAAGTTGGAAAAAAACACAATATTTTTTACTTTTTGTTATAATAATATCCCAATTTTTTTTTATATATATTTTTTTCCTATTCTTCTATATATTTTTGTTAAAAAAAATCGCAATAAGCGTATATTGATTGGTTTGCGCAAAAGTTATAGTGCCTACAAAATAGGGGATAGATTTATGATTTATTTTTTATTTATTTATTTTTTACTAGTAATGGCGGCGATCTGCGATTTTTTTTGTCAGGCCTGCGATATTGCGACAGACATATCGGACACTTTTGACACAAATTTGGGACATTCACATTTATACAGCGATCAGTGCTATAAAAATGCACTAATTACTGTATAAATGTGACTGGCAGGGAAGGGGTTAACACTAGGGGGTGAGGAAGGGGTTAAATGTATTCCCTGGGTGTGTTCTAACTGTGTGGGGGGAGGGGGCTGACTGGGGGAGGTAACCGTTGCTGTGTCCCTATGTACAAGGGACACAGATCGGTCTCCTCTCCTCTGACAGCACATGGAGCTATGTGTTTACACACAGAGCTCCACGTCCCTGCTGTCACCTGCTGTGTCACCGCCGATCGCGTGTACCCGGCGGACATCGCGGCCGCTAGGTACACGCATCGGCTCTTCAGCGATGCGCCGACACTGTGGCGTGCGCGGGTAATGCACTTAAAATGACGTCCACTTGGCACTTGAGAGCCGCGCTCTGGACGTCTTTTGTCCATAGCGCGGATCTCAAGTGGTTAAAATCCTTAGCGCAGATTCACACACACCTACGCATTCCTTTCTTGTATGTATTGTGTGTTTTTCACTTTTTGAATTTGGCGCTAAGCTCTGTCCCTGTGCCTCGTGCCGTTCGCAGGGAACGGAGCTCGGCACTGTGAATCGAGCGGAGACGCGACTCACAGGGAGACATTGCAGGATCCAGGGGACAAGGTAAGAACACTGTACATGGATCCTGCGATGCGATCCAGAGTGTGGCTCGGGGTTACCGCATTTGGTACTGAAAATTCACCCCGATACACACTTGGGAATACCGCTAAGGAGGTTAAGGAAACTAAACACATTGTCCTTACTGGGGAAAATGCATATAGCTCAAATCTATGTATCTTCTGGACTCATCTCCTTCCTCACTTCAACGTAATCACAATCACCCCTGTTGCAGATCAGTGCCCTCAGTACTGCAAAGGGAGGGCTGTAGAAATGCACATTCGTCAAGCGGAAAGAAGAAAACAAAGAGGAATGACCCAATAGTGAAGTACATCAATATAAACAAATGTTTATTAAAACCATAAAAGTGGACTCTTACATGAAATAAAAAACCAAGCGCATAAAACAAGATAGAAATCGGCGAGGACCTCCGGTGCTTGATGGACGCTATTTTCCCCACCAGGATAAGGTGAGAGTTCTGGGAGACAGTTAGTGGATCACCCTCTCACTATTCTGCCACTCATATGTCCATCACCAGCTGAAGATTCTGTGAACAATATTTTGGACTGTTGCTTTCTTTCATTTATTGATTGAAGCACTCACTTCTTTATATTTTATATTTTTTATTTTTATACTTTATTTTTATTTCAAATTTTTTGGTAGATGTTTTGAGACTTTATTGATTGGAGTCGCATTTTCGATTTGTGATCATTTTCTGCACTTTTTCTGCAATTTTTTTCACTAGGTGTGTCATTATTGTTGTTTCATGTTCAGCATGTTACATTGTAGTAACTGTGTTACATTGTAGCCATGTACACATATATTCAGGGCATCTGTTTTTCCCTGTGCATACTCCTCGCTTTAGTGTTAGCGCTTATCACTTCCTCAATTTATTTAAGTGTTTTGTGTATTTAGTGATCACTTTTGAGATACAGCAGCTTTACGTTTACTTAACATTTTTTCCTAGACAGTTTCACTTCGTTACTCACAGTAGCGCATTTGAATTTTTTTCATTCCACATTGTCCTTACTGCACAGTCTGCAAAGGGGAATCTGTGACTATGACAAATAATTTTGAAATCTTCCCCTATATGTCTGACATTCTTGATTGGTAATGGTACAGGGTCAATGTCAATAGCAACCTCTGCAATCCTTAATAATACAGTGATGGATTTGTATTATCCTCAGATACACACTGATATCCCATGTTTAAATTGCCCCCCTGATGGGACCCTAAGCACCCCCAGCCCATTGTTACGCAACTGGGTGGGTACCTCCTACAGACCCACAGGATGGTGGTTCAGTGCAACCACATCCATTGCTTAGCAAATAGTGCCAGCATATAATTGTGTTCATGCTATTAGGCCAAATGTTTATACATTGTTCCATGTAAGTTTACTACTTCAGAAGATTTATAGGCTGCATTCACACCTAGGTGACCTGATCGCGGCGTTTTGTCCCCGTGAATTGCGGCGACAAATTGCGGCGTTTTGTACCGTGATTTGCGGCGACAAAACGCCGCGATTTAACCCCCATTTAACCCCCAGGTCCACATCTCCTATGCCGAATGCCGAAGCCGCCTGAAAAAAAGAGTCCGGGACTTGTTTTGAGCTTCAGGCGTACGGCGTTTCGGCGTTCGGCGTGGAGGTGTGAACCATCTCCATAGAGGGCAATGTAAAATCACCCCTCCAGCGTATTAGGGGCTGCTGCGGCGTCGGGCTTCAGGCGTTAAAATGCCTAGGTGTGAATGCAGCCTAAATGTATTTCTCAGACTCAACATGTTTTTTGTGGTTATTTTAATCTGAGAGAGAGCAGTCAGCTCTTAGCTATTACTGAACTCAAACACCTGTTAAGCTATACAATCTGCTACTAATCAAGTTCAAACTGACAAATTCAAGAACATTTGCAATAGTCCATCAGTTTCAGGGTCATGCACCCTGTATGCAGCATGTGTGCAGCTCACCTGTCTTTTACTAAGCTATTACAACATTTCTATTTTTATTGTGTCTAAGAAAAAAAATCAATACTAAATGCCATGGTTCTCCCCAAATTAAATTATTTCTAGGATAAATATAATATGTGGTCATGGAACACATTTAACGTTCCATGACTAGTCCCTTGCTTTTTGTGTTTACATTGTAGGCAATCTCCTTTGACATTAGTAATTCAATGCTGTGTAACAAAGGGTAGGAACACAGTGGGCCTCATTTATCATATCTTTGCAATTAGGAATGTCTTTGTTTTCCAGGAGAACTCAGCATGACACTGGATAACAAGTATAGCACTATAACAATGAATGTAAAGGAGGCTGGTGGAAAAAAATCATTGCTGTCATTCATGGCTGTGATATACTAAATGTACATTATATGAGGTAGGGTGAGAATTTCTCCTAGAACACTTCTCCTGTACTTGCTACAAAATATCAGTTAAAGTATAAGTTTACTTAAAAAAATGTAAATACACATTTCTTTGCAGGTAAAAAATGTACATCTATTATTTTATAAGGAGCCTGCAGAGCATTGCAGCCACAATCAACAGATTGAGGGTGAAAATGGAAAATTGTATCAAATACTTACCGTAATTTTCCTTTCCTGATGCCAAGACATGGCAGCATACCTATGATATAGCCCCACCCCTATATCCACCCACAGGACATGTGATAACTCTCTATAAAACTCTGACTGAGAGCTACCTCCCCCATTCTCCGTATGTAACGCCATCTGCGTTACTCTTGATAGAACGAGCGCAGCTGTACATTGTATTGACAGCCGCGCTCCGTTCTACATCTCGTCCGCGTCACTTCCGCTGCGCGGACGTCTGCGCTCCACGATGGAACGCGGAAGTGCGACCCGCACAATTCCGCGTTCCAGGCGCGCTATTTAAATCCCCTGATGTGGCGGCAGGGTGTTCGTTTATTCCTGTTGGACGCCTGCCGCCACCAGGGACCCGGACACCAAGCCCAAGAGACCCAGGTCTCCAGCACTTGCACCTCAGCAATCTGCCACAACCTACTGACCGCAGCACCAGCCAGCCTGTACCCATTTCACCGCATCCAACCTGCCTGGACCCCCACAAGCCTACAGGGACCTGAGTACCCAGAAGGAAGGATTCCAACTATCTACACTTCAGTACCGCAAGTACCCCATGTGGCTAATACTGTCTCGCTAAGCTTTGCCTATACTGCAGTATCTTTAGGACTGTAATCTTTCTGTGTGTGCTGTTATCTATTGGTGTAAGCTGTATCACCATAAGGACTGTACGGTGCCCCTACTGTTTACATACAGATCTATTCCTGTTGCAATCCACACACCATCCCAGCCTCCTACAGACCATACATTATACTGCTTCGCTCCCTATATGTGCATGTTGCTTATATAGCTACCCCAGTACAAAGGTTGTTTCTCTTTGGAGGCTGTGATGACCAAGACCCCATAATCTCTGTGTTTCTATAGAGTAACTGGTGGCTCTGACCTGAGTAACCTCCGCAGCTGAGATCCAGACCACTATCCAGTGTCCCAATATCTCGCAGGGTCATAACATAATAAACAAACCCCAAAAGGAAAATGGATCCAGCGGAGCTTGCAAACCATTTGGTTGGACTCTCACAAAGGGTAGATACCCTTACCAACTCTTTAGCTGAGTTACGTTTAGAGAATGATGCTCTTCGCAACCAAAATTTAGCACAAGCCAGAGAGAGACCTGAGCCCAAAATATGCCCCCCAGAAACTTTCTCAGGGGATAGAAAACTTTTTCGACAGTTTGTAAGTTCGTGTCGACTAATGTTCGAGTTACGGCCCCGCACCTACTTCTCCGATAGGGTCAGAATCCTCACGCTAGTCTCTTACCTTAGGGGTGAACCTAGAGTTTGGGCTGACTCTTACCTAGAAGAACATGGAGACCTCCTGGGTGCTTTTGACACCTTCCTGGAGGAGATGTCCCAGCTTTACGAGGATTCAAACAAACAGCTGATTGCTGAGAACTCAATTAGGAATCTCAAGCAGGGAAGAAGACCCGTCGAAGACTACATAACAGAATTTAAATCTTGGTGCAGAGAGACCCAGTGGTCAGATGTTGCTCTACGGAACCAATTCCGGTTAGGCCTAACGGAAGTTATGAAAGATGAGATTGCCCGTGTCGAGCTTCCTCCTTCTCTAGAGGATCTTATGCATCTTTCTGTTGCTATTGACCGACGCATTCGTGAAAGGAAAGCGGAACGTGCTGTCACTTTTCCACCTACTCCGTTCAAGAGAGCCAGGTCTCCACCCAAAGATGTTCCAATGGAGCTTGGAGCAATCAAGGGACCATTATCTTCTGCTGAAAAACAGCGCCGCAGAGCTCAAAACCTATGCCTGTATTGCTCAGCTCCTGATCATATCGTCTCCAACTGTCCCCTTCTAAAGAGGAATTCTGAAGGTAAAGATGTCCACATTAATAAGCTCAATACCTCTGGTTCTATTTCTAACCAATACATCTTTATTGCCCTTACCTTACAGTGGGAACAAGAAAGGATTACCCTTGACGCTATGGTCGACAGCGGAGCCTGTGGAAATTTCATAGACTCAAAAATTGTAGATTCCAATAAAATTCCCTGTGTGTTAAAGCAATTTCCTGTGTCTCTCACTTTTATTGATGGTTCTTCATCCCCTTCTGGTCCGGTTTCTCGTCAAACCTCCCCCCTTTTGGTTACTAATAGTTCAGGTCACACGGAGACCCTTGTTTTTGACATAATCTCGTCACCTATATTCCCAATTGTTCTAGGTCTACCATGGCTTTGTCTTCACCAGCCCACTTTTCAATGGGCAACCAGTTCGCTAACACTACAGTCCAAATTTTGTACGGAGACTTGTTTCTCCAATTACTCTATCTCCTTCACGGAGTCTCACCAGGCTCAACTTCCAGTACACTTACTTGACTTCACGGATGTCTTCAGTAAGACTAACGCAGATAGACTTCCTCCAAACCGCATTTATGACTGTCCAATAGACCTTATTCCTGACAAACCCATCCCGACTGCGCGGATTTATCCGTTGTCGCAACCAGGTCTCCAGCACTTGCACCTCAGCAATCTGCCACAACCTACTGACCGCAGCACCAGCCAGCCTGTACCCATTTCACCGCATCCAACCTGCCTGGACCCCCACAAGCCTACAGGGACCTGAGTACCCAGAAGGAAGGATTCCAACTATCTACACTTCAGTACCGCAAGTACCCCATGTGGCTAATACTGTCTCGCTAAGCTTTGCCTATACTGCAGTATCTTTAGGACTGTAATTTTTCTGTGTGTGCTGTTATCTATTGGTGTAAGCTGTATCACCATAAGGACTGTACGGTGCCCCTACTGTTTACATACAGATCTATTCCTGTTGCAATCCACACACCATCCCAGCCTCCTACAGACCATACATTATACTGCTTCGCTCCCTATATATGCATGTTGCTTATATAGCTACCCCAGTACAAAGGTTGTTTCTCTTTGGAGGCTGTGATGACCAAGACCCCATAATCTCTGTGTTTCTATAGAGTAACTGGTGGCTCTGACCTGAGTAACCTCCGCAGCTGAGATCCAGACCACTATCCAGTGTCCCAATATCTCGCAGGGTCATAACACTGTATAAAGTACAAAGATCAGAGGGAGGGTTTGTATGCTGCCATGTCTTGGCATCAGGAAAGGAAAATTACGGTAAGTATTTAATACAATTTTCCATTTTCCTGACGCCAGACATGGAAGCATACCTATGATACATGAAGAGCTTTCTAGAGGGAGGGTTTAATGCCGTAAACTTAAAAAAGACAAAGAAGCTTGAATAAACTTCCTCCCAAACTCTACTGTAGTAAGAGCTGCTAGATCCACCCTGTGGTGTATTAAGAACATATAATGTGATGACCAGCTAGCCTCTTTGCATACTGTCTACAGAGACAACCCTGCCTGTGCTATCCAAGAAGATGACATCACCCTGGTTGAGCGATGGGCTCTAACCATCTCTGGAGGATCCTTACCGGCTCCACATGCCCAGTGAGTATTTTCACGATTCAGGCCGAGATGGTTCGGGCCGAAGCCACTTACTCTTTAAATCTTAAACATTCTGAATGTAGACGTAGCCTGAGATAGGCTTTGAGGACATTGGAATGTCCAACTTGTGCAGATCGGCATCTGATTGTGCTGGGAAGGCTGTAGGCACCCATTCACTGGAAAGACAAAACATGGATGTCACGCTTTGGAAGAAAATTATTTTAGCCCAACCCTGTCTGGGAAGAACATGGAATAAGGCTCAACCGTCCCAAATTTTGGAGTCGACGCACTTTCCCCCGAAATCATGGCTAATAGAGAAGCCGATTTCAAGGAGATCTCCCATAAAGAACAGTGTTCTGTCAAGAGTACAATGAGGGTTTGCTAGAAAATTGAGGACTACTGCCAGGTCCCATTAAGGGAACCTATTTCTTTTGGGAGGGCGTAGTCCAAGTACCTCCCATGAAGTGATCCATCAGCAGGTTTGCTGCCCATTTCTTTTGGGTAAAAGCCAAGATGATGGAAATTTTCCCCTTAAGCAAACTGAGCTCCAAATCCGATTCAGATTGTAGAAAAAAGACAGGATTTGAGATAAATTTGGGTCCCGAGGGTCAAACTGATGCCCAGCTGCAAGCTTGTGAACCTAATCCATATTCTGGAGTAGATGGCATTGATTGACCCTTCAAAGAACTCTGCAAAGTTCTAATCCCCTCTGGAAAACATCTGGGGAACTCTTGTAACTTCTGCCTTATAATTTCCAGGCTGCTAAAGTTAGTCGTGATGGTTGCCGATGTAGTGCATCTCCCTCAGATACGAGGAGATGAGGAGTCACTGGAAGAGTGATTGGTGTGCACACGCTGATACTCATTGCCAGAGAGACCCATGGTCTGTGAGGCCAGTAAGGAAAACCTGTGATGACTGTCAAATCTCATCAATTTCTTTACTCCTAAAACTCCTTGAGGGAAGATATAGGCCAGTTGCCCAACCCAAGGATTGGTAAAGGCATCTGTCCCCTCCACTAATGGATGAGTGTAGCGCGAGAGGAACTGGTTCCCCTTGTAGTAGGCCGATGAGGCGAACCAGATACCAGTTGTGGTAACCACCACTCGTGGATGATCCCTTGGAACACTTCGGGGTGAAGGGATCATTCGTTGTGATCCTTGAATTGCCCAGATAGACAATCAGCTTCCAAATTCTGATAGGCTGGAAGATATATGGCCCTCAAATCTGGGAAATATTGCTGGGCCAAAGTCATGATTGGTTCCACCTCTCTCAAGAGGGAATGGCTGTGCATGTCACCTTGTCGCTGTATATAGGACTGCTGCCATGTGGTCCAGATGGAGTAGGACTGGCAGACCCTCTATGTGTGGCAGTAAAGTGTTCAATGTCAATGCTGGTAGGAGTTCCAGAATTTTGGAAATTAGGCCCTAAGTGGGAAATTCCCACCTGCCCTGGATCCTGAGATGCTTTTTTTTTTAATCACCTGAACTCTGGTGCCTCCGGCTAGACAAACGCTTCCACTGCATCAGGAAGCCTTGTTGAAAAACTGAGTTTCCAGTGAGCCCAGAGGATCATCGGAATACAAGAAGCCATTGTCCGGAGAGGACTCATGCACTGAGATGCTGACATCACTGGTGCAGCCAACACCTGTTGGAACATCTCCCTGACTTTGGGGAGTTTGAGATGGCAAGAAACTAAAGCTGCCTGAGTATTAAATCGGGCCCCTAGGTAGAGCATATTCTGCATAGGCACCAGCTAGTTTTGGCAATGCTTGCCCCTCAACTCGAAATGGTTGGTATGGCTTAAGGATCGGGACATGCTGATAGATATACTGCAGGTCCACTGAAATCCTCCCGTAACCTTGTTGACTGAACTGGATTTATGGTATGGAGAGACTCCCTCTTGAGTCTATCCGTATAAATTGATTCAGCCTCTTGACGTAGTTCTGGAGGCTGCCGATTGAACAAGCAATAACGGCCTTGCCATTGGTAAAGATTAAGCACAAAATGAATGTGTGAAATGCGTCTATGTGACCTCGTGTTGGTGTCTTTGGTGTCATCACTTTAAACAATAAAAGGAAAAATCAAAATTCCTGGATGCGCAGCCATTTCTTTTCTTACATGGCCTTGTGCCACCGAGGGCTGAAACCACCATTTTTCGGTAGTGGTCTTACCGGAACTGGGTCACTTTGAGCCACTTGGCTCCAACTGCCTCCTGGGCAGGCTTGGCGTTAAAATGGGCTTCTGAACATCTTGGGGAGCCGCATGGGTCTTGGCCTCCTGCGATCTTACGAAGGTTGAATATGTACCCCTCTAACGCCTTCTGACGCCCTTGGATGGGCGAAAGCCTCCAAAATCGCAGTACCTGTTTGGCGCTCCTCTGAATGATTGCCCCCTCTGGCTCTTCGATCTTGGGGTAGAAGATCTGATTTTCCTCCTCTAACCCTGGAGAAGATGGTTTCCAGTATTTTAGGCAAAACAGCTCCTTCCCATCAAAAGGCAGTTTACAGCAATTCTGCTTTGAGGATGGGCCAGCCGTCCAGGATTTTGCCCCAGTGCACCTTTGGCTGTGACTGAGCCAAGGATGGCTCTGGATGACCATCGAATGATGTCTATAGCTGCCTTACCTGTAGAGTCCGCTGAAAGTTATCTTATCAAGAGCCTTGATGACTCTTCTCTTTGGCAGCTGGTTTTAATCGCATACTCCAAGTTCTGCTCCCACACACTCGCATAGTACTTGCTACAGATGCTAAAGCAATGCGTCTCACAAGGATCTTGTGAAAGGAAGAAGAGCCTTCCATCGGAAGTGTCACATTCTTGGTCAGTCTGGCGACTGCCGCATCCACCGTTGGTGGGTAGATAAAAGAGTCGCATCCTTCCCCATTCGTGAATACAACTTCTGCAACCTATTGGCTGAGGAGGATTTTCTCTCTCCCTTTTCTCATTCCTCCTAAAACAGGCTTCCTATTTCTGTCATAAGAGAAAAGGTAGCTTACCTGCTTCTTTAGATTCCTCCTATGGAACCCAAAGGCTTGTTTACACTTGCAGCAGGATCTACCATTGCACTGAAAAGCAATCTGTGCTTAGGTCACCTTTCAGAGGTATTTGATATTGTCACTTAGAGTAGACCAATGTATATGCAATGAGATTTTCAAAGAGCGATTTGTACACAATGTTGCAAATCGCATGGGTGCGGCCCATTCACTTGGTTGCCCTATGTTCGCAAATAGAAGCCCCTGCTCCCATTTGAGGGCGACCAGCTTTACCCAATGTTTTGAAAGGTGCGTTCTCCAACGTGACCTATCACAGCAGAATCGCATGTCATTTGGGGTGCCCTGAAAGAATAACGGTACCTAATGCATATTGTACAGCGATTGTCACACAATTTTAAAATCAGATTGTACTGTGTGTAATAACAGGCTTTCTCCTTCTTTGGAGGAAGTTCCGGATCCACCCATTTCAGTGCAGCTTTACTGCCATAACGAATGAGGATATTAGCTTAAAACAAAGCCTCAACCTTCCGGATCTTCTGATGAGGAGGAGGCAATATCATCTCCCTCTGCCTAAAAGGTTGGCTATAATAATGGATTTGGGGAACTAGCCTGCCTAATCTGCTGGGCTGGAGACACCCCTGAAGTGCCTGGTACCCCTCGAATTAGAGAGGGTTGAATGGCTTGGTTTAGACCTGGTGTAGTGCCCATACTATCTGACCACTACTGTCCCTGGCTGCCGGAGATGACTGGAAAATTCAGCCAGGGGGTTGGGGACTATTTTTCTGAGCAAGGTTGACACCTGCTGACTCTCAAACTCCTGGTCTCTGGCAAGCTGCCTGAAGCAGTCGCTGCAAAGTAGCATTCCAGGCATATGATCATCTCCACATGACCAACATTAGCCTTTCGGGCGCTGAGCCCTCAGAGGAGAAGCTGTGTGCGTTCTCTTAAGCGTACATTTGCACCCTTTGTACTGGGGTCTGCCAGGACTGGAGGAGACATCTTCCGCCCTGAAAATCCTGATGATCCAGAGAGGGCCTCTGAACCTCCTTGAGCGGGTGTGAGCGGCCGGGGTTGCAACAGATAAGAAGGCACGCTCGTCAGGGCTCAATGCACTCTTTTCTCCCGTGTCTTCTTACTTACCAAAAGTTGGCCCTTTGCCTGATAGTGGGGGTGGTCTTTGTTATGTGGCAGTAGGCTCATGCTGATGGGAGAAACTGAAAGGTGCAAGGGGGACTGCATGACCACAGAAATAAAGGAAGTGAAAGAGAAAAATATATACATATATCTCAGCCTTTTTTTTTTTTTTACAAATAGTAATAATTTAAACAAAATAAATCTGGCAAAAAAAAAAACATCCCCCTAGTAATACATTGCTCCTTACTCCTCCCCTCCCCCCCCATATATCTCCATTACTAGGATAGATAAGACTTACCTCCGAAGGAGATGCTTCCTCTCTGGATGCTTGAAAAGACATTCATTACCTGTCCATCTGCTCCCTGCAATTCTATCACCTGAGACTCAGTCCTCTCTCACCTCTACTCTAATACAATTAGGAAAGGCCAACACCCATCCACACAAAAGGACACCTTTAAGCTGGCTACACACCATACAATCTTCTGCAGATTTTTTTTTTTTCCCTGAGATTTATCAAAACCACACAACATGAGGCAAAAGCCTAAAGCCTCAACCTGTATGCAATCAGGCAGGCACCACATGGTCCTGGCAACTCTAAAGGAAATCAGACAACAAAAGTTGCAGTGTGTATAGGGCCTTTAAAGACATGAGAACAAGAAAGAAACTGACAGACCTGGAAAGGGCTTCCTTAGGAAAGAAGTCATCATGCAGTCCCAGCTTGCTAAAATCAGACTCCATCGCCGGCAATGCCAAAGGAGGACTGTCGTCTCTGATTAGAGAACACCTCAACCCCAGAAGACCACCAGAAGGGGTTCCCCACCTTGTTGGTGCATTTAGCGTGCCTAAGATGTGGGACCTCGAACTGGGAGAGGCTGAACCCAGCCGGAACTTCGACATAGTCGGCAGGTAAGGGCTTATCCTGAATGAAACGGTCTGTAGGTTGATCTTTGAGGACGAAAAGGAGAATGGGGAAGGTAGCTCTCAGTCAGAGTTTTATAGAGAGTTATCACGTGTCCTGTGGGTGGATATAGGGGCAGGGCTATATCATAGGTATGCTGCCATGTCTTGGCGTCAGGAAATGTCAGGTTCCTGCAGGCTCTCAGTACGGCTGTCTGCTCATACCTCCCGTTATGCAGACAACTACTGAAGAGCAGGAAGAATCATTGAATTACGGGGGCGCTCACCAGTGCCCTCGTAAGAACTATAAGCTGCATGCCTTGGTGGGAGACGGAACTTGTAGTTCATTCAGTCACAGATAGCTGTGAATGAATGACACAGCTGGGTGGGTCTAGCCCTGCACAGCCATACTGTTTAAAAATTGTGACAGTTGGTGCAGGCAGGGCCGGCGCTAGAGCAAGGCAACATGGGTATTTGCCTTACGGTGCCTAGGGCGGATGCGGGGGGTGCGGACCGCACCCGGATGACACCCGTGGATAGCGGCACCGATATCACTGCCCGCTGCCCTGTTGATCTGACCTCGCTCTGTTTCGGTGGAGCGGCGCCTCCTCCTCCTTGCTCTTTACATACAATGAGGTCTGTACTGTACACTTTATTACTCTATTTTTAAGTAGATGGACATGTGGGGGGGGCACTATGGGACACCCAAAGTGACCTGGAATCACTGCAGATTCCTACCAACTGGTCAGGGACCCCACCCCACAATTTAACCACTTCAGCCCCGGTCCCCGGACCATATTGCTGGTCAATGACCGGGCCCCTTTTTGCGATTCGGCAATGAGTCGCTTTAACTGACAATTGCGCGGTCGTGCGACTTGGCTCCCAAACAAAATTTGGGTAATTTTTTTCCCACAAATAGAGCTTTCTTTTGGTGGTATTTGATCACCTCTGCGGTTTTAATTTTTTGTGCTATAAACAAAAATAGAGCGACAATTTTGAAAAAAATGAATATTTTTCACTTTTTGCTGTAATAAATATATAGACCGATACATATTCTTCGACATATTTTTCGTTAAAAAAATTGCAATAAGCGTTTATTGATTGGTTTGCGCAAAAGTTATAGCATCTAAAAAATAGGGGATAGTTTTATGGCATTTTTATTAATATTTTTTTTTACTAGTAATGGCGGCGATCAGTGATTTTCATCGGTACTGGAACCTTATGGCGGACACTTTTGACACATTTTTGGGACCATTGGCATTTTTATAGCGATCAGTGCTATAAAAATGCATTGATTACTATAAAAATGGAACTGGCAGGGAAGGGGTTAACACTAGGGGCGAGGAAGGGGTTAATTATGTTCTCTGTGTGTGTCCTAACTGAAGGGGGGTGGGACTGACTAGGGGAAATGACAGATCGCTGTTCATACATTGTATGAACAGGCGATCCGTCATTTCTCCCCCTGACAGGGGGGAACACACAGCTCCCGGTTCTGGCTCCGTAACAAGTGATCGTGGGTGCCCGGCGGTGGTCGCGCCCGCCGGGCACGCGCGTCGGCACGTGATCTAGTACAGCCGAGCCGACCTGCCGCCGTATAACTGCGGCGGCTGGTTGGCTAGTGGTTAATGAGATATAAAGTATCCCACAAAAGTGAGCACACCCCTCTTATTTTTGTAAATATTTTATTATATCTTTTTATGTGACAGCACTGAAGAAATGACACTTTGCTACAATGTAAAGTAGTGAGTGTACAGCTTGTATAACAATGTACATTTGCTGTCCCCTCAAAATAACCCAACACACAGCCATTAATGTCTTAAGCGCTGGCAACAAAAGTAAGTAAACCCCTAAGTTAAAATGTCCAAATTGAGCCAAAAGTGTCAATATTTTGTGTGGCTACCATTATTTTCCAGCACTGCCTTAACCCTTTTGGGCATGGAGTTCACCAGAGCTTCACAGGTTGCCATTGGAGTCCTCTTCCACTCCTCCATAATGACATCACGGAGCTGGTGGATGTTAGAGACCTTGCACTCCTCCACCTTCCGTTTGAGGATGCCCCACAGATGCTCAATAGGGTTTAAGGCCCCTTTCACATGGGGCAGTGGAGGTGCGCTGGCGGTATAGCGACGTTAAAAATAGCGGCGCTATACCGCCGGAATTGCCGCGAGTTGCGGCCGCTAGCGGTGCGGTATTAACTATCTATAGAGGCGTATTGTGGGCAGTATTGCCGCGGTCTCCCATTGTTTTCAATGGGAAGGAGCGGTGAAGGAGCGATATACATGCCGCTTCTCTCACCGCTCCAAAGATGCTGCTAACAGGAGATTTTTTTATCTCCTGCCAGCGCATCGCCTCAGCGGGAAAGCCCTCGGGCTTTCACATTGAGGTTGCTGGGGCAGGAGTTTTTCAGGTGGTATAACAGCGCTATTTTTAGCGCTGTACCGCCTGAAAAACTCCTCAATGTGAAAGGGGTCTTAGTCTGGAGACACGCCTGGCCAGTCCATCACCTTTACCCTCAGCTTCTTTAGCAAGGCAGTGGTCATCTTGGAGGTGTGTTTGGGGTCGTTATCATGTTGGAATACTGCCCTATGGCCCAGTCTCTGAAGAGAGGGGATCAGGCTCTGCTTCAGTATGTCACAGTACATATATAAAGAAAATAGTCGCGCTACTACAAAGAATAAATTCCTAAATGTTACATTTTTATATGTACTCTAAAACCCAATACACAATTAACATACACCAAGTGTATGGTTAAATTGAAAAAAACACACATATGATGAACAATAAGTCTAATTCCAAAGTGAATAAAATAAAATAAAATGAGCTTAAGATGAAAGTTGAAAGTTAATGCCACCACCACCGATGGAATGAAGGAAAGGCCTCGCTTTGGGATACACACCAAAAATAATGGAGACCCTTACCAGATATGATGGATTAGTAGCAAGGTCGTTATCGACTGCAGATATCACCCTCTGCAAAGTCTTAGGTCAATCCAAGATGCAGATACCTTGGGGCAGGGGCGGACTGACCATTGAGGCACTCGGGCACTGCCCAAGGGCCCCATGCCACTAGGGGGCCCCATCAGGGTTGCCAGGCTCAGTAAAATCAGGGACAGTATGTCAAAATCTGTGTTTGTTTTTACATCTGTCCCTGATATGTCCGAAACCGTCATGCTTTTGATGTGAAAATCCAGAGATTTGAGCTGCCCTGCCTCTGCACTGCCTCCTGGCGTGGTGACCATCTATAAGCCCAGGGGCCCCATAATCTTCTATTGCCTGGGGGCCCCATGAGTTGTCAGTCCGCCCCTGCCTCGGGGGCTCCTGGAGTCCTCCTCACTCCGTGCGCCGTTTTTCCGTCCAATGTTTAGAGGAACTTTCTTGCCGGTTAAAAAGCTGAGCGCTTTTTCAGCCAATTTGATATGTTTTTGTGTTTATGTTGGCATTCATGGTTCCCTCTATCAACTGTAGCTCCCCAGTGCCGGCAGCACTCATGCAGCTCCAGACCATGACACTCCACCAGCATGCTTGACTGTAGGAAAGACACGCTTGTCTTTGTACTCCTCACCTGGTTGGCGCCACACACGCTTGACACCATCTGAACCAAATACACGTCACCGCACCAGGAAGTAAAACACTTCCGCGCATGCGCCGAATCCATTCGGCGCCGGTGCGAGACGACATGTCTGCTGGTAAGTGTACTAACCAGCAGACATGTCGGGCGGACGGGTTCCCACCCGATAGATTTCAAAGCATGCTTTGAAATCTGTCGGGTGGCCAAATCCGTCGGCTCGCCAGTACACACGATCGAATCTGTCTGCTGAAACGGCCTAGCAGACCGTTTCCAGCAGACAGATTTGATCGTGTGTACGAGGCCTAAGTCTCATCAGACCACAGGACATGGTAAAAGTAATCCATGTCTTTAGTCTTCTTGTCTTCAGCAAACTGTTTGCGGGCTTTTTTGTGCATCATCTTTAAAAGAGGCTTCCTTCTGGGATGACAGCCATGCAGACAGGGCCGGTGCAAGGATTTCTGCCTACACAAGCAAAGCTCCATTTTGGCGCCCCCCACCACCACCCCCCCCCCCCCCCCAACGGCCACCCACCTCCCTTGCAAAAATGTTTCTTTCAATAATTTTTTTATATAAAAAAAACACACTAATTTGTGCTTTTGTTAAGTGCATTTTTATTAACGATTTAACAAAATAGGTTATACAGCTATAAAACAATTTTTTTACCAATAAGTGCAGGATATACTCACCGTATAAGACTACCCCCTTCCTACTAGTCATGCCTCGCCTCACGGTGCCACCATTACATGCCAGACTATGCCACTACATGCCAGACTGTGCCCCATTACATGCCAGACGGTGCCCCATTACATGCCAGACGGTGCCCCATTACATGCCAGACGGTGCCCCATTACATGACCAGACTGTGCCCCATTACATGACCAGACCTGCCCCATTACATGACCAGACCTGCCCCATTACATGACCAGACTGTGCCCCATTACATGCCAGACCTGGCCCATTACACGACCAGACTGTGCCCCATTACATGCCAGACCTGCCCCATTACATGCCAGACCTGCCCCATTACATGACCAGACTGTGCCCCATTACATGACCAGACTGTGCCCCATTACATGCCAGACCTGCCCCATTACATGACCAGACTGTGCCCCATTACATGCCAGACCTGCCCCATTACATGCCAGACCTGCCCCATTACATGACCAGACATGCCCCATTACATGACCAGACTGTGCCCCATTACATGACCAGACTGTGCCCCATTACATGCAAGACCTTTCAAAAGCCGCGCCTCCGACATCTTCTGTTCCGTGATAGGCGGAACATTCAGCTTCCCATGAGGCACTGTGTTCAGTGTTCGCCTATTACGGAGATAGGCGGACACCAAACACAGGACGAGAGGGCCTCCGTGATAGGCGGACACTGAACACAGTGCCTCCTGGGAAGCTGAATGTTCCGCCTATCACGGAACAGAAGACGTCGGAGGCGCGGCTTTTGAAAAATCGTACAGCCGTGATTCTGGTAAGGTCATTTTTTCGCCCCATCCCAGGCTGCGGACCTGCCCGCCCCAAGCGGCCGCTTGGTCCGCCTGGTGGTTGCGCCGGCCCTGCATGCAGACCATTTTCATGCAGTGTGAAACATATGGACTGAGCACTGACAGGCTGAGCCCCGACTTCTTCAACCTCTGTAGCAATGTTAGCAGCACTCATACGTCTTTTTCCTAAAGACAACCTCTGGATATGACACTGAGCAGATGCACTCAACCTCTTTGGTTGCCCATGGTGAGGCCTGTTCTGAGTGGAACCTGTCCTGTTAAACAGCTGTATGGTTTTGGCCACCATGCTACAGCTCAGTTTCAGGGTTTTGGCAATCTTATAGCCCAGGCCTGAGCTACTAGCAAAGTCTCAAGGGTTACACACCACCAGTCAGGCGGTGTACACTGTATATAATACAGTGCAGGCGGTGTACACAGTATATAATACAGTGCAGGCAGTGTACACAGTATATAATACAGTGTGTACAGTTTCTAATACACTTCAGGTGGTGTACCGTGTACACAGTATATAATACAGTGCAGCCGGTGTGCATAGTACATAGTACAAAGCGCCTTGAGGCAATAAAGTTTGCATTTGTTGCGCTATACAAGTTACTCACTCACATAGTATATAATACAGTAAGTACAGTTTTTTATACACTTCATGTGGTGTTCACACTGTATATAATACAGTGCAGCCGGTGTACAGTACATAATACACTTCAGGTGGTGTACAGAGCATATAATACAGTGCAGCCTGTGTACAGTATATAATAGTGTGTACAGTTTCTAATACACTGTAATAATACAATGTAATACTGACATAAAAACAAACACACAGGTTAGACTTAACGTCTTTTTTCAACCTCACCTGCTATGTAACTATGTAACTATGTGCCGTCAGAGGGGGTGGGGTCATCCGTTTATATCAGTGGGTGGCCCCGGCTAGCCTGGTATGGTTCAGGGGGGCGCTCCTCTCCCCTTTTTTCCTGGCCTGCTAGGCTGCTTGCTCAGATAAAGGTCTGATATGAATCTTATATGAATTTTGGGGGGACCCATGCCAATTTTTTTTATTCTGGCTTGGAGTTCCCCTTAAAATCCATACCAGACCCTAAGGGCCTGGTATGGATTGGGGGGGAACCCACGACAATTTCTTCATTGATTTTTATCTATATTGACGTTTAATTTACATTTTTTCCTTTAAAAATTTGATTTTGCTTCGGGACTCTAAAACACATCAGACAGATGCCCACTTTACAGGCAGACTAAGACCCTGTACACACGATCAGACATGTCTGATGAGACTTGTCTGACGGACCGTTTTCATCAGACAACTCTGAACTTGTCTGATGGTCTGATGTGTGTACACACCATCGGACCAAAATCCGATCAGACCAGAACGCGGTGACGTAGAACACAACGATGTGATGAAAAAACGAAGTTCAATGCTTCCAAGCAAGCGTCGACTTGATTCTGAGCATGCGTGGGTTTTTGGTCCGATGCTTTTGTGTACTAACCATCGAACCTGTCCGAAGGACAGGTTCCACCAGACAGGTTTTAAAGCATGTTTTAAAACTTTGGTCTGACGGACAACGGTCTGATGGGCCATACACACCAACAAACTGGTCTGATGAAACTGATGAAACTGGTCTGCAGACCATTTTCATCAGACATGTCTGATCGTGTGTACAGGGCCTAAGGGGACCCCCAGGCACGATATTTAAAGGAATTTTTTATTGTTTCAATTTAAGCTGAAAAAACTGCAGTTTTTAGAAAAACTTTTATTATGCATTTGGACAGTTCCTGGGTCTCCATACACTTTTTATGGCAAGTACTTGCATATAGCACTTTTGATTTTTCATGTTAATGTCCCATAGACTTTAACAGTCTTTGCACACATTTTTGACCTGTTAGCATGTTCTGGTGCGAAACAAACTGGGGGGTGTTCGGCCTATCCCTATTGGTCAGTTCAAATTCGACCTCACATTGGTGGTTAGTTTAAACCCCCCCCTTACATTGGCGGTCATTGTAAATTCCCCATTACATTGGTAGTCCGTGTAGAATCGCCCATATACTTGCCAAAGATTTCCAGCTTTGCTCTACATGATTCAAAATTTGGCACAGTGTATGGCATCCTAACTAATCCCATCCCCCCACCACTGCCACTGATCTCATCAACCCCCCCCCCCCCCAGCATTGCCACTGATCACCCCCCAAGCATTGCCACTGATCCCATGAGTCCTAAGATCCCTAGGAGTTTTTGGTCTATTGATGGGTCCCGTCACCTCCCCAGTCCATACCGTATAGGCAGTGAGGATATGATGTGCTGTAATCTTTAGCAACCAATCAGTGAGCAGTAATGATGCGCAGTAACCTCTAGCAACCAATTAGTGAGTGGTAAGGATGTCCAGGAATCTATAGCAACTAATCAGTGAGCAGTATTGATGTACAGTAACCTCTAACAACTAATCAACAAGCAGAAGTCACGTGCTGTAACCTCTAGCAAATAATCAGTGAGCCATAATGTGTGCTGTAACCTCTGGCAGCCAGTAAGTGGGCTGCAATGATGCACTGTAACCTCTGGCAGCCAATCGCAAACGCTGCCTAATCTGATTTTGAGTCTAGCTGCTATTTATTGTATGTCTCAGAGCAGGTGGAAGGGGGGGCAAGAAAATGTTTGCCCAGGGTCCAATCAATATAAAGATGGCCCTAAATAAGCCAATTTTTATATACTGTATGTACATGTCTGGTTATTGAAGACTCTCACCAGTCTCCGTTTAATGATTATTTTGGTATGCTAGGCAGACATTTCTGCAGTAACAGATTTCCAAATCCTTTTGTATATCGTATGTGATACATTTCAATCGTCACAGATGTCCAGCATCAAATGTCAGGTCATATAGAGATGCTTGTTGCTGACTTTAGAAACAGGTCTCCCTAGAAGGACAGCACCAGAGGGAATGGATGCCACTAAAGTCTCCGGCAATCTCTCAAGTGTCACTATGACATTTATACCTGTCTTCAATGTGCAAGAGCTCAGGAAATTTAGGACAAGGATTTCAGACAGCAGTTTCTGGTGACAAATTTAGGAAAAGGCTAAGTTTTATGTATTGTGCTAGGTTTATTTAGACTGAACAGACTGAAATTTGTTTCTAGAGGTCGGCAAACAACCTAAAAATACAGTTTTTTGACAATTCATATAAAAAGTCTTTATCCAAACTGTTTTGAAACCAAATTTCCCTATACTGTATATTACATGTATAACAGAAAGATGGAATCATACCCAAAATATTTGTTTGCTCATAGTTCATGATATGGCAGAATAAAGCAGTTATCACCATTTCATTTGATGAATTCCAATTTATCCTAAAGTCAGTTTACATCTTTACTTCTGGATATGGTTCTCATATACTTTGATTTATATCCTCCTAGTTAAAGTGGTTGTAAAGCTTAGTTTTTTTTTTTTTTTAATACCAAACATGTCATACTTACTTCCATTGTCCAGCTCGGTTTGTACAGAGTAGCCCCGCCCTGCAACATCTGGGGCCCCCCGGCGGCTCTCGCGACTCCTCCCGCATCAGATAACACCCCTAGGAAAAGCATATAAACGAAAAGAAAAAGAACACACCTCCTCTAATGATTTAAATTATTCCGAAAATTTATTTTATTCTAAATTGTCACTCCCCTCCTTGAGGGGTCACCGCCGTAGCTAAAAACTAAGCATATAAGAGGGGGGATGTTAACCCACAGGGAGACCAAGAAATAGTATCCCCAATGGGCAACAAAAGAGCTACCAAGGCAGGGATGGACAATAAGTTAAAGTTTTAATTTCATATAAATGTAAATATACAAGTTTTCAGAATATTATGGTCAAATAAATATTAAATACAAATTGTATGTTAAAAAACCCCCAATATGACCCTGCTTATCGTGGCCGGCCAGTACTGCACTAATGAACCAAGTTCATATCTCGTGCAACAAAACAACATACACAAGACACAGACCAATGACAAACATGAAAAACATATAACTAGGGTGATCCGGACACCGAGTAGGTAACTACCGTATAAGTTGCTATCTAAAGAAGTGTGGTTATAGTATAGGGAATAACCAGCAGCAGTACCCCTGCCCATCGCATAATATGTGACATGAATTCAAAAGGTATAGTAGAATAGATGCTATGTATATCAGGTATCCCTTATTTGTTATATGTCTCGTCAGTATTTGTGTTGGTAAAGAATGAAACCAGTCAACATGCAGCAAGCACCAATAGTCTATTTACCAGAACTCCTATATTTTTTGTTTTTCTCTTACTAATGAGGGAGGAACGTGCGCCGATAGCATATAAAGGAGCGACGCACGTCTCTCCCTCTACGTCCAGATGAAGCTACGTGACTAACGTTGCGAAACGCGTTGACGTCACTCGGTGCCGGACGCCGCTCAGACAAACCCCCGCTGGTGCGGGTCTTTGAAGAAAAAAGAAAAAAGTTTACGGAGGACAGATTTCTCAGCACAACAATATGAGAAGACCTGAGGACCTTACCCCCATATAGCGGGACCAGTGAAATGGCCGAACAAAATAGATGTATACCACAATATAGACGGACTTTCCGATCATATAAACGGCTTGATTATCCCCTGCACGTGCTGCCTAAATACAGCTGCACTAAAGAGACAACAATTGCTGTCAGCAAAACATTTACCACGCAGAACACGGGGAACTAACTTCAGCCATTTACCTATAGATCTCCCTACCTGGAGCCTGGTAAGATCGTTCCAATTACTTTATCAATAGTCTATGCAACTGCATACATCAAGAAGTTCGGGGGCCAATTAAATGAATTATTTCCTTTCACCTGGTAATGTGAATTGTCACATATGCTAATATGGTCTTCTGTGAAACTTAACACACAACAGCTAAAAGCTATATATATTGGACAATTACAGAACATTATCAAGGAATCTTGCTGTTGTTGAAGTTATACAAAGATACCTATCAATTTGGACTCAATGATAACTTAATAAGACATCTTATATATCCATTTTAGGAACTTAATAAGACTTGAGTTCATTCAAATTTGATGGACACTTTTTCTCATCTCATATATTGACTGGTGCTGCAACTCCCCCCCCTTTTTTTCTTTCTTCCTCCCCCCTTTTTCCCGCAGGGGTACTGCTGCTGGTTATTCCCTATACTATAACCACACTTCTTTAGATAGCAACTTATACGGTAGTTACCGTCAGGAATCCCCAGCAGCAATAACCTACTCGGTGTCCGGATCACCCTAGTTATATGTTTTTCATGTTTGTCATTGGTCTGTGTCTTGTGTATGTTGTTTTGTTGCACGAGATATGAACTTGGTTCATTAGTGCAGTACTGGCCGGCCACGATAAGCAGGGTCATATTGGTTTTTTTTTAACATACAATTTGTATTTAATATTTATTTGACCATAATATTCTGAAAACTTGTATATTTACATTTATATGAAATTAAAACTTTAACTTATTGTCCATCCCTGCCTTGGTAGCTCTTTTGTTGCCCATTGGGGATACTATTTCTTGGTCTCCCTGTGGGTTAACATCCCCCCTCTTATATCCCTAGGAAAAGCACTGTTCCAGGGGGGGTTACTGTGCGGGAGTGCTCCCGAATCATTCATTCGGCGTCCATAGACGCCAAATGTATGACTCATCCCTGCCCCCGTCACCCGCATCATTGGATTTGATTGACAGCAGCGGGAGCCAATGGCTATGCTGCTATCAATCTATCCAATCAAGAGCTGTAAACCCTGGCAAGAGGAAGAGCGCATCTCCAACGGGTGATGTTCTAGGGCACAGGTAAGTAAAATGGCGGGGGGCGTGATTGCCGGAAGTTTTTTCACCTTAATAGGATGTATTAACCACTTAAGACCCGGAACTTTGGGCAGCTAAAGGACCCGGCCAGGTTTTGCGATCTGGCACTGCGTTGCTTTAACTGACAATTGCGCGGTCGTACGACGTGGCTCCCAAACAAAATTGGCGACCTTTTTTTCCCAAAAATAGAGCTTTCTTTTGGTGGTATTTGATCACTGTGGTTTTTATTTTTTGCGCTATGAACAAAAATAAAGCGACAATTTAGAAAAAAATTCAATATTTTTTTACTTTTTGCTATAATAAATATCTCCCGAAAATATATTAAAAAAAAAACTTTTTTTTCCCTCAGTTTAGGCCGATACGTATTCTTCTACCTATTTTTGGTATAAAAAAAATCGCAATAATCGTTTATCGGTTGGTTTGCGCAAAATTTATAGGGCCAGATTCAGGAAGACTTGCGCTGGAGTATATCGATATGCGCCGTGTAACTGTCAAGATGCGCCGTAGTATCTATGCGGCCGTACCCACCAAACTAGATGCGACAAAAAAATGGGCTTTCTCCGATCGGTTTAACTTTCCCTTGCCAGAGTATCGTAAGCGCATATTTTCGCTTGTCGCATGCGTCGCGCCTATTGATTTCCCATTCAAATATGCAAATGAGGGAGATTTCCCGATTCACGAACGGATTAGCACCAGACGCTGGCTACATGCGCCGCGCGTATGTCGTCCGTCTGTTGCAAAGTTATTCCTATAAATAGCTGCTTTATCTTTACTCCTGACGGCCACAGGTCAGCAGGAGAGCAGCTACAGCAGCAGCGTTACCGACGAAAATAGCAAGCTGAACAAACACACTTGCAAGGACAACACCTCTGTGTGCCAACATGCCAGGGGCAGCCGTGGTCCTAGCACTACTAATGGGTCCCCCGGTACGGAGGAGGCGGGCACGTGAGAGGATATACCGCACGCGCATGAGCCTCTTTGGCATGGGTGATGAGGAGGTGTATTGCCTCTTCAGATTCAGCCCTGATGCAATCCTTGAACTAACCACAACCCTGCAGGAGGACATCACCAGCCCAACACACCGCTCACAAGCAGTTCAGCCACTGGTGAAGGTACTGGCAACACATTTCCTTGCAAGTGGATCATTCCAGCGTACAAGTGGAGTGGTGGCTGGGATGTCACAATCCTCCATGAACAGATGTGTGCACCAGGTTGTCCCCGCAATCCTCAGACGCATGTCCAACCAGTTCATCAGACCAACCAATGAGGAGCTGCGGCTGAAGGCAATGACAGATTTCTACAGCATTGCCAGATTCCCACGCACCGTGGGGGCCATTGATTGCACACATGTGGCCCTACAGCCCCCTAGTGCCACAGAGCACATATACCGCAATCGGAAGCATTGGCATTCCATCAACGTACAGGTGATAGCCGATGCCCAATGCCTCATATGGCACGTCCGTGCCAAACACCCCGGATCCAGCCATGACAGCTACATCTACAATCAGAGCCCCATCCCAATGGAATTCGAACAGAACATGTATGGGGACAGCTGGCTGGTTGGTGAGTGACATGGGTGGCAGGCATGACTGTCCCCCCCCATGATGCGGACATCACAAGGGGCACATGCATGACTTACATCCTCCTGTCTTTTCCCTTACAGGTGACTCTGCATATGCACTGGGACCCCATCTAATGACTCCTTTCCGGAACCCCCAAACCAGAGGAGAGAGAAGATACAATGCGGCACATATCAAAACTCGTGCAGTGGTGGAGCAAACATTTGGGCTCCTGAAGTCCCGTTTCCGCTGCCTGGATAAGTCTGGGGGGGCCCTATTGTATTCCCCTACCTTCGTGTGTCAGATCATCGGTGCATGTTGCATTCTGCACAACTTTGCCATGAGAAAAGGCCTGCAGATTTACATACGTGATGACCTGACCCCCCAACCAGACAGCCCCCCCCTGCCCGAGGAGACCCATTTAGCTGATGGAAGAGCAGTCAGGAGGGTCCTCGCCGTAGGCATCTTTGGACAATAAACAAAAACATTGATCACACGGACAATGCACGCGTGTACACCACTGATGTCCCTAGATCACACACACCACATCCACATCACATTGGATTAGCCCAAATCCAACATGCAGGACTTGGGAGCAGCAACGCCAGCGTCAAGGCCCCAATGATGTCGCTGTCCATTCATACACCATTCACACGTCATTCACACAGCCGTGGGGATAACTTCTCCCCAACGGCCGAGGGTGACACCCCTTACTGGCAGGAGTTGCCACCCCCTCACATTCACACACCATTCACACTGTCCCCTGCACTCCTGACCGTGTGCAGTTAAACTCAAAATAAAAAGCTCATAACCTGAGCAACATTTAAAAAAAAAACTCATAACCTGAGCAAAAACCAAAAAAAAAAAAAACTCATAACCTGAGCAAAAACCAAAAAAATAAAAATAAAAAAAAGCCCTCATCTGGGCTGACGAGGGCTCTTTCTTGTGGGCCCTCTCTGGCTCCTCAGCTGCCTGGAGGGAGTGGGTGGGGGTGGGGGGGCATCTGGAGGTGGCTGATCCCCGGGTGGGCCACTCCTGGCAGGTGTGGCCTGCATGCCCTCCAAGGCCATGGCTATCCGGCCAAGGTATGCATTTGTGTGGGCCTGCATCCTGAGCTGCCGGGTCACCTCATAATGTTGGGCCCACTGCCTCTGCCTCCCCTGGTCCCGGATGGCAGCTGTGTTGGCCTGGACGGCTGCAGTGAGGTGCCTAAGATCAGCCTGCACCTCCCCCAGGCTGGTCACCACTGCAGCGCAGTTGCAGCTGACGTCCTGCACTGCCTCTGTCATGTGTCCCACAGAGGCCAGGCTGCCAGCTACCCGGTCCAGATACCCAGCAATCTCCCCCATCTGCTGGGTCTGCCTGGTCTGGTCCCTCGCCATTTGGTCATGGACCACGTCAGACACCCCCCTGGTCTTCCGGGTCGCCTTCCTGGGGCCAGGAGATGGTAGTCCCGGGGGGGATGGAGTCTCCCTTGAGGGGCTTCCTAGGATGGGGGAGGGGATTTGAGAGGGCCCTGCTGAAGGGGAGGACTCCTCCAAAAATAAAACAAAGTCCTGCTCGGGAACAACAGGCTCCTCTTCAACCACCTCAGCAGGTGAGGTGTGGGCACTCCCCTCCATCTCTGTGTCTTCACCACCCAGGGGGTCGGGCACAGGATGCCGTTGGGGGGATGGGGTGGACTGGCCGCCGACAGATGATGGCCCAGCTCCGTCATCTGTGGATGACACAAAGCAGACACATGTTGGGTGGTCCCACACACTTGGCACATGTACCCTCCCCCCCCACATGCAACACACCAAATAGGGGATAAAAAACACTTACCTGTCCTGGAGCCTTCCTCCACGGAATCATATCCCGGTACCCCCTCCAACTGCTCCGTGGTCAGGCTGACCGCACATGGGGGTCCACCACCCGTGCCCCTCTCATGCCTCCTGATGGTGGCCACCTTGCCCCGGACTTTGCGCCTCAAGTCATTTATTTTTTTCCCGATATCGGCAGCAGTCCGGGTGGAGTAGCCCAAAACATTGACCCTGCCAGCAATGCTCTCCAGGATGCCCTGCTTCCTATCCCGGCTGGTCTTCCGACTTTTCCTGCCATGGAGGAAGTAATTGTAGGTCTCCATAGCGGAGATCACTACTGACAGCTCCTGGGAGTTAAAATTGAGGTTTCTCCTCTCTTTGCGGGGAACGGGAGCAGCCATCACACAGCAAAAGTTACTTCCCTGGGGTAGGGGGAACCGGATATACTTTTGCGCCGGAAAGGCGCATCTGCGGCCGCTTTTATACGCGCAACGGAACACATTGCGCTGCCGTTTCCCATGAAGTGGTGCTGACGGAAGTTGTGAGCGTGCGCACAGGGGAGCGAGTGGAGCCCTCCCTCACTGCGCATGCTCCGTGGATGATGCGATGAACGTAAGTCACTGCGCTGGGCTCCGCCCATCATTTACATATGACCACACCCACTTCCACTTGCGTCGGGTTGCGCCAGCGCTTTTTCGTTACTCCGCCGCAAAGTAACGAACATGCACTTGGTGAATACTGTACTTGACTCACTAGTTCGCGTCAGCGTAACGTATATGCGCTGCGCTACGCCGGATAAAATATGCACGCATCTACCTGAATCTGGCCCATAGTGTTTACTACTAGTTTTATTGCATTTTTATTATTTATTTTTTACTACTAATGGCGGCGATCAGCGATTTTTTTTTTTTTGTGACTGCGACATTATGGCGGACACTTCGGACAATTTTGACACATTTTTGGGACCATTGTCATTTTCACAGCAAAAAATGCATTTAAAATGCATTGTTTGCTGTGAAAATTACAATTGCAGTTTGGGAGTTAACCACTAGGGGACACTGAAGGGTTTATGTGTGACCTCATTTGTGTTACTAACTGTAGGGGGGTGTGGCTGTAGGTGTGATGTCATTGATTGTGATTCCCTATGTAAGGGAACACATGATCAATGACGGTGCCACAGTGAAGAACGGGGAAGCTGTGTTTACACACGGCTCTCCTCGTTCTTCAGCTCCGGGGACTGATTGCGGGACTCCAGCGACGATCGGGTCCGTGAGTCCTGCGGTCCCGGTCACGGTGCTTCGGACTGGGTCGCGTGCACGACGACGTATATTGGCATGAAGGGGTCTTTAAGTGGTTAAGGTAAAAAAACACGAGGGTTTACAGCCCTTTTAACACTTAGAAACTTCCACATCACATGAGATTACAATTAATATTAAAAATGTATATTTTAAATATCCATTTATTAATAAGTCACTGTTTTGTTTGCTCTACACTTCTGAAAAGCTATATCTGCCTCCCTCCTTCTATTTATTAAAAATTTACAAATGCTTCACAAAATACTTCATAGTAATAACTTTGTATGGTGGCCTACACTATAAAAAGAAAGCTCAATTAAATTAAAGGTCCTCTTTACAAGGGCAGGTAAACGGTGGATGTTTGGGACTTATTCTTTCCAGCTGAAAGGGGCATGTAGGCAGATCCAGTTAAAGAATATGTAAGCCCAACATTTCATATTCCTGATATGTGCCTGCTGTACCAAGTACTTGTATAAAAAAGTATCCTATTCTCTTTGTATTGCTTCCTTTTTGTGAAATCCCTGGTATTACTGCCAGTTGCTCTGCTTTCCTATGAAAAACTGACCACACTAGACATGATAGCACAGTGTGGTCAGTTCTCTAGAAATGCTGGGAATGCGGGCTGCTCTCCTCCAATGATCAGACTTGTCCTGACACCGCCACTGCACAGCCTTACAGTGGGAAGTTCAGTGTCCTGTTGTTTCTCCTCCCCCAGCTTGAATGCAGCTTGGAACAGAGGGTGTGTGATCAGTTATAAAAAAAGGTGTAAACAGTGTTTTGTTTTTTATATCTATACACAAATGTTCTGCCTTTTATTTCTATTTTAAACAGAATTTGTTTTTTTACTAGGTGTGGGTTTACATACACTTTAATTGCTCCAAGAAATCAAATAAAATTACACAAAGTAGACATGCATTTTTTTTTTCGTTTTAGTTCTTAACAAATTTTGACAAATAAGTTAATTCCGACATTTCCGAATTTCCGAAATTTTGGATTTTCGAATTTCTGAAATTTAGAATTTCCGAATTAGTTATTTTTCAATATTTACTGATTTTCTTTCATTTTTTTCAGGTTCTAAAATTTGAAAGTCTAAAATTTGAAAATGGGAAATTTGGAAAATTGGATTTTCGAATTTCCAAATTTCCAAATTCTGAATTTTTGCATTTCAAATTTTTTTATTTTATTTCCGAATTCCGAATTTTAGAATTTGCGAATTCCGAATTTTAGAATTTCCGAAAAAAGCAAAAAAACACAAGAAACTAAAATGTTTTTTTTTTTTTTTTTTCCGGCAGTGCACATGTCTAGCACAGAGACTAAGGCACAATTATTATTTGTGTAGGACCTGGTTACTTCCAAGTGCCGGTGCTAGTTAAATTTAGAGGGGGATCAGAGTGTTAACTGACTCTGATCCAATTATTATGTTCAAAGTTGGGTCTCTGTTTCAGCTTGGCTGTGCTGTGAATGAATGAATGAATGAATGACTTGTATAGCGCAACGCATGCGAACTGAATCGCCTCTGGGCGCTTTTTCCAGCCAGTGTCTGCTTGGCTGGTACGGTCATTATTACCCCGTAGGATCTAGACACGCTAGGGACACACAGTTATACACACATATATACATATATACTGGGCCAATTTGGACGAGATCCAATTTACCTACCTGTAAATTGTGGGCTCATTCTGTTGTTTCTGGGGTGCTGTTCCCACCCCAGGGCGATAGGTGGCAGCAGTAGAGTCAAGGTTTGGGTGCTCTTCAACAGCAGATATCCCCACCGGGAGTGGAGGAAGCAATTCTCCCTCCCCAGTAATTGGACACTACCCCAATGTTCATCCCCCCAGCAGAAGCGCTGGCTACGGGGCAGAGTTCCGCTGGATTCTGCCCATCCTCAGAGTTAGATCCAGGGAGTCCAAAGGATGACCTTGTGAGCTGTTTCCTCAGCACTTGGACACTACCCTAGTGTTTATCCCCCCAGCAGAAGCGCTGGCTGTGGGGCAGAGGACCGCTGGCCTCTGCCCACCCTCAGAGTTAGATCCAGGGAGTCCGAGGGATGAACTTGTGAGCTAGTTGCCCAGCACTTGGACACTCCCCCAGTGTTTATCCCCCCAGCAGAAGCGCTGGCTGCATGGCAGAGTGCCGCTGACCCCTCTCCAGCCCTCAGTATCAACATCTGTGTGGACTGTCTCGGATTGAGGGGTTAAGGGCTGGATATGGCGAGGTTGCAGGCTGCGGGTGTGTTTGGAGGACAGGAGACACAGGTCTGGTGGATGTGCCCACCTGGGGTATCTGAGATCCGTCACACTGATCATCCCCCACAGCTAACTACCCTTTGTTCCACTTGACCCTCCCTTCTAGATTGTAAGCTCTAACGAGCAGGGCCCTCTGATCCCTCCTCTATTGAATTGTATTGTTACTGTACTGTCTTCCCTGATGTAAAGCTCTGGGCAAACTGTTGTCACTATATAAATCCTGTATAATAATAATAATATGCGTCCACCTTCACAGTATGTGAAGGGTCACTAAAGGAAAACATTTTTTTTGCTGAAATGAATGTTTACAGGGTATAGAGACATAAAAGTTAACCGATTCCTTTTCAAAATGATTAAAAATAGATAAAAATCAATCATATAATGTGCCTGCAGGTTAGTTTCACTTTTGAACTGGCTTCATGTTTCTGCAAAGTAGAAATAGAAACACATAACAAAAACAAACAAATCCAGGGCAGTGTTTTGTTTTTAAAATGAATCTGATTGGTTCTGGGAAGTTTTAGACACACAGTAATGACAGCTTAAACCATCGTGAGAAAGCTCCCAGTATGTTGCTTATAAGGAAACAGACAAGCAGGAAGTGTGGAGAACAGAGCAGGTTAACAGCAACTTCAAAGCAAAAACAAACAATAAGGACATGAAACCAGTACTGCAGTAAGGTAAGGGAAGCTATTTAGCTAAAAAAAAAAATTCCTTTAGTGACCCTTTAACTACTAAGTCTGTTGTCTTCCATTCATTACACTTTTAAACCTCAAAACGCAAGACTATTGCTATGTATTATATAACATATGGAAAGAGTATGTAATGAGCCATGATTTTCTTTTCTCTCTCTATTTGTGTCCTTTTTTGATATTTTTTTCCAACAACGTTGCCAAACATATGTGTTTCATTTTACTTCTGAGCTGTACTGAGAACATATAATTGCAGACTGCTGTGAAATGCTTTTAGATGCATGATACTAGCATAAGAAATAAAGACAAAAACTGAAAGAAGCAAAACCAACTAATCACACCTAGCTTTTAATAATAAAGACAGATTTAAAAAAAACAAATAAAATTATTATTTTACAATATATTTTAACCACCCGGACCCTTACCACAAAATCAGCTGTCGGCCAATGACATCTGATAACATGATATAAACAGAAAATCAGTAATAAGCTTTTTTTTTCTGTCAGCGTGAGTAGAAAAAAAAGCCGATCACCAGCTTCTGTCAAAGGGACATCGGACTCAAAAAGTGAGAGCCACCGCTGCCTCATCTGTGCCCACCAGTGACTCCTGCCAGTGCCCACCAGTGCATATCAGTGCCGCCAAGCAGTGTCCACCATTGCCACCTATCAATGTCCACCAGTGTCACCTATCAATACCCATCAGTGCTGCCAATCAGACATGTGCACACTGAAATATTTTGTTTCGGAATTTAATTTTCGTCCGCAAATTGTATTTATTTAGTTACTCCCGAACTTTGGCCCAGATTCACATACAATTAGATTCGCGTAGAGTATCAGAAATACACTACGCCGCCGTATTTTACCTGGCTTTTGTCCAGTAAACTACGGCGGCGTAGTGTATTTCTCCCGGCGCAAGCCATCTACGCGAGTAGGGGGCGTGAAGCATTTAAAATAGGCGCGTTCCCGCGGCGATCGAACTGCGCATGCTCCGTTCAGAAATTTCCCGCCGTGCATTGCGCGAAATCACGTCGTTACGTCATTCGTTGTTTGAGTAGCGTCGTTTACGGACATTCCTATTCCCGAACGAGTTACGTAAAAAAAAAAAAAAAAAATTCGACGCTGGAACGACGGCCATACTTAACATGGGCTACGCACCGTTAGACCAGCAAATAGCTGGTCTAACAGTACGTAGCAAAAAAATGACGTAAGCGATTGCGAAGACCACTCGTATCTTCGTGGATCGCCGTAAAAAGTCATTTGCATATCCCGACGCTGAAAACGACGCGGACTCCTCCCAGCGGCCGCAAAAATATTGCAGCGTAGATCCGAAGGCTTACTAAGACGTAAGCCTCTCGGATCGAAGCCCGAAGCCGCCGTATCATGGTTTGAGGATTCAAACTAGTGATACGGCGCGCGAAATTTGAAATGACTCCTGTCTAACACCAGTTAGACAGGCGTAATTGCTCTGTGAATCTGGGCCCATGTTTTTATCTATTTTGTTTCGTTAAAAAATGCATTCGTCCAAAAATCCAAATTAATTGAGGTCGAATCTGTCATTGAAGGCTTATGGTGTCTGTCGAATTTTCTAAGAATATTCGACGGAGCAGCTAAACTGTACGACACTGCAATTGAACATTTCCGGTCGAATGTTCCGCCGACATGCTATAGAAGAATTCTAATGTATGACACTAGTAATAATTATGTTTAAAAATTATTATTACTAGTCAACCAACATTCAAATTCTTCTATAGCCTATTGACCGAGCATTTGACCTGAAGTGTACGTTTGCGGCGTCGTACAGTTTAGCTGCTCTGTCGAATCTTCTTAGAACATCGGACAGACACCATAAGACTTCAATGACAGATTCGACGTTTGTATTTTTTTCTCTGCTTCGTCGAATCTTCGTCGTTCATGTCGAATGATCTACCCCACTACCCCAACACTGTCTTTATAATGTCGACATTTTCCTCTCTATGTAGAATAATCTTGGAATAATAGAGTTAAGGTTAGGCACATTCGACCACAGGTTCGCTATTGTCAGTGTCATGTCAAATCTCCTATCAATATCGAACTGTTGTAGCAACGAAAATGAAAATAAAGCATTTTTTATGTCGGATCTTTCGGATTTCTGATTTCTGATTCTGCAAGTTAATTTCCGTTTGTTAAAAAGATTATGAAAATACCCAAAATTCGGACAAAAATGCATTCGTACGATAACGAATGCACATGTCTACCAATCAGTGCCCATCAGTGCACAACAGTGCCACCCTTCAGTGCCGCCCATCAGTGCCACCTATTAGTGCCCACCAGTGTCATCTATCAGTGTCCATCAGTGCTGCCATATCAGTGCACATCAGTGCAGCCTCATCAGTACACATCAATGAAGGAGAAAAATTACCTGTTTGCCAAATTTTATAACAAACTAGAAAACTGTTTTGTTTTGTTTTTAAAAAAAAAAAAAATATTTTTTGCAAGAAATAAAAAACCCAGCAGAAAGCTTTTTTTATGGGGGAAAATTATAAAAATGTCATTTGGGTAGAGTGTTGCATGACCACGCAATTGTCAATCAGAGATTGACAGCACTGAAAGCTGAAAATTGGCCTGGGCAGTATTAGTCTCTTGCAATCCCCCATATAGCAGCAGAGGGGAAGGGGCAGTACCTAATACCAATCAGTTGTGCAACCGTGCTGAGCTAATAGGGAACCTTCAGACAGGAGGAGAGTTCATAGTGAACTTAAGTATCACTGTGCTGTGCTGTGCTGTTGTTGTGTATTCACTGTCTAGTAACAGTTTGAGGGCAGGGAACTGACCAGGGTGTATTCCGGGACTGGTTTTGGGGGTGTGCAGTAATAGGGGGCGCTATAACATTATGCTAAACTTGCATATACAAATAAAGTGCATGGTGCTTAATTAGATGATGAATAAGGATTAGTTAATAATCCTGTGGTGAGGAGCGTGGTCTGGAGCTCCGCTGGTCGAACATTTTTTACAGACAATCCTGGGACCTACCTTTTGCTGCTGCTGTGCAAGGGACCTGCTGATGCGGTGGCTATCTGGATAGATATCGCTGGCAAGACAAGGACCCCCCGGGACAAGATAGCAATGCCAAGCCGGGGCAGGGACCGTCTACAGGGGCAGACACAGCCAAAGTGTTGGAGGCGATAACAGTGTGCCAAGAAGCCATCACAGCTTGCCAGACCACACTTACAACCAGGATAGAAGAGGTCAAAATTGACATCTTCCTGTTAAGACAGAACTTCCAGAAGCTGAGGGAGAGGGTAACTGAAAACAGAGACCCGCCTGAGCACCGCGAAGGACTCCCTCCCCCCTCCATGCAGCTGCAGGTTAACCAACTTCTGCAAAAACAGGATGATTTTGAGAACAGATTGCGCTGCTGCAATCTTAGATTCATTGGTCTGCCTTAGGGGGTTGAAGGGAAAGACCCCCCCACATTCCTGGAATGACTGCTCTGTGACACAAACGGCAAAGAGGCGTTCTCCCTCACGTTCTTTGTTGAACGGGCGCACCGCGTGTCTGGAAGATGGCCACTGGCTGGGGCACCGCCCGCACCTAAATTGCAAAATTCCTCAACTACAGTGACAGGGGTGCTATCCTACAGTTAAGTAGAGGGAACGGGAACATTCCTTTTGGGAACAAGATGATTGCGGTCTTCCCAGACTTCTCCGCAGACATGCAGCGTAGACGCAAGACCTTCACTGAAGCCAAAAGATACCTTTGTATTAAGCATATTAAATATGCGATGATGTTCCCTGTACGCCTTTGAGTGGAGGGGGGGATAGGGCATACTTCTTTGATGACCCTGATGCGGCAATCGCCTGGCTTGAACAAAGGGAAGCACCCAGATAAGTAAATTGTGATTTATCCCTTTCTCTCTTTCACTATGCCTTATCTATTTCCTGACATACTCTACACCAAAGGAGACTCTGACTGTTGTTTGATCTTTTCACTCGCAGTTTGCCCCCTGGGACACACCAAAACTCAGTACCTGCACTGTAAATATGTAGATGCATACTCTGCAAATACTCCTTTAACACTGCAGCATAGCTACCACTAGGGACCGATGATGTCTCATATCTGGAACGACAAACTAATATTTGTAATATCCTGCCATATTATCACGGGAACACTTACCAAGGCCGAGATGCTGAGGGCGGCTCACCTTTGCGACCTGGCGCGATCCTCCCCCTGGTATTGGGACAGGGGGAAGGACGCACCGGGAGGCACCGGTACCAGCGGGAAGATGCAGATCCGGCAGGTCAAGCAGGGACAGGCGGAAGATCAACCGGGGTGGTTCGGAGCTGCAGCAGACGGGAAGACTGAAGCGAGGTTCCGGTAGACAAGGACAAGGCAGGAGAAAAGTCAAGGAGACAAGCCGTGGTCAGGGGTCTTTAAAGAAGCAGACAGTCAAATGTTCAAGCCGGGGTACAAAGGGCAGGAGAAAGCCGGGAGTCCAGGTTCAAGCCGAGGTCAAGGGATTGGAGAAAGCAGAGGTCCGGGAACGTAAGCCAAAGGTCAAGCAGGTGAAGAATCCAATAACAGGTAACAAGTCAGGTACTCAAACGCTGTTTACAAACCAGCAACCAGAGGACTGTGGGAAGCTGATTTAAATAAGCCGCTCAGGCTTCTGATTGGCCAGGGGCGGAACGAGATTGTGTGCAGCCAAGACGAGCGCACCCGAGCTGACCTGTCATGGAGCTGGGGCTGGATGGAGCTGGTCCCTTGACACATATACTCCTGATGGCTTCCAACTTCAGACCTCACTACAGGGTCAGCTTGCACTTGGATATTACCATGCTTACTGATTCTTCCTGGCTGAAGACGAAAACCCACTATAGAGCTCATTAGACTTGGTGGGCACAGTCCTATTATGTGTTACGTTGTATAGCGAAGTTTCGCTCCACGTACAACATTATGCTACCTGTGTTGGATAAGGATGGACACTGCTTGGCTGCACATCTTCTTCATCATCTACTGCTGGGACACGCCAGCACTATCTACTGCTTTATGTTCATCAATAATCCCTAAGGTTATTTTCACAGGTTGGACATTACTTGTTAACAGGTGGCAGTTTGGGTTACATGCCCGCACCAGTTGGGGACAGTGCAGGGCGGGGAGGGGTGGATTTAAGTTCTAAGTTGCATCGTGACACACCAATATACAAAATCCAGTTGGGATATATGTGGTACAATGGTAGATTTACTATATTGCTAAATGTTCTCTCTTTACAAAATATTCATGTATATGTACTGGGTATGGGGGGGGGGACTCTGAACCCCAGAGCTCCACAAAATTCTCTGCTTGTCCTATGGCCACTCTGAAATTCCTTACATGGAATATCCGAGGTATGAGGGATAAAATTAAAAGGTCAGGTGATCAAAAAGAAACAAGCTGATATTATAGCGTTGGTGGAAACCCATTCAGAGGGTCACATACAGCTAGCGCTTAAATTCCCATGGGTTGACTGGGCTTACCATTCTGTCCATACCACCCATTCCAGGGGCATATCCGCCTTATAGAAAAAAAAACGCACTTTGAGCTCCGGGCTTCAGAGGTTGACTCACTGGGTAGGTATGTGTGGGATGCTTCGGGTGCCGGTTTAGGTGCCACCCTGGACAGGTAATTGTCCTTATTTTAAAAGTCAGCAGCTGCAGTATTTGTAGCTGCTGACTTAAAAAAAAAAAAAAATGGCGGAACTCCGCTTTAAGCATTTCAAATCAATAGAAGCAATACTTAAACCATTTATTTGGGGCACTAACAGACACAAACTTTCCCAGCACAAACTTAAAAACCTGACTGACCTGGCCAGAATAGCCCTACCGGCCATTAACATATTTAGTAGGGTTGTCCCGATACCTCTTTTTTAAGACCGAGTACAAGTACTGATACTTTTTTCAAGTACTCGCCGATACCGATACTTTTTTTTAATGTCATGTGAGAATTTGACTAATGGGCACTGATAGGTGGCACTGCTGGGCACTGACAGATGGTACTGACGGGCACTGACAGATGGATGGCACTGACAGCTGGATGGCACTTATGGGCACTGATGGATGGCACTGATAGGCGGCACTTATGGGCACTGAAAGGCGGCACTGATGGAACTGATGTCACTTATGGGCACTTATGGGCAGGCACTGAATTGCGGCACTGATCAGCAATTGCATAATAAATTGCATGAATAATGAGATGAGAGGAGAGGAAGGATTTTGCAATGCTATCTGGCATATAGCATTGCAAAATCCTTCCTTTCCTCTCATCATTCATGTCATTTAACTTTTAGTAAGTATGTGCTGCGACGCCCATATTGGTGTTACTTCCTCTTTGTTTCCCTGTAAAGGTAAAGCATAATGGATTACTATGCATCGCATATTAGTCCATTATGTGACACTTAGCGAGCGGCCATTCTTCACCCCTCTTCTTTCCGGGGCTGCAAACTCCGGCACTGTGACTGGCCGGAGTCGTGTGACGTCACTCTTGTGCATGCGCACGGGAGCCACCTTTTATGGCATGACCCGAGATAGAAAAGGCGTGCCCTTTCTAACATCGGCGCATGCGCAGGAGAAATCGCTGTACAGTGTTTTGCAAATATTTCCTAGACCGTACAGGTCTGGGAGATATTTCAAGAACCCACAGGTAAACCTTAATATAGGCTTACCTGTAGGCTAAAGTGGTTGTAAAGAGTTTACAACAATTTTAAGCAGATGAATAGACCCCAACTTAAAGGAGCTTACCAAATAGTGGGTAGATGCCTGGAAGTCAGCAATTACCTTATCTGTACCCAAAGCCCTGTGGGCATGGCCCAAAAACATGGAAACAGTGATTCATCAAAATGTTCCTAGGGAAAATATAGCCAAGGCTTTGGACGAATTATAGCTCTCAGCAGACTTTACTGGTGAGAAGGCGATGCATACAATTCGTTACTTCACAAGATAAATGTCACTACTTTTGATAGCCATATGGGTATTGTAGTCAGAACTACTGGCAGTTTGGAAAAAGTTTAGATCTTTCGCGAATGTTAAAACTTCAATTCTGATGTACCCTCTTCCTCCCAGCTCCTTGACTTCCTGCAAGTAGACCTTGATTAGGATTAAGCACGTTAAAGGTACAGCTGGTGGCAATCCTTGCTGTGACAACAAGAGATGGGCCGAAGATCTTTTAATAATCTAATTCTTCAAGACAGTCAAGAAGATAAGCCCACTCACTAAAATAAATCTTTCCCACTTGGGATCTCTCTATCACTCTGGGACCCTTATTCAAACAGCCTTTTGCCCCATCTGATTCAGCATCCTTGTGGAATCTCACTTGGAAAAAAAAAATCTTTGTGGCGATGGCATCGGGCTGAGGAGAATCCTAAGAAATTCTTTAAGTATACAAACAGTAAAAAAGGGAGGACAGACCATATTGGCCCCATAAAGAATGAGGAAGGACATTTGGTTACAGAGGATGGGCAGATGATATTGATTTTATTCTTCTCAGTCTTTACAAGGGAACCGAGGGGGCTTTAGTAACCAAAACTGCTGTTTATCCTCATGACACATCACAGGAAGCACTTCCATGGTTAACAGAGGACAGAATTAAAATTAGACAACTTAACAGTTAATAAATCATCGGGATCAGGTGGCTTGCATCCGAGGGTACTTAGGGAACTAAGTCAAGTAATTGCCAGACCATTGTTCCTAATTTTTACTGACAGTCTACTACCTGCTGATTATAGAAAAGCTAATGTAGCACCAATATTTAAAAAGGGCCCAAAATACATCCTTGTGAATTACAGACCAGTTAGTCTAACATCAATAGTATGTAAGCTCTTGGAGGGGATGATAAGGGACTATATTCATTATTTTAGTAATAAAAACTGTATCATTCGCAGTAATCAGCATGAATTTATGAAGAATCGTTTTTGCCAAACCAATCTATTAACTTTCTATGAGGAGGTGAGTTGCCATCTAGATAAAGGCCTTTATTTTATCTGGATTTTGCAAAAGCATTTGAGACAGTTCCCCATAAACACTTACTGTACAAAATAAGGGCTGTCGGCATAGACCAGAGGGTGAGTACATGGATTGAAAACTGGCTACAAGGGCGAGTTCAGAGGGTGGTGATCAGGGCCGGCGCTACCACTAGGCGGACTAGGCGACCGCACTGTCCTCCAGGCTCCACAGAGCTTCAGGTTCCACACACAATTCACCAGCATCATGTCAAGCAGCGCCGCTAGGCAGACGGACCCCCCCAATGCGGCTCGAGTTCTCCGCTCTGAGGCTGACATCACATCAGTGTCACATGGCATGGATAGGTCCCCCCGTCCCAGCTGCAACCCCACCCCAGGGCGCTCCCCGCTGTACTCCTCCGCTCTAAGATGACCAACTTTTCAGAATGAATGAGAGCCGACTCAGCTGAGGCAGCAGCAGCCCCTCCCTTCTCCTCTCTCTGTCCACACTGAATGTGTGTGACAGGTATACAGCAGCACAGCGCCCCCCCACCCCCCCTCTCCTGGCTGTGTCAGTGTGGAGCAGACATGGAGGATGCCGCGCAATGCATCATGGGATTAGTGTGGCGCCTGGCGGCGGCTCCCAGGCTTGGAGGACAGGTGGAGCATTCAAGAGGCACCGTGCCACCGACACAGAGGCAGAGGCAGCAGGCAGGTACACAGCAGAGGTGATGTGAGTGAGGAACAGGTAGCCACCACAGGGTTCACTGTTCAAGTTGGTGTGGTGAGTTAGTAAAACTTTTGTACATTGTGTATGTGATGAAAATATTTTTTTTTTAAATGTATGTGTATATTAAAATATCTGCCCCCCCCCCCAGCTTGATTTGCATTGATTGGCACTGATGTAGCAACATTGATGGGCGCTGGCGACACTATATTTGATGGGCGCTGCTGAGACTTTATTTGATGGGTGCTGGCGACACTGTATTTGATGGGCGCTGGTGACGCTGTATTTGATGGGCACTGGTGACGCTGTATTTGATGGGTGCTAGTGAGGCTGTATTTGATGGGCGCTGGTGAGGCTGCATTTGATGGGCGCTGGTGAGGCTGCATTTGATGGGTGCTGGTGAGACTGCATTTGATGGGAGCTGGCGACACTGTATTTGATGGGCGCTGGTGAGGCTGCATTTAATGGGCGTTGGCAACACTGTATTTGGGCGCTGGTGAGGCTGTATTTGATGTGCACTGGCAACACTGTATTTGTTGGGCGCTGGCGACGCTGTATTTGATGGGCACTAGTGAGGCTGTATTTGATGGGCACTGGCGACACTCTATTTGATGGGCGCTAGTGAGGCTGTATTTGATGGGCGCTAGTGAGGCTGTATTTGATGGGCGCTGGTAAGGCTGTATTTGATGGGCGCTGGTAAGGCTGTATTTGATGGGCGCTGGCGACATTGTATTTGATGGGCGCTGGCGACACTGTATTTGATGGGCGCTGGTGACGCTGTATTTGATGTGCACTGGCGACACTGTATTTGATGGGTGCTGGCGACATTGTATTTGATAGGCGCTAGTGAGGCTGTATTTGATGTGCACTGGCGACACTGTATTTGATGTGCACTGGCGACACTGTATTTGATGTGCACTGGCGACACTGTATTTGATGGGTGCTGACGACATTGTATTTGATAGGCGCTAGTGAGGCTGTATTTGATGTGCACTGGCGACACTGTATTTGATGTGCACTGGCGACACTGTATTTGATGTGCACTGGCGACACTGTATTTGATGGGTGCTGGCGACACTGTATTTTATGTGCACTGGCGACACTGTATTTGATGGGTGCTGGCGACATTGTATTTGATAGGCGCTAGTGAGGCTGTATTTGATGGGCGCTGGCGACACTGTATTTGATGGGCGCTAGTGAGGCTGCATTTGATGGGCGCTAGTGAGGCTGCATTTGATGGGCGCTAGTGAGGCTGCATTTGATGGGCGCTGGCGTGGGCAACTACATGGCAAATGAGGTTCAATGTAGAAAAATTTAGATGCATTTTGTGGCAAAAATATGAATGCAATCTATACATTGGGGGGAGAACCTCTGGGAGAATCTAGGATTGAAAAGGACCTGGGAGTCCTAGTATATGACAGGCTCAGCAATGGCATTTAATGTCAAACTGCTGCTAACAAAGCAAACAGAATATTGGCATGTATTACAAAGAGGATTAACTTCTGAGATAAAATGATAATTCTGCCACTCTACAAGACTCTGGACCTGGAGTATGCTGCCCAGTTCTGGACACCAGTCCTCAGGAAGGATGTACTGGAAGTCTGGAAATGGAGCGAGTACAAAGAAGGGCAACAAAGCTAACAAAGGGTCTGGAGGATATTATTTTAAAGGAAAGGTTGCGAGCACTGAACTTATTCTCTCTGGAGAAGAGACGCTTGAGAGCGGATATAATTTGAATTTACAAATACCATACTGGTGACCCCACAATAGGTATAAAACATGTGGCCACTCATTAAAATAAAATAGGTTTAACCTTAAACTACGTAGAGGGTTCTTTAATGTAAGGGCGGTAAGGATGTGGAATTCCCTTCCACAGGTGGTGGTCTCAGTGGGGGGCATTGATGGATTCAAGAAACTATTAGAAGCACCTGAATGACCACAACATACAGGGATATACAAGGTAATACTGATATAATAAAATCACATACATACAGTGCCTTGCAAAAGTATTCACCCCTTGGCATTTTTCGTGTTTTGTTGCCTCACACCCTGAAATTAACATGGAATGTTTGAGGATTTGCATCATTTAATTTACAGAACATGCCCACAACTTTGAAGATTTCCTTTTTATTATTGTGAAGCAAACAACAAATAGGACAAAATAACAGAAAAAGTCAATGTGCATAACTAGGGTTGTCCCGATACCACTTTTTTAGGACCGAGTACAAGTACCGATACTTTTTTTCATGTACTCGCCGATACCGAATACCGATACTTTTTTTAAATGTCATGTGACAGTTTTCAAACCACAATACAGACTAGGGATATTTTCTTTAGAATTATGAAGAACTGTAACTCAAGACATTATAAAACAATAAAAATGTTTTATTTGCTTGTCACGCAATAGTACAAAACTCAAAGAATTTTCACAGAACATGTTTATAAATCCAAAAAATATATTTTACAACATCAAAATATATTAATAACAACAATAACTAACAAATGTTAACCACTTTAGCCCCGGACCATATTGCTGTCCAAAGACCAGAGCACTTTTTGTGATTCGGCACTGCGACGCTCTAACTGACAATTGCGCGGTCGTGCGACGTAGCTTCAAAAAGAAAATTGGCGTCCTTTTTTTCCCACAAATAGAGCTTTCTTTTGGTGGTATTTGATCATCTCTGCGTTTTTTATTTTTTGCGCTATAAACAAAAATAGAGCGACTATTTTGAAAAAAATGAAATATTTTTTACATTTTGCTATAATAAAAATCCCAAAAAAGATATAAAAAAACATTTTTTTCCTCAGTTTAGGCCGCTACGTATTCTTCTACATATTTTTCGTTAAAAAAATCACAATTAGCGTTTATTAATTGGTTTGCGCAAAAGTTATAGCGTTTACAAAAAAGGGGGTCGTTTTATGGCATTTTTATTATTATTTTGTTTTTTACTAGTAACGGCGGCGATCAGTGTTTTTTTTTTCGGTACTGCGATATTATGGCGGACACATCGGACACTTTTGACACATTTTTGGGATCATTGGCATTTTTATAGCGATCAGTGCTATAAAAATGCATTGTATTACTATAAAAATGCCATTGGCAGTGAAGGGGTTAACACTAGGGGGCGGGTAGGGGTTAAGTGTGGTCCTGGTGTGTTCTAACTGTATAGGGGGGTGGCCTCACTAGGGGAAATCACTGATCTTCTGTCCATACATTGTATGGACAGAAGATCAGCGTTTCCCCCGCTGACAGGAACAAGAGGTATGTGTTTACACACATACCTCCCCTTCCCCGCTCTGTAACGAGCAATTGCGGGTGCCCGGCGGCGATCGTACCCGCCGGGCACGCGCGCGGGACTCGGGGGACGCGCGCGCACGCCCTACAAGCAACGAAAGGGAGGACGTAGAGCTACGTGCTCCCGCGTAGCAGTGCCACCGTCCCGCCGTAATATGACGGCGGGCGGTCGGCAATTAGTTAAATCACACAACCCAACCAAAAGTGCAAAACAGCAAAAAACTGTAACAGTGCATTGTTTAACATGGGGAACAAACATTATGGGATGGATTAACGGCAATATAGGTAATATTTTAAGGAATAAAAGCATTTCTGCATGTTCAGCCATTAGCCTGTTTCTGCTATCAGTAAGCACGTTGGACGCTAAGCTGAACAGTCTTTCACTTTTAACGCTACTGCATGGGGCAGAAAGAAATTTTTGGGCCATTTTAGCCAGAGTTGGAAACCTCACTTTGTGAACTGCCCAGTACTTCAGGGGTTTCTCTGAACGAGGTATGGTGATCTCTCCCAGGTAAGCTTCCAGCTGTATAGTAGCAGCTTTTGGAGCACTGCTCTGCGATGTAGATGAACCTTCACCAGCAGCAATTTCCGCAAATACACTGTCCGGACTGGTACCTGGCTGGTCACAGTGAGGTCTTTTGGAAGCTTGTTCTTCATGTTCCTCAGATACTATTGTCTCTTCAGAAATGTTTTGTAGTTGCTGTATTAGCATTTCTTTTGCCTCCCTGGAAGTGTCTGAATTACAGAAAAATCGATCTTTATACCTTGGATCCAGTAAAGTTGCGATACAGTAAAGGGGCTTTCTGTCAGTATCAGAGAAGCACTTCTACAAAGCAGCAAGCAAAGTGCTCTTCATTGTTTTGATGCCCTGGCCGTCGTCTACTTTTGATAAAACTTTCTGGAGCACTGTTACTGCAGAAATAACATCAGAGGCGAAAGCATCAGAACAACTGACTTGGCGGGTCATCTCCTCAAAGGGAGCCAAGATATTGATCAACTTCTCTATCAGGTTCCACTGGTTTGAAGTGATGGTGGCAGGGAGCTCATGTTCAGACGAGTAGATTCCAAGGGCACATTTCTGCTCAAATAGAGACTTCAGCATGTAAAATGTGCTGTTCCAACGAGTCAGCACGTCTTGCTGGAGTCTTCTTACTGCCTGACCAAGGTCTTTCTGGATGTCCTGCAGCCGAGAGTATGCCAGAGTAGAATGCTTGAAGTGGCCAATTATTCTGCGCACGACTCCCACAGCATCTGCAATGCTGCGCTGTGACAACAGTCCCTCTGTGACGGCAAGCTGCAATGTGTGCGCAACACATGAAATACTGGGAAGTCCAGCATCTTCCATACCCTTTATCATGTTTTTTGGCATTGTCCCAGACCACAACATGAACCAAACTTTTTGGAATTGCCCAAGTCTGAAGCATTTCCTCAAATATGTTGGCAATTGCTTGACCGGTGTGGGAGCCTTCAAATTTTGTAGCATGGAGCATGATCTGATGCAGAGAGAATTCGCCGTCTATCCACTGCGCCGTTAAACTGATGAGAGACAGTGGACTTACACTGCTGCTCCAGATGTCTGTTGTGAAGCTAATTGCCTTAATGTCCTTCTGCAACATGATAGTAATGTGCTTTTTAACCGCACCCAGGGCCGGCCTTTAGGCGCCCTGTGCGAGAAAGATTTACAGCGCCCCCTAGTGACCACGCCCCTTGGTATCCACACCCCTCAGTAACCACGCCCCTCAGTAACCACATCCCTCAGTAACCACACCCATTTCTCCAATACCGGCTCCATTTAAAGCCTTCCATTCCGTTAAGTTCCCAAAAAAAAGATTACAAGCTATGATAAAAATACAACTTTTATTCACACACTATAATAACGCCACCTATACTGCAAATCACACTCTCTAATAACGCCACAAATAAAGTAAATCACACGGTATAATACCACTACCTGTAAATTTACTATCAAATATCAAACATAATTACAATAAAGTCTTTTTTAACTTGTGTATTTACTGTTCCTTTAAGAAACACCTTATTTAAAAAAGAAAATACAAAAACAGACATTAAGCAGTACACTGCATTTACTTACAGAAAAATGTTTTTACATCCGCTGCCTGCTTCTGTGGATTCTTGCCCTCCTTTGTCTTCTCATTGCGCATGGCATATGAGCTCCTCATAGCAAGGCAAGGACAGTCACCCACGCCGACTTTCCGGTAGAATCCGCCTGTGGCCTGCCAGGTGTACCTAGAGCATTTGGCACCTATATCTGCCCCCCCCCCCCCATAAAATGTAAAAACACCCCATTGTGCCCCCTGCATCCTTCAATATCTCTGTCACTACTGTGTACCCCTCTCCACAACCGCACCTCTGGACCCCTTTACATTACACAGCACCCCACAGCTCTGGACCCCTTTACATTACACAGCACCCTGCATCACTGCCCCTTTACATTACACAGCACCCTGCATCACTGCCCCTTTACATTACACAGCACCCTGCATCACTGGCCCCCTTTACATTACACAGCACCCTGCATCACTGCCCCTTTACATTACACAGCACCCTGCATCACTGCCCCTTTACATTACACAGCACCCTGCATCACTGGCCCCCTTTACATTACACAGCACCCTGCACCTCTGGACCCCTTTACATTACACAGCACCCTGCACCTCTGGACCCGTTTACATTACACAGCACCTCTGGGCCCCTTTACATTACACAGCACCCTGCATCACTGGGCCCCTTTACATTACACAGCACCCTGCACCTCTGGACCTCTTTACATTACACAGAACCCTGCAACTCTGGACCCCATTACACTACACAGCACCCTGCACCAATGGACCCCTTTATATTACACAGCACCCTGCACCTCTGGACCCCATTACACTACACGGCACCCTGCACCTCTGGGCCCCTTTACATTACACAGCACCCTGCACCTCTGGACCCCTTTACATTATACAGCACCCTGCAACTCTGGCCTCTTTACACAGCACCCTGCACCTTTGGGCTCCTTTACATTACACAGCACTCTGCACCTCTGGGACCCTTTTCATTGCACAGCACCCTGCACCTCTGGACCCCATTACACTACACAGCACCCTGCACCAATGGACCCCTTTATATTACACAGCACTCTGCACCTCTGGACCCCATTACACTACATGGCACCCTGCACCTCTGGGCCCCTTTACATTACACAGCACCCTGCACCTCTGGGCCCCTTTACTTTACACAGCACCCTGCACCTCTGGGCCCCTTTACATTACACAGCACCCTGCACCTCTGGGCCCCATTACACTACATGGAACCCTGCACCAATGGACCCCTTTACATTACACAGCACTCTGCACCTCTGGACCCCTTTACATTGCACAGCACCCTGCACCTCTGGACCCCATTACATTACACAGCCCCCTGCACCTCTGGACCCCATTACATTACACAGCACCTCTGGACCCCATTACATTACAAAGCCCCCTGCACTTCTGGACCCCTTTACATTACACAGCACCTCTGGATGGACCCCTTTACATTACACAGCACCTTGCACCACTGGGCTCCTTACATTACACAGCACTCTGCATCTCTGGACCCCTTTGCATTACACAGCACCCTGCATTTTTGGACCCTTTTACGTTACACTGCACGCTGCATCTCTGGACCCCTTTACATTACACAGCACCCTGCACCTCTGGGCCCCTTTACATTACACAGCACCCTGCACCTCTGGACCCCTTTACACTACACAGCACCTTGCACCACTGGGCCCCTTACATTACACAGCACCCCACAGCTCTGGACCCCTTTACATTACACAGCACCCTGCATCTCTGGACTCCTTTACATTACACAGCACCCTGCATCTCTGGACTCCTTTACATTACACAGCACCCTGCCCCACTGGACTCCTTTACATTACACAGCCCCGGACACCTGTATTTTACACAGACACCCCCCTAACAGTTCTGGACCCCCTGCATCTTACGCAGACCCCCGTACAGTGCATACCCCTCCCCCTACAATACAGATCTCTCCTTACAATACAGAACCCACTCTACAATACAGATTCACCCCTACAATACAGAACCCCCCCTACAATAGACCACCCCTACAGTGCAGACCCCTACAATAAAGAATCCCCCCACAATACAGAACCCCCCCCCCTTACAATACAGATCAACCCCTACAGTGCAGACCCCCCTACAATAAAGAACCCCCCACCCCACAATACAGATAGAACCCCCCCCTTCAGACTTGTAAAGCAAGCAGATAATCTGCTTGCCGCGTGCTGCACACACAGCACAGTACAGACAAGGAGGAGGGGGAGGCGGCTTCACTGCTCGGCTGCATGACTGAGACAGTCACAGCCAGCCGAGACTCAGACCGCGGAGCTGCCTAAGGAGAAGGGGGATCACTGCGGCCAGGTCCCGGGCTGGGATGCGGCTTGCACGGCACCCCCCCTGCAAAGCCAGGCACCCGGTACCACGCCATGCTACCCAGCAAGGTCCTCTTCAGTCACGGGGGGGCGCCGGCCTGACACCCCCGTGTGCGGCACGCCCCCCCCCCCCGCCCACTACTTAATACGAGGGCGAATTAAAGAATCTGTGCGGTCGCCAGGCGCCCATGTTGCTATGGCGCCCTGTGCGATCGCACTGGCCGCACACCCCAAAGGCCGGCCCTGACCGCACCATGGATCTTTGGTAAGATGACGTCCGTTATGTAGTGGCGACTGGGAATGTCATACTTTGGCTCTAACACGTTAACAAATCGCTGAAAAGCCATGTTCTCAACGATTGAAAGAGGTTGATCATTCAGAATAATAAATTGGGTGAGGGCATCTGTTATCTTTACAGCTCTGGTGTTGTCTCTTGACAGCTTTTCTCTTCTGGCAAAAGTTTCTTGCAAAGTTGGCTGGTGAGTGCTACTGCTGATGGCGGTAAACTCTCCATGCTCAGTTTTATGTTTTATTTTTAAATGCTTTATCAGATTACTGGTATTGTAAGAGCTGATTTTTGTACCTCCTCTACATAATTGGGCAGAGCAAAGTTTACAGTCTGCCATCCGTGGGTTGTGCTCGTTAATTTTAAAATACTTCCACACAGCAGACATTCTGCTGGTGTCTTTGTGCGGTGTGCACTGAAGAAAGGTGTTAATAATTTGCACGACCTTGGGTGAAAAAAGCAAAATAAAAAATTACTACTTTTATATCAGGCCCCTTTCTGCCCAGGCCAATTTTCAGCTTTCAGCGCTGTCACTCATTGAGTGACATTTGCGCAATGCTACACCGTACTTTCTTTTTTTTTTATAATTTTTTTCCACACAAATAGAGCTTATTTTGGTGGTAGTAATTTTCTTTAATCACTGCGGTGCCTTTTGAAAAAAAAAAACAGAAACATGAATAAGAAGCCTTTCTTGGCTTCACGGCCGGGCACCCACTTCGCATGCGCGAGCGGCACTGCGCATGCACGCGCGGCCCGGCGCCGTCCTATTGGACAGGCGATCGCCTAGGACCTGTCAGTGTCCTAGGCCATCGCCTACAGGGAGGGGCTGCAATAAGGCGATTAAGCCCCCCCTCCCCCTGGGCCATGCTTGCTGTTTTGCTGTCTGAGCTTATCAAAACTGAACTTTGCTTTTAAAAAAAAAACGATCTAAAGTATTACAAATTATTTACAATTTACATAAATTGATCAATATCTTTTACATGAATAACATTATTACTATTTAGAAATTAGAATACAACTTCCTAAAGTACAATTGATAAAGCTCTGTTTTTTATGTGACTCCATACAATGCAGTGACAGTGACTACTTCTGGCAGTGGCTGGCAACTACACATAGCTTGCCTCTGTGCACTACTGTAGACTAGACACTCGGTATTCCTATTCATTCAGCTTATCACTGTCTCACTCTCTACATTACAATCTTACTTGCTCGGCGAGGGCTGCCTGCTGCTACGATGTCCGTCCTGCTCGTCCTGCTCTCCGCCTGCTCTCCTCCCTCTCTCCGCCCACTCTCCTCCCTCTCTCCGCCCACTCTCCACCCCTCTCATCATTTAGCAGCACGAGGTGAGGAGGAAAATCCATAACAATTGGATGATCTTTGGCGCTCTCTCAGCTGCTGCTCTCCGCCCCCTCTATGCACACGCTCGAGGTGAGTAAAAAACGTCACATACCTCCCAATTAGGATGTTTGCCGCCGCTCTCTCCAACCTCTTCTCAGCTGCCGCTATTACGCCCGCTTACCAGCCCGCTCGACGGGAGGAAAACGAAAACAACACACAGTCAATACGACCAACCAATTAAGATGTTCGCTGCCGCTCGCTCTACCCCTTCTAAGCTGCCGCTATACGCCCGCTCACCAGCCCGCTCGAGGGGAGGAAACAAAAACACACAGTCACATACCACCAACCAATTAGGATGTTCGCTGCCGCTCGCTCCACCCCTTCTAAGCTGCCGCTATTTGCCCGCTCACCAGCCCGCTCGAGGGGAGGAAACGAAAACAACACAGTCACACACCGCCAACCAATTAGAATGAACGCTTGCCACCCCTTCTAAGCTCCCGTTCTCCGCTCTCTCTATGCACCGCTCACCAGCCCGCTCGATGTGACAAAAAAAAAAAAAGTATTCGGCCGGGTATCGGGAGCATTTGCGGGAGTACAAGTACAAGTACTCCCGTAAATTCTCGGTATCGGTCCCGATACCAATACTGGTATCAGTATCGGGACAACCCTATGCATAACTATTCACCCCCTAAAGTCAATACTTTATAAAGCCACCTTTTGAGGCTATCACAGCTCCAAGTCGCTTTGGATAAGTCTCTACGAGCTTGCCACATCTTATCACTAGGATTTTTGCCCATTCCTCCTTGCAAAACTGCTCCAGCTCCTTCAAGTTGGATGGTTTGCGCTTGTGAACGGCAATCTTTAACAGAATATTTTCTATTGGATTGAGGTCTGGGCTTTGACTAGTCCATTCCAACATATTTACATATTTCCCCATAAACTACTCAAGTTTTGCTGGGGCCTTTCAAAAAGGTGTGTATATGTAACGACAGATCATGTTACACCTAGATTGAACACAGGTGGACACAATTTCACTAATTATATGACTTCTGAAGGTAATTGGTCGCACCAGAGATTTTTATGGGCTTCATAACAAAGGGGGTGAATACATACGCAAATGCCAATTATCAGTTTTTTATGTCTGAAAAATAGTTTATGTATATATTTTTCTAATTTTACTTCACCAACTTAGACTATTGTGTTCTGATCCATCACATATAATTCAGAATAAAAAAACATTGAACTAAAGGCTGTAAAAATAACAAAATACCGTATTTATCGGGGTATAGTGCGCTCCCGCGTATAGCGCACACCCCTAAAGTGGCCCCCAATCCTGTGGAAAAAAAGATTTTTATACTTACATATTTGGTGCCTTGCGCGGCGTCCATCGGCGGCTTCGGGTGTCCTCTTCGTCGGGTCCGGCATCCTTCTGCGGCGTCCTCCCCGCTCGATCCTCGCTTTCCCGCGCCGAGTTTGAATACTGCGCCTGCATATATCGAGCGCGTTACACTCGTGTATAGTCGTGGGTGCGCGATATACGCCGATACCCGCTTTCTCGTACCGACATATACCGAGCGCAGTACACTCGTGTATAGTCGGGCAGGCTCGGCTCCTCTCGCGCTCACGTCCTGGACGTCCAGGACGTGAGCGCGAGAGGAGCCGAGTCTGCTCGACTATACGCGAGTGTAACGCGCTCGGTATATGCAGACGCAGTACACTCGTGAATAGTCGGGCAGGCTCGGCTACTCTCGCTTTCACGTCCTGTACGTCCAGGACGTGAGCGCGAGAGGAGCCGAGCCTGCCCGACTATACACGAGTGTACTGCGCTCGGTATATGTTGGCAAGGGAAAGCGGGTATCGGCGTATATCGCGCACCCACGATTTGTCCCTGATTTTTAGGGCAAAAAAGTGCGCGGTATACGCCGATAAATACGGTAGGTAAAAAGCCAAAGGTGGCTGAACACTTTTGCAAGGCGCTGTAGATTGGACTTGATGTGTCTTTTTTCAACCTCACCTACTATGTAAATTCACGCTCTGGGATCAGAAGACAATGTTGGTTTTGCAATTTTTTATGCCACATGGTGTTTGCGCAGCAGCTTTTTAAATTAAAAAAAAATCGGAAAAAATAAACTTTATTGAATTTAAAAGCACACAAACACAATATAATACCCAATTTTTGGCAAAATATTAAATATGGTATTACACAGAGTAAATAAATACCCAACATATCATGCTTTACAATTGCGTACCCTTGTGGAATGTAGTCAAATTACTGTATTTAAATGTGATTAAATCAGAGCCTGGAGAAGTAACATCTGTATCTGCAAATTCACTTGTGTATCACCAAGGCTTTGTCTTAGCTCTTCTGCAGGAACTAGTCCCAGTCACCCTGCCAGGATAGTTGGAGATAGATCACGTTCACTAGGAGTATGCGCTGACTAGGATAGCAACCAGATAGCCCTCCCAGGGACATCATCCTTAAAATTATGAGAGCTGTGTGAGATGCGTGTACCCTTTCCTTTAACCACTTGCTTACTGGGCACATATACCCTTCTCCTGCCCAGGTGGAATTTCAGCTTCCGGCACTGCGCCGCTTTAACTGACAATTGCGCGGTCATGCGACGTGGCTCCCAAACAAAATTTACGTCCTTTTTTTCCCCACAAATAGAGCTTTCTTTTGGTGGTATCTGATCACCTCTGCGGTTTTTATTTTTTGCGCTATAAACAAAAAAAAGCAACAATTTTGAAAAACAAAATCAATATTTTTTACTTGTTGCTATAATAAATAGCCCAATTAAAAAAAAGAAATTTCAGTTTAGGTCGATACGTATTCTTCTACATATTTTTGGTAAAAAAAAAATCGCAATAAGCGCTTACAAAATATGGGACAGAATTTTATTTTTTATTTTTTTACTAGTAATGGCGGCGATCTGCGATTTTTTTATTTTTTATTGGGACTGCGACATTATGGCGGACACATCGGACACTTTTGACACATTTTTGGCGCCATTCACATTTATACAGCGATCAGTGCTATAAATATGCACTAATTACTGTATAAATGTGACTGGCATTGAAGGGGTTAACACTAAGAAGGGGTTAAATGTGTACCTGTATTGCGTTCTAACTGTGGGGGAAAGGGGGGTTACTGGGGGAGGTAACCGATTGTGTCCCTATGTACAAGGGACACAGATCGATCTCCTCTCTCCCTGACAGGGACGGGGAGCTCTGTGTTTACACACAGAGCTCCCCGTCCCTGCTCTGTCATTGCCGATTGCGGGTACCTGGCGGATATCGCGACCGCCAGGCACGCGCATTGGCATCTCGGGCACGCGCGTGCCCCCCAGTGGCCGGAGGAATCCAGGACGTCAATTGATGTCCAGTTGGATTTTCAGAGCCACCGTGAGGCCGTCAATTGACAATGGCCCGGGGGTTCAGGTGGTTAAAGGGCATCCCTATCAAATTTGTGCAGATTTCAGCTGAACAGCGCTGTAGTCTTGGGGTCATTCTTAAAACATTTTGTGTTTTTTGCCCTTGCTGTGGGCTTATTCTCTTTAGTTCTCTCTCCGCTTAGTCTCCTCCCTGTTCTCTAGCCCCTCCCTACCCCAGGGACTCTTGAATGGCTGTTAAATAGCTATCCCTGAATGTTCATATTTTTCTGACATAGACCCTGGTTGATAATGGCGCTATGCATGGGAGGGATGTGGACATATTATTACAACTGTCCTGAGGACATTGGAACTTTGGATAGACAGGTGAAACTCGAAAAATTTGAATATTGTGCAAAAGTTCATTTATTTCACTAATGCAACTTAAAAGTTGAAACCAATATACGAGATAGGCTCATTACATGCAAAGCAAGATGGTTCAAGCTGTGATTTGTCATAATTGTGATGATTATGGTTTACAGCTAGGGGTGAGCCGTTCGGTTCGCACCAGAACCTTCGAACGGACCGAACGTTCGCACAAACATTCAGAACCCCATTGACGTCTATGGGACTCGAACGTTTGAATTTAAAAGTGCTCATTTTAAAGCCTAATATGCAAGTTATTGTCATAAAACGTCTTTGAGAACCCGGATCTTGCCCCAGGGAACATGTATCAATGGAAAAAGTTTTAAAAAACTGTCGTTTTTAAAACTTTTTCCATTGATACATGCTCCCTCGGGCAAGACCCGGGTTCTCAAAGACGTTTTCACAGACATACTATAGACACCCAGCAGGTACAATATTTAAAGGAATTTTTTATTCTTATTTATTTTTTATTTAAGCATCATTAAAAGTGATTTTAATGATGCTTAAATTGAAAAAAAAAATGGAAAATGCCTTTAACTACTTAAGACCAGGACCAAAATGCAGGTAAAGGACCAGGCCCCTTTTTGCGATTCGGCACTGCGTCGCTTTAACTGACAATTGCGCAGTCATGCAACGTGGCTCCCAAACAAAATTTGTGTCCTTTTCTTCCCACAAATAGAGCTTTCTTTTGGTGGTATTTGATCGCCTCCGCAATAATTTTTTTTTGCGCTATATACAAAAATAGGGCAAAATTTTTGAAAATAAAACAATATTTTTAAATTTTTGTTATAAGAAATATCAAATAAACTAAATTTTAGCCAAACATTTAGGCCAAAATTTATTTAGCCACATGTCTTTAGTAAAAAAAAAATCAAAATAAAAAAAAAAAAATAAAAAAAAAATAGCTACCTAGCGGGAACAGCGACACTAATACAGCGATCAGAAAAATGATCGCTTAGTGATGCTGGCAATAGGGAGTGAAAGGGTTAACTAGGGCGGTGATCAAGGGGTTAAAACTTTATTAGGGGGGTACGGGGGCTACTCTGAACCTAATACTAACTGACTGTCACACTGACACTAAATACAGTAATCATACATGTATGATTACCGCATTCAGTGACACAGTGACAGGGGGAGGGGGGGGCTGATCGCAAGGGGTTAAGTGTGCCTGCGTGTACTGGTGTCAGTGTAGTGTTGTGCAGACTTACTGTGTGATGTGATCTCTCCTCAGCGGCGGTTGAAAAAAATGCAGAGAGCAGAGATCACATCACTTCCTCCTGTGTTTACACAGGAGGAGGAAATGACACTGCAGGGAAGCGCGCGGATTGGCTGGGAGCAATCCGGAGGGGGCGGACAATATGCTTGGCCAAACATCAGCCAGCTATGCCGCAGTGAATTATGGGCCGTGGCGCGTCACTCGAATTTGGTGCGAATGACACGTTTTGTTCGTATTTCGACAAACGATCAAACATACGTTCGACTCGAACACGAAGCTCATCCCTACTTACAGCTCATGAAAACCCCAAATCCACAATCTCAAAAAATTAGAATATTATATGCAATCAATAAAACAAGGATTGTACACTATCAGACCTCTGAAAAGTATGTAGCACTACCCCCGAAGGAGCTGCTGGTTAGTTTTGGGTGGCACGTTATCTCCGTCGTCTAGGGTACTTGATGAGAGTTGTAGTAAATGGAATGTCCACACAACAGGTGTCTTTTCTGTGCTTTGATTACCCAACAGGGTAAAGTAGTAGAACTTTGTGGAAGGTGAAGAGATAGCAGAAATGGTGGACAGATTCAGGTGTAACCAATAGGGAAAGAGTCCTGCTTCCAACAACAACTTTTAATTCGCCACTCTAGCCAGAGTGGGTATAGCTCAGCTGGACAGGCCTCTCTCACCAGCCTGGCAGCCAGAGTGTCACTCAGAATTTTGGGGTTAAGTCTCTGCCACAGACCCTCCCAAAGATTGGAGACAATAGTGGTCCGGAATCCTCTTTAGTAAGTTCAGCACCCAGATCTCCTTCAAGTAGCTTTGGTCAAATTAGCAACTAACAGGCGACCAATGTCCAGCCTCTCAGTACCAAATTTCGTCCTCCCATGAATGAACCAGCCCCTCCTGGGACACCAGCCTCGTGCTTGGTATATTTCAGACGGACTCCCCAATTGGTCAGCTTTCCCCAACTGGACGGACAGCTCAGGACTTTCTTCAGATTGGAGACCCAGTCAATCACTGGGCCCACGCAGTAGATTAATTGCTCCGGGCCAACGTGGTCCCGGAACACTCCAAAGCACGCAGACCCCGGCCCGGAAGGCCATTTCGCCAGGGTGTTGTTAAATGGCTACCCTGGGTGCCAAGACGAGAGAGCCCAGAACGATGGCGTATGCCCCCTAAATACCCCTCCCCAGCAAGGAAGCCTCCTCCTGATCAGTTGCCGAGGAGAAATATCCAACACGCTTGACTCCACTGCTGCCACCTGTCAGCCTGGGGTGGGATCAGTACCCTAGACAACACAAGCATGAACTCACAGCACAGCCAAAGCTGGGACAGAGGCTTCAAATTTAAACAGATTAAACATGGTCAGAGTCACTTAACTCTCAGAACCCCTCTAAATTTACATTAGCACCGGTTCTGAAAGTAACCAGGCGCTACATATAAGCATGCACATGTACTCGGTTTGGGCCCCTTTTGCAGCAATTCCTGCCTCAATGCAGCGTGGCATGGAAGACATCAGCCTGTGGCACGGCTGATGTGTTATGGAAGACCAGTATGCTTCAATAGCGGCCTTCAGCTCTTCTGCATTGTTCGGTCTCATATCTTTCTTTTGGCAATGCCCCATAGATACTCTATGGGGTTCAGTTCAGGCAAGTTTGCTAGACAATCAAGCACAGTAATCCCACGGTCATTGAACCAGGTTTTGGCAGTGTGGGCAGGTGCCAAGTCCTGCTGGAAAATGAAGTCAGCATCCCCATAGAGCTCATCTGCAGAAGGCAGCATGAAGTGCTCCAAAATCTCCTGGTAGACGGCTGCGTTGACCCTGGACTTAATGAAGCACAGTGGACCAACACCAGCAGATGACATGGCTCCCCAAATCAACACAGACTGTTGAAACTTCACAATGGACTTCAAGCATCTTGCAGTGTGCGCCTCTCCATTCTTCCTCCATACTCTGGGTCCTTGGTTTCCAAATGAGATGCAAAATTTGCTCTCATCAGAAAAGAGGACTTTGAACCACTGAGCAACAGGCCAGGTCTGTTTTTCTTAAGCTGAGGTAAGACGCTGCTGATGTTGTTTAGGAGTGTCTAAATACCACAATGCAAACAAGCCTATGGGAATACAGTTAAGTGCAAAATGAGATCAAGCATGTACCCAGTGATAGTTCAGAATATTGTGCAAACAAATATAAAGTTGCAATTGAAGAGTTATTTCACAAGTGCTGAAAGAATACCTGTTTTGCAGCACTGTATGACCACAGGACCCACACCTTCATTTTGGATCTGGTGAGTTCAATGATAGGGGGAGTGGATCCTGTGTTCACCTTTTTGCAGCACCATATGTTCTGTCAGCACTTGTGAAGGAACTTTAACGACTTGCGAGCCGCGCTGTGGACGTCTTTCGTCTATAGCCCGGCTCTCAACTGCCAGGTGGACGTCCTTTTATGTACATTCCCCGGGCGCGCAGTGGGGAAACACTGCCTGGCGCATCGTGGAGATGCCAATGCACGTGCCTGGCGGCCGCGATGTCCGCAATCGGCGGTGACAGCAGGGAGGTGCAGCTCCGATGCTGTGTCCCTTGTACAGAGGGCCACAGCATCAGTCACCTCCCCCCAGTCAGAACACACCCAGGGAATTCATTTTACCCCTTCCTTACCCCCTAGTGTTAACCCCTTCCCTGTCAGTCACATTTATACAGTAATTAGTGCATGTTTATAGCACTGATCGCTGTATAAATGTGAATGGTCCCAAAATTGTGTCAAATGTGTCCGCCGCAATATCGCAGGTCTGGAGGAAAGAGAGAGAAAAAAAAAAAGATTGCCGCCATTACTAGTATAAAATAAATCTATCCCTCATTTTGTAGGCGCTATAACTTTTGCGCAAACCAATCAAAATACGCTTATTGCGATTTTAACAAGAATATGTAGAAGAAAACGTATGGGCCTAAACCGAGGAATTTTTTTTTTTTTTTAAATTGGGATATGACAAAGTTAAAAAAAAAAAAAAGTGTTAAAGTTTTGTCTTTTGTTTATAGCAGATATTAGCAAATACCACCAAAAGAAAGCTCTATTTGTGGGTAAAATATATAATTTGGGTACAGTGTTGTATGACCGCGCAATTGTCATTTAAAATGCTGAAAGCTGAAAATTGGTCTGGGCAGCAAGGGGGTTCAAGTGCCCAGTAATGAAGTGGTTAATTGCAACTTTATATAAGTTAATTTGCACAATAGTCTGAACTGTCACTCTCTACATGCTTGATATTTTGCACAAATGATTGTTTTTGTACTTCACTATATCTACGTAGTCTTGTTTGCACTGTGGTATTTAAAAATGTAATTTAAGCTTATCAGTCCTTAGCTGTAGTGGCCACATTTCTTTTCCAGAATTGTTATTTCTTGATTTTGCCAGTAACAATTTTTTGTCCTAGTGTGATGAGTCACTGTACTGCATCTTTGAACCCCAGAACACCTCCCTCTCCATAAGCATTGGGATGTATTCTGTCATACACCTAGGTAAACTAGGCAGAACTGATAAAATGTCAGATCTTGGTGTGTGCTCAATACGTTACAAGCCCACTGAATTTCTGGCAGGAACAGATTTATAATCTATTCTACAAGTGAAAAAACAAAGGAATAGTTAGGTTTTTACATACACTAAAAAGAATGTGTATTCCTTAGCTTTTATGATATTGGCATGATGGCAGCTGCCTACCTTCAAAAGGGAAGTCCTAATCATGGACACCTAATCTGGAACACCAGATTCTTTCAATGAATATGAAGTGTTTACTTTTTCCATATGAGAACATATTTATATTTTGTAGATAAATACCCCATGTCAATTTTATATACATTTTGTTCAAGTATATATTTTTCCTCAGAAAAAAAAAAAAAAAAAAAAAAAAAAGTATGGTGGTGATCTATGAAGCAATAGAGGTCTTGCTCAAATGTTGGAAAAGTCAGTTTCCATGAAAATGTATTAACTTCTTCACATGTCGGTAATAATGCTTTTGTATTAATCATTCATTTGATACACAGCTAAAGAGTGGAGAGTGAGAGCATCTTAAAAGTATATTATAATAAAAATTCTAAACACAATAAACATTTCTTGGATAGCTCAAGTAGTCTGTCAGTAATAACACACAAAAACTTTAAAATATGAACAGAAACCAGACTAATGAATTTGAACTTTATTGCTTCTGAAGATTACAAATTCATTGCTCAGGTTTTTTTTCTAAAAATATACATAGATCAAAATGTACATTCCTTACAAAAAATTGTTAAAATCTATACATAGAAATTAAGGCAGTTTCAGTTTTTTTTTTTTTTTTTAAGTCGAGGACATGCCCAATTAAACAGATCCTTATAAAAAGTAAAAATTTGTTTTAAATAAAAGTTTCTTCTCTAGACTAGGCGTAAGCCCTGAGGAGGAACTTGCTATAAAAAAAAAAAAAAAAAAAAAAAAAAAAATATATATTTTTTAAGACTGCCATCTTGTAAATCCTACTGAGGGTGTTATGTACAGTTTGGTCAAGAAATTCCAGAGGCTGAAAGGGTTTGCAAATGGCAATAAAGGCAAATAGTCTGTTCAATTTTCAAAGGTAGTTGCACTTTGCAAGGAAATCTGCCCCAGAGCTTTATGAATGTAATAAAGTTCTCTGCAAAGCCAACAACGAGGGAGAAGAAAAAAAAATCCACACAATGGAATTTAGCCAAGCTTCATCTTATTCGAGAAGCTCCAATGAATATTTTCTTGGAAGTGTAGCTTCTCTAGCAACGTTAAACTCCAGTATTTTAGAACCCAGGTTTGTTTTATTGGAAGCCTTCATGAAAACCTTCTGGGCAAGTCTAGTTGTTTTCTTGTGACTGCACGGTTGCCTGCAAGACAGAAAAAAAAAAATTATTAAAAAAAAAGCTTGATTAACTAACAGGATAACACACTTTTGCATTTCCATGTTCAGATTTTCACATCACATACAATACGTTTGTGGAGGTAAAGTTCCCTGGGTGGATACATTATCAATACTTAAAATATTGTACAGTTTGAGTGTCAGACTGCATCAGCAACATACAAGTCCATATGTATGGTTATTATACATTTCTATACATGCAATCTTTAGTCCAGATGTAAAGCTTAAATACCATACCATACACCCCCCCCCCCCCCCCCCCCCGTTATTGCAGTTAAAAGAAAAAATGTTGGCATCGGATACACATAGAAAACTGCAAGAAGTCACTTGGTGTTTCCACAAGTGTAAAAGGCTGGGGCTAGAATTGCCAAGTACCCAGGAACTCAGATCTGTGGGAAAACAAGACCATCTTCATCCTGTTGCGTCTCCTTCGCCTGTGCAGAGTTGCCCATTTCTTACTAGTTCCCCCATATACCTTACATCTCACACATTTACACTCACCACTGGAGTTGGTTCTCCATATTTGCTCCAAAATGTCATTTTCACAGTGTTTTTGTGCCCCGTTCGTTGGTCAAAAGTTTGACAGTGGTTAAATGGAGGGCTATACAAATGGAGGCTCACAGCCGATTCTGTGTGGCTTGGATTTTCCACTCGGTGAAGGCCAATGGAATCTAGGAAGAAGGATTGACAGATTGCTTAGAAGATGAATGCTGTAGCAGCCACCATTTAAATTCTACATATCCAGACTAAAACAGTGTTAGGGCTACAATTATAGTGGTTGTAAATTTAAAATTTTTACCTTCACTGTACAAATATTATATTAAAATGGTGGGCACTTAGTGAAGAGGAAGCAGCCAGGAGCACCATCGGGGGACCAAAAAAAACTGTAAAAACCCATTACCAAGCGCAGTAGAGTATGATTTAAAAATAAAACATTTAAACAAGACACGCACTTCTTTACAATCACTTTAAAGTGAAAAACAGGAGCTGATCATTCCAGTGAAGAGCACAGCAGCTCCAGCCATTGGCTCCCCCTGCTGTTGATCAAATCCACAGAACAGTCTTGTGGTCAATTGACAGCAGCAGCATGACTTGGCACACCTGCAAGAGTGCCCCCTTGAAAAGCAGCTCTGAGGGGGCACAGAAGGTGCCAGAAGCACTGTGGGGGACCCCAGGAAAAAAAAAATTGGGCCACTCTGCAAAACCCTTGCACAAAAAAGTTATGGTGAAAGGTCACATGACATCAGCCCCGCAAATGGAGGCCAATACTAGAAGACTCCTCTGTATTTACAGGCTTGAGCATGAAACAGATATCTATATGATCACCAGCATTGGTCAGACTGCAGGTTCTGCTCTAATCAAAACTAAATCTGCATGCATCTAATCAAGGTCAAACACACACAATATATATATATATATATACACACACACACACACACACACATACATACATACACACACATACATATACATATACACACACATATACATATACACACACATATACATATACATATACATATACATATTTTTTTTTATACTGGTCCAGGTGGAAAATGCCACCTAGCCTACTTATCACCCACAAAAGATTTGTCATGCCTCAGCAACTTTATTTGTTGCGCTCCGATCCCTGAGCTGCACTCTGCATTTTTTTCTATTCTGAGATGAAGATGCAGCAAAAACATAGAAAAGGTGTGTTACAAGCAATCTGTAGTCCTTGGCTCAATGAGGGACATTTAGGCAATGACGCACCATTTATATATGGGAATTGCATGAGTTTTAAACTGCATCGGATTTGCATGATGTGAATTAAACCAGCTTTCTATAGAGCTGGTTTACATGTCTGGTGCAGCGGCAATGTGGTTCAGATGCAAATTCAAAGCCATTATAACACACGGTTTGGAGCTCCCCCCCCCCCCCATCTAAACCAGACCCTTATCCAAGCATGCAGCCTGACAGGAAAGGAGAAGGGATGGTATGAGCAAGCACCCCCCCCCCCCCCCCCAACCATACCAGGGCATATGACCTCAACATGGGGGGGGAGGCTTTGGGGCATGCTGGGTCAGAGACACCATTTATATACTGTAAAACACTAACACTGTAAATACAAAACTAGGAACCATTAGAAAAAACACAAGTACCCTCCATACACAGCCCTGGCCCGAGTGTTTATTCTAGCATATTTGTCAGGGTAACATGTTCCATCTGCATCACCATCTCAAAACATTAAAGCCTTCTGCAGGAATCTATCACTGCAAGGGAAACCATGGTCTCTTTAAAAAGCAAACCTCCAGACTGCTTGTATGCACAGGGCCAGGGTGCAGCCAGCCAAGCACTGGATGTAGTTATACACAATTCCCCAGGGGCACTGTGGAAAGGAAGTAAAAAGGTGCGCAGTTACCTGACCAGTTTGCAGACAGAGAACACAAAATAAAAAAAAAATATATGGCAATAATGGCCAGGGCGAGGTCGGACATAATAGGGTTTAGAAGACACCATGGAGAGGACAAAATAGCCCTCTTCGCAGACGATGTCCTGTTTTTTTCTGGGAGAGGTTGAAGGCACACTGGACAAAGTGATCCAGTTGGTGGAAGAATTTGGCCGGTTTTCAGGCCTCACCATCAACTGGACAAAGTCAGCTCTGCTGCTGCTAGACCAAATAGACCTCCAACAAATGCTAGCCACCTCTCAAATAAGTGTAAGTACTAAATTTAAGTATCTAGGGATCTGGATCTCAAAGGACCCCACCCAATACATTAACCTAAACCTTGTCCCACTACTATTGAAGTGGAAAAATAAAAAGTGAAATTTGGAAAAAAATTCCCACTGTCTGTTGCAGGTCGATGTAATCCAATCAAAATGATCTGGCAGCCGCAGCTACTATATATGTTACACAACTCTCCGGTATGGGTAGAATACAAGGGGTACAAAAAAAAATTCATTCATTTAGAGAACTTATATGGAGAGGAGGTCAACCCAGAATAAGCCTACAAACCCTACAACTTCCTGTTAAAGAGGGGGGAATGGCGGTTCCACATCCACGGCTATATTTTTTAGCAGCACAAATGCAACATCTAGTAGGATGTGGAACCACCAAAGGAGATGGCTCAAACAACCGACTCTTGCTGACAGATAACCCTCATAAACTATTAGTGGAAGCCCTAGAGGCAAATTTTTTTTGCCATAACCACTCGATTACAAAACTTGTGACTAAAACGTGGCACACAGTAAAAGCAATATTGGGATATGCTGGCCCGACAGAATTCTCCCCCCTCTGGAACAATAATAATCTCCAGGAGATAAAAAGCGTTGAGGTGTCAACTGAATGGACGAGTAAAGGCATATGCCGCCTAAAACATCTGTTCGAAAGGAACAATCTGAAACCATTTCAAGAGCTAGTAAAAAAAAGAGTTCGGAATTTCAAATAGAACGTTTTTTAAATATCTACAGCTCCGTCATGCCTTACAAACGCAATTCCGATCCCAGATAATTACATGGGCACCGATTCCTGCCCTGATCACCTTAATAAGGGCAACAGAGGCTAAGGGTTTAATCTCTGGGATATACAGCAGCTTGGGTGATAGGGCACTGAGTAAAGCAGGACCGTGCAAGAGTAGAGTGGCGTGGGAGAACGACTTGGGAATAATAACTCAACAATGGGACAGGATCCTTCAACAGGGTACCCTGGTATCCATAGCCCCGGCCCAAAGAATGTCCCACCTTTTCCTTCTATATAGGGTATACCATACACCCCATAAAATGTTTAAGTTAGGGTGGAGACAAGACAATGAATGCCCAAGATGTAAAAACAAAGGAGACCTGATACATATGGTCTGGAAGTGCTCGAAATTATACGACTATTGGGTGGGAGTCATAGAATATATCAATAAAACCTTCGGATCTCGATTAGACCCAATAGCCAGGATATGCCTACTGGGCTGTATGGATGACAACAGAGTACCGCAAGGTACCCTTGATGTTATATTGAGAAGCCTATTTCAGGCCCGTAAGTTAATCGCCCAAAAATGGCAGGCGCAGGCACCTCCATCCATAGACAACTGGCTAGAGGTAATGAAGCAAACAATTTCAAAGGAAAAAATCCACTTTATTAAGCTGGGGAAATATCCCAAATTCGCTAAAATATGGGGCCTGTGGCAGGCTTTCCAGGACTCTGAGCCCCTGAGCAAAAAAAAAAACACCCCCTCTCCAGGCTGTGGCAGCAATACCTTACCAAGCAGATTCTCCTGGCTGGACCTTGCGACACTAAAACGATACGACTCTTGATAAACCTATGTCACCAGATATCGAGCCTGTATGCTCTCATAGGTGCGGGGTAAGGGTGAGGAGGGTGGGGGGGTGGTACACAGCCAACAAGACAAATAAACAAGAGCAAAAGAGAATGTGCCAGCATTGCAAAGGCTGTCAAATGGACAGGACGAGAAAGTGTAGAAAGACAGATTCTGTTCTGCCTGGCTCAGTGCAGGACATTACTCACCAGGGAGATCAGTCAAACGGCAGCTGCCCGCAGAGGAGGAACACAAAACTGAGCCAAGGGGAGGTCCACTGTAGGGAAATCCCACTGACAGCTGAAACGTCAGCCCTGCTTCTTAACCGATAAGTGCCTGCATTTTTTGTATACACTTCATCTGTCAGCGGGGGAATCCCACTGATAGAAAGAACCGAACGCACCGGTTTCAGGTATTAGCGCATTTGCACGAGCATTGATACTCCTGCAAATGCTTAGTATTGGCACCAATACCAGTATATAACCCTAGTAATAGTGTCCAGTATTTCCATGCATTAACCAATGTTAACAGCTTTTTATTTTCCAGTTCAATTTGCTTCTAGAATTAATTGTATACGGTCAGTGAAACTTTGTTATGCTCTAAAATCCAAAAAATTTCCACGACAAGCTTGCTAGGTGTACCTCCAAGGTACTACTTGGACTTTGAAGGGGTACAACATACCTCCCAACTTTGAGATGGGAATGAGGGACACCTATTAGCAGAAGTATGCAAGTATAGGGTACATCCATTGACAGGTCACCCCCCAAAAAATAACAAAATTGATATAAATGAAAAAGCCTACAAGTGCTTTACCACTAGTATTCCTTTATACTGACTTCTGGAATTTACAAATGCAGCAATTTAGAAATTAGATGAAAAGGGATTAGCACTGGGAAAAAACACTTTGATACACAAGTTGTGCATTTTATATACAAAACTATAAAAGGCAGACCAAGAGGGACAAACCTCAAGTAAAAAAAAAAAAAAAAAAAAATTTTACTGACTGAACGTCACTCTAGCCTCTTGTAGGCATTAACTGAAGATCTATTGCAGAAATGGAAGGCATTTTAGGCAAGATACTCAATTATGGCTCTTACAATAGTTTAAAATAAAAGCACAGGATTCAAAATCTATGCATAAGAACTTTGCGTGGTTTTGACATAAATTACATTTAAAATAAGCTCTGTGAAAGTTCCCAGTGGATTTTTACAAAAAAAAAAATTCAGAATGGGGCAATGCAATTAGCACATTTAGACTAAACTTGCAGTTGTCAGGGGGTTAAATAAAACCCAAACAGCCAATACAGTCAAATATTCCATTCTACCACTCAATTCTCAGGACTGCTTATTTGCAACAATTTTTTAAAATGTGATAAGCTATATGGTCATGTAAACATGAAAATAAAAAGGTTATTCACTTGTGACACTATACACACACAGTCTAAGTAGAACAAAACTACAAGCGATTGGGTTGTGCAAAGGGAGTTTTCACAAGTCAGATATGTAGAAATACGTATATAATCAGTAGTTTTACCTTGAACGTAAACCCTTAGATATCAATACTGTTGAGGATTATGTAACAGTTCAGACAAAGTATACTGTAGTTGTAAAAGATGCAGCAGTCAAGCTACTTGTAGCAATCTTTAGATAACTGCATTTAGAAGACTTGAAAAACACATGTGGGGCAGATAAAACCTTATTGCATGACACATTATGAGTATCTTGTCAAAAGATTTCTGCCAATGTAGCAGCTGTAGCTACCGCTGATTGCTTTTTAAAAAAGGGTCAAGGCCCCATGGCTGTTATCTTGGCAACTTGCTTCATTACCAAGCGAGTTACTAACCTGGAAAAAGCCTGCAGTGTAAGTGTTTAGACATTGCAGAACTCACCGAACACAGTTTAATCTTAACCAGCCATGCCAGTTCCCACATTCCTGCCCTCCCAGATCGCAAATAAAAAATATATAAAAAAAAAAAAGATAAAATAAAAGATAAAATAGCAGGTGCTGTCAAGCTCGACTTTCCGCAAGCAGACCAACAACCACTACTGCATGGGGCGATAGCACAGCCGTTGGCGTCTCTTTCCCAGCAGGCTCAGTGTAGCTCCAGCCTGGCACTGCCCACTCCTCTTGGAGACAGGAAGGAGGATCTCAGGACATGTAGTGCCAGAAGACAAGTGCTCTATGGTGGAAATGCTGGGATTAAACAACAGCCCCAGCATGGCAGAGCCTGGAGCAGAATTACACCACGTGGCCCTGCATCATGGGACGAGTGTGGGCAGCGCAGTATAGACAGAGTGGAGGCCCCTCCCGTTGGCAAGCGCCATACCGGGCGCAGGTTTACCACAACAGGCATTTCAGTGTCCCGTGTGGCTACTCTAGGCCACCTTTATATTACACCCACATTACTGAGTCTCTGGTTCATCAGGCTGCCAATTGGGCATCCTTTCATCTGATCTGACTGCAGATCCTTGAAGAGCTGTCTTTGACATCCCATCTTTACAAGCCTTGGCATTATCACCGCAGGCAGACACTTTTACCCCCCCAATCCTTTTGCTGGGAACCCCAAGTTACCCTATTCAACTTAGCTTGTCGCTATTGCACATCATTGGGCCCTGTGATAGCTAGCTGAAAATCTCGGATTTTTTTATGAACGCCTCCACCCAAAGGGAATTTAACTGCCAAAGCGGCTACCGATTAAAGTCTTTTTATACAAAAACACAAATGTTAAACTTGCCTGCTCTGTATAATGGTTTTGCACAGAGCAGCCCTGAACTTCTGGTGTCATTCAGTGCTCCTGGCCCCTCTAGCAGCTTGCTATGGAGGCACCCGAGCCGAGGCTCCGTGTGTCACTTCACACATGGAGCTGTGAAGCTGCCCCACACACTCATTGGCTCCTACTGCTGTGTTTCAGCCAATCAGAAAGGAGAGTATTGTACAGCTGATGCACTTTTACAACAATCGCTGGATCAAGATGGGGCTCAAGCATTAGGGGGCGGCTGCACACAGTTTCTCTCAATGCGTTTAAAAAAAAAAAAAAAAAATTGTACAATATCTCTATTCAGATTGGGTTTGTCATTTTCACCTGTGGCATCAGGGCTTAAAAAAGGGAGCTGACCAAGTCTTCTTCCTACTCTTACGCCTGGGATCATTGGACCACTTGGGATTTATTGGCCCCAGTCAGGTTCACCGTTCTTGCTAGTTCATTGCCAGGGGCGTACTGACAACTCATGGGGCCCCCGGGCAATAGAAGATTATGGGGCCCCCGGGCAATAGAAGATTATGGGGCCCCTGGGCTTACAGATGACCACCACGCTAGGAGGCAGTGCAGAGGCGGGGCAGCTAAAATCTTGGGATTTTCACATCAAAAGCATGTAGGTTTTGGACATATCAGGGAACAGATAAAACTTTTTACATGCGTCTCTGGTTTTACCGAGCCTGGCAACCCTGATGGGGCCGCCTAGTGGCATGGGGCAGTGCCCAAGTGCCTCAATGGTCAGTCCGCCCCTGTTCATTGCATATCACCATCATTCTGTTAAATGCCAAACCCTGCAATTTGGTGAATACCCACAGTTTACATTTTTTTGTGAACCTAATAATCACTAGTAAATATTACCCTGCAAGCGCTATTATTCCTTTTGGTGTCTTAACCACTTGTTTGCAGCAATTTTATTTGGCTAGAGGGGCCAAGGTTGTTCTTTGAGTTGAGGTGCAGAACTGAGCCCACAAGTACAAAGCGGCTCCTTTGGTAGTGGTTCTACAAAACACCCTGTGCTCCCCCCCCCCCCCCCACACACACACGCGTCAAATCGCATTACAAGTTGCTTGCATGAATGAGGCTTCTCCAGATTAAAAATAATGGCAATAATTTGGTAAAACATTTCTTCACCCGTGGCAGATAATCTCACATTTGCTTGCTAAAACATTGGTCACCTCCAAATGAGAGAAAAAAAAAAGTGTGTTAGCCCTTTCAACTTGCAATAAACTTACCATTGATGTATGCACATTGATTTAACTTCAGCACTGCCTCAGACGTTTTCGCCATTGCTCCATTTGATTTTTTCTGTGGCCATTCGTACAGCGTCTCCTTCAGGTTGCCCTGGAGAATCTTCAAGAAGCAGTGCGAGTTGGTGTGATCGTGTATACTGCTGCATGGAAGAATTTTAAAACAGCTTAGAATGGTGGATCAAAGAGGCATTAACAATCAAAGCATTATTTATGCCATTAATCTGTATTAGACACCAACTTTTATGTATCTGGTGCGGTGGAATCTCATGCCATATTAGGCATAGGTATTTATGTTCAATAGGGTAACCTGCCTTACAGTTGGCGTCTGGTAGAGTTTGCGATCAGGCAACTTTAATTCCTTCACACAAAACTTTGTGCATAAGGACAGTTGTGATGAATAAAAAATTACCTTCCAACCTTTTGGAAACAAATTTGTGGAAGAAGTTGTTGGCATGCAAGAAGTTGTTGGCATGCAAACTTTTACACTGTATATCAACAGTGCCCTTTGCAGTAAAACCTGAAGTAAACAATGTAGGTGGTTTCTGCATACTTTGGGCATTTAGGGGGTTATTTATGAAAGGCAAATCCACTTGCTGTGGCGAGGGGGTAGGCGCTTCCCCTCATTTCAGCTCTACCCCTCAGATTTACAGGAACTGCACTTCCAGTGCAATTTCAAATGCACTGGAGTGGATTTGTCTTCCATAAATAACCCCAATAGTGTAGCTGTAATGCTCAAACAGATTTTGAACAAATTACATCAGGAATATGGGGGGTGTACGACATATTGTATGGTTAGGAGCAATAAAGCATCCTCAGTGTCACATGAAAGTAGATGGATCCCAGACCATTAGAGGTCTAAGGACTTGCTTTACTAAAAACTTTTGCACAAACCAAACCTCTGAGTTGTCTGAAAGTTAAGTTAAAACTTGCACCGAATGTGGAATTATTGCTGCAATTTGACAACTATGACAAGAGAATGTCTGCCAACTACCTCGCTTTAAAAAAAAGCAGCATAAACATTAATGTACGTGAAGGAATGCACATAATTAGAGTTTGTGCATGATAAGACAGAAGTCTTGAACAGCTCAAGGGAAAAACCTATCAGTCTGACAAAAACAAAAATCCAGATGCAGTACTTTAACCAATTGGGGGAATAAAAGTTCACTCTGATGCAGTTGCCCATAGCAATCAATCTCTTTAACTCCTGCTTACAAAAATGAAAAGGCAGGTTGGCTACACATCATTAGAGATAAAGTTGGCCTCAGACACTTTATTCTGGTATGAGCCAGCTATTAATAGACTTTTCAGTGCTGCTGAAAGTCTTGGGGCATAATGGGTGGAATTGAATACAGTGCAGGAAAGCATTTTTTTTTGCATGTTTCCCACTCTGGATTTAAAATGCATCGCCTTTGCGATATGCTGCGAGTGACAATAGACTGTTAACAGCACCCAAGAGTGCAAATGCAGTGAATTTGCAGCCACCATACCGCATGATATCACAATTCCATGCATTTGGAGAGGCATTTTTTTTTTTAAACTAGTGCATGCACTAGGTTTTGTAAAGTCCCCTTACATTCTCTCTCCCCCCCCCCCCCCTTTGTTTTATTTGGAACACACATGGTAAGTTAGACCACTACTATACACTTTGGAGATATGTTGTACCCAGATACAAAAAAAAAAAAAAAAAAAAAAAGAAACCTCAGACAACATACATGTATTATTATGCATGTGCAACGGGAAGCTACAGTTGATACACTGGGAGATTGTGCAATGGATAGCCCAATTGGCCACTATACAACTTAAAAAGTTAAACGCCGACTTGAATGTATTCCTATGTGTTTTTTTTCTTTTTTTTTTAAATAGTGTCCATACCTTATTTTCTCATCAGGTGCGACCAACAAATAGGCTTTGAGTATATTGCAATTATACAAATGTCATCCCTTTAATTCGGTCTGTGGGAGCAGTTCGATACAAAGTTGACTGCATTCACACCTTTGTGATGATTGTCTTTCCTACTATTGTTGCGTTTTTCAGGCAATAGCATAAGGCAGCCCAATCCCTTCAATTAGCTGTTACACCAAAAAAACAAAAAAAACAACACACACACCACACACCCCAACTTAACATAGCTCTTGCACTTTTTTGGTAGCAAGCCAAGTGAGTTTTCTGCTATGCACATTTTTCTCACAACAAAAATGCGCGTTTGTGGTGCCATTAAGCACTTTTCTTGCTTTTATGAGAAGACAGGCTGAAACACACATTCCCGCAAGACAAAGGTGTTTTTACCGAGATTGGACAGGTCTAGGGTCACCAATGTTAAAAACAGAAAAACGCCCAAATACACTCAATTCAAGCGACAAAAAAGGGTCCAGAACTTGTTTGAGCGTCAGGTGTTCTGGAGTGAAGATGTGAACCATCTTCATTGAGAAGAAGCTTCAGGCGACAAAACGCTCAGGTGTGAATGCAACCTAAGTGGTTGTGTGCACAAGGCGTTTCACGTTACCAGTTGAAATTCGCAATTAAGACGGAGATTGTTAGCTCCATTTTCATGCAACAGTTGTACATACTGCCTGGATTTATGCATCTATGACCTCAAGTCTCATAAAATAGAACACACACACACACACACACACACACGTGTAAATGGGGCTTAATGTTTTTTTTTTTTACCTGCCATGTCCTTCACCCCAGCAGAGAATCATCAGATTAAACTTTCCATTTCCTTCATCTACCAAATTCCGAGTGTACCTGCAACAGGAGAAACCATACAAGATCAATTTTTCCCCTAGACAAACATTTCAGAATTAATTAGAAGAATGGCCATGTATAAAGTACACAAACAGCTTTTTCTATACTTTAATATGCCCAGTGCGCGTTGTGTTAATTTACCCAGTTGAAGAACAGTCAGCATTGTCACTTTATAAGCCATTTAAGGAAAGAGCAAACTGACATTGTAGCGGTTATTCTGTACTATCCGCCACCATGCATCTTACCCTTTAATTATGACTCAGTAAAGGGTTTAATACCCCCCCCCCCCCCCCCAAAAAAAAAGCCACTGGTAAATGAAGCATTTACCACAACAAGAATCAATCCTTGCAGCTTGTTTTTGATTAGGGGTATTGAACAGGGTTTAGGGTATTATGGGATGCCCATTCGAGAAAATAGAACTCTTCAGGGATACAACTATACACACACTTGGGTTTCAATAAAAGAAGTGCAATATTAGTGCTTCACGACAATATGACAAATTAAATACTGGTAGAGCAGCCCGTCAGGCCACAGAGAGGAACACACACCTTTTGGAGAACGCTGGTTGCAAGGGCACCATCAGTACTAGGAGTTTTATTGATAGGCAAACAAATTCCAAAGGAGAAAGTGGTGACAAAATTAACTGAACGTTAACAAAATTAAACATTATATACAAATACGTACCCATACATTCCATGGCACCAATACTTATGGTGGGCAGCGAGCTGAAGATTTTCCAGCTGCCATACCAAAAACACTAGGAAGCCTTTTGTGGAGTCACAGCAAAAAAAAAAAAAAAAACCCACCACACACACACACACCACACTTGAATACTGTGGGCATAATACATGCATCATTCTCAAAGTCTACACTCAAGAGAAGACTTTGAGAGCAAATAGAGGAGTTCATCACAAGGTGCAAACCGTTCATAAGCCAGTTTAGACTTTTTTGCAAAAAGTATGTTTTGTTGAAAGTGAATTAGCAGAAATACAAGTTTCCTTTTTACAATAATTGCCACCGTTTAGATGACTTTGTGATGGTCATCTTAAAGTTTTGCCCTAGACTTAAGTTTTTAGTATAATCACATGCTAAAAAGTTTTTACCTTTGACCCAGACATGGACTTTCCTTGTTGGCTTAAGGACTAGGTTTGTTAATCATTCGTTGAAAGGTTAAACACATATTGCTTATGTCCAAAATGATACAGTTTGTTCAGAATGTGCCAAAAGACCCAAAGACTTTGAAGCAATTCTGAAAACCCAAACTGTCTTTATACAGATAGAAGACAGCAGAACTATGTAGACAGGTAGGGCTGCAAACACACAACTTCAATCATCTCCTGGAGTGCATTGGAATCCCTGACGTCAGGAATGCTTTGTTATGACATGGACTTCAGCTAGAACAGACCGTCCAAAACCGGTCCTCAATCTGGCCAACAGTTCATAATTTGTTGAAGTGGATAGGTAAACATTACAAGAGCTTTTCATTTGACTGGTAGGAAAAATGAGCATCAGGCATCTTTTTCTACATGTGTCAGAGGTGTAAAGTCATAATAATGCAAGACAAGACTTGCTTCAGGCCATCACCCATTTAGACATGAACATGTCTTTTTGCCAAAAGACCACTGCGGCTTATGAACAATGGACAATCTACATAATTCTTTAACCACTTAAGGACCGCCTCCTGCAGATATAAGTCGGCAGAATGGCACAAGCATGTACTTGCAGGGCCGCCATCAGGAATTTTGTCCTCAGGCATGGGCCCCCTGGAGCAGAGAACCGGGGGGGGGGGCATGAAATTAAGAAGCGGGGGGGGGCCTGCCGCGAATTGAGAAGCGGGGGGGCCCTTTACAAAAAGGAAATAAAGTAAAATATATATAAAAAAGGGGGGGGGGGGGGGGGAGTAGCGCACGCCTGGGGACCTCTGTGCCCTTTATCCAACTTGGGCCCCGGGGACCTAATTTTTTTTATATAAAAGGAAATTACAAAAAAAGGGGGCTCCATTCGGGACCTGGGCCCTTTAATAAAAAGAAACCCGGGCCCTTTAAAAAAAAATAAAAAAATATATATATAAAAAAGAAATAAACATTTATATAGAAAAAAACAAGGGGGTGCTTCCAGGGCCCTGGGACCTCTGGGCCCTTTAATAAAAAATAAAAAAAATATATAAACAAAAATAAAAAATACAATTATAAAAAAGGGGGTTTGACACGTGGGGCCCCTGAGCCCTTTAATAAAAATACATCTATATATTAAAAAAAAAGAAATAAAATATAAAAAAGTAAAAAAAAAATATAAAAAAGCAGGATTGTCATCCGGGGGCCCTTTAATAATAATAATATTATATAAATATAAAAATAAAAGAAATAAAAAAATATATAAAAAATATATATTTTTTTATAAAAAAAAAGGGGGGTTGTCATCTGGGGCCCTGGAGATCTCTGGACCTCTAAAAAAAATAAAAGAAAAAAAAATTGGCCCTTTAATAAAAAATAAAAGAAAAATATATTAAAAAAATATGTTTTTTTATAAAAATAAAAAAGAGGGGGTTGTCATCTGGGGCCCTGGTGGCCTAGCTGTAAAACAAAATGGCCCTTTAATAAAAAAATAAAATAAAAATATATTAAAAAATATATATATTTTTTTTATAGAAAATAAATAAAAAAAAGGGGGGTTGCACCGGTGCCCTGGGGGCCTCCGGGCCCCTGTGGACCTCCGCTTAAAAAAAATTAAAGAAAAAAAATTGGCCCTTTAATAAAAAATAAAATATATTAAAAAAAAATATATTTTTTTATAAAAAAAAAGGGCGTTCTGGGGCCCTCCTCCGGGCCCCTACTGTGGCCCTTTAATAAAAAATAAAATATATTAAAAAAAATATATTTTTTTTATAAAAAAAAATATATATTTTTTTTAAAAAAGCTGTCATTGGGGCCCTTGGACCCCTAAAAAAAAAAAAGGTTGTTCCCATCCGGGCCCCTGGGACCCCCGGGCCCCTGTGCCCCCCCCTGATGGCGGCCCTGTGTATATGTCCTCCAGGGACGTGGGCGCACGCCTGCGACACGATCGCTGCTGGATCCCGCGATGGTCCCCTGGGCTGACGTCTGTGTGTACACATCCCCGTTCTTCAGCCCATTGATCGTGTGTGCCTAAAGGGAAACACGATTAGAAACACAGAGAAACACAGATGAGGTCACTTAACCACTAGGGGGTGGTGAAGGGGGTTAACCCCCAAACTGCAAATTGTCATTTTCACAGTAAAAAAAATGATTTTTTTGCTGTGAAAATGACAATGGTCCCAAAAATGTGTCAACTGTCTGATGTGTCCGCCATAATGTCGCAGTCACGAAAAAAAAAATAAATAAAATAAAAAAAAAAAAAAAATATTGCATTTTTTTTCAAAATGGACTATTTTGTTTATAGCACAAAAAATAAAACCGCAGAAGTGGTCAAATACCACCAAAACAAAACTATGTGTGGAAAAAAAAAATGCCAATTTTGTTTAAGAGCCACGTCGCATGACCGCGCAATTGTCAGTTAAAGCGACGCAGTGCCGAATTGCAAACACTGGCCAGGTCCGGGTCTTAAGTGGTTAAAGGCCCAATTTGTTTTCATACACTCCCATCTCTCTGTTTTTCAGGGGAGGGGGGCAAGCATGACACTCCACACAGTAATGCAAGGCTTTCTCCCTGGTGTGGAGTTACAGACAGAAGAACAGGAAGTGAGCATTTCTAAGAAATAAGGACATTTAAAAGCAAAACTCAAGGATGAGGTAAGTGAAGGAGGACTGCACTAAGGTAAAGAAAAAAAAAAACTACCTTTACAACCCCTTTACTTGGATGCAGCTTGCAGCAGGGGTCTGGTGCATCCCTGCTCCGTTTTACTGATGAAATTTTGCCTGAATTCAGCCCTGAAACAGAGTCGAAGATGGACCCCCCTTAGTAAGTGTAGCAAGGTCTCTGGCCTTGTCCAGTCCAATGAGAACTTTCTAGCCCAAAGATTACTCACATCATTCTGTATGTGGTGGGTTGTGAGGCATGGTGGGTGCAAGATGGAACAATGTTATTGGGCGCCAGACACTTCATGGATGTAAAAGGTTTTATTTCTCTTGAGTCACTTTTGGGGGAAAAAGGGTTAGGACCAGGACACCCTTAGGTAGTTGCAAAGTCAATTGGCAGACTCAAGACTTCAATAAGAACATCCATGCAGGGAAAGGCCCCAGCAAGAAGCCACATCTACACTTGCAGGAATGCCATCTATGGTAACAGTCTAGCTTCACTACAACTGCCTCTAGTAGTTAAAGACTGAGCTCCCAGTGAATTCCTTGAGTACCTCCAAGGTTTGGGGTGGTGTCCCCTCAAGCGTCACTCACACTTCCCTGCTGGGTCTCTAGCTTAGCACTCAAGATACTTCTCAAGCTTCACCCCTGCCAACTGGCGAGATCCGACTTGACTCACAAAGGCTGCTCTGCAAGCATCTGCTCCACAGGTTGGGCCCCTGGCTTCACCACCTGAAGTTTCCCCACCACTCACTGTGGTCCCTGGTAAAAGATGGTTGGTACCTTTGTGGCGACAGCTTCCCTTCCACCATTGACAGGTTCACAAACACATGACTCTTGGTTTAACCAAGCAGCAGTCCCAACCCTGCGCTGCTCTCTTGTTCTGGATAGGCCCAATCTCTGGCCTAGCTGCCCAGGCAATACAACGCGTCCACCCAGGTGGCACAGAACACCTGATGGATGCATACATACATTTTTTTCCCCCTGCAGTAGGCCAAGGGATTCAAGAAAACCCCTGCCCATTGGCTGAGATACCCCATATACCTATAACCCAACCTTGGCCTGCCCTTCTTGCATCTAGTACCACCAAGCACCCGGTCACCTAGTCGTAGAAGACAAAAGTGCAACAAGACCAAACTTGGGGAGAAATCTACAGATCTCCATCAACCAAGATAACTACTCCTGGCAAAAGGGCTGGATTCCAGACAAGGCCACGAGGTCAGGCCTAAGGGTGGCACTGGCCATCGGTACTACTGGGAGTTTCCCCAGTGGGCCATTTACAGCAGCCACCTAATCTGCATCAGAGGTCCACGGCGATCTACCTTTCAATCACAGACAGCTGTCGCCTGATAAGTAGATGGAGATTTAGCCAGCATGCAGAGTAGCGCAGGAAGTGTGTGTAATAAGTTGTCTCATGTCACTCTGCTCCCCAGAGGCCCCTCTTGTCCATCCTGTCCATCCCCATTTGCTTGTGACATCTGGGATGGACGAGAAGAGGCCACCAGGGAGCAGAGTGACATGAAAGAGAACTTATTCCACGCGCTTCCTGCGCTACTCTGCATGCTGGCAGGTAAACAATGTGCCATGTGCCCTGAACCAGTCTGGATGAAGGCCCCCTATGATGGATGTATGAATGTATATTGAAGGACTCGGCCCTGGGGTGGCAAAAGTAGTAAATCTTGGCCTGCCAAGTAAATTTGTGAGGAGCTTCCTGCCAGGGTGCTACACACGTCAAGTCAAAATGGGTATGTATATGTGGACGACATGCAACACAGTATTTAAACCAGTGGCAGCCAAGCAGTCTATTCTTCTGTATGGCAGGTTTTCTGCATTAATTCATGGCCATCAACATCTTTACTGGTGCCAAAGGTGACTATAATACCCCTGGAACCAATAAATACTGAGTCAATGACCCAGAACTTTGTATGAAACAATATACACGGTCTGAGACTAAAAGTACTAAAAAAGAACTGTAAAGACATTACAGTATGGCAACTATGCTTTTTCCATAGGACTCCACAACAACCTTTTCACTCTGCCAATTGAGCAACATAAGCAGTAGTTACACACTCTGCAGATTGTGTAAACCACAGTAGTGGCAGGGGGTCCTTGACAGCCACTAACAGCTCGAGTCACCACTAAGGAGGATTTTCAATTGGTTACCATAAACAGGTTAGAAGGACACAAAGCATTTCGCTTAGGTGCTTAACAACTTCAGTTGTACTAGTACGATTTTCTCGGCATAATACCAAACATGAGACTTCATTAGTGTTGTTCCCAGGTAGTTGACTGCCAATGCTGCTCTCCCGTTATCTGACCTTTGATCACATACCTTTGCTGCTTGATCAGGCTCTGTCTTATGACCAGACCTAAACATTTAAGCTGCTTACACTTATGTGGCTTATGACAGTAGAATGTAACCCAGTTCATATGGACTTGTGAAGTCAGCATCCTAAGTGGTTGGAGATAGAACATCTATGGAAGGTTTGTTAGAGCAGAAGTTATAATGGTTAAGAAATTAGGACGATATCAAAAAAAAAAAAAAAAAAAAAAAAGATTTTTTTTTTTTTTCAATAAAGTTTCAATTGTTCTATTGAAATGTCGTGGGAAGCAAGGTTAACAACCATATAGAAAAAAAAACGGACAGAACCGCAACGACATACAGTTCTCAGAGTCCTATGTTAAAATAACCTTATACGGTTGAAATACGGTTTTTGAACCGGACCAAAAACCATGGTAGACCACGTTTTTTTTCCCCAGGAAAACTGGATACAACCGTATGATTTATGGCAAATACGTTTTTTAATGTAAAGTCTATGGCCATGGTTTTCTGTACGGTTGCATACGTTTTTTTTTTTTTTTTTAAAACGTATCCAAAAACTGTATAGAAAATCGTAGTGTGAACCCAGCCGAAGCCTAAGCCATGTGAAAAAGACGGAGGCCATCACTATTGCTGACATTCTTGTTAAGGTCTTGTTCTACTGACTTGGAACATGCATGTAGCAAGCAACCACAGAGATCAAACCCAATTTGCTACTTGCTCCAGGTCATGGACTAAGTATTTGATCAACTTGACATCAAGGCAAATTTTTTTTAAGAACTGCAATGGCAGGTTACACAGTCTCTTCTACAGAAGAAAAATAAAAAGTGTACCCATATAGATATTAAAAAGGACAGTTTCCCCATCCCCCATGTATAGGTACAGCATACAGACAAGTCAGAGCAAAGTGTTTTGAATGACCTGGAGAAACGTCAGCTCTACTTTTCCTGGTGTGTAAACAGATTTGACAAGTGTAGGTTGCCCGCATGTTGAGAGGGTTGCTTTTATGCAGAGGATTGTAGACAGGTCCAGTCCAAGGATGAAATTGGGGGGGGGGGATCCCCCCTCCTGGATCATACCCCTCTAGTGTGTTTTTTCTTGACACTTCCCCCCGGTGATTAGGTAGGGGCATGTGGCCTGGTAAGGTTTGGGAGGGGGGGGGGGGGGCACGCTCGCTCATCCCCACCTCCTTTCCTGACCGGCCAGGCTGCGTACTCTGATAAGGGTCAACCAGCGCTTTTTTTTTCCCCATTCATGATTCATACCAAACACAGCTGACACAGTGCACTGCGATTATGGGCCGTGACACGTCACTCAAATTTGGCGCGAACGACCCGTTTTGTTCGAATTTCCACAAACAGAAAATGTTCGCGTCAAACTTGCATTCGAATCGAACACAGAGCTCATCCCTAATCTCTAGTCTAGAGGTTCACAGTCAGGGCAAAGCAAGCGACAGGTCACATTTTGATTTGCTTATGGCTTACACATGCTTTGCCCACTGAAGAGTGATCTGTGGTATATCACTTTTCAGAGGGTTTTGACAGGTTATATTCCCTCCTCAAAGTCTGCTGACACACACACACACACGTCAAAGTGTACCATAGAAAACCACATTGAGCCTAGGTTCACATTGGAGCGATTTGTCATGCGATTGAGATCAAATCGCATGACAAGTCGCAGCCTATTGGCAGCAATGGCACTGTTCTAATTGGTGCGACACCAATTTTGCGGCGCCGCACCAATTTGTAAAAGTAGTTCCTGCACTACTTTTGCCGATATCTATAGACATCTGTGTATGAAGCCACACAAATGTCTATCAAGTAGCAGCTGAAATCGCGCTGACCTTGCTACTTTGAAATAGCGCTACTTCAAGTAAAGTAGCACGATTTCAAAGTAGCATCAGTGTGAACCAGGGCTAAAGCTGAGTTCCACCCAAAAGGTGGAACTGCCGCTTAATTCACTCCTTGCCCCCTTACATGCCACATTTGGCATGCAATTTTGTTAGGGGGGGCGAGTGGGGACTTCAGGAGGAGTGGGACATCCTGTCCGCCTTCCGCCCAGGGGCCGCTAAGGTGATAAGTCATATAACCTTTTGATGGCCCCTCCCTGTAGGCGCCCACCTGGGACACGTGACAGGTCCCAAGCGGTCATCTGTCCAATCAGATAGCTTTGGACGAGCGGCGCCGATCACGGCCGGGTGCCCAGAGTAACAATGAGGACCCTCAATGTTGCTCTATAAAAGTTTACTTTGTATAGAAAAAAAAAAATTAGTAATTACATTCTGTAAAGAAAATGTAGTACAGGACACTCCCTGAAAACACTATATGAAAAACTGTTCCCTTTGTACTACAGCAAAACGTTCTGGATTTCTGCCTCTTTATGGCTGCAATATGTTGAGTAACTCAATCACCCAGAACGTGCATGCAAGATTGAAGGGTCAGTGTGAAGTCTGAACTAATCATTTGCAAACTAGTTCAGAGTCCTAAAAGTGAGCATTTATTTTTTAGGAGTTTGTATACATGAGTTTCAGGCTTTAGACACCTTTCACACTGGGGCTGCGGCCAAGTGCTGCTCGTTTTAGTGTTGCTTTTGCACCTTTTAGCTTGAAAAAATAAAATAAAAGTTAACATTTTCTCAGCGCTTTCACAAGGCACTTTGAAAGTGCTGCCCATTCATTCTAATGGGCAGGGGCTGTATACAGCACTCACCCCAAAGATGCTGCTTGCAGAACTTTCCCCTGTCCTGCAAGCACACCACCCCAATATTTAATAAATGAGAGGTGGTTTTCAGGTGCTTAGCAGAGGCCATTTCTAGCACTAAGTGACTGAAGACCACCCCAGTGTGAAAGGGGTCTTAAGATGTATCAGTTTTAACCAATTGAAGATGGGTACCAGGAGAGAGTATGAGAGATGTCTATTCAGGTTCACCCATTGAAGTCTATAGGGTACCCCTAGACCAGGCATCCTCAAACTACGGCCCTCCAGCTGTTGCGGAACTACAAATCCCATGAGGCATTGTGAAACTCTGACATTCACAGACATGACTGAGCATGATGGGAAATGTAGTTCCTGAACAACTGGAGGGCCACAGTTTGAGGACCCCTGCCCTAGACTCTTCATTTTTTTAGCAACACAATGCTGATTTTTTTCTCTCCTGCAGGAACTTGCAGCAGAAAACGCAGTAAAATGCTGCATTTTTGCATGTGCATTCACATGTTTGGCATTGATGCATGCTATTCAGCCAGAAGGGTTACTTGAAACACATTTAGTGTTATTGCGCATTTATGCAGTTTTTCATGCAGACAAGAACTTTTGAAAGCAACTTTGGCATCCCCCCCCCACCCCCTCTAAACTTCTATAGCAGTGATGGCGAACCTTGGCACCCCAGATGTTTTGGAACTACATTTCCCATGATGCTCCACTACACTGCAGAGTGCATGAGAATCATGGGAAATGTAGTTCCAAAACATCTGGAGTGCCGAGGTTCGCCATCACTGTTCTATAGTGTGCATAGATACATAGGGGTCCATTTCCAAAAACTGGTGCAGCTGTGCTTACTAGCCAATCAGACACCCTGGAATCTGATTGCACCAAACCCCCATAGGGAACGGATTTATTGAGGCAAATAGACTGCACTCTGCAAGTTGCTCCAGAGTTTAGTAAAATGAGGTAAAGCTTTCACTTTGCAAATACCCAATCACATGAAGACAAATGTGTGCAAGCCCTTAAATATAATCCTCCAAACTAGTCCCCCCGGCTGCGCAATTTTGGCAAGATAAATCACGCTGCTAATTGAAACGCAAGATGCAGTCACTGTAAACAAGCTCCTTTTTGTCACAATTGCAGCGCAATTTATCACGCTGCAACTTGAGTGGCACTCAAGTTGCAGCGTGACAAATTGCGCTGCAATTGCGACAAAAAGGAGCTTGTTTACAGTAAGTAGTAAGGGCATCACACAAGTGTCCCATGATTTCGAACCAGGGACAGAATCACAGCAATTCGGATTGCTCGGGTGTGAACTGAGCCTAAACTAACATGCAGGCGTTTTTTGTACGCTTGTTCACCGCAGGGCAGCGCATGTTACAGCTTGGAGCTTATTTGGAGTACAAAAAAAAAAAAAAAAGCTGGCGTTCAGGTCATTGAAAGAGCTTGGAGGGCGCCCAAGTGCATTTCTAAAATTGAGTGCTTTGGACTTGGAGGTAGATTTACTAAAACTGGTGCACTCAGACTCTGGTGAAGCTGTGCATGGTAGCCAGGTTTCCAAAGTCAGCTTGGAAAATTAAGCTTTGGCAATAAACCCTGTATGCCGATTCGTTTCTATGCAGAAGTGAGCCTGATTTTGCACGCTCCAGCCTAACTAAGCCCCCCAATGAGCTTCAAAGGCATTTAGATCAGGATGATGGCCAAGCAACGGCTCCATTCACACCTGAGCGACAAAACGCCTGTAGCGTGTCGCTCAGATACGCTGGATGGGAAAAATTACACTAATCTCTATGGAGATGGTTTACATCTCCACGCCGAACGCGTGAAGCTAAAAAAAAAGTCCTGGACCCTTTTTTGTCGCGCGGATTTAGGCGGCTTAGGCTGCATTCACACCTGAGCGACGGTCGTTTTTTGGGCGTTTTTTTCCAGCGTTTTGCCGCGCATATTCATGCTTATTTGCGCGTTTGCATACAGCGTCGTCCGACGTTTTTGTACTTTGACGTTTTTTATTTTAGCCAATAGGAAAAATTATCATCTTTTCATCACTTGTTGCTATGTTGGTAGATTTGTTTAATCTTCTGCCTGGGTGAAAAGTTCTATTGATTAAAGCGACAAAACGCCTGTAGCAAACGCTCGTTGTCGCTTGAATCGAGCGTTTCCATTACTTTCTATGGGAAATGGAAACGCTCAAATACGCCCAAACCGCCCGACAAAAAAAAGGGTCCGGAACTTTTTTTAACTACAGTCGATGGGCGTCAGGCGCATCAGCGTTCAGATGTGAACCATCTCCATAGGCTTTCATGTATTTTTCTCCCTCTGGCGTTTGTGAGCGTCGCGCTACAGGCGACAAAACGCCTAGGTGTGAATGGAGCCTAGGCTCCATACATCAGTGACAAAACGCCGGACGCCCGTCGCTCGAATAAATAACATTGCGGTCTGGAGACTAATCTCCACGCCTGTAAAAAAGTCCCGGACCCTTTTTTTCGGGCGACATCGTTCGCTTGACCGCAATGTTAAAGAAAAAAAAAAAGTTTCCCGGCGGCAACATGCCGCGTACGCGGCGTTTTTCGCCTAGGTGTGAATGCCCTTAGCTGCATTCAATGAGCGCAAAACGCCTGGCGCGACGCTCGTGCCGCTGGAGGGGAAATTTCATTCATGTCTAAGAGATGGTTCACATCTCTGAGACCCGAACGCCTAAAAAAAGTCCCGGACCCTTTTTTTCAAGCGACATTGGCGCCCAAGACATATGGGAAGATTTGTAAAAAAAAAATAAAAAAAAAAAAATCGAAGCGCGGCAAGTAAAGCCGCGTATGCGTCGTTACTTGCCGCTCAGGTGTGAATGCAGCCTTAGGCGTTCAGCATAGCAGACAATACACCTGTAAAAAAGATTCTCGTTTTGTACCCGTGTTTTTTTGCCGCAAATCGCGGGTACAAAACGCCTAAACTTTGTCGCCCAATATCGCTCACGCATAGGTGTGAATACAGGTTAGCATGAGACCTTTTGCATTTCTGGATTGGAGTTTTTTTTTTAAAGTTGGAGGAAAAATAAATCGCAACACCCCACAGGTGGCAATTAAAGAGAGAGAAAAAAAAAACCCCCACACACAGCAAAGACAGATAAAAATCAGGCTCGATCTGGAGGAGCAGAGTGCTCAGGCATGCATCGCTACAAGGCTGATCTGCCAACAACCATGTCAAAATCCGTGATGTGCGATTGGCTGCCCCGCACACACCCCCTGCACTCCCCAACACTCATCTGCGTGGCATCTATACAGACTGCACTAGATCACCAAGAAGTCTGCTACAATCTCTGATCACCTGCTCCATAGAAACAAATCATATAACAAAAAACACATAATACTAATAACCCTTTGTTTAATAATAATTCTAGCAATATATAGCTACAATGTAAATAATGACACAGATTGAGCAAACAATAATAACCAAGTAGTAAACCAAGGCTCCTAGCTAGGCTAGATTCACACCTATTCATTTTAGTGCATTGTTGCATATTTTCACTACAGAACGTGTTCCATAGCAAACCATGTTAAATGCACTAGTGCAAAATGCAAGAAAATAAAAATCATAGGTGTGAATGCAGCCTAAAACGATTGGGGTTAAATACAGGTTATAAAATGGAGAATAAAGCATGGATCCAGTCTCCAACCCCCCCCCCCCCCCCCAGACCCCCCCCCCCCCCAGTCAGTGCAGGATGCCAGCTTCTTCTGGATGTGGCTGGCATAACCAATTCCCAGACCCCCCCCACCTCCCCCGTTTCTAGCTTCTTCTGGATGTGGCCGCCGCCCCCCAGTAATCCCCAGTAATCAGTCAGAACCCCCCAGTGAAGGATGCCAGCTTCTGTTGGATGTGGCTGGCATCACCAAATCCCAGACACATACAGCTGCAAGAAATTAATTTCTAAAGATCTAATGATTTACATGGCTCTAGTACTGGTAATCTCCAGAAATAAAATGGCAAAGGCTTATTTACACATTTTAACTCTGCAAAGCCTTCTATTCACAAATTAATCCATATGTCACTTTCCAGAACACACACCTTTTAAAAAAAAAGAAATACGAACCCCCCCCCCCCCCAAAAAAAAAACAATAAAAGCCAATAGTGTACCTGTATGGGTCAAACTTGGCAAACTTCATCCATTCTAGTGGATTGCTTTCATAGGACTCCACTATATTCTGAACTTCTTCTACATTGACTTTATCGCTGGAAAAGATCTGATGCAGGATCTGGATGAGCTCCTCCAAGGTCTGTGGCTTCAATACTTCTGTGTGATCCATACTACAAAGCTGGGCTGATTCTCACTGAGACGTGTGCTAGCAGATCACTCACACAAACAACTGTGCAGAAGTGCAGCCCTTTTTCCCTCTATTTAAGCTGGCCAACTTGCAGAGGGATGTACCAAGTGTGTTAGGGGAGGAAGGACTCAGGAGAGATAAGTGTTAGTGTTTGTTACACACTCTGTGCCTCTTTTATGTTGTTTTTACATTACATGCAGCTTAATCAGCACTAAATTACCCTTGCACTGATAAAACAGATAATTCCTTAGTCCCCTATCAGTATCATTAAGTTCTATGTGTTCTGATCTCCTCCTTTCCCAGAGAACATTGCAGACCTGCTGAGCTTTAAAATAAGGGGCTTGTAGAGTGGGTTGGAGTCTAGTAATTGAAACCAGCAGCCATAGAAACCTTTACAGCCCCCATAAAGAATTCATCCCTTCAACATTCTTTGCAGCTGAGCAAAAGAGGAATTTCAGCCTTGGAAAAACACTGGAAATGTTTTCTTTCTATCAGTTGTGGCCATTGTGTTATTGCATGGTCTATGGCCCTGTGCACACAGAAGCTGATAAACTGCAGTTTATTGGCGTTTTTTTTAACCTCTTTAACCACTTAAAGGGGTGTTCCACCCACAAAAACGACCTTTTCTTAACCCACTCCTCACCCCCATACATGCCACATTTGGCATGTAATTTTTTTGGGGGGGGAGTGGGGGCTTCAGTAGGAGTGGGACTTCCTGTCCCACTTCCTGTTCCGCCGAGGGGCTGGTTAGGCGATTAAGCTTACCCAACCAGCCCCCTCCCTGTAGGCGATCACATGGGACACTGACAGGTCCCATGCGATCGCCTCTCCAATCAGGCACCGCGCCGCGCACGCATGCGCAGTCGCTCGCGCATGCGCAGTGGGTGCCGGCCGTGAACAGGCTGTCACGGCTGGGTGCCCGCAGTGGATGGAGACGCCGGCTGGGGAGGGGGGGAGAGGAGCGGAGCGGGCGCGTCGTGCGACGTGGAGTGTTTATTAAAAGCCAGCGGCTCCTTTTTGTAGCTGCTGACTTTTAATAAACAAAATTTGCGGAACACCCCTTTAAGACCTTTTCCCAAGGTTTTTTGCCCACTGCGTCGCTTTAAAGACAATTGCGCGGTCGTGCGAGTGGCTCCCAAACAAAATTTGCTTTCTTCCCACAAATTTTCTTTTGGTGGTATTTGATCACCTCTGCGATTTTTATTTTTTGCGCTATATACAAAAATAGAGCAAAATTTTTGAAAAAAAAACAGTATTTTTTACTCTTTGTTAAAAAAAAAATCAAATAAACTAAATTTTAGTCAAACATTTAGACCAACATTTATTTAGCCACATGTCTTTATTAAAAAAAAAAAATCGCAAAAAATTCCTAGCGGGAACAGCGACACTAATACAGCGATCAGAAAAATGATCGCTTAGTGACACTGGCAATAGGGAGTGAAAGGGTTAACTAGGGCGGTGATCAGGGGGTTAAAACTGAACCTAACACTAACTGATTTTACACTGCCTGTCACACTGACACTAAATGCAGTGATTAGATCACTGCATTCAGTGACACTGTGACAGGGGGGGTGGGGGGGCAGATCGCAAGGGGTTAAGTATGCCTATGTGTGTGTGTGTCAGTGTAATGTTGGTGCACACTTACTGTGAGGTGTTCCTCTCATCGCAGCGGTTGGAAATACCGCTGCGATGAGAGATTACATCACTTCCCCCTTCCTGTGTAAACACAGGAGGAGGAAGTGACAGGGCGGGAGAGCGCAGGGATTGGCTGGGAGCGATCGCGGGGGGGCGGGCAAACACCGACATCCGCCCGCTCGTCCCGGATCGCTCCCGGAGACACGGGGACCTCCGCACGCCGCGGAGGGGGTCCCGATCGGACCCCCGACCCGTTCCTAGGCGAGGACGTAAATTTACGCCCTTGTGCCCATCCGTGCCATTCTGTGGCCGTATATGTGCGTGCGGAGGTCCTTAAGTGGTTAATACAGGGCATTTTCACCCCCTTCCTGCCCAGACCAATTTTTATTTTTAAGCGCTGTTGCACTTTGAATAACAATTGTGCGGTCGTGCGACGTGGCTCCCATACAAAATTGGCATCCTTTTTTTCCCCACAAATAGAGCTTTCTTTTGGTGGTATTTGATCACCTCTGCGTTTTTTATTTTTTTGCGCTATAAACAAAAATAGAGCGACAATTTTGAAAAAAAAAAACACAATATTTTTTACTTTTTGATTTAAAGCGGTGTTCCACCCAAAATGGAACTTCCGCTTAATCCACTCCTTGTCCCCTTACATGCCACATTTGGCATAATTTTTTTTTGGGGGGGGGGAGTGGGGGCTTCAGGAGGAGTGGGACTTCCTGTCCCACTTCCTCCTTCTGCCGAGGGGCTGGTAAGGCAACTATCTTAATCGCCTTATTGCAGCCCCTCCCTGTAAGCGATCGACTGTCCAATCGGAAGGCACTGCGCCGCTCGCGCATGCGCAGTGCCTCTTGCACATGCGCAGTGGGTGCCCGGTCGTGAAGCCGAAAGCTGTCACTGCCGGGTGCCGCTGGAACCGTGGAGCAGGTAAGTGTATTTTTATTAAAAGCCAGCAGCTACACTTTTTGTAGCTGCTGACTTTTAATAAAGCTAAAAACAGGCTGGAACACCCCTTTAATAAATATAATTTTTTTTTTTTTTGTAACTATTTTTTTCCTCAGTTTAGACCGATACGTATTCTTCTACATATATTTGGTAAAAAAAATTGCAATAAGCGTATTTGATTGGTTTGCGCAAAAGTTCTAGCATCTACAAAATAGGAAATAGAATTATGGGATTTTTATTATTTTTTACTAGTAATGGCGGCGATCTGCAATTTTTATCGTGACCGTGACATTGCGGCGGGCATATCGGACACTTTTGACACATTTTTGGGACATTCACATTTATACAGCGATTAGTGCTATAAAACTGCACTGATTACTATGTAAATGTGACTGGCAGGGAAGGGGTTAATACTAGGGGCGAGGAAGGGGTTAATATGTTCCCTAAGGGGGGGACTCACAAGGGGAGAAGACCAATGTGTGTTCCTCTGTTCTGGGAACACACATCTGTCTCCTCACCGCTGACAGGACTTGGATCTGTGTGTTTTTTAGACAGAAGAAGGAGGAGAAATAGTTGGCTCTGAACTAGTTTGATTGTTTAAATTTGGGTCTCTACTCTAGCTTGGCTGTACTGTATGCTATCCTTTTGTCCGGGGACTCCCGTCACCCCTGGACATCAGGTGGCAGCAGTGGGGTCAAGTGTCTCTGAGTGTTACTCCTCAGCAGCCAGTCAGGGGTTGGGCCACCTCGCTGTGCATGCTGGATTCTTCCTCGTGTGGCGCCTACCATTGGGGTAGCCATCTGTAACGGCTCCTGTGAAAGGGAGTGAACCACAACTGCGGATAGCAAGGATTTCAATGCATGTGCCTATGTTATGAGAGATTTCAGTACTGAGCCCCAGGCGTTACTCCAATCAGAGAACACAGGAGTTCTCTACATCATCTCTCTCTCACATAAAGGAATGCGTTGAGCTTCTAGGGGTGGACGTATTACAACATGCGTCCAACGCCTAGCGTATTAAAAGGTTACAATGCACGTGAAGATTCCAATGCACTTCTGAATGCAAGTGATTATCAGTACGGGACCCCAGGCGTCACCCCAATCAGAACACAGGAGTTTGGGGGTTCTCTACATCATATCACTTTTAACATACAGAAATGCATTAGGCCACTAAGGGTGTTGGTATGAAATAGCTTCAACCCCTAGCATAGAAAAGTTGGAGTGAACATGTTCAGTCACTTAGGGCATGGACCCTTAAACAAGTACTAACTTATGTCAAGCACGTAGTAAATAGGATTTGTGATAGCAACTAATAGTTGCGTAAGAGAGGCATAAATATAGCTCAGCTGAGTATGTATGTCCCTTTAAGATACTCTAGAGCAGACTAGCAGTAACACAACAGTCAATCCTAAGCAGTATGTTAGAATCTAGCAAGCCAGAGTTAAATAGAGCAATTGTTTGGGAGCAATATATGTAGCAGATCTTTATACAAGCGAAACAATTGCTACTTATCCATTTGCAGGGCTTTAGTGTAGTCCAGAGTATTGCAGCAGCAATAGCTGCAATAGCATTCTTCTATGGAGGGTCTGCTGGTGGGGGATAGCTTGGGGTGTCTACAGCAACTCAAGGAAGGTTCGCAGCGCAGCTCCAGCCGTGGGATGGCCTCCAGTTTTGGGACAAATGCTAGCTGTAGTTAGAATAGCAGCCAAGCCGACTACGGCTGACAATAATAGAATGCCCTTTCTGTATAACCTGAATGCCTTTATAGGCAGGAGACAGGTGCAAGGCAGGTGTGCCTAATCCAGCACCGAGCGCGCCCGGCACTTCCACATTCCAAGCTGGAACGCATGCGGCGCCGGGCGATGATGTCATTATGCGGTCGCCGCAATGCGTTCCAGCTTGGAATGCATTACGGCGCTGGGAGCGCCTGTTACACCATTCCACGACACCCTCCCCCATATGGTCCTCCTGGCCGGGGTGTGCATGTGTATAGGAGTGTTCCTGGTTCCGGGACCACGTTGGCCCGGGGTAATTGATCTGCTGTACGGATCCAGTGATCGACTGGATCCCAATCTAAAGGGGATCCTGAGATGTCCGTTCCATTGGAGGAAGCTGACCGATGAGGAGTCAGTCTGAAGGATACCAAGCACGAGGCTGGTGTTCCAGGAGGGGCCTGTCCATTCATCGGGGAACAACCTGAGTTCTGAGAGGATGGATGTTGGTCGCCTCTCAGTTGCTAATTCACCAAAACTACTTGAAGGAGATCTGCTAAAGGGTGCTGAATCTACTGAAAGAGAATTCCGAACCGTAATTGTCTCCAAACCTTTGGGAGGGTCTGTGGCAGAGACTTAATCCTAAATTCGAGTGACACTCTGGCTGCCAGGCTGGTGAGAGAGGCCTGTCCAAATACACTATACCCACTCTGGCTAGAGTGGTGACGTAAAGTTGCCGTTTGAAGCAGGACTGTTTCCCTATCAAGTTACACCTGAATTTGCCATTTCCTTTTCTCCTATCTCTTCACTCAATTCTACTATTATCATTTTTTTACCCGGCTGGGTAATAGAAGCACAGAAAAAGACATTGCGGACATTCCCTTTATTGCAGCTCTCATCAAGTACCCTAGACGGTGGAGATACAGAGGTAACGTGCCACCCAAAACAAACCAGCAGCTCCTTCAGGGGTAGGGCTACACGTATATGGGATTGCATTATTATTTTTTTCTTTTAATTATTTTTTTTGGTTGTACTGGATCGTTTGCAGAGTCACGCCTAATGCTTGCGAACGCTAATGCCGCGTACACACGATCGTTTTTCGGCATGAAAAAAAAAAAAACATTTTTAAAAACGTAACTTAAAATGATCGTGTGTGGGCTTCACATCGTTTTTCATCTTCTGAAAAACGACAAAAAATAAAAAATTTGAGCATGCTGTATTTTTTAACTTATTTTGGTTGTAAAAAATGATCGTGTGTGGGCTAAAACGAAAAACAACGTTTTAAACCCGCAAATGCTCAGAAGCAAGTTATGAGATGGGAGCTTGAATGCAACTTCCCCTTTATAGTGCCGTTGTACGTGTTGTTCGTCACCGCGCTTTGCTCATCATTTTTTTAAAACGATGGTGTGTGGGCAACATAGTTTTTAATGATGAAGTTGGAAAAACTTTGTTTTTTCTACATGCTGAAAAACAAAGTTTTTTTTCATGCCGAAAAATGATCGTGTGTACGCGGCATAACAGTTGTTTTGGCAGTGATTGAAGCAGGCTCTGACAATCAGGTGCTCTTTTGTCTGGGAGTCGCACAAGCTGTACTTAAATATATAGGGCCAGATTCAGGTAGATCAGAGCATCTTTGCTCTGGAGTAACGCATCTCATTTACGTTACGCTGCAGAAATTTTAGGAGCAAGTGCTGTTATTCATGAAGCACTTGCTCCTAAAGTTGCGGCAGCGCATCGCAAATGAGACAGCGGAATTCAAATTGGGAGGGTACGGGGCGTGTAGTATTCAAACTACGCGCGATCCCGCGGCGAACGTACTGCGCATGCGTCGAGTGTCAATGCATCCCAGTGCGCATGCTCCAAGTTCTGTCAGTGAACGTCAATGACGTCACGTCCCCATTCATGAATGTTTTACGCAAACGACGCAATTTGTTTTTTTTCCGACGTGATGACGACGCCTATACCTAACATAGGATATTCCACTAGGGGGCTGCTTTATCTTTACGCCGCGTATCGCTTCCGGAAACGTCGGAAAGTCACTGCGTCGCGCCCGAAAAAGATCGTGAATTGCCGATTCCCGCTCATTAACATATTTTTTGAGCGTAAATCGGCGCCATTTTTAAGTTGAAGTAACGATGCGATGGCGAAATTCAATTACGCCGATCGCATCGGAACTCCAACCCGGCGTTTCTTGTTTTCTGGTTACAGAAAACAGAAACGCCGGCTTAAAGTGACAGTTAGGCTGGCGGATCCATTGATCCGCCAGCCTAACTCTACCTGAATCTGGCCCATAGAGGCCAAAATGTCCAAACAGAGGTACACTAGTGAAGAGGCCTACACGTTGCTGAGCATGACAGATGAGAGTGAAGGGGAAGCCGCCTCACTTTGAGATTCAGGCTCAGTATACGAACTGGTAGAGAGCAGCGGCACCTTAACATATAGCTCTGATGATGGAGTAGAGGTCCCTGCTAAGGTCAGGTGTACCCGACCCCGTTGTTGTTGAGGCTGCATTTACACCTAGGCGTATTTACGCCCTACGCCCGACGCTGTAGCAGCCTGAAATACGTTGGAAGCGCGATTTAACATTGTCGGCTATGGAGATGGTTCACATCTCCACGCCGAACGCCAAAACGACGTACGCCTGAAGCTCAAAACAAGTCCCGGACCCTTTTTTTCAGGCGGCTTCGGCGTTCGGGCATAGCCGACAATGTTAAAATCACCCCTCCAGCAAAAAACAAGGCTAAAAACGACGCGATTTGTCGCGGGACAAAACGCCACAATTTGTCGCGGCAAATCGCGGTGCAATACGCCGCGTTACAGTATGAATGCAGCCTGAGGTGCAAGAACCGCAGGGCTCTCGTATGGAGCAGAGAGCCAGTACTAGTGCCACTCATCCTTCTGGTGAACAGTTCAAACCCCTCCCCCCCCCCCAAAATGACCCTTTTTTGAAAAGTAGACCCACAAACTATTTACTGAGAGGCATGTGAGTCCATGGAATATTTTATACTTTGACACACGTTTTGGGAGTCTAGCTGTCAGGAATGGTCCCCCCTGCTGGTAAATCTGCCTGTTATTTTGGCTGCAGTACTGGCCTCCACCAGCGGGGGGTTCTTGGTAATTTGGAGCACACAGCCTTTCCTGCGTTCAGGTGTGACCTGAATGCAATCAGCACGCCTCTATAATGCCCGGCGTGTGTAATCACACCTTTCCCTGGTATCGTCATAGCTCCCAGACCTGAGCCTGTATCCAGACCCTGGCTTTTGATCCTGATTTTGGTGCCTTAATCTTGTTCCGTGATCCTTGATCCTGATCAATGCCTGGACTCTTCCGCCCTGTTTCCTGTCTTCCCTGGATCTTACCCCGCAGCTCATCCATCCATCCATCCATCCGCTCCCTGCTCTGTCCTGTCCTGTCCCATCCTTACCCATTGGCTGACTTCCCACGTGTATGACCTCGGCCTGGCTTGGTTTATGAATACGGTATCTCCCTTTGACTATAAATATACTGTTTGCTGTTGCACTGGTTGTCCTCACTTATTTTTGTAAATAAACACCTTTTCACTTCACTAATTATATTGTTTGGTCTCCTCTGTGCAGTCACACAGTACTGATCTCCTATATTCTCCTGACACTAGCCATGTTGAGGACCCACAATACCAATCACTATCTTCAGGATTTCTAAGGGCGTAAAATTGTGATTTTACTCCGTACTACCTATCACAGTTTTGAAGGCCTTGAAATATCAAGATGGCACAAAGTAGACACCCCAAGGTAATTGCTAAGAGGCATGGTGAGTATTTTCCAGCTCTCATTTGTTTCCGAAAATGAAGAAAGAAATATTATTTTTTTTTTGTTAATTTTCAAAACTTTGTGACAAAAAACGAGATCTGTAAAATACTCACCATACCTTTCATCAAATAGCTTGGGGTGTCTAGTTTCCAAAATGGGGTCATTTGGGGGGGGGGGGGGGTTATGCTATCTGGGCATTTCATGGTCTTCGAAACTGTTATAAGTATTGAGGAGTGAAATCAAAAATGTATGCCCTTAGAAAGCCTGAAGCCGCTATTGGTTTTCGGGGTCCCGTATGTGGTTAGACTGACAAAAAGTCCCACACATGTGGTATCCACATACTCGGGAGAAGCAGCAGAATGTATTTTGGGGTGTAATTTCACATATACCCATGGCATATTTGAGCAAAATATCGTTTAGTTACAACTTTTTGAGTATTTTTGTTGTAATTTTCCCCAAACTTGTGGCAAAATATTAATTATTCTATGGACTTAACATGCTTATCAGCAAATAGCTTGAATGTCTAATTTTCAAAATAGGGTCATTATTGTGCCTGCCTGGGCATTTCATAGCCTCTGAAACTGTGATAGGTAGTGCGGAGTGAAATCAAACGTTTACGCCCTTCGAAATCCTGAAGGTAGGCTCTCAAAAAGTCCCACACATGTAATTCATGTAACACGTAATTCTTGTAATTTTTTTTAATGTGCTCAACATGCATCTCAGCAAATTCCTTGGGGTGTCTACTTTCCAAAAGAGGGTCATTATTGTACTGCCCTTTTATTTTAGCACCTCAAGAAATAAGATAGGCAGTCATAAACTAAAAGCTGCGTAAATTCCAGAAAATGTATCCTAGTTTGCAGATGCTATAACTTTTGCGCAAACCAATAAATATACACTTATTGAATTTTTTATTACCCAAGACATGAGGCTGAATACATTTTGGCATAAATGTAAAATTGAGTTTATTGTATTTTTTTAAAACAAAAAGTAGAAAATTACCGGGGGTTACCCCCAAAGGCTTGTAGAGTCCTGGCCTAGAAGGAGAGGAGAGAGCCTGCTTGAGATGTAATAATTTTATTGCAGTGAAGTGGAGGGATAATCAGAATGTTTTCTCTGTTTCCTCCCTTCGACTGTCCAAATTTCAACGGCGACTAGTGGTGTTGAAAAGCCCCTCTGTGTCCACGAATACAACAACAATATAGGAGGGGTAGATTTCAATGACCTGTTGATAACGCCGTACTTAATTGCCTGTAGAGCCAGACACTGGTATAAAAAAAATTCTGTATATCTATTTCAATTGGTTCTGCTGAACGCTTATGTATTATACAAAGCATCAGGACGAATGGGATCCTTCCTTAAATTCCAGGAAAAGATCATCACAGCCCTTCTGTTTTCAGATGATGATGTGCCCCACCTTCCCAATGCAAAAATATCATTTTTTTTAAAACGTTTGTTTTTTTTTGTTGGTGGTCAAATACCATCGAAAGTAAGCTCTATTTGTAGGAAAAAAAAGGATGCAAATTTCATTTGGGTACACATATGCATGACCGCGCAATTACCCGTTAAAGCAGTGCAGTGCCAAATTTTAAAACATGCTCTGGTCATTAAGGGGGCAAATCCTTTTGGGGGTGAAGTGGTTAGAGCAATGTTTCTCAACTCCAGTCTTCAAGGACCCCCAACAGGTCATGTTTTTCAGGCATTCCATTATTTTGCAGAGGTGATTTGATTAGTTTCACTGCCTTATGGCCCGTACACACGATCTGAATATCGGACGAAAACGATCGTCCGAGGAAGAATCCCAGAGGCGATTCAGTTCGCATGTGCCGCGCTATATAAGTTTTCATTCATTCACTGCTAGGCGGCGCTGGTATGCGGCACTGATGGGCACTCATAGGTGGCACTGATGGGCACTCATAGGTGGCACTGATGGGCACTCATAGGTGGCACTCATAGGTGGCACTGATGGGCACTCATAGGCGGCACTGATGGGCACTCATAGGCGGCACAGAATGGCACTCATGGGTGGCACTTATGGGTACTTATGGGTGGCACAGATGGGCACTGATAGGTGGGCACTGGGCATGGATTGGCACGGAGGGGTGGCACTGAAGGACACTGTGGGGTGGCACTGATGGACTTTGAGGGGCGGCACTGATGTATATGTTGCCAGTCAGTGCCCATGTGTGGGCACTGACTGGCATCTTTCTTTTTTTTACCTGTATTTTTTTTTTTTTTTACTTTTTTTTTTTTTGCTCTGCCAGTGTGGGCATCCCTGGTGGTCTAGTGTGGGCATACGAGGGGGGGCTGTGCTGATAAACAATCAGTGTGAACCCTCCCTGTCAGGAGAGCTGCCGATCGGCTCTCCTGTACTCGCGTCTGTCAGACGCGAGTGAGGAAGAGCCATCTACGGCTCTTCCTGATTACATCGTGATCAGCCGTGATTGGACACGGCTGATCACATGGTAGCGAGCCTCCGCCGGAGACTCGTTACCGAGATCGGTGATGCAGGGTGTCAGACACGGGCGCGTGCGGCATGAAATTGTGCAGGGCGTTTCAGAACGTCCAGTCACGATTTCATAACCACTTCCCGGCCGTAAATCTGCTATTGGCCGGGCGGGAAGTGGTTAATAACCTAATTCATTTTACTTGCTATATTCGGATCGGGTGTACGAGGCATTAGTAATTTTAACCACAGCTGTCTTATCTGAGGGAAATCCTGAAAGCATGACCTGCAGGGGGGTACTTGAGGACTGGAGTTGAGAAAAAGGGATTTTTAAATACAGCTTACCTGTAAAATCCTTTTCTTGGAGTACATCACGGGACACAGAGCGGCATATTCATTACTATGTGGGTTATATGGAGTACCTTCAGGTGTGGACACTGGCAATCTTCAAACAGGAAGTCCCCTCCCTATATAACCCCCTCCCCTAGAGGGAGTCCCTCAGTTTTGTAGCAAGCAGTATGCCTCCCAAAATGGTCACCCAAAAGAGGGGTGGGAGCTCTGTGTCCCGTGATGTACTCCAAGAAAAGGATTTTACAGGTAAGCTGTATTTAAAAATCCCTTTTTCTTTCTCGTACATCACGGGACACAGAGCGGCATATTCAATACTATGTGGGATGTCCGAAAGCAATGCTTTAATGAGGGGAGGGAGACATCTTCCAAAGAAGGATTCAATTTTAGAGCTAAACTCAAATCATAATAATATTTCCAAATTAGTCAAGAAAGAAGAACCTTTTTCTTTTTTTTTTTTTTTTTTTTTTTTTTTTATATAACCAAGGGTGTTTCTGATCCCGAGGATTTCAAACTGCAGCCTGTAGTACTGCCTGACCAAAGGCAGTATCCGCATTTCTTCTCACGTCTAGTTGATAAAACCTTGTAAACGTGTGGACTGATGACCACGTTGCCGCCTTGCATATCTGAGCCATAGAGATCTGATGGTGTGCTGCCCAAGAGGCGCCCATGGCCCTGGTAGAATGGGCCTTTACCGACAACGGAGGGGGCAACCTCTTCAATCCGTAGGCTTGAATGATTAATTGTCTAATCCATCTCGAGATGGTGGATTTTGCAGCTGCCTGCCCCTTCTTGGGGCCATCTGGTAGAACGAATAACACATCTGTTTTCCGGATCTTTTCCGTAGCTTTAAGATAGGCCTTCATGGCCCGGACAATATCCAAGGTATGCAGCAACCCCTCCTTTCTAGATGTAGGTTTTGGAAAGAAGGATGGAAGTACCAAATCCTGGTTTAAGTGAAATTTGGATATAACCTTTGGTAGAAAGGAAGGATGGGGCCGGAGAACTGCCCTGTCCTTATGCAGAACAAGATATGGTTCCTTACACGATAAGGCTGCTAATTCTGACACTCTCCTGGCCGAAACTATGGCGACCAAGAAAACCAGTTTTCTTGTCAGTAAGAGTAAAGGAATCTCAGCCAAAGGCTCAAAAGGCTGTTTCTGTAGAGTGGACAGGACAAGATTTAGGTCCCAAGGACAAACTGGTGACTTGACAGGAGGATTAATACGCAAGACCCCCTGTAAGAAGGTCTTTACCAGCGAGTGGGTGGCCAGCGGCCTCTGAAACCACACTGACAGAGCTGAGATCTGTCCTTTGATTGTGCTTAGTGCCAGGCCTTTATCCACTCCTAGCTGGAGAAAACTTAACACCCTATCCATAGTATATTTGCGGGAATTCCATCTTTTGGATTCACACCAGCCTATATAGTTCCTCCACACCCTGTAATAAATTAGAGACCGGCTTTCTAGCCTTAATCAGGGTAGGGATTACCTGCCTAGACAGACCCCTACCCCTGAGAATCAGGGATTCAGCCTCCAGGCCGTCAAATTTAGACGCTGTAATGTAGGGTGGAGGATCGGGCCTTGTGAGAGTAGGTCTGGTTGTAGAGGAAGAGTCCAAGGGTCTCCCACTGCCATATTCAGGACTAGTGAGTACCAAGCCCTCCGGGGCCAAGCTGGAGCTATTAGAATGACTGGCTTGTGCTCCACTCTGATCTTGCGCAACAGGCGGGGGAGTAACTGTAGTGGAGGGAACGCATATAGAAGTTTGAATTGATGCCAAGGGCAAACCAACGCATCGGTTCCGCAGGCCATAGGATCCCTCGCTCGCGACACGAACCTGTCTAGTTTCTTGTTGAACCTGGATGCCATTATATCTACGTCTGGCGTTCCCCACCTCTGGCAGATTGTCTGAAAGACCTGGGGATGCAGAGACCACTCCCCTGGCAACAGACTCTGGCGACTTAAGAAGTCTGCCTGCAGGTTGTCCACTCCGGGAATGAATATCGCTGAAATGCAGGGTACATGAACCTCTGCCCATTGAAAAATCAAGTTCACTTCCCTTTGAGCGGCCTGGCTCCTGGTTCCCCCTTGGTGGTTTATGTATGCCACCGCCGTGGCATTGTCTGACTGGATTCTCACCGGGAACCCCTTTAATCTGGAGGTCCACGCCAACAGGGCTAGGCGAGCAGCTCTGATTTCCAAGATATTGATGGGGAGCCGCCTCTCTGCTTTCACCCAAGTTCCCTGGCGGGAGAACCCCTCGAAGACCGCCCCCCAGCCTGCCAGGCTGGCGTCTGTGGTAACTACCTTCCAGACAACAGGGCTGAAGGATCTTCCCTTTAGAAGGTTCTGAGGGTTCAACCACCAGGCCAGGCTTTGTCGGACCCTTGATGATAGCGTCAAAGGGGACTCTAAGGCATGTGCCCTCTTGCCCCAGGCTGCTAGAATGGCTGCCTGTAGGACGCGAGTGTGGATCTGAGCGTATGGTACTGCCTCGAATGTGGCCACTAGCTTGCCTAGTAATCGCATACACAGGCGAATAGTTGGTCTTTTCTTGTTTACAACCAACTGAACCAACCCCTTGATCGCCTTGATCTTTACAAGGGGCAAGAACACCTTTTGATGTTCTGTGTCTAACCTCATGCCGAGGTATTCCAACTGCTTTGTAGGCTGGAATGCTGACTTTCCCTGGTTTAGGACCCAGCCGAATTCTTCGAGGTACCGAACCGTGAGGTTTACTGCCTTTTGCAGACCCGTCCGTGAGTGATCTATGATTAAAAGGTCGTCCAAGTATGCTAGGACTGTGACTCCTTGGATCCTTAAATTGGCCAGAACTGGGGCTAGAATCTTCGTGAATACCCGGGGGGCCGTGGCCAGCCCGAAAGGGAGCGCCCTGAATTGGAAGTGTCGCTGCCCCACCGCGAAGCGTAAAAACCTTTGATGCGCCTGAAAGATTGGTACATGAAGGTAAGCATCTTTTATGTCTATGGAGGCCAGAAAATCGTCTTTCTGAAGCGCGGCGGCTGCTGACCGGATGGATTCCATCCGGAAGGAACGCACCCTTAGATAACCGTTTAACCTCTTTAGGTCCAAGATTGGCCTGACATCGCCGTTGGGCTTTGGTATGACAAAGAGATTGGAATAGAAACCTAGGCCTTGCTCTTGGGCTGGCACTTCTATAATTACGTCCTGGCAAAGCAGGTGATCCAAAGCTGCCAGCATTGAGGCCTTCCTTGCTGGATCCCTTGGTAGCCTTGATTCTTGAAAATGAGGCGGAGGATATCTTAGAAACTTCAGTCTGTAACCTGTGGTTACAGATGCCCGGACCCAATTGTCGGGGATCTTGGCTTCCCAAACTTCTGAGAAGAGACGAAGCCTTCCCCCCACCCTTGAGAGTGGGGGCGCCCCTTCATAATGCAGACTTAGGGGCTGTCTTTGACGGCTTGCGATACCACGGCTTCTTACCCCCAGGGGTCTGTCCTTGCGATCTACTGATAACGTTGGATCGTGCAGGCGGCCGTCGATACTGCCTGGAATTAGAGGGCCCCGAGACAGGAAAAAACTGCCTCCTAAATGTAGGAGCCCGGAATGTCTTTTTGACCGGTAAAAGGGTACTCTTGCCATTTGAAATAGTCTGAATATATTTATCCAGATCTTCTCCGAAGAGTCGTCCTCCATGGAAGGGAAATCCTGCCAGAAGCTTTTTGCATGGGGGCTCCGCCGCCCAGTTCTTCAACCATAAGAGCCTTCTCATGTGCACCAAACATAGTGATAAACGAGAAGCCTGCTGGATGGAATCTTTTATAGCATCTACCGCGAAACACAGAGCTCTGGGAATGTCAGCAAACTCCTCTGCTTGTTGGGTAGGTATGTCCTTTAACATCTCTTTTGTCTGGTCTTTTAATGCCTGACAAACTCCAATTGCAGCTACCGCTGGCTGCACCACTGCTCCTGCCGTAGCAAAGGATGCTTTTAAAAGTGTCTCTAATCTTTTATCAACCGGATCTTTAAACATATGTATGTTTTCCACCGGGCAAGTTAGTGATTTATTCACACACGAGATGGCTGCATCCACTATTGGGAGCCTCCACTTCTTGGAGAATTTTTCCTCCATGGGATAAATGACCGCAAATCTTTTCGGTGGCAGAAAAATCCTGTCCGGCCGTACCCAATCCCGAAAGATCAATTCCTCCAAGAGAGGATGGACCGGAAAAACTGCGTTGCTTAACGGGGCTTTCAAAGAGCCCAGAGAGGATACCGGAGGAACCTGAGGTTCTGGCAATGGTAAACTAAATGCCGAGCGGACCATGTCCGTCAAAGACTGTACCCACAGTCTCTCTGTCTGGGAGTCTGAAAATGGTTCCTCAGAGGTAGACCCCTCCATCCCTGAACCCTCTTGGTTCAGGTCCAGTTGATCCTCCTGTGATTCTAATTCCTCCGGAGAGAGAATCTCAGCATCTGAGGATACACCCCCTGGTGATGGGGATCTAACCCGTTTCTTACCAGGAATAGCTCTAGCGATCAATGCCGCTATTCTCTCTTCTAGCCCCCCTAGGGATACGGCTAGCATCTCCTCTGTGATAAACACAGGGCTGGGCTGATCTGGGCCAGCCTCCGCACCAGATCCCCCTAATGGCTCATCCAAGGCGCTCCTTAAATTAATAAGCTGCGGGGAAAGAATCGGCATATCAGAATCAGAAAGGGAACCCTTTTGTTTTTTGGTCTTTTTTGTACCCTTTGACCCCGAACCCTTGGAAGCCATAATACAAAATCGAGGGACTCCGCCCACACAACAGACTGTAGTGGGCAGGAGTACAAATTTCAGAGTTTAGGGGAGAATAGATCACTTAGTGTCCCCAAAAACTGATGGGCCCGTATGTTGGTTTTTTCTTTTTTTTTTTTTTTTTTTTTTTTAAATAATTATATATTATATATTATATATTTTCCTTGACAACATACAGTGACCCTACTTTAAGTTTGCCAGCCTCCAACCTGCTGCAAAATAAGGGGGATTCTTGGCTTAACAATAAAGGCATTGGAACAAAGTCCACATGTACTACCCCTCTTCCGCCACCGGGAGTCACTGTTCTGCCGCTCTGCGTCCTCTCCTTGAAAGATCAGCCTCAGACTGAGCACTGACAAAGCCTGCTGTCTATAACAGCACAAAGGCGCGCCCCTGTATGACGCCGCAGGCCCGCCCCCCCCCGCCCTCCTGTCTGGACGGCGCGAAAAACGTCAATAAGACGTGCGCGCGCACGCGCGCGCGCGCGCGTATGCCGGAAACAGGAGGAACATGGAGGAGCCGCGCTGCTGGAGATCCAGGCACGCAGAAACAGGCGGCAGATTCAAACCCCCGGCCAGGTAGGACTCTCTCAAGGCCCCTAGGGATCCTTACTAGCCCTAGGAAGAAACAGCAGGTTAGCTAGCAACACATATTTAAACAGGGGGGCCTAGTGATGGGGGGAGAAAGGGTGTCATCCTGTCTTTTAGACATAGTGATCACGGTTGCCCATGCAGAGCATACTTAGGCTATCCCCCCTTTTAGGTTACCCCGGGGAGCCTGCTGTCGAACCAAGTCCCGCAGGCTCCCCCTTACCTGCTCCATGCTGCAGGATGTTTGACCAGCAAACTGATCCAATCTTCTCCCATCTCCGTGGGTAGCGTAGTAGACCTTCAGGCCCTGGGGTCCTATGAAGGTACCCACTGTCCTGGACCTATATAGCACCCTGGCAAACAGGAACTTTATGGTTTTGCAAACTCCAAGTCCTGGGCCCAGGGTCCAGCCCTCCAAAGAGGAGCATTATAGGCAAAACCCCACGGTCTGGGGCCCGGGTACTGTCCACTTTGGCACTGAGGCTCCTTGGACAGATCCGGTTAGCCCGCCCTTAATCCCAAGGATGTGGAGCAAAGCTATTCCGTGACCAACACCTAAGACACTGGCGAAAAAACTGAGGGACTCCCTCTAGGGGAGGGGGTTATATAGGGAGGGGACTTCCTGTTTGAAGATTGCCAGTGTCCACACCTGAAGGTACTCCATATAACCCACATAGTAATGAATATGCCGCTCTGTGTCCCGTGATGTACGAGAAAGAAACATTATTTTAAGTGTTACTAAACCCACAACAGTAAAATCAGTCTGTCTATGCAGTAAAGCATGCTTGTTATACTCACTGTAGTACCTTTGGTAACCATCAGTATGTTTACTGCCAGCCAGTAAAAAATTGTCAATTTTCTTCTTCCAATAAATGGCAGTCACAGGAAAAGGTTGCCAGTAAAAATTGTGTCTGTGACACTTGTCTCAGAAATGCGTCAATGCGCAGTTTGGGTCCGGAGCCAGCCGAGACCATCTGAGTGCCTAATACAGTGTCCTTGGGTAGCGCTGGTGGGTCTGATGGAGGCCGTACCTGAGCACGTCAATTTGTGTCATGCTGCATGTTTTGTCATGTGTTCTCCTGCTCGTTGTAATGTCTTGCCCTCCTGAGTCCTGTCCCTGATGCCAGTAAAAACTTGTCTGTGCCAGTAAATTTTTTATGTTGTGTCAGTAAAATTCAATCTGGTAAGATGGCAACACTGGTACATGCCAATGTAAATAAGGCCTTCTAGTGCAGTGGTTCTCAATCCTGTCCTCAAGTACCCCCAACAGGCCATGTTTTCAGGTTTTCCTTTATTTTGCACTGGTTCTTTAAATCAGAGTCAATGGCTTGGTATTTTGGACAAATAAAAAAAACATGGCCTGTTGTGGGTACTTGAGGACAGAGTTGAGAATTACTGTTCTAGAGAATTTGCTAGGAAAGCATGACCATTATTTTCTTTTGTAATAGCTGAGTCAACTGGGTGGAGATCGTTAAGCTGGATTCCAGTGTTCAAGGCGCCCCAACAGATCATATTTTTAGGATTTCTATTATTTTGCACAGGGGATTTGATAAGTTTCACTGCCTTATTAATTGCCACAGCTGTTTCATCTGAGGGAAATCCTGAAAACATGACCTGTTGGGGTTAGTACTTGCTGACCACCTTCCACATATATACTGTGGCAAGGCAGCTCAGCTGCACAAGGAAGCTTGGCTGCGCAAACCGACGTACCTGTACGTCGGTCTGTGCATGAGATTATAGTGGGGCGCGCAGTCTCCGCCGCATGCCACGTGCCACTGGAGCGCGCCCGCAGGTCCGGCAGACTCAATGTCCACCAGCCACCCGTGTTTGCGGTACAGAGAGGCAGAACAGGGATCTGCCTATGTAAACAAGGAGGATCCCCATTCTGATGGGACAGCACTGAGATCTGCTTTTCCTAGTGATCAGGAACAGCAATCTCTGTTGTCCCAGCAAGCCTATCCCCCACACAGTTAGAACACTCCCAGGGAACACAGTTAACCCCTTGATCGCCCCCTTGTGTTAACCCCTTTCCTGCCAGTGTCATTTATACATTGATCAGTGCATTTTTTTTACCACTGATCACTGTAATAATGTCACTGGTCCCCAAAAAAGTGTCACTTGGGGTCAGATATGCGCTCATTGTGATATTTTTTTACCAAAAATATGTAGAAGAATACATATTGGCCTGAACTCATGAATACATTTGTTTTTTTATATATATATTTTGGAAAATGTATTATAGCAGAAATTAATAAATAAAAAATAGTCGTGATCAAATACCACAAAAAGAAACTATTTGTGGTGGGAAAAGGACATCAATTTTGTTTGGGTATATCGTCGCACGACTGCGCAATTGTTAGTTAAAGCGACGCAGTGCCGTATTGCAAAAAGTGGCCAGATCATTAAGTAAATTCTTCCCAGGCTAAAGAACCCCTAGCAAGCTCAGGAAGATCACTGATTGAGAAACACTGGTCTAGATAATGATGATAATAACGTGGTTGTAAAGGCAGAAGTTTTTTTGTCAAGATGCAAGAAAAACCTTCTGTGTGCAGCAGCTCCCCTCAGCCCCCCTAATACTTACCTGAGCCTCCAGGGATGTGCATGACTGCCTCGGCCATCTGGGACTCTACCTCCTAATTGGCTGAGAGACAGCAGCAGCACCATTGGCTCCCTCTGCTGTCATTTAAAAGTTAGCCAATCAGGAGAGGGAGGGGCACGGCAGAACCGCCACTCTGTGTCTAAATGGACCCAGGGAGTTGTGGCTCGGCTCAGGTGCCCCCATAGCAATGCCCCTGTAGATGTCCTATTGGCTCGAAATGTGTCGGGCTATGCATTTTGCTCCCCATATTTTTTTTAATTACTCATGAATTGTGATCACTTTTTATATTTTATCATGTATATTGTTTTTTTTCCATTAAAACCTCTTTATGACCTACACCATTGGAGCCCCCGTTTTTTTTCTTCTCTTTACATGAATTTGTGGAAGATACGTTTTTTTGAGCCTTCTCCAGTTGGTTTCCAGTACCCATGCCAGGGTTCTTTCTTACCTGAACCAGATCGTGTTTGGATGTTTGGAGGATCTTTATGATTGCCATACCCACTGTTTATTAGGATCTTCCGTATTGGAGCAATCGGCGGCCGATGAACATCTGGTCTTCCTGCCCCTTCTTGGGTGGATGACATCTGACTGCCTATGAGGTAGACTCCATTTTTTTCTTAACTTCCGGTGACATCTTTGTGGGACATCCCAAGCTCGATTGATCCACTGTCGTACGACATTTGGGTCCAACGGTTGTGGTAATCGCATATGTATTTCACCTTTATTTGAAGATTTTCATTGGGAAGTTCCTTATCTCATGACATCTTCATTGTTTCATTATTTTTCATGTACACTATATCACATTTTTGTTTATATTGTTCACTTCAATGATTTGAATTTCACATTTTGTTGTTGGGCAATTATTGCCATTACATTTTTTGTGTTACACTACATGGTTACACCTTATTAGGTATGTAGCACTCACCCCTGAAAGAGCTGCTGGTTAGATTTGGGTGGCATGTTACCTCTGTGACTCCGCCGTGTAGGGTAGTTGATGAGAGCCGTAATAATGGAATGTCCACACAGCAGGAGTCTTTTTCTTGTGCTTTTATTTACCCAACAGGGTAAAACAGTAAAACTTGAAGTGAAGAGTAAAGATGCATTAGAAGAAGAAATAGCAGGTTCAGGCGTAACAACGAGGAAACAATCCTGCTTCCAACAACACTCGTCGTCTTCGCCACTCCAGCCGGAGTGGGTTTAGTGTACCTGCACAGGCCTCTGCCACAGACCTGGCAGCCAGAATATCACTCCGAACTTTGAGGGAAAAGGGCCTCTGCCACAGACCCTCCCTAGAATTTAGATCACGGAGACAATCCTCCTCAATAGACTTTGCGCTTGAATCAACTTCAGGTAATTTGTAGCTAGGCTACCGACTGACAGACGACCAACATCCAGCCCCTCAGTGTCCGGCCACCTTGATCCTCGGTGGATCGCCGGGGCCCAGTCGATCACTGGGGCCCAATCACAACTCAGATATCCCGAACCAACGTGGTCCCAGAACCGAGAGTGCCACGTGGCCTGGTAGGCCATAACGCTGGGGTGCGTGGTGCAGACACCCTAAAGGTGGGTGACGCACTTCCAGAACCCAGAACCCAAAGCGTCTGTCTCCTAAATACCCTCTCCCGGCATACCCAGCGAGGCTCAACCCTCCCGATTGGCTGCCAAGAGGGAGCACCAAACCTCAACTCCACTGCTGCCACCTATTGTTCCGGGGTGAGAACAGCACCCCAGGAACAACAGAGCAAGCCCACAACACAGCTGAGCCGAGACAGAGACCCAATTTGAACAGATTAATTGTATAAGAGCTAACTAACTCTCTTATCCCCCCTTACATTTCGAACAGCACCGGTACCTGGTAGTACACAGGCACTACAGGTATATGCAGTGTATTGCCATTGGGCTCATACATAGCGCTACACAATTATCCACACTTGTCTGAATTTTGTCACATTCCTGTGTAGAGCTGCTTCACTCCTGTCTAGGGTTCTTTTTTGACATATTTATTTTCGTTTTTGGGTAGCGCACATATTTTTCTCTTTACATTGCCCCCATAGCAAGCTACTTGCTGAAGGGGCACTCAACATGAGGGAGGGGCAAGGGGCACCAAAGAGGGACCCCAGAACAGGAGGATCTGGGCTGCTCTGTACAAAACCATTTCACAGAGCAGGTAAGTATAACATGTTTGTTATTTTTTAAGACAAAGAAAAAACAAGACTTTGGATAAATATTCCATTAGTGGCAAGTCTCACATCATTCTTACAAATATCCGGAATATATTCTCTGGGTGAATTTCCACAGAAGGAAATCTGGTTGTGTAATGACTTTTCCATGCTTTATAGAATGTTATTTCAGTCATTGACATAACATCTGTGTTCTCACTTTTTTCAGTAAGTTGGATAATTTGGTTTGGACAAATACATTTTTGGAGAGGAGGCTCTCTGTCTTGGGGAAGCTGAGCCATTAGAATGCGCCCTGCCAATACTCGGACATTGGCAGTTAGAAAAGGTTTAAGGAAGAATTCTAATGTGGCTAAAAAAAACTGAGATTATTATTATTTGTCTACAATGAACAGGTAAGAACATTTAATACAAATAACTTCACATATTTTCCTTATTTAGGACTAGTTAAAACCTGAAGTCCACAGGAGTGTGACCTGCATTCCTGTGCAATTCCTGTGCAACTCAGTGTGGTGCAATTTTCAGCCTATTCATTTGAATGGGCTGAAAATATACTGGATTGCACAAAAAGTATGTAGTGCCATGCAATCCAGTGCAGGCAAACGCACTGTTTGCGAGCTGTATTTGAGGCGTCGTTAGGAATCTATTGACACCTGCAGCAGATTGCACACTCATTGTATTTTGAACACGATGCCGGAAATGCTCAAGAAATGCAGGTTTTTGTGTTATGGTGTGAACAAGCAGGTACTGTGCAGTCCAGGACCTCAAACCCTCTTCCACTTCATCAAGCCGCTTCACAGAACAGTTTATCAGGATCGGAATTTTGTTTTTACTCTTTCAGATTTGCAGAATAATAGTATAGAGGAGGTAGAGGAGCGTATTGGCCCGCGGGCCGGACTTTGGACATGCCTGCTCTAATATAATACAAAATAAAACATGGCATTCAAAAAGAGTCCTTAGTGTTTACATCTACTTTTAATGTAACGGTTATCTCTTCAATAGTCTGGACAAGTTTATGGTATTGACTTTACAGTGAGTAAGAAGCAATTAGAACCCTTGCCATGAAAAACTAGCAATATACTTTATAGCATAATGAGTTACTTATAAAACATGAGTATTTTTTAATAACTGAATGACATGTATTTAACAATGAGTGTAAAGAGGTACATAGGTCATAGCACCTAACAAGTACCTGGCTGCATAAACATACTACAAAAAGCTACATTTTGGTTGGTTGTTATGGTTAAAAGCTAACAAATAATTTAATTTAATAATCACACTGCTTTACTTAAAGGCACACTTTTCTCTGCAGGTACATTTACCAGATGGATTGTGAGCAAAAATCTATTCAACAGAACTGGTTGCTTAAATCTCAAACAAGAAATATTTCCTCAGCTCAAAGCAAACAGCTTAGAACATTCCTACTTCCATAATCTGCAATACTGTTAATAACAAGTAATGTTATTCATAAAGGGCAGGCTGAAACTACCAAAATTAGTGTGTGCTGTAAATTTCCTTCAGCATTGCTTCTGTTTCTTCTTCCTGGAGGCTACCACTTTGCTGAAGCCCAGAGCCCCTGAACAGCAGTAAATCATAACAATGGAGCTAAACCGAATCGATTTAACTTTTTTTTTTAAATGTTACATTCCTTGAATCCTGCTAACTTTCACATTTCCTTGTGTCCTCAACCATACTGTCAAACCATCAAATGGCTGGTGTCATAACTGATCATGTGTGCAACCACATGTGGCAGTTGAAGATCAAGCAGAAGCAGCTTCCTCGGCTGTAAGGCTCCGTTCACATCTCCACGTTTTGGATCGATTTGCAATAATGGGAAATTTGCGGGACGCCCGCGTGTTCCCGGGGCGTTGCCCGTCGATTTCAATAGCACCCCAAACACGGGGTGATTTTCCCGCGATTCGCAGTAAAAAGGTGCGAGACAGTGTATTACTGGATTTTACACAGTATAGGCACTTTTTTTTTGTTTTACATAGCTATGCCTTTAAAAGGGGCCAGCCTGAAGTGATTTAGCAGGACTGACTAAAGATCCACTTTAACCTACAGACCAGAAGGTCTCCAATGCCAATCTTGAAAGTACAATGCCTGGATTGGATATTAGAGCTCTCTAATGGAGAGATTTTGATCATCTAGCAATGGAAATGCCTGTTGTACTACAGTATATCGATGGATGATCACAACTTAATTTTCAGGCCTGCAGAAGGTACTTGGATCCTAAAATTTGTTGATAACAATGTAAATATAACAGTAATATTACTACTATTCGTAATATATGGAAGTGTACCCACTGCTTTAAATTTTAAGTAGGGCTGTCCCGATACCACTTTTTTGAGACCAAGTACAAGTACCGATACTTTTTTTTCAAGTACTTGCCGATACCGATTACCGATACTTTTTTTTAAATGTCATGTGACAGTGGCAGTATTTTTTTTTTTTTTTTTTAGGGGGGGGAGGGGGGGTGTGGATTGTCAGTGTGTTTTTTTTTTTTACATTTTATTTTAAATTATTTAAAATATATATATATTTTTTGCAATTTTTTTTTTAATCAGCCCTGTTGGGGGTCTTTGGTGAGATATCAGGGGTCTTAACAGACCCCTGACATCTCCCCTTTAAGGCAGAGAAAGGGACTAAGGACACAGATTCCACACTCCCTTTCTCAGCAGCCTCAGCTAAAATGAATGGAGAGAAGCTTCTCTCCATTCACAAACTGAAGCATCGTAAACTGAAGCATCGTAAACACAGGTTACGATGCTAGGTTATGTGAATAGACATCACTGACTCTGTTCATTTGGAAAAGGTAGGAGCCGGGTTTAGCGGCTCCTACCTCCGCTCTCTATCCTGACAGATTGAGGGGGGAGAGCTGCACGGACGGACAGAGAAGACGGCACGGAGGGGGGAGAGCTGCACAGACGGACGGGGGGAGAGCTGCACGAACGGAGGGGTAAGAGCTGCACTCAGACGTTCAGAGATCAAACAGTAGACAAATACATCTAATATCCTTAAAATGTTACTGAACCAACAACAGTAAAATCAGTAAAGCATGCTTGTTATACTCACTGTGGAACCCAAAGGGTTTAATCCTCTGTATTGTGTAAAAAGGCTGTTTGATCCTGTATGCACAGATCCTCCCCTTCTTGCATTGTCTCCAAAACATGTCCGGATAAAACAGAGTTACTGGAGTCAGGCTGCACATGCTCAGTTTGGTGTGTATTGCTACAGAGGGCCAGATTCACGTACATCGGGGCATTTTTTGACTGGCGTAGCGCACCTCCTTTACGTTAGACTGCCGCAATGTAGCGGCGCAATCACCGTATTCTCGTTTGATTTGCGCAGAAATTAGCGCCGGTGCAACGTAATTTCAGAGGCGTAAGGCGGAGTAATTCAAATTGGGAAGGACGTGGGCGTGTTACATTGAAATGAGCCGTGACCCTATGCAAATGAAGGGCCGGCCGGCTCGCGCATGCGCGCTTGAAGCAGACCATGGTCAGCACCTCTGTGCGCATGCTCACAACTCGGGAATGGCGCAATCAGTGAAATTGGAAGTGGACCGGGCAACTTTGTGAACTACGCAGACAGCATAAATAGACAGACACAAACGCACTTCCTTTGCAAAAGTACATCCCTTTGTATCCCTTCCTATACAGCAAGGTGCTTTTGTTCTGTTGTTTATTAGCGTTTGTTTGTTTGTTTGTTTGTTTGTGACGTGTCTTTGAGATATTTGGTGACTGTTTTACAGAGTGATTTTTGTCTTTTCTGTGTTTTCTTTGTTGTGTTTTTTTTAAATTATATTTTTGCTGGGCATTTTTTTTTTGCTGGGCTATTATTTGGGGGGTTCTGTTTGTGAATGATTTTGGAATGTGGGGGTGACATTCCTGCCGGAAAAGAGGTGTCACCCTCATTTGTGGTGGAGAAGTGATCACCAGGTCCGTGTGAATGGTGTATGAATGTACAGTGACCTAATTGGAGCCGTGGCATGGCGTTGCTGCTCACAAGTCCTGCATGGTGGGCTTGTGCCAATCCAATGTGATAAGGATGTGATGTGTCTGTGCTAGGGACCACAGTGGTGTGCATGCATGCATTCTCATTGTGCCATGATTAATGTGTGTGTTTAACGTGCAAAGATGCCTAATGTGAGCTGTCTCCTGGCTGCTCTTCCCTCAGAAGACGGGGTAGCCTCGGTTAGGGGGGATTGTCTGGTTCGGGGGTCAGGTCATCAGGTATGTCAATCTCCAGGCCCTTTCTCACTGCGAAGTTGTGCAGCATGCAACATGCACTGATGATCTGGCATACAAAGTTGGGGGAATACAACAGGGTACCATGGGGGGTTCCGGATAGGAGTCATGAGATGGGGTCCCTGTGCATATGCAGAGTCACCCTGAAGGGATAAGACAGGAGGATGTTAGTAGTGCATATGCCCCTTGTGATGTGTGCATCATGGGGGGGACAGTCATGCCTGCCACCCATGTCACTCACCAACCAGCCAGCTGTCCCCATACATGTTTTGTTCGAAATCTGTGGGGATGGGGCTAGGATTGTATATGTAGCTGTCATGGGTGTAATGGGTGGTGTCATGTGTTGGGCTGGTGATGTCCTCCTGCAGGGTTGTGATTAATTCCAGGGTGGCATGAGGGGTGAATCTGAAGATGCGAGACACCTCAGAATCACTCATGCCAAAGATGTCTATGCGTGTGTGATATATCAAGTGAAGAGTGAGGGGCTTGTATTAGATTAGATTATTATATCCATCGAGGTTTGAAAGGGCTATTGAAAGATAGTGAGACCGTGTTTGTAATTTGTATGTATGTTATGTATTGATGTATATATGTATGTATATATTTTTTTAAATGTTTATAAAAGCAAATAAAAGGTTTTAGAAAAAAAAAAACTCTCCCGTGCCCTCCTCCGTGCCCTCCTCCGTGCCCTCCTCCTTCTTTGCTCATCTAAAGTCATTAGTATAGCTATGAGCATGGATGCCACTGGCATGTTGGCATACAGTTTGTTGTGCAGCAAGTGTGACTGCTCAGCTCCTCACTAACAGTGTTGCTTTATCTGACATGTAGACGGATTGTCTAATTTTATACCACCTTTTATATGGTCTAATTTTAGACAGGACGTGCAGCTGTTGCGCACAGCGCGTAGCCTGCGCTGCACCAACGTTCTTTTGTGGATCCCCGTAACTCCCTCATTTGCATATTTGACTAGCAAATCAATGGTGTGTCTAGCACAGTTTTGCGTGGACAGATGCGCCTGTCTATCGAAATTACGCCGGTCCAAAAAAAAGTAGATTTCTTTCGTATCTCGTTTTGGGGATGCGGCGCATCGAAACGCATACGCTAATTTAGACTTACGCCGCGCATCTCCTGTAACGCCGGCGTAATCGCTCTGTGAATCTGGCCCAGAGTTTTTTTTTCTTGGGAGAGTGTATGTGATCAGCACATAAAATGTAAAATACTTACTATTTACACATGTAACACATTAAAGATATTGGGCCAGATTCAGGAACGAGTTACGCCAGTGTATCTCCAGATACGCCGTCGTAACTCTGAGTGAGCGGCGTCGTATCTATGCGCCTGATTCTTAGAATCAGTTACGCATAGATTTGTCTTAGATCCGACTGGCGTAAGTCTCTTACGCCGTCGTATCTTAGTTGCATATTTACGCTGGCCGCTAGGTGGCGTTTCCGTCGATTTACACGTCGAATATGCAAATGAGCTAGATACGCCGATTTACAAACGTACTTGCAGCCAGGCGTATTTTTTACGTTGTTTGCGTAAGCGTAAGTCCTGCGTTAAGTTACCCCTGCTATATGAGGCATACGTAATGTTAAGTATGGACGTCGGGCAGGCGTAGAATTTTCCGACGTTTATGTCGTTTGCGTAAAACGTTCGCGAATAGGGCTTTGCGTAAGTTACGTTCATGTCAAAACCAATGAGTAGTTGCGGCGTAATTTTGAGCATGCGGACGGCGCATGCACCGTTCGGAAAAAGCGTCAATTACGCGGGGTCACGATTCATTTACATGGATCACGCCCCCTACCTGCCTATTTTGAATTAGGCACGGTTACGCCGGCCCATTTACGCTATGTCGCCGTAACTTTGGACGCAAGTGCTTTGTGAATACAGCACTTGCCTGTAAAAGTTGCGGAGGCGTAGCGTAAATAGGATACGCTACGCCTGCACAAAGTTAAGCTCTTCTACCTGAATCTAGCCCATATTTTTTTAGTGTATTTGTGTTTTTCTCTCATGCAGTTCACTTTAAGGATAAGATTTGTTTGCTGTCAGGAGGCAGTGTGTAAAGTTCTAGAATGGGAAGTTTCTAGCTGTCAGTATGTACTGTAACTCTTGCAATTGCCTCATCAATGTCCTCATTACAACATTCTTCACCTCTTGGTTTGGCTTGAAAACCAGTGAAGTCAGTCCTAAAGCAGCTTTCATTACGGGCAAGTCTGTGGTAAACAAGGGCTTCTGTCAGACGCTCCTGGCAATGGTCTACACTGCTCAAGCATTGTTTGCTTTGCCTGCTCGCAGAAGCATGTGAGCCACATAGTCTTTTCCGCTGGCACTGAGAAAAAAAACACTCAAGAGGACGTTTTTTTCTTTAATAACGAGAACTTGGTGTAATATTCTCAACTTTAAACAATTGTTTCCCAGAATTAGACCAAGTATTTAGAAGAAATATCACAGCATTCCGGGACAGCTTGTTTTTTCTATCAGCACAATACTTAGCTGACAGTTTAGGTGCACACATTAAACATTCAACATGATTGTGGACTACATATTCCTTAATGTAATGCTAATCTATTAGTGGAAATACTGTATTAAAAGAGATTTCAAATCACAATGATCTTTGGAGCTGGGTAGTTATGATTCAAAGTTACACTTGTTGTCCCTATGGCCTTAGTTTCCCCCAGTCAGTTGCATAAGCATCACAAAGATTGGTTAATAAGCTGCGTGATAGGAGGTGCCAGGATGTCGGCGCATTCCTTCAGCAGTTTGGTGGGGGTGATATCATTAGGCGCAGTGCTGTTACGCAAAGTACCGATGATATTTTTTGTGGTCTGAATAGAGATGGGTTCCAGCGTGAACTTACCTGGTTGTGGTGAATCACTGCAGGTGTTGTGTAAATAATTACGGGGGGGGGGGGGCTAGGAGGGGAATTGTTTTGCTGAATGCTTTGCCGGATTCCCCCGATTTTATTAATGAAGTAATCCGATAATTCATTGCAAAATTCTTGTGTGTCCGAATTGGGGGCTTCAAGACATCCTGGATTCATGGTCTGAGTGACCAGCTTGAAGAGTTCGCTGGGGGCGGTTAAGGGCGCTGTTGATAGCCTCAGAAAAATAGTTTTTTTTTGGCTTTGAAGATTTCTTTGTGGTATTTTCTTGTTATTGCCTTGTAGATGGAGAGGTTCTCATCTGAAGAGCTTCTTTTCCAGACGGCTTCCGCCCTTCTGCGCTCTTGCTTCAGTAACGCCAGTTGGTTGTTGAACCAGCTCGAGTAATTTTTTCGGATGTGGGTTTTACGTTTCGGTGCTATTAAGTCAGCTGACTGTAATAGGGCTGTGTTTATGGTATCCAGTGTTTCTTCAGCCGTTTGATGCGGCTGGATTGTTTTTATTTTTTTCCTTAACGTGGCTTTGAAGAGTTCCGAGTGGAGCTTCTTCTGACATCTAGTCCAGTGTGTTCTCACTGGATTTGATGTTTTTGTTAAGGGGGGAATTCGGAAATAATGAATTTAATTGCATGGTGATCTGTCCATGGCAACGGTTCATTTTCCAATATTTTTATTTCCAGATCTTGTCTGAAAATAAGATCGAGTGTGTGACCTGAAGCATGTGTGGGCCCACATACTAGTTGCTGAAGCCCTAATCCTTCCAGGTGGTCAATGCAGGCGTCGGCAATGGGGTCTTGCGGGGAGTTGGCCCAGAGGTCAAAGTCCCCGAGCATCAAAAGATGTTTGCTGTTAAGGGTATAGGTGGAGATAAAGTCCGTCAATGATGGGAGAAGCTGCGATTTTGGGCCGGGTGGCCTATAGTAGAGTAGAATCCGGACGGTCTCCTGGGAGTTTACTTTGTAGTTGCAGAGTAAGGGTTTCCAGAAATGGAAGAGGGTTTTGAAGGATTGGTTTTGTGAACGCAAGATGAGTCTTATCGATCACCGCCAGTCCTCCTCCTCTTTGCCCTATTCTGTTTTTCGTTATAATACGATAGTGTTCTGGCACCAATTCTCCTAGAATGGTGTTACAGTCGGCTGTGAGCCAGCTCTCTGTAATAAATGAAATCATGGATTTCTAGTCGGTGTTTTACTGCCGATCTTGTGTTGATCAAAGCACATGATATGTGCTTAGGCTGGGGTACACGGCTGAGATTTTTGATAGTCGATCGTTGATCGATTCTTAAAAGTCGCTCAGTTCGAAGGGCTTTTTTGGTGATCGCTGGTAGTATTGCGGCAAATCGCCTCAGATCCCAAATGGTCTCTGCCGAGTATTGCAGATTAACCATGGTCGCCAACACCGGGGGTGGATTCTCAAGGATTACTGAATCCTCAGATCCTAGCTTGGTCCAGAGGAAGGAAAAAAAAAAACCATGGCTGTGCTAGGCCAATATTCTACGGCAGGGAGAAAAAAAATCCTTCCTGGCCCCTAAAGAGGCGATCGGGCGAGCCCTGGATCAAGTTTGATGGTGTTGAGAAAGGGGAGTTTGGGGCTGGGTGTAGCAAGATGGCCGCCAATCAGGCAGCAGGATCCAGACTGGGGGGTCCCAGATTGAGTGGATCGGAGCTGCCAGGGGGCTGGGAGCGATGGCCGGGAGGAGCAGGGGTATTACTGGGGTAGGGGAGGGCTTTCAGGTCCGTTGGGGCAGTTTGCTGAGGGTTGCCAGGGGGTAAGGAGCGGTGCCCTGCTAGGCCGCGGGTAAAGCCGCGGCCTTTCCTGAATCGCGGCTGCCGCGATTCCTTACAGGCCGGCGCGGAGGAGCGAAAAAAACGCCCGAGGACGGCGAAAATTGCGGGAATAGGTGGGGGAAGACTATCCTGAGTGGTGGGTAGTAGTGTGGGGGTACTGGAGGGGAGATGTGGAGAGGGGGAGAGCCGAGGTGCTTTGTGGAAGCTGGCGCGGCTTGTCCTGAAAAGGACGGCCGCCTACAGCTCCAGTAAAAAGGCTTACCTGCCTGAGAAATCCCTCACTCAGGCTTACCTGCCTGAGATGTTGCTGGAGGAAGGAGGGGGGGCCCAAGGGGGTGGGAAGAGCGGCTATCCTGGATCCTGGAATGCTGTGGGGGACTGCCTGCCTGGCTAAACTGTCCCTGGGGAGAGCCGACTCTTTGAGAGCGTCCTGCTCTCACTATCCCTAGGGTGAGCAGGCTAAGATGAGAGCGTCTGCTGCACCGCTGGACTGCGGCGGGGTTGCGGCGGTGTTGGTTTTTAAATTAGGCGCTGAGCCGAGAGGAGCCGGATTTCCTGTTTGTTTGTCTCCTCTCGGCTTCTCTCGGCTCCTCGCCACGATTTTCCCCTGATAAATACAGTAGTTTATGTTAGAGGGGTATACTGGTTCAAAAAGTGCACTAGGCCTGAAGCCGCGTACACACGGCAGAGAAACTCGACGGGCAGAACACATCGTTCCGCCCGTCGAGGTTCTCTGCCGGCCGTCGAAATCGGCGACCCGCCCGTCGGGAATGGCAACCAGCCATTCATCCAGGCGGGCCGTCGAGCAAAAAGAGAGCGTGCTCTCTTTTCGCTCGACAGGATTCCCGACGGGCGGGGCGAGCCAGGAGCGTACACACGGCCGAGGTCCTCGCTGGAATGCAGCTTCCAGCGAGGTTCTCGCTGGTTTCCAGCGAGAACTTCGGTCGTGTGTACGCCGCCTGAGACTTTCAAACAGCTAAAAAGTGGAACACAAGTGGGTATGTGGTTGTGTGGGTGTTATTTACATTAACTTCTCCTTACTTACTTGAAATTGCCGTTTAATATATTTAACCACTTCCCGCCCGGTCAATAGGAGATTGACGGCCGGGAAGTGGTTATGAAATCGTGACTAGACGTTGTCCAACGGGGCGCGCGGCGATCGGTGATGCGGGGTGTCAGTCTGACACCCTGCACCTCCGATCTCGGTAACGAGTCTCCGGCGGAGGCTCGCTACCACGTGCTCAGCCGTGTCCAATCACGGCTGATCACAATGTAAACAGGAAGAGCCGTCGACGGCTCTTCCTCACTCGCGTCTGACAGATGCGAGTACAGGAGAGCCGATCGGTGGCTCTCCTGACAGGGGGGGTTTGCGCTGATTGTTTATCAGCGCAGCCCCCCCCCCCCCTCAGATGCCCACACTAGACCACCAGGGAGTGCCCACACTGGAAGGGCTAAAGTAAAATAAAAAAAAATAAAAAGTCAGGATTTTTTTTTTAAAACATGCCAGTAAAAAAAAAGGGTGCCAATCAGTGCCCACACATGGGCACTGACTGGAAACATAGATTCATCAGTGCCAATCCTCAGTGTCCATCAGTGCCACCCTACAGTGTCTATCAGTGCCACCCCTCAGTGCAAATCCATGCCCAGTGCCCACCTATCAGTGCCCATCTGTGCCACCCATAAGTACCCATCAGTGCCACCCATAAGTGCCACCCATGAGTGCCCATCAGTGCCGCCTATGAGTGCCCATGAGTGCCCATCAGTGCCGCCTATGAGTCCCCATCAGTGCCGCATACCTGTGCCACCTCATCGGTGCCCAACAGTACTACCTCATTGGTGTCCATCAGTGCCACCTCATCAGTGTCCATCAGTGCCACCTTATTAGTGCCCGCAATTGAAAGAGAAAACCTACTTATTTAAAAAAAGTTAACAGAAAAAAATAAAAATGTCTTTTTTTTTTCATTTTTTTTTCTTTTATTAGTTGTTGCGCAAAAAATAAAAACCGCAGAGGTGATCAAATACCACCAAAAGAAAGCTCTATTTGTGGGGAAAAAAGGACGCCAATTTTGTTTGGGTACAGAGCAGCATGACCGCGCAATTGTCAGTCAAAATGCGACAGTGCTGAAAGCTGAAAATTGGCTTGGGCGGGAAGGTGCGTAAGTGCCTGGTAAGGAAGTGGTTAATAAAGTCTTACCTAACCACTAAAAAAATTATGAATGGATATGAGAGCGAAGGGTGGCTTAGAGAAGGTATTGAGAAGAACTGCAAGGTCCCACTGCAGTAAGAATGGCTTCTAAACATGTGCATTTGTTTTCGTCCGAATGCATTTTCATCTGAATTTCGATAACGAACACCCAGAGTCCGAAATCCGAAAGATCCGACATAAAAAAAAATGCTTTATTTTCGTTTTGTGGCGACAACAGTTTGATATAGATAGAAGATTCGACATGACAGTGACAATATCGATCTGTGTCTATTGAACCTGCGGTCGAATGTTAATAATTCGACACAGAGAAAAATTTGATATTATAGAGACATAAAGATTGGACGAAGCAGCTAAAAACATACGATCGCCATGAGCCGCCTTTCCTTCAGAGCCATGCCGTAAACAGCGACTCCCACGCACATGCAGCATTCATATGGCCAAAGCACACGAACCAGGAAGGAAGACCCAGTGAAGATGGAAGTGCTTTCAGCGGGGACAGCGGCTGCTGGAGAGCTTCGTTTTTAGGTAAGTCTGACATAATGTGCTACTATGCAATGCATACCAGCACATCATAATTTCAACTGCCCGGTGCCTATTTTTTCTTTTTATTGCCGTTTACTACCGCTTTAATTGACTGTGATTTTTTTTTTCATCCTATTGCATACCTTCCTATCTTTCTATTTGTATTGTCAATCCACCCTGCATTTATTCAGTAAACATTAAAGTGTTACTAAACCCAGTAATGTGAAAATAGTTCACCCCCCCCCCCCCCTACAGTGCCCACAGCGTATTCCTAATTTTACATTAAAATACTGCCACTATATACCTTTTTGGATGATCTGTATACCACAGTTACATGATAAACTGCACAGTTTCTCCAGTGCTGAGAGTTCGGGATAGAGAAGATATTCACTACAGCCTGTATACATGCCCACATGTGTGATGTCAATATCATGTGACCTGGCTAACTCTGAGAACAAGTAAATGTTCTCTCCAGCATAAAAGACACAACTGAGCATGTGCAGGTCGGCTACCCTGCCCCTGTGTTAACAAATGGAAAAAGAAAATATGGACAGCCACACTCCAAAAAACCTTGATAGTTGTCTTTATTTAAAAAAGGAAAAATGCACTACAAGTCACAGCACACTACACGAGAGTAAAACAACTGACGCGTTTCGCACTATAAATTAGTGCTTAATCATAGCCTGCCCATGTGTTAGCTGGCTTTTGCCACATAGACCCTACAAGAGGGGGAGGATCTGTACATACAGGATAAAACAGCCTTTTTACACAATGCAGAGGATTAAAAAGTTCCACATTGCATATAACAAGCATGCTATGCTGCATATACAGATTGATTTTACTGTTGTGGGTTCAGTAACACTTTAAGTTGCTTAACGCTGTCTGTCTGTTCGTTTGGCTAATACTATTACATAACACAGCTACAGACACAGTGGGGCTGATTTACTAATGAAGCTGCGCTGCGCCGGTACATGCCTTAATATGTGCGCTGGATGAAGCCCTAATTAGGCGCATGAACCGGCCGCAGCAGCAGCGCGATGTAATTGATAAGTAAAGCCGCCGCCGAACTCCCTGTATAAGTCTATGGGGGAAATCTTAATTGTGAATTTTTAAAGGCTAATCTGCAAGTTTTGTCCTAAAAAGTGTTTGGGGACCTCAGTCCTGCCCCAGGGGACATGTACCAATGTTTTTTTTTTTTTTTTTAAACGGCCGTTTTTTCGGGAGCAGTGATTTTAATAATGCTAAAAGTGCAATAATAAAAGTGTAATTTTTCTTTAAATTTCGTACCATGGGGGTCTCTAATGTCAGCATGTGAAAAAGCGCATGTTTCCCGTGGTTAGAACTGTCTCTGCACAAAATGACATTTTTCAAAGCAAAAAAGCTGTTTAAAACTGACTCGCGGCTATAATGAATTGTCGGCTCCCGGCAATTGCAGGAGAATTCATTCATTAAAAAAAACGAAAAAAAAAGCGTGGGGGTCCCCCCAAATTCAATAACCAGACCCTTTAGGTCTGGTATGGATATTAAGGGGAACCCCGCCGTCAATTTAAAAAAAAAAAATGACGTGGGGTTCCCCCCAAATATCCATAACCAGACCCTTCAGGTCTGGTGTGGAATTTAAGGGGAACTCCACCCCAAATTAAAAAAAAAATGGCGTGGAGTCCCCCCTAAAATCCACACCAGACCCCTTATCCGAGCACGTTGACCTGGCCGGCCGCAGAAAAGAGGGGGGGACAGAGTGCGGCCCCCCCCTCTCCTGAACCGCACCAGGCCACATGCTCTCAACATTGGGAGGGTGTTTTGGGGTGCCCCCCAAAACACCTTGTCCCCATGTTGATGAGGACAAGGGTCTCTTCCCCACAACCCTTGCCCGGTGGTTGTGGGGGTCTGCAGGCAGGAGGCTTATCGAAATCTGGAAGACCCCTTTAACAAAGGGGCCCCCCAGATCCCGGCCCCCCCCCCTGTGTGAAATGGTAATGGGGTACCTTGTACCTCTACCATTTCACGAGAAAAAAAAAATGTAAAGGGTTAAAAACGACAAGAGCCGGTTTTTGACAAGTCCTTTATTATCTTCTTTCTTCTTTCCTTCGGGTTTCTTCCTTCTTCTTCTTCCTCTGCTTCTGTCTTGGGTCTTCTATTCCCGCATCTTGCCCGGCGTGTTCTTCCATCTTCTGCTCCTCCCGCTGTCCTTCTCGTCCGCATCTTCTCCTTCTTGTTCTTCGCCGGAGGCGCCACTTCCAATTGAAATCCCCGCTGTCTGCCGGACCACGCCCCCCTCTGACGCCACGGGCAAGCTCTTAGGAGTGTGCTGCAAGTGCGTCAGAGGGGGGCGTGGTCACATGTCAGAGGGCGGGCAATTCAATTTGAAGCTTGTGCGTGGCTTTTTCTTTGCCAGAGTCGCCGCTTCCAATTGAATTGCCCGATTTCTGGAACATGTGACCACGCCCCCCTCTGACGCACAGGCACCACACGGGGACTTTCCTAAGAGCTTGTCCGTGGCGTCAGAGGGGGGCGTGGTCCGGCAGACAGCGGGGATTTCAATTGGAAGCAGCACCTCCGGCGAAGAACAAGAAGGAGAAGATGCGGACGAGAAGGACAGCGAGAGGAGAAGAAGATGGAAGAACACGCCGGGCAAGATGCGGGAATAGAAGACCCAAGACAGAAGCAGAGGAAGAAGGAAGAAACCCGAAGGAAAGAAGAAAGAAGATAATAAAGGACTTGTCAAAAACCGGCTCTTGACACTTTTTTTTTTTTTTTGTGAAATGGTAGAGGTACAGTGTACCCCATTACCATTTCACACAGGGGGGGGGGGCGGGATCTGGCGGGCCCCTTTGTTAAAGGGGTCTTCCAGATTTCGATAAGCCTCCTGCCCGCAGACCCCCACAACCACCGGGCCAGGGTTGTGGGGAAGAGACCCTTGTCCTCATCAACATGGGGACAAGGTGTTTTGGGGGGAACCCCAAAACACCCTCCCAATGTTGAGGGCATGTGGCCTGGTGCGGTTCAGGAGAGGGGGGGGGGCGCGCTCTGTCCCCCCCTCTTTTCTGCGGCCGGCCAGGTCAACGTGCTCGGATAAGGGGTCTGGTGTGGATTTTAGGGGGGACTCCACGCCATTTTTTTTTAATTTGGGGTGGAGTTCCCCTTAAATTCCACACCAGACCAGAAGGGTCTGGTTATGGATATTTGGGGGGAACCCCACGTCATTTTTTTTTTTTAAACTTGACGGCAGGGTTCCCCTTAATATCCATACCAGACCTAAAGGGTCTGGTTATTGAATTTGGGGGGACCCCCACGCTTTTTTTTTGGTGTTTTTTATGAATGAATTCTCCTGCAATTGCCGGGAGCTGACAATTCATTATTGCCGCGAGTCAGTTTTAAACGGCTTTTTTCCTTCAGAATGTCATTTTTCACATGCTGACATTACACCCAGGGCCGCCATCAGGGGGGTACAGGCAGTACACCTGTAAGGGGCCCGGGGGTCCAGAGGTGCCCAGATGCCTGGAGGCGCCCCAGATGGTAACCCCCCTCTTTTTTTTTTTGTATGTATATTTTTTAGTTTCTTTTTTTAGGATTTTTTATTAAAGGGCCAATTTTTGGAATTTAATTTTTTTTAGCTGTCCGGAGGTCCCCAGGGGCCCCCAGGGCCCCGGGTGGCAACCCCCATATTTTTTGTTATTAAAGGGCCAATGTTTTTTTTTAGGAGTCTGGAGGTCCCCAGTGGCCCGGAGATCCCCAGGGCTCCAGATGACAACCTTTTTGCTTATAAAAATGTTATAAACATTTTAGATTTTCCCCAGGTTTTTTTTTTTTCTTTAATTAATTTTTTAAAGTGTATTTTGTGCGTGAAGTCGAGAGAGAGGAGCTGGACTTGCAATCGCCATCCTTCTCCATGCCCCCGGTGGCAATGGTGGGTGTGAGGGGGGCCTCCCAGATTTACACGCTACACTTGGGAGCCCGATGGGAAAGAGGGACTCCCCCTATGAGGGAGTCTAGCCCACCCAGCCAGCCCTGTAGGTCCTTCGCCTCTCTTTATTTTAGGAGACCTCATGGCCAAAGTGCGTTCGTGTGCGTGCAAGTGTGGTGTTTTTTTTGGGGGGGGGGGGGTGGGCGTACTAAGCACAGGCGTACCTTGCATAGCACACCCACCGGGAGCTGGGCTGAGACCACCAAACTCAATTCACATGTAGCCGAGACCGGGATCCGAACCCTTGGCTGCAGAGGTGAACAGCTTGTCAGCGCAGTGCCATTCACGTTGAGCCACCGCAGCTCCCACCCCATGTTATTTTTATTTTTGGTAGTTATTTTTTATTAAAGGGCCCAGAGCTCCCAAGGCAACCCCCTTTTTTATTATTATTTTATATATATATATATATATATATATATATATATATATATATATATATATATATATATATATATATATATATATATATATATATATATATATTTTAATTTATTTTTCATTAAAGGGCCCAGAGGTTTATTTTTATTAAAGGGCCCAGAGGTCCCCAGGGCCCCCGGATGGCTACCACCCTTTTTTTAATATATATTTTTTCTATATTTATTTTTTTGTAAAGGAACCCCCCGCTTATCAAATTGCGGCAGCCCCCCCCTTTCTCAATTTCAGGCGGCAGCACCCCCCCCCCCCTGTTCTCTGCTCCAGGGGGCCCATGCCTGAAGCTGTGTAAGGGGCCCCATAATTCCTGATGGCGGCCCTGATTGCCCCCCCCCCCCCCCATGGTACGAAATTTCAAGGAATTTTTATCTTTTATTGTTGCACTTTAACCACTTCCATACCGCGCCTATTCTGGCACTTCTCTCCTTCATGTAACAATTATATTTTCTTCCTTGAAAATTACTCAGGACCCCCAAACATTAGATATATTTTATTAACAAACACCCTAGGGAATAAAGTGGCGGCCATTTTTTATTACACATTTCCTACGGTATTTGCGCCAAAAATTTACAAACGTTTTTGTTTTTTTTTGGCTTTCAAAAAAAAACCTGTTTCATGAATGACAAAATAAGAAAGCAGTAAAGCTAGCCCAATTTTTAGGGATAAGGTAAAAGATGATGTTACACCGAGTAAATAGATACCTAACTTGTCACACTTTCATATTGCGCACACTCATGGAATGGCGCTAAACTTCGTTATTAAAAATCTCCATAGGCGACGCTTGACTTTTTTTCTCAGGTTACCACTTTTGAGTTACAGAGGAGGTCTAGTGCTAAAATTATTGCTCTCACTCTAACGCACGCTATGATACCTCACATGTGGGGTTTGAAGGATGTTTACATATGTGGGTGGGACTTGCATGCGTGTTCGCTTCTGAGTGCGAGCTACTAGGGACAGGAGCATTTAAATTCCTTTTTTTTTTTTTTTTTTTAACTTAATATTTTCATTTTTGCACTTGTTTGTCCCTTTTTTTGTATTATTTTTCACTTTTCTTCCTATTACAAGGAATGTAAACATCCCTTGTAATAGGACTAGTGTGTGACAGGTCCTCTTTATAGAGAAAGGCGGGGTCAATTAGACCCCACATCTGTTCTCCAGGCTGGAAAGCATGGAATTGGTAAAAAAATAAATAAATAACATCTAATGCTTTCAGCTACGATCATGTTCGTTCAGCACAGTAGTGTAGTGTGTAGCATGTTCACCTAGCAGCAAAAGGGTTGCTGGTTCGAATCCTGCCCGTGACACTATCTGCCTGGAGTTTGCATGTTCTCCCTGTGCGGGTTTCCTCCCACAATCTAAAAACATGCTGTAAATTGGATCCTGTCTAAATAAGCCCTAATATGCAGTAGGATATTTAGGTTTTGTGCTGCCCTAGGCCTGACCAAATTTTGGCACCCCCTAATAGAAAAATGACCCACCCTTCCTGTCAAGGCCACACCCTGTTTTTTTATGACCCACCCAGGAATTTTCAGGGGACACACACAAGTTCTGTAGGGGGGGGGGGGGCACAGGAGTCCCTTAATTTGGCTATGGGGCAGGAAGTGAAGGCCAATCTCCCCAAACGGACAGGGATAATACAAAATAAACTATAGATAGACAGAGCTTCTAACCCCCCCCCCAACTCTATTCAAAATGAAAGAAAACAAAAAAATAAAAGTGATGCTTATAGTTCCAGTTTAACCCCAAATTTCAGATCATTTTATTGAGAGGCTTAAGAAAATATAACCATGCCAATAGGCCAGGATCCAGCGTTGCTAATATGTATGAATGTGTGTTAGGGACCCCCACAAACACCACCCAATGTTAAATCAACAATTTTCTTGTTTGTTTTGGGGATGATAGGGTAAAGACACCTCACAAATGTTGTCACTTTCTACTTAATTCATTCACTTCCTGCCACATAGCCAAACAGGAAGTGAGGGAAAAAACCTGAGTAATGTTTTGTTGGGGACACACAGATCAATATAAATAGTTTCCCATTTTGGAAATTGCATTTTGCTGTGTACACCCCAAATTAGTAGGGATCTTGGACTTTGGGGTCCATTTACTAAAGGCAAATCCACTTTGCACTACAAGTGGACAAGCAAGGAAGAAAAATAAAAACTTGGCGGGATTGGAAGTAAAAACCATCAGTGCTTCCCTTCTGATTTTCATTGCCTACGCTTCTACTGCAGAGCGGCTTTGCCTTTACTAAACCCCAAAGTAACTAATCATTTGGGGTGTACACTGCAGTGCAATTTGCTTAATGGGGACACTAGTTAGATTGACCTGTGTCCCGAAGAAAAGACCATTGGTAGGGTTTTAACCTCACTTCCTGTTCAGCTGTGTGACAGGAAGTGAAGCCAATTTTAGGAAAAGGGACACAAAGCCCAACCTAAAAACACTAGCAGGGGTTCTAACACTCAATTGGCTTCCCTCAAACAACCCACAATTAGAATAGGATTGTCTTGTGCTAGTTTCAAGCACAGTGCTGTAAATCAGCACTTCAAGCCTGTCCACCAATGCCTTGAAGGAAGAGGTTGTGTCTTTGAAGCAGCTCCTGTGAAGAACCAGACCCTGGAGGAGAGGGGAGGCTATGGCCTCATCAAGCCCAGGCCAGGGGCTTGTTCCTGGGCAAGGGGAGTTCACCTCCCGCCCGGTACCTCCGAGGACCGTGGATCTCCCGAGTTTTGGGGATTTAAATAAAGAAGAGAAGCAATTTTTGTCGGTCCAGTCCAAGCTGGCAGATTGGACTTTTCCCCAGCAAGGGGAGGATGATCAGCGAATGCTGAGAAGACGCAGCAAAACCAAAGGTTTGATTCAGAAGGCGGCACAAGCTCTCCATTCCAGGATTACAGTGCTGGCCAGTTTAAGGAACAGAAGAGATCGGGCCAGTAGCTCAAAAAGATTCGAATTCAAGGAAGCAATAGACCTGTTGAAAGAGCAGAATGGCCAGTTATGGGGTCTTGTTATGTGTCTCTGTTCCAGAGGGACTGCAGAGAAGGCTTTCCTCCTTCCAATCAGGAGGGAGCTCCAACGTGCCTCTGAGGAGAGCAAGCAGGCAGCAAGGAGAGGCAAGTCAGCATTAGTAGCTGAGGGGGCTGGGGGTTCTCTGTTAGTGGAACCTCAGACCTCAGGGACTATCTCGGAGAGTACCGCTGAGGGCGCCCAGGCACCTGCCGGACCCCAACCTGTGAAGATAGGGGGTACAACATCAAGTGGGAGGTTGTCCCACGAAGCAGGAGGTACTTGCGTGAGTGAGAGAGGTCTCAACCCCGTGGTGAGTCTTCCTCGTCTTCCGCCTGGTCTTTTGGTCACCGTGAAGAGTGTGTCTGGTTCCCAGCAAGATCAGGGTGATAAGCCTGCTCCTGGAAGCGGGGGTGCTTTGGCCTCTGTGAACCCAGCAAGTAGCCTACAGCAGGGTCAGCCGGCCGTTGTGGTGGCGACCGCTGCGGGTTTACAGGGTGAGGGGCAGGCATCTACCGCGGATCCAGTTGAGATGGACTGTATGACATCTAGTATGGAAGAAGCTATGGCTAGGATAGCAATGGCTGCCGAGGGAGAGGGCACGCCACGCCATGTGGAGCCTCCTGCTTCTGGACGACCAATCAGCAGTGACTTGGAGGGCATTTCCGCTGTGCGGGAATCTCCCGTGATTGGGACGGAGCCGCGACCGGAAGTGACATCAGCACGTGACCCGGAACCGGAAGTGACGTCAGCATGTGACCCGGAACCGGAAGTGACGTCAGCACGTGACCCGGAACCGGAAGTGACGTCAGCGGGTGACCCGGAAGTGGCTGTGGTGACACCCGGAGCTCCATTTCCCGGCCAGGTCCGGTCCTCAGCTTTGGAACAGAATACCCAGGGACTTGTAAGTACTTCCCCATCTGCGGGTCTCCCTTCTGAACAGGCTCCAGTTTGGGGGGATCACCCTGCGGGACATTTAGATGATGAATGTTTGGCAATGGATTTTATTAGAAAGTTAGAAGGTTCCCAGTCTGCAGCTGTGACAGAAGTCCATGTAGGTTCCTATGGAGCCTGTGAAGAGATGGGGGACTCTGGTTTTAATATGGATGATACTCAATTGGCTCAGGTACAGGAAGTTGTGTTGGGGTCGGGCCCCCTTTCGGGTCCTTCAGTAGTGAGGGGGAGGGCAGCGAGTCATGAGGAGACTGCCCAGGTTGCGTCAATGGAGGTCCTGAGGGGGGTTGGTCCATTTGATGCACCCCAACCTGCGGGAGTTATCACAACCTCTCAGGAAGAGAGCTTGCTCAATGCTTTGAGGGAGGGCAGGTCTTATGCTCAAGTGGCTGGGTTAAGTGCTCCCTTGGATCATATTTACAGCAAGTTCGGTGCCCGCAATTTCAGGGTTCCCCCTGCGCAAGAGCAGCGGGGTGAGAGGGCATGGTCCAGGGGAGGTGGTGGTACAGAACGCAGGAGAAGGAATGTGGTGCAACTAAAGTTTATTGGTGAAGGTCAGTGCCTGTCCCGAGGAGAGGTCATCGATATGTTCCTCTCTCTGGGAGTAAGGGCGTCTGACCTCTTTGCGGTTATCCATCCGGGAGGTTCAGTAGAGTTTGATTTTAGTTTTATGTCAGTCATCGTTATGGAAATGTTTTTGTTGAATTATGAACTAGTCAAAAGACAGGACCCATGGTCCAAGTTCTGTTTGACCCCCCTGTCTAGGCAGGAGGAGGTCAAAAATGTAACCATCCTGGTACGCAATGAATCCCTTCCTCCGGAAGACATTGCGACCTGGTTGACCCGTCATGGCCAGCTCCAGTGCCCCCTTTGGAAGAAGGTGGATGAAAGGGGGATCTGGACAGGGGCCTGGGGGGGTTAAGATTAAGTTGAAGAGGCAGGGAAATAGCATGGCTCATATCCCTGGGAGTGCTTTCATTGGGAGAGACAGAATTTTGGTTTTTTATCCTGGACAGCCTAAAAGGTGTTTTAAGTGCGGGTCCCCCACTCACTTGAGCGCTGAATGCACTGTTGTGAAGTGCACGCGCTGTGGTGGGAGGGGTCACCTGGCGGACGGGTGTGCCCATATTAGATGTAATCTTTGTAACGAGTTAGGTCACCCTTTCAGTCGATGTCCGCAGGCTTATAGGGGTAATGTGCAAGAGGAATCTGGGGTGTCGGAAGGTTTCACCTCGGACACTGATTCTGAGATGGAGGGGGGTGGGGGGGGGCAGGCCGCGGGTGCTTCTAGATCTGGTGGTCGGGCTGCCCCTATGCCCCAGAGGCAAGGTTCTGTCAGGAGAAGGGCGGGGGTTGGTGCAGCTGCCCCTGATCCTCCAGGTCAGAGTGGAGTGGACATTGATTCTGAGGTAGAGGGGGGTGAGGAGCCTCAAAGGCAGGGTCTCATCAGGAGGAGGGCGGGGGTTGGTGCAGTAGCCCCTGACCCTCTGGGTCAGAGTGGAGTGTCAGGAGGTGGTGGGGTTTTCCTTGGGGGGGATCCTGAGTTTTTGCTGGACTCCTCTGCCTTAGACACCGATTCTGAAGTAGAGGGGAGTGAGGAGGGTTTGGTGGTTCCCCCTGGGGGGGGGGGTGTTGGGGCCAGTCTGTGCTATCCTTCCCCCCCTTCCTTTTCTCTTCCTGTTGCCCCCTCCTCTCATTCTTGTTCTGTTCCCCTCCCACTTTCTTCCCGTTTTGCCCTGCTCCCCCCCCCCCCCGGGTGGATTCTCATGCGTTGGGTGGTGCAGTAACCCAGGAGGATATGGAGGTGGCCCTTGGGTCACAGAAAAGACCTCAGGCCGGGTCAAGTGAAGAGCCCTCAGAGGGTATGAGTGGGGTGGGCCCAGCAGCCGGTGATACTGGTTGGGTAGTGCTTAGGAAGAATAAGAAGAAAAAGAAAAAAAGGAAAAAAGGTGTTAAATGAGTGATGCGGGAGTGGGTTCTGTGCCCTGTTCTAAGCAGTGTGAGGGTGCGGGTGCCGCAGAGTAATTTGTTATTTTACTAGTCGGTTAATATAGCGGGATTTTGTTCGATGTTTATGATGTATAGATATGTGGTCTGTTGATGGATTTGGCTAGCTATGACCTGGTGCAGTGGCCAGATGGGGCAGAGGCTGTAGGTTTCTGCAGTTGATGCCAATAGGCTTGCGCAGGTAGTTGGCTAATCCGCGTAAAATATGCCATATATAGTATTTTGTTATTCTTTCTTTTGTTTCTTATGGACCTTAATTATGGGTATGCACCAATAGTGACCCAAAGTGCAATGAGCCGGATAATGGAGGGTGATAAAAGTTTGCCCAACCTGATAGAGGTTAGCACTGGTGAATTGGTTGTGTGTTATTAGTCTGTGTTTTCAAGGTTTGTAAATTCAATGTTGGTTTTATAGGAGTGTTAAAGTTGTTTAAATGATTATCTTGTATATGTAAATGTTTGTAAGCAGTGTGAGATTTTCTTGATGTTTCCCCGTTATTTGTAAATTTGGTACCTAATGTCGTGTCTGAATAAACAAAAAATTTCCACCAATACACCACCCCCCCCCCTCCAAACAGGCCCTGTTTGCAGCTTTTCCTACATCTTGCACATGTGCTTTAAAAAGTCAGTCTGGACATCAATTCTAGGAAACAATACTTACCGCTTTGTCTTCCTTTTCTGGTGACTAAACATTTCATGCATACACACCAGGAAAGAGCTTAGAGACAAATCACACTTGATGGTTTAGGCCCAAACTATTTCAGCTGCAGCGGTTGAAATCCATAGCAAGAAAAAAATATCACAAAACAAACTTCAAAATTTGAAAGTAATTTTATTGGTCCACAAAACAAGGAAAGCAAAACAAAAAATTACAAATAAACACACAAAAAAAATATAAAAAAACCTAAAAACAAAAAAGACCAACGTTTATTTCACAGTCATTGGAAAATAAATCATGCTTTTGAAATAACAGGATAGACCCACAGGATTAAAACATTAGTCATTAACATCTTGAGAAACATTTAGAAAAATTATGCAGCAGACAAAACATCAAAAAAACAAAACTTGCTCCAAAACATCTCTGTTTCGCTCCGCCATTACTTCCAGCCAGAAAATCTGCCCCCTCTGAGGGCAGCTGACACGTGCACTATCCACGCTTTTTATAACATGTGTGCTAATGAACCAATTGGAAACACATGAAGAAATGTCAGCCTCTAGTTTGTGTGCACTTGTAACTGCTTACACCTGTTAAGGATGTCCTTAAATTACTAAGCCAAAAAAACAGCTTTCTGAGCATGCTCAGAAAGATGCATGTCATTTTCAGGGTCAGACAACCAGCTTATTTTTCTAAGTGTTCGAGCATGCCCAGTTCACTCGAAATGCAGTACCAGAATCAAATCTGCAATGGCGGATGAAAGCATTAGAGGTGTTTTATTTTTTTTTGGTCCCCTGAACTGATGCTTTTCAACCTGAAGGGGAGGTCTTATAGAATTTTTACGTAACAAACATAAATAATAATAATAATTTAAACGCCCCTGTCCCTAGTAGCTCGCAGTCAGAAGCGAACACGCAGCATTTTTTTTGTTTCCGGTTACCAGTTTAGATTTACAGATGAGGTCTAGTGCTAAAAGTATTCCTCTCGCTCTTACGCATGCTATGATACCTCACATGTGTGGTTTGAAGGATGTTTCCATATGTGGGCGGGCCTTAAATGTGTAAGTCCCGCCCACATATTGAACCCCCATTCAAACCCCACATGTGAGGTATCATAGCGTACGTTAGAGCGAGAGCAATACTTTTAGCACTAGACCTCCTCTGTAAATCTAAACTGGTAACCTGAAAATAAATTAAAAAAGTGTTGCCTATGGGTATTTTGAAGTACTGAAGTTTGGCGCCATTCCATGAGTGTGTGCAATATTAAAGTGTAACATGTTGGGTATCTATTTACTCGGTGTAACATCATCTTTCACATTATGGCCATAAATTGGGCTAACTTTAGTGTATTCTTAATTTGTAACCACTTGAGCCCCAGAGCATATTACTGGTCACTGACGGGGCCAGTTTTTACATTTCAACACTGCGTCATTTTGACTGACAATTGCGTGGTTGTGCGACGTGGCCCCCAAACAAATTTGGCGTCCTCATTTTTCCCCCCAAAAAAAATTGTAATTTTTTTTTTGGTGGTATTTGATCACCTCTGCGTTTTTTCTTATTTTTGCTTGAACCAAAAATATAGCGCCAATTTAGTAAATAAAAAGACATCTTTTTTACTGTTTGCTATAATAAATCTCCCCCAAAATATATTCAAAAAATTTTTGCCCTCAGTTTAGGCCGATAAGTATTCTTCGACATATTTTTGGTTCCAAAAAATCACAATAAGCGTTTGATTGGTTTGGGCAAAAGCTATAAGTAGGGGTTGGTCTTATGGGTTTTTTAGGAATCATTTTTTGTTTTACTAGTAATGGTGGCTATCATTGATTTTTCTGGCTACTGCGACATTGTGGCGGACACATTTTTGTGAGATTTGGCATTTTTCTAGCGAGCAATGGTATAGAAATGCATTGCTTACTATAAAAATGACACTGGCAGGGAAGGGGTTAACACTAGGGGCGCGGAAGGGGTTGATTTTGTTACCTGGGTGTGTTCTAACTGTAAAGGGGGTGGGACTGTCTAGGGGAAATGACAGATCGCTGTTCATACATTGTAGGGACAGACGAGCAGGCATTCCCCCCCCCCCTGACAGGACCGGGATAAAGGGGAACTCCACAACAAATTTAAAAAAAAAACGGCGTGGGGGTCCCCCTTCAGGTGCACAACAGGCTCTTAGATTTGATCTGGAACATAAGGGGTTAAACCCACGCCAAAAACGGCGGGGGGTTCCCCCTCAGATCCAGACCAAACCCTTCTCCCAGGCACGCAGTCTGGCCGGACAGGAATGGGGGTGGGGACGAGCGAGCGCCCCCCCCCCCTCCTGAGCCGTACCAGACCACATGCCCTCGACATGGGGGAGTGTGTGCTTTGGGGGAGGGGGGCACTGCCCCCCCTCCCCCAAAGCACTCTTGTCCCCATGTCGATAGGGACAAGAGCCTCTTCCCGACAACCCTGGCCTTTGGTTGTCGGAGTATGCGGGCGGGGGGCTTATCAGAATCTGAGAGCCCCCTATAATAAGGGGGCCCCCAGATTCTGGCCCCCCACCCTATGTGAATGAGTATGGGGTACATCGTACACCTACCCATTCACCGGGTGGAAAAGTGTAAACACAAATAAACCACACAGAAAAAAATAATTTATTAGTCAGCTCTGGGGGTCTTCTGCCGGGACCCCCCACCACCAGCCCATTGGGCCCCGGGCTTCGCCGTTTTCTGCCGGGGGGGGACACCCACCGATGCTCTCCGCCATGTCCAGCCAGGCCCCCACCCCAAAATAAGCTCTTTCACATCTGGGGGGGCCGGCCGAAACCAGCAGAGAACAACGGGGGGGAGAGCCCCTCGGTCTTCCAGACGTTTTCTGCCGGGGGGGCTCCAGCCCCGCACCGGTCTTCGCCGCCGCCTTCCGCCGGGGGGGGGACACCCACCGATGCTCTCGGCCATATTCAGCCAGGCCCCCACCCCAAATTAAGCTCTTTCACATCCGGGGGGGGGGCGGCGGAAATGGCGGAGAACAACGGGGGCGTCGCCACTCCTCGGTCTTCTAGCCGTTTTCTGCCGGGGGGGGACACCCACCGATGCTCTCCGCCATGTCCAGCCAGGCCCCCACCCCAAAATAAGCTCTTTCACATCTGGGGGGGCCGGCCGAAACCAGCAGAGAACAACGGGGGGCAGAGCCCCTCGGTCTTCCAGACGTTTTCTGCCGGGGGGGCTCCAGCCCCGCACCGGTCTTCGCCGCCGCCTTCCGCCGGGGGGGGACACCCACCGATGCTCTCGGCCATATTCGACCAGGCCCCCACCCCAAATCAAGCTCTTTCACATCCGGGGGGGGGGGGGCGGCGGAAATGGCGGAGAACAACGGGGGCGTCGCCACTCCTCGGTCTTCTAGCCGTTTTCTGCCGGGGGGGGACACCCACCCATGCTCTCCGCCATGCTCGGCCGGGCCCCCAACAGCCGGCCGAAAACAGCGGAGAACAACGGGGGTGTCGCCTCACCTCGGGCTCCTCCGCTTCTGCCTGGCTCCTCCCGAGGCCAGGGCTTCTTTCGCCGTCTTCCGCCGGAGGGCGCCACTCCCTGGGCTTCTCGTCGCTGTCTTCCGCCGCGGGGCACCACCCGCGGGGGCCAGGCCTTCTCGTCGCTGTCTTCCGCCGCCGCCCCCTTTGATTTTTTCTGCCTGGACGAGGGTCGTACATCCCATCCAGGACTTGGACGTGGCGGGCTTCTCGTCGCTGTCTTCTGCCGCTGCCCCCTTCACCACGAAGCTCCTGCTTATGGAGGGAGGGCAGCGGGCTTCCGACGTCTTCTACCGGAGTGAGGGTCGTACATCCCACCCCGGATTTCTTCGCCGGCTTCTGCCTGGCTCCTCCTGGGGCCAGGTCTTCTCGTCGCTGTCTTCCGCCGCGGGGTGACACTCGCGGGCTTCTTCTTCCATTCGATGTTGACACGGCGAGGTCCGGCGCTGAAATGCCTTCTGAGCGGCGGGCACCGACTTATATTGGCATAGGGCGTGGGCGTGGTTATGCCACCATGTGACCTTAACCCATGTGACAGTGATGTCACATCACATCACTGTCACATGGGTTAAGCCCGCTGCCCTCCCTCCATAAGAAGACAGCGACGAGAAGCCCGCCACGTCCAAGTCCTGGATGGGATGTACGACCCTCGTCCAGGCAGAAAAAAATCGAAGGGGGCGGCGGCGGAAGACAGCGACGAGAAGGCCTGGCCCCCGCGGGTGGTGGCCCGCGGCGGAAGACAGCGACGAGAAGCCCGGAGAGTGGCGCCCTCGGGCGGAAGACGGCGAAAGAAGCCCTGGCCTCGGGAGGAGCCAGGCAGAAGCGGAGGAGCCCGAGGTGGGGCGACACCCCCCTTGTTCTCCGCCATTTCCGCCGCCCCCCCCCCCGGATGTGAAAGAGCTTAATTTGGGGTGGGGGCCTGGCCGAACATGGCGGAGAGCATCGGTGGGTGTCTCTCTCCCTGGCGGAAGACAGCGACGAGAAGCCCGCCACGTCCAAGTCCTGGATGGGATGTACGACCCTCATCCAGGCAGAAAAATTAGAAGGGGGCGGCGGCGGAAGACCCTCGAAGTTAAAAAATGTTTCACCAGGTGAATGGGTAGGGGTACGATGTACCCCATACTCATTCACATAGGGTGGGGGGCCCGAAATCTGGGGGCCGCCTTATTAAAGGGGGCTCCCAGATTCTGATTGGCTCCCGCCCGCATACCCCGACAACCAATGGCTAGGGTTGTCGGGAAGAGGCTCTTGTCCCGATCGACATGGGGACAAGAGTGCTTTTGGGTGGGGGGGGCAGTGCCCCCCTCCCCCAAAGCACACACTCCCCCATGTCGAGGGCATGTGGTCTGGTACGGCTCAGGAGGGGGGGGGGGGGCACTCGCTCGTCCCCACCCCCATTCCTGTCCGGCCAGACTGCATGCCTGGGATGAGGGCTTGGTACGGATCTGGGGGGGAACCCCACGCCGATTTTGGCGTGGGTTAACCCCTCACGTTCCGGACCAAGCCGAAGAGCCTATTGTACCCCTGGGGGGGAAGCCGCGCCGGTTTCACATTTGAAATTTGGCGCGGAGTTCCCCTTCAGTGTCAGCGCAGCCCGAGAACAGCTCGGAGCTACCCGTGCATCGCTTCAGGCAGTGCAAACACTGCTACGCCCCTTGGTATTTACCAAGAATTTCCCGGCGTACTGAAGAGGCGCGCGGAAAGCCCCGATTTTTCCCTCTGCGCATGCCCAGTATGCAAATGAACCTTCCGAGGTTCTGGCGTACTTGGCAACCGCACAGGGATCGGGTCCCAAAAGTCACTTTCGCTTTCAATTCGGCCCGCCACACACGTTTAAACACATGTCACTACACTTCCCCTGCATCACCCCCCTCCCTCCCCTAATAAACTCCCGCCCGAATCCCCGATGTTTACATAACTAAATGGCGCACGCCAGCTCTGTACTGGCGTGCCGTGCGCCCTCTCCTGGGCGCATTAGGCAGTTTAGTAAATGAGGAAACACGCTGCACTGGCAGCGTGTTTCTTTTGTAAATGTCAAAAACTGTTTTACTCCTGCTTGTGCACCATGAGTCATGGCCCACAGGCTTGGTAAATCAGCCCCAATATTCTTATACTGTGCTCATACATTCTTCGTGCCCAGACCAATTTTCAGCTTTCAGCGCTGATTCATTTTTAATGACAATTGCGCGGTCATACAACACTGTACCCAAATTCAATTTTTATCATTTTTTTTCCACAAATAGAGCTTTCTTTTGGTGGTATTTGATCATCTCTGCGATTTTTATTTTTTGCGCTATAAACAAAAAAAGACAGAAAATTTTGACAAAAAACACAATATTTTTTACTTTTTGTTATAATATCCCAATTTTTTATTTATTTATTTATTTTTTTCCTCGGTTTAGGCCGATACGTGTTCTTCTACATATTTTCTTTTTTTAAATCGCAATAAGCGTATATTGATTGGTTTGCGCAAAAGTTATAGCGCCTACAAAATAGGGGATAGATTTATGATTTATTTTTTACTAATAATGGCGGGGGTTTCCCATTTTTTTTTTGTCAGGCCTGCGATATTGCGACGGACATATCGGACACTTTTGACACAATTTTGGGACCATTCACATTTATACAGCGATCAGTGCTATAAAAATGCACTAATTACTGTATAAATGTGACTGGCAGGGAAGGGGTTAACACTAGGGGGTGAGAAAGGGGTTAAATGTATTTCCTGGGTGTGTTCTAACTGTGTGGGGGGAGGGGACTGACTGGGGGAAGTGACCGATGCTGTGTCCCTATGTACAAGGGACACAGATCCGTCTCCTCTCTCCTTGACAGGATGTGGAGCTCTGTGTTTACACACAGAGCTCCACGTCCCTCCTGTCAATGCCGTTCGCGTGTACCCGGCGGACATCACGGCCACCAGCCACACGCATCGGCTCCTCAGCGGCGCGCACGGGTAATGCACATAAAAGGACGTCCAAAGACGTCCACTCGGCACTTGAGAGCCGCGCTGTGGACGTCTTTCATTTATAGCGTGGGTCTCAAGTGGTTAAACTAAACTGCCAATTCATTTGGATAACAAAATATTTTCAAATAGACTTGACTAAAATACAGCGAAAACCTATTTTGTGTATTCTTAGTTCTAATGCCGCGTACACACGATAAGTTTTCGGCTTTTTTTCTGCGCTTTTCAGCCTCTAGAAAAAAATATGTTTTTTCCAACTTCATCATTAAAACGACGTTGCCCACACACGATCGTTAAAAAAAAAAATGCTCTAGCAAAGCGCGGTGACGTACAACGGCACTATAAAGGGGAAGTTCCATTTCGGATGGCGCCACCCTTTGGGCTGCTTTAGCTGATTTTGTGTTAGTAAAAGACGATTCGCGCTTTTCTGTCTGTTACAGCGTGATGAATGTGCTTACTCCATTACGAACGATAGTTTTACCAGAACGAGCGCTCCAGTCTCATAACTTTTTTGCGTCGTTTAAGCCCACACACGATCATTTTTTACAACCCGAAAAACGACATTGTTTAAAACGTCGTTAAAAAATGCAACATGTTCAAATTTATTTTTTGTCGTTTTTCAGAACCCGAAAAATTATGTAGAGCCCACACACGATCATTTTAAATGCCATTTTTTTAAAAAGTCGTTTTTTACGTGCCGAAAAATGATCGTGTGTACGCGGCATAAGAAAAAAAATGTTAATTATTAAAAGGAAGAAGAACAAGGCCTTTGTGTATATATGTTTGCACATCAGTGATGAGTTATTTTATGGTAATTAGATGGCCTGGCAAGTGTACTTCGAGCTCTTATTGAAGTACAAAAAGTTTAACTAACCGTATAAATTGAAGTTTTCTAGCCAAACAGGATCTCTCGTTTTATATGAATTTGTTTTGCCAACAAGGTGCTTTGTCTCTTTACCCCTTACAATGCCCTTATTACATCACAGCCATCACAAGGCACAGTGCGAGGTCCTGCTCAACGAGAACAAGTAAACATCATGAATAACTGGTTTACAAAATACATACTGTACTAATTCTTTCTTTTTAATTCTCATGTCACTTGAATATTGTTTTTCTACTTTGAAGGTATTTATTTTCATAAGAAATTTAAAGCATTTATAGTATCTGCTTTTTTTACTTCTTTGTTATTCTCTACATAGGGTGTTGGGAAGAGCTCCACATTGAGGCTGCATTCTGTACGTTGTTGACTCCGTTTCAGGTCCAAATTTAGGCAAAAATTCAGATCTAATTAGGGCCTAAAACAGTAAATAGGGACACACCGGACCCCTTGCAGTACCCCACGGCAGCACACAGTGTGAACCCAGCCTTATATAAATACATATAATCACCCTCTGAGATCACATGTAGTTTATTACCGTATTTATCGGGGTACACCGCGTGTCGGAGTATAGCCCCCCCCCCCCCAAGTTTAGCCAGGCAGTTTAATAAAAAAATAAAAAAAGGTAGTTTAAGGGAAAAAAAAAAGTTACGTCCGTCTGCGGTCTTGCGCGGGGTCCGTCCATCCTTGTGGGTGTCCGGGTGTCTATCCGCACCTTGCCCGGGGTCGCAGCGGTGTTTGGATTTGGCGCCTCGCTGTGCAGAGCCGGATTTTCTATTCAGCTCCGTTCGGCTTCTCTCTTCCTGTTTGTTCGGCTCCTCTCGGCCACGCTCAGCTTCTCTCGCATGGCTGCGGGCGGAGCCGAGTGGAGCCGAGCTTGGCCGAGTGCGCAATACACTCGGCTCGACTCTAGGCACCAGCGGTCAGAGACAGCGGGGATCGGCGTATAACGCACACCCACGATTTTCCCCAGATTTTAAGGGGAAAAAAGTGCGCATTATACGCCGATATATACGGTACATACATTGTAAGATACTTATTTTAGAGCTGCGGAAATTAACGATTAATTGGTCGATTAATCGTTAATCGATTAAAATTATTTTGATCAAGGACGATCCGCGGAGTGAGCTCCGCGGTCTCGCCCATAGGAAAGGCTGCGGTTTCGACCTAGCTCCGGAGCCACGGCCATCTTGGTCCACCCGGCGTCAGCCGAGTAGCGGCGTGCTGACGTCATCATCACCTGCCCGTCTGCTTGTATCATCTTCCCTTGCGCACGTGTGTCCATCAGCTACTCTGCGGATGGGTCTGCCTGCCTGATAGTCAGGTAAGAAAGGACAACCATCTGTGTGTGGTAACATTATGAAGCAGATGTATATATTATTCCTGGAGTATAGGGGCAGATGTGTATATTAAAGCATGGGGGCAGATGTGTATATTACAGCATGGGGGCAGATGTGTATATTACAGCATGGGGGCAGATGTGTATATTACAGCATGGGGGCAGATGTGTATATTACAGCATGGGGGCAGATGCTGTAATATACACATCTGCCCCCATATTGCAAGAATATACACATCTGCCCCCATGCTGCCCCCAACACATTTACCAGTGGCTAATGCAGAGTTGCAATGCAAGGAGATCAGCTAAAAGTAGTTGTATCTGTATGTGCGTTAATTAATCGAAATTAGTCGATTAATCGAACACAGAAATTGTAATCAGTCACAGCCCTATTTTATTTTTACATGGATTTAATGAGAACCACATTTTTTTATTTGCATTAAATTAAAAATAACTGGTTTAATTTAAAGTTGTTGTGCATGCAGTGATATTTGCACTTCCTTTTTGGAACATTGCATTGACAGGTGACTCTATTAATCAGTCTGTTGTGTAATCTGCTTATTGTGATAATCAACTATAAAACCTGGCCACAAAAAATATACTGTATTTGCTGGTGTATAAGACTACCATTTACACTTAAAAAAACTGGCCAAAAAGCAGGGGTCGTTTTGTACGCCGGGTCAGCTGCTCGGATGTCTGCTGAATGTGCGGCTACATACAGTATATACCACTTAGCCAATCCCGGTGAGCGATGTATTCAAATGAATACAGAGCCTGCTCGGATTGGAGTAACAACCTCTGCCGATCCGAGCAGGCTACATACAGTAGCCTGCTCGGATTGGATTTGAGAGTCAGAGAGGTGTGCGCTGATGATGTTACAGCCTCTGCCAATCCAAGCAGGCTTTGTATTCATTAATAGAATACATTGCTCGCCGTGATTGGCTCCATCTCCAGCAAGAATGAAGTAGGATATGGCTCCAGAAGGAAGAAATATGAAGCATCAGAAGCCTCAGAAGGGGGGTCGTCTTATACGGTGAGTACAGGCAAAAAATCTTAAAAAACTGTAAAATTAGGGGGTCATCTTATACGCCTGGTCGCCTTATACACCGGGAAATACAGTATATAGGGGGTATACAAGAATCCCCCCTTTAACCACTTGCTTACTGGGCACATATACCCCCTCCCACCCAGGTGAAATTTCAGCTTCCGGCACTGCGTCGCTTTAACTGACAATTGCGCGGTTGTGCGACGTGGCTCCCAAACAAAATTTACGTCCTTTTTTTCCCACAAATAGAGCTTTCTTTTAGTGGTATTTGATCACCCCTGCGGTTTTTATTTTTAGCGCTATAAACAAAAAAAGAGCGACAATTTTGTTTTTGTTTTTATATATTTTAGTTTAGGCCGATACGTATTCTTCTACATATTTTTAGTAAAAAAAAAAATCGCAATGAGCGTCTGGTTTGCGCAAAAGTTATAGCGCCTACAAAATAGGGGACAGAATTTTTTTTAATTATTATTATTTATTTTTTTACTAGTAATGGCGGAGATCTGCGATTTTTATAAATATGCACTAATTACTGTATAAATGTGACTGGCAGGGAAGGGGTTAACACTAGGGTGCGAGGAAGGGGTTAAATGTATACCCTGCATAGTGTTTCTAACTGTGGGGGAAGGGGACTGACTGGGGGAGGTGACCGATCTGTGTCCCTATGTACAAGGGACACAGCATTCACGTCCTTGTCTGTGTTACCGCCGATCATGGGTGCCTGGCCGCCATCGCGGCCGGCAGGCACACGCATCGGCATCTCAGTGATGCGGCGGCACGTGCGGAGGCCGGAGGCCGTATATAGACAGCCTCCCAGCAATTGGGATCCACACTGCTGCCGTACAAAGTCGTACGGCCAGCAGCAAGTGGTTAAAATAGATATATTTTGTTGCTTTGCAGCTTGAAATGACGACACACAGTTTTTGTTTTATCCAATTGTATTTACACCAAGTGAATGATATAGCGCCAACATATCAGAAAAAAGAAAAAAAGGAATGAAACTGCGCCACAGACAATAAATTAATAGGTGATTAAATGTGTAGTGGCAGCCCCTGCATAGAAGCCCACCTGGGTGGGGATGAGTGATTGAAGTAGAAAATAGCAGGAAGTGGCGCCCTTGAAAAAATATGTGCAAATGTGTATCAAAATTAGTAATTTAAATTTGATATTGCTAATAGTGCTGGTCCGTTTGAATTGGATGCTTAAAAAATTATTAATATTCAGTGATAGTACATGGTCAAAATAGTGTGCTGAAAGTGCTAGTCATCCATAATATATATAAAGTGCACAATATATGAAAGATAATTAAATAATATATATATATAATATAAAAAATATAATGTGGTAAATAAATAAATATCCTAGTGATAGTAGTCCAAACTTCAAAAGGCTGCCTGGTTATCTTCCATGGGATTTTTCCAATTGTTCAGCCGCTCATAGAGAGGATAAATAAAGTGCCCAATAGTGTGACACCGTCTCACAATAAAAGTTTGAAAGGCTGCACACATTGTATTGTAGATTTCTCAATATGAAAAATCCCATGGAAGATAACCAGGCAGCCTTTTGAAGTTTGGATACTCATTAGAAAAGAGCCTACTACCCCTGTGGGGAATTGGATCCGGTGAGTGCGGGACCATTGGGGAGAGCACTGATTGATCCACTGAAGGCTACTTTTCTGCATGAAGCACTTGTCACTTTATTTCATATGAAGAAACATATATATAGTTTTTGCTTTTTCATTTATTTTATTTATTGAACTATTTATTGTCAACTTTTGGATTTTGATCGGACTATATGGACTACTATCACTAGGATATTTATTTATTTACCACATTATATTTTTTTATATTATATATATATATTATTTAATTATCTTTCATATATTGTGCACTTTATATATATTATGGATGACTAGCACTTTCAGCACACTATTTTGACCATGTACTATCACTGAATATTAATAATTTTTTAAGCATCCAATTCAAACGGACCAGCACTATTAGCAATATCAAATTTAAATTACTAATTTTGATACACATTTGCACATATTTTTTCAAAGGAGGCGCCACTTCCTGCTATTTTCTACTTCATATCAGAAAAAAGAATAAGAAACAGAATCACTGACTTGGAAAAAGGATAATCCCCTTGTATCAGTATTTTGTTGAACCACCTTTTGCTTGAATTACAACTTTAGTCTGTAAATTTAAATTAAATTAAATTTGATTGTGATTATTTGTGGACTGCAGTCTTCAAGTCATTTCACAGATTTCCAATTGGATTTAAGTTTGAGCTCTGACTAATCCATGCAAGGACATTCACCTTTTTCTCCTTCAACCACTGTGTGCTTTGGCTCATTGTCATGTTGGAAGGTAAACATTCTTCCCATTGATAACTTTCTGGCAGAGATCAGCAGATTTTCCTCAAGACGGTATTTGGTCCCATTGATTTTTCTTTTATCTTGACAAGTGCTTCAGTCCCTGCATCAGAGAAACACCCCCATAACTGTATATTATGTTTGGTGTTGAGGCCAAATAATTCAATTTTATACTCATCTGACCATAACACCTTTTTCCATGTGGCCTAAGAATCTTCAAGGTGTGTTTTGGCAAAGCTCAGTCGTGTCTGCATGCCTTTCTTGAGGAGTGGCTTTTTTTCTTGCAACCCTTCTATACAAGCCACGTTTGTGCAAGATTTGTGATATTGTTGTCTCATGCACACAATAACCACTCTGTCAAAAATTCTTGCAACTGCCTCAGAGTTTCTGTAGGCCTCTTGATAGCCTCTCTGACCAGTTTCCTCATGGCTCTTTCAAGTTTAGAATGACTTCCTGAGCCAGGGAGGGTCTGTGTTGTGCCAAATACCTTCCACTTCCTAATAATAGACTTCACTGTGCTTCTAGGCATTGATAAAATCTTTGAAAATGTTTTTTTTGTGTCCACCCCCTGACTTGTCCTGTCCACAACTTTATCCTGGAGATCTTTTGACAGTGCCTTGCCACCCATAGTTTATTGTTTGCTTCGGTTGCTTTACCAGGGACTGAAATGTTCCAGGAAAGCTAAGCTAATCAAATGTCTTTGTGTACCAATGAGAAAGTGATTAGCTACACCTGTTTGAGTTTACATGACATTTTTAGGAGGGGTGAGCCTTTTTTCAACTCAACTTCTGTTTTTGTTTTGTTTTCCCCAACATGTTGGTGTCGTATCTTTTACTTGGATGTTATAATATACTGAGTAAATACAGCTGCATAAAACAAAAACTGTGTCTGTCTTCATTTCAGGCTGCAAACAGTTCACAGTGCATTATAAGGCATATACTATAAATTCCAATGTAGAAAAACAGCCTAATACATTACATTATTAATTTTGAGCTAGGCTTCAATGTGTATGGGGTACAGTACTGTAAAAAAAATCTTAGGCAGGTGTGAAGAAATGCTGTAAATTAAAGGATCACTTTAAAATAAATAAATACATGCACACTTTTTTGCAGGCAAAAAAATATGTATTTATAATTTTTTGTAGCAGGAGTCTGTAAACCAGTGATCAGCAGATCGTTGATGCCATTCAAGTCTCCTGTCAGTGTTAGTGCTTACCTGTACGGGTAAGCCAATACTCCCCGACAGGAAGACTCAATGAACTATCATAGCGCTCCACATCGCTGTGGTAGCTCACTGATAACTACAAGTTGACAGCCACTAAGGATGTCGGCACTTGTGGTTCATTTAGACACACAGAGCTGTGTGTATGAATGACGCTAGTGTAGCACCCTGGTGTTAAGGCAAGGTTGGTCCTCTCAAATGTACTTTACCTCATAAATATCCTGGTTGATTGTTAGAGATCTGTAGATTTCTCCCTAAGTTTGGCCTTCCTGCACTTTTCTTTTCTACCACTAGGTGGCTGGATACTTGTTGGTACTAGATATGAGAAGGGCAAAGCATGGTCAGGTTATAGGTATTTGGTGTATCTCAGCCAATGGGCAGGGGTTTTCTTGAATCCCTTGGCCTGCTTGGTAGAGCCTATATATTTGGGTGGAGTCAGGTGATCTATGTCCTTTGCCACCTGGGTGGCTGTCTGGGTGGACGTGTGGCAGCGGGAAGTGTCTGCAGCACTGGGAACATGTTACATGTTACACCCTACAATTGTGTGGAACATGTAACATGTTCCCAAAAGTTAACTTATCCTCTTAAGGCTCGTACACACAGTCGGACATCCAACATAATTTTCCTTGGATTTTTGTCCCAATTGATTTGCTCCGGTCACACCCATGGTATACACACACTCGGACTTTTCTGCAAACTTTTCTAACACTTCCCCAACATCACGTGGTTTTTCTGCTCTTTACTGACACCCTTTGGATAACTTCTGCTATTGTTGATTTTAACATTGGTTCGGAGCATGCGTATTTGCACTTTGTACAAAAGTCCGGTGGTTTGTTGTACACACGATCGGACAAGGCACCATCGGACTTTTGTTGCCAAAAAGTTGGTCCGTTCGCAGACCCAACTTTTTGTCCGATGAAACCCGAAAAAAAGTTGGCCCGATGGAATGTACACACGATCGGACAAATTCGAAAAGTTGCAGATTTTGAAGTTGGTTGGCCAAAAGTCCGACCGTGTGTATGGGGCTTAAGAATGCTTTCAGAAATAGAACTGTTAGTAGTTTATTTTTGTCAATTAACAAAATGAAAAGTAAATGAACAGAAAAGGAATTCAAATCAAATCAATATTGGTTGTGACAATCCTTTGCCTTCAAAACAGCATAAATTCTTCAATTCTTCTAGGTACACTTGCACACAGTTTTTGAAGGAACGCAACAGGTAGGTTATTCCAAACATCTTGGAGAACTAAGCACAGACCTTCAGTGGATGTAGGCTGCCTCAAATCATTCTGTCTCTTCATGTAATCCCACACAGACTCAACGATGTTGAGATCAAGGCTCTGTGGGAGCCAAACCATCAATTCCAGGGCTCCTTGTACTTCTTCACACTGAAAATAGTTCTTAATGACATTGGCTGCATGTTTTTGGTTGCTGTCCTGCTTCGGAATGAATATGGGACCAACCACAGGCCTCCCTGATGGTATGGCATGATGGATAAGTGTCTGCCAGTATTTCTCAGCTTTAAGGGCACCACTGATTCTGACCAAATCTCCAACTCCATTTTCAGAAATGCAGCCCCAAACTTACAATGAACATCCACCATGCTTCACTATTGTCTGCAGACACTTATTATAGCTCTTGAGCTCTTTATATACAAACTGCCTCTTGCTACAGGCAAATATTCAAAATTTTGACTCATCAGTCCAGAGCACCTGCTACCATTTTTCTGCACCCCAGTTCCTATGTTTTCATGCATATGACAGGGAAACGAGGCTAAGCAACTCAACCTTGTGTTCTACTGTCATGCTGTGATTGGTCATAGCTATCACATGATACAGGGCTGCTGTGATTGATCCTGGTATCATGTGATCACTGTGACCAAACTAAGAGCTCACATAGTAGAAAAAACTGTTCATGTGCTTGCTGTGATTGGTCACAGAGATCACATGGTACCAGCGCCGCTCACAGTGGCTCGGTACAATGATCAGTGATCGGCTGTGTCCGGTGGACACAGCTATTCACAGATCTAACTACTACTGCGCGCTCTAGAGTGCGCATAAACGAGCGATGTGAAAAGACGTACAGGTACATCCACCCATCCAGTCTGGCCATTTATGTACTATGGCAAAACAGGAAGTGGTTAAGGTAAAAATGTCAAACCTTTAAAACCATTTTAGGGAGTTATAGTGTATTTTAGACATCCATTCTTCAGTTATCTGTGGAAATGCTGGCTGTGGTGTCGTGCAATAAATGGATATGTGCCCACAATAAAGAATGGAATATATGCAAGGGTTTGGTCAAAGGTGCGAGGGTTCTTCAATACATTTATATTAAATATAAAAAATTGCAGAAACTTTTTGAAGACCCTTCGTAAAAGTACAAGAGAGTCACTTCATCATGGCACAAAGTGGATGTTGTAAATATGGTCCGAGCTGCACATGCATGGCTCAGATTACATTATCACTGATAGGCAGGGAGATGCATTTATGACAGGAGAGACCACTAGGGTCTCGTTTGTTAAAAAAAAACTGCCTGTCAGTGTTTTTTTTTTCAAATTTTGACTTTAAGGCCGGGTTCACACTGGTGCGACAAACGCCCCGACATTGGGAGCTCATGTCCCATGACGTTTGAAAATCAATGTTTTCCTATGAGAGCCGTCTTAACTGGTCCGACACAAGTCGGCCGACTTCGAAAATGCTCCCTGTACTACTTTGGTCAAACTTTGATCCTACTTCAGGCCATTGAATATAATTGAAGTCGTATCAAAGTCGGAACGCCGGCTTGCATGCTCCGACTTTGGCATGCCACTTGTGCTCTGATGATCTTGTGGGGGAACTCCACGCCAAATTTAAAATAAAAAAACGGCATGGGTTCCCCCTTCAAGGCCCTTCGGTCTGGTATGGATTTTAAGGGGAACCCCCTAAAAACGGTGTGGGGTCCCCCCGAAATCCATTACCAGGCCCTTATCCAAGCACGCAGCCCAACCAGTAAGTAAAAGGGGTGGGGACGAGCAAGCAATAAGGGGCTGCCAGATCCCGGCCCCCACCCTATGTGAATTAGTATGGGGTACATCGTACCCCTACCCATTCATCTGGGGGAAAAAGTGTCAATAAAAAAAAACCCACACTAGACAGGTTTTTAAAGTAATTTATAAGGCAGCTCCTGGGGTCTTCTTCCCACTGCGGAGGTCTCTTCCGACTTCTCCGGCCTCTTCTCCCGCTCTCCAGGGTCTTCTCTGCGCTCTCCAGTTGTTCTCCTGCTCTCCGGTGCCCCTTTTACTAGTGGTGGCCTGGTCTTCTCCGTCATCTTCTTCCCAATGTTGACACAACGCTCTCTCCGGCTGTAATATTGTGTGCACGGTGCGTAAACGACATATATAGGCATAGGGCATGGTCACTGGCTGATTTCACCCGGTGACCCCACCCCTTATGACGTCACCGCCTGGGGCATGATGGGACAGTGACATCATAAGGGGCACATTAGCGTGAGCATGCGTGAATACTTGGTGCTCACTTGCCTATTAAAAGTGGCTCCAGGGACCAGAGGATTGCTGAGTGGTCGTCAGCTTCTACTGTTTGTGACCTGATCCTGTACTACCCAGCTTGTCTTTACCCTGCTTGTTACTGATACCCTGCTGCTGATTCTGGCTTGTTACCTGACCCTGCTATCTGCTTGATGTTTTGGTACCTTCTCTGCTCGGCTTGACTCTGACTCTTGTTTGGTTCCCAATTCTGCACCTCTGCTGTCTGGCTGATACCCACTTTTACCTGCCAGACCACCTGAGATTCTGCATCTGTCTGCTTTTCTTGCTACATGGCCTCTGCATCTGCCAGAATATCCTACGTTGGCCTGCTGGCCAGCCTGCTTGCTGCCTGTGGTTCCACACCTGCTGCTGTGCCTTCGCATCAGCCAGCTCATCAATCCGCCTTCTGCTCAGCACCTGCTGCAAGATTCCTCCAGACAGGATCTCCTACAAGGCACCTGTGCCACTCTATGCCCTGTTACACCCTGTCATCACCTCCAGGTAGGGTTGCCACCTGTCCGGGATTCACCCGGACAGTCCGGTTTTTACATCCTCTGTCCGGGATTGGATTCTGACTGCCTGTCACCCGGACACCAGGGAATCCTCAAAAAGTCTTCAAACACTCCCCATGAAAGCGTAATCAAAATCTAGCACATCTAGCAGCTATTACATGTATCAGAAAGTCACCTATCTTTAAATATTTGTAGTTGTCTGGCTGCAAACATCCCTAGTTACGAGGTACTTGTTTGCCTCTGTGGAGGGATACAGAACCGCCTGGCCGCAGTTGCCGATACTCTGCTTATAGTTCCGGCTACTGGAGCCCTGTCAGGACTGTTCACTCTGACAGTCTGACCTAGTGGAGAGGAGCTGTGAGTTAGGCGGCGTACACACGACCGAGGTTCTCGCTGGAAACCAGCGAGAACCTCGCTGGAAGCTGCATTCCAGCGAGGACCTCGGCCGTGTGTACGCTCTCGGCGAGCTTCCCGTCGGGAAGCCCGTCGAGCACAAATAGAGAGCACGCTCGCTATTTGCTCGACGGCCCGCCTGGAAGAATGGGTGGTTTGCCATTCCCGACGGGCGGGTCGCCGATTTCGACGGCCGGCAGGGAACCTCGACGGGCGGAACGATGTGTTCTGCCCGTCGAGGTTCTCTGCCGTGTGTACACGGCCTGAGTGTGGGCGGGAAGAGGAAGGAGCTGCACGGACTGGGCTGTGAGTGAGGGAACAGCAAGACAGAGAGGGGAGGAGAGAAGCTGGCTGCCCATTACCAGGCTACAAATGTATGTATTCCCCCCAAAGTGTGTTGTCATGTGTATTTATGCATGTTTGTGTATATCTGAGTGCATGTATGTATGTCAGTGTGTATGTATAGAACTGAGCAAATGTACAGGATATATTTGAGTGTGTGTATGCATGTATGTGATTGTGTGTATATATGTTTGTATACATGTGTGTGTGTGTGTGTATACATGTATCTGATTGTGTATATGTGTGTGTATACATGTATCTCTGTGTGTGTATATATGTTTGTATACATGTATCTGATTGTGTATACATGTATCTGTGTGTATATGTTTGTATACATGTATCTGATTGTGTATACATGTATCTGATTGTGTATACATGTATCTGTGTGTGTATATATGTTTGTATACATGTATCTGTGTATACATGTATCTGTGTGTATATGTTTGTATACATGTATCTGTGTGTGTGTGTATATGTTTGTATACATGTATCTGATTGTGTATATGTGTGTGTGTGTGTATACATGTATCTGTGTGTATACATGAATCTGTGTGTGTATATGTTTGTATACATGTATCTGTGTGTGTATATATGTTTGTATACATGTATCTGATTGTGTGTGTGTGTGTGTGTAAATGTTTGTATACATGTATCTATGTGTGTATATGTTTGTATACATGTATCTGTGTGTGTGTGTGTGTGTGTATACATGTATCTGTGTGTGTGTGTGTGTGTGTGTGTGTGTATATATGTTTGTATACATGTATCTGATTGTGTATACATGTATCTGTGTGTATATGTTTGTATACATGTATCTGATTGTGTATACATGTATCTGATTGTGTATACATGTATCTGTGTGTGTATGTTTGTATACATGTATCTGTGTGTGTGTGTGTGTGTGTGTATATATATGTTTGTATACATGTATCTGATTGTGTATGTGTGTGTGTATATGTTTGTATACATGTATCTGTGTGTGTATATGTTTGTATACATGTATCTGATTGTGTGTGTGTGTGTGTATATGTTTGTATACATGTATCTGTGTGTGTGTGTATATGTTTGTATACATGTATCTGTGTGTGTGTATACATGTATCTGTGTGTGTATATGTTTGTATGCATGTATCTGTGTGTGTATACATGTATCTGTGTGTGTATATATGTTTGTATACATGTATATGTGTATATACATGTATCTGTGTGTGTGTGTATATATGTTTGTATACATGTTTGTATACATGTATCTGTGTGTGTATATGTTTGTATGCATGTATCTGTGTGTGTATACATGTATCTGTGTGTGTATATATGTTTGTATACATGTATATGTGTGTATACATGTATCTGTGTGTGTGTGTATATATGTTTGTATACATGTTTGTATACATGTATCTGTGTGTATATGTTTGTATACATGTATCTGTGTGTGTGTGTGTGTTTGTATATATGTTTGTATACATGTATCTGTGTGTGTTGTACAGGACGCCAGGGTTGGGTCCTGGATGGACGCTACATAGCGCCAATTTTTGGAATCTGGTCCCTTTAAAACGATGGTTCAGGAGGTCACCCAGAGGGGGTGAGAGGTTCCGGAAAGTAAAAATAGATCCAGAGAGGACGAGCTAACGGTCCTCTCTGTTTTTTCTTTATGTTATTTGAGGGTCCGGAATTTCGGAGGCTCTGAAGTGACAATTGGGAGGGAAGAGAGCCTCCCCTTCTGACCCCTGGCTTTAGGTACACAAGGAGTTAACCTTATCCAGGAAGTCAGTTAAAAGGAGAGGAAGTGCTGACAGAGGGTGGAGGAGTGTGGAATCAGAAGTGTCTGCAGAAGCTGTAAGCCTGCTGAGAAGGACTGGGACACTCACCAAACTGTATGTGCCTGTACTTTGTTTTTGTTTGCTGTACTGAAAGGAAAACAGACTTTTCATTTGTGCTGAAGATAAACAGGACTTTTGTGTTGATGATTTTCCCCATGCTGAAGTAAGCGTTGTTTTTGGTTTGGTTTTGCAAATAAAAACCCTTTCGTTTCATTATCACGGTTTTAGCACTTGTCTCGCTGAGCTAAAGAACCCCCAAAGTTCACAACTGGTGGAGAATGCGGGCAAAGTGCATTTGCAGGCGCAAAAACCGTTTAAAAACTGACATTTAAAGAGACAGTGTACTTATGGCATGTCTTGGGTGAAGTCAGCCCAGACATTACAAACAGCACGCAACGACATGGAAGAGGTCATTAGGGCTTTGGCACAAGCCACCGTGACCCAGCAGCAAGCGTCAGCAGACGCCAACCGTCGCCATGAGGAAGCGATGGCTCAGCAGCAGCAGGCCCTGGCACAGGCTATAGCTGCGCAGCAGGAAAACACACGGCTGCTAGCCGCCCAGTTTACAGCCCAGCAGGAGTCCACTCAAGCACAGGTGACTGCCTTGCAGGAGGCAGTACAGAGGCTGGCTCAGGGACAAGAGCAATCGGCCGTTGCCGTTAGCAACCCAGTTTCTGTTAGAGCCAGCCATTTCTTGCAAAAATTAACACCCAGCGATGACGTAGAAGCCTTTCTTACCACCTTTGAAAGGATAGCAGAGAGAGAAGCATGGCCCCGGGACCAATGGGCCGGCATTGTTTCCCCTTTTCTCACTGGTGACCCACAAAAGGCCTATTTTGACCTCCCAGCTGAGCACATCAAAGACTATGAACATCTAAAAGCTGAGATCCTGGCCCGCCTGGGGGTGACCACAGCTGTCCGGGCTCAGAGGGTGCATCGCTGGCGGTACAAGTCGGACCAACCACCCAGGTCCCAAATGCATGAACTAATTCAGTTAGTTAAAAAATGGCTGCAGCCGGAAAAGTTGACAGGCCCACAAATGGTCGAACGGGTAGTGATGGACTGGTACCTACGGTCCCTACCAGATGACCTACAGCGCTGGGTAAGCCATGGAAACCCCACTAACGCTGACCAGCTGGTTGAGCTGGTCGAACGGTACACTGTGGTGGAGGACCTGCTTGGGCCTGCCAAGCGTCGGGAACTCATGCCAAGGACACCCAGACCAGCCACCACCCCGAGGAGAGAAGCCTTGCCAGATGTTGGCATCCGCAGATCAACACCGCCTGCCATAGGACCACGGAGATCGGTTCCTGTGCCAAAGATGGGAGACATTCAGTGTTGGCGATGTCGGTCCTGGGGGCATACCCGGGCACAGTGCCCGCTCCAGGAGGAGCCTATGGATTGCGGGGCTGCCCGAAGAAGCTCCTTCTATGCACAAAGAGTGTGTGCCACGCATCTTGACCTGGCATCCGGACAGTTCGAGTGTGAAGTGTGGGTAAACCACCTTCCGGCCAGGGCTCTACTGGACTCTGGTAGCATGGTCACGCTGGTACATGCCCGGGTACTTGGAAGGATTGGTCCAGTAACTAAGACCCTACGGGTAGTGTGTATCCATGGGGACACCAAGGAGTACCCCTTGGTCCCAGTAACTGTGTCCTATGGTCAAACCTCGGTTACCCAGGAGGTTGGGGTAGTAAAAAGCTTGATACATGATATATAGTGGGGCGGGACTGTCCAATATTTTTGGAATTATGGAACCAGGTACAGACGGGTCTGCCAGGTGAACTAAGGACACCAAGTTCAGAAGGGACAGAGTCTGGGGGATCCGGGCCTGAAACCTCCACAACACACCCCTCTAATGTAGAGAGACTTGGTAGTGATAATGACGTTGCAGGAAATCCTAGTTCTAATAATAACAGTCCTGTGTCCGGTCTGAAAACCGAGTTGACCTCTGAGGGGGGGGAAGTCTCCCCATTACAAGTCATGCTGGGGGAGGATGACGAGGAGCTTACCCCGGTTGAGGAGGGTGAGGGGGAAACATCCCAGAGGCCAGTGCATCCAGACCTGGACGTACCCAGGGGTGCGTTTGGCACCGCCCAGTTACAGGACCCTACCTTGGTCAACGCTCGAGAGCAGGTTTCTGTCATTGATGGGGTTTCACAGATACCAGATGCAGATCAGAGGTTTCCTCATTTTGCATTGAAGGGGGACCTAGTCTATCGTGTGGTTGAGAGCCGAGGGGAACCCATAGAACAGTTGCTGGTCCCTCAACCGTATAGGCGGATGCTCCTTGATCTAGCCCACAACGATGCACTAGGAGGACACCTGGGGGCGGAAAAAACGGAGGCCAGGATAACCGACCGGTTTTACTGGCCAGGGGTGAAGGCTGAGGTTAAAAGATATTGTGAGTCTTGTCCTGTTTGCCAGTTAACTGCCCCGGTGCCTCGCTATAGAAACCCCCTAGTACCCTTGCCAATTATTGAGGTCCCGTTTGAGCGGATCGCTATGGATCTGGTAGGACCCCTGGTAAAATCGGCAAGGGGGCACCAATACATATTGGTCATCCTGGACTACGCCACTAGATACCCAGAAGCAGTCCCGTTGAGAAAAACGTCCTCTTAGGCCATTGCCCGGGAGTTATTTCAAATGTTCTCACGAACTGGGTTCCCCAAGGAAATATTAACGGATCAGGGCACCCCTTTTATGTCAAAGGTGATGGCGGACTTGTGCAGGCTGTTTCAGATTAAGCAGTTGCGGACGTCCGTCTATCACCCGCAGACCGATGGCCTAGTTGAGAGATTTAACAAAACTCTGAAGTCTATGTTAAAAAGAGTCGTCCAGAAAGACGGGAAAGATTGGGATATGTTGCTCCCTGCCCTATTGTTCGCTATCCGGGAGGTACCACAGGCATCCACGGGTTTCTCACCATTTGAGCTAGTGTACGGACGGAGGCCCAGGGGGTTGCTTGATTTGGTAAAGGAAACATGGGAAACTGAGTCCTCCCCGCACAAAACTGTGGTGGAACATATTTCTCAAATGCGAGAAAGGGTGGCTAAGGTGATGCCGCTGGTAAGAGAGCACATGCAGAAGGCTCAGGATGCCCAAAGAAGGGTATATAACCGGTCGGCTAAGGTGAGACAGTTCCAAGTAGGTGACAGGGTAGCTGTCCTAATACCCACGGTAGAAAGCAAGTTCTTGGCCAAGTGGCAAGGTCCGTTTGAAATAGTGGAGAAAGTGGGTGAGGTAAACTATAAGGTACACCAACCAGGGAAAAGAAAACCCTACCAAATGTATCACATAAATTTGTTGAAGCTCTGGAAAGACAGAGAACCGGTGTCCGCAGTGGTGGCGGTACAGTCAGGGGACCAGGTAGGGATCGACCTGGTGCAGGTTGCGGCTACCCTAACTAGGCCCCAAACCCAGCAAGCAAAGGAGTTCCTGCAAAGGAATAGGGACATGTTTTCAGGGTTGCCAGGACTCACCAGTGTCATCGAGCATGACATTGTGACCGAGCCCAAGGTGACAGTCCGGCTTAAACCTTACCGTATCCCAGAAGCTCACAGGGTGGCAGTGTCTGGAGAGGTGAGAAGGATGCTTGAACTTGGGGTCATCGAAGAGTCGCAGAGCGAGTGGTCCAGTCCGATCGTATTGGTGCCCAAACCCAATGGTACTCTCCGCTTCTGCAACGACTTTAGAAAACTCAACGAGGTCTCCAAGTTCGATGCATACCCCATGCCACGGGTAGATGAGCTGATAGAGAGGTTGGGTCCTGCCAGGTACATTACCACACTGGACCTCACAAAAGGTTACTGGCAGATTCCCCTAACCAAAGAGGCCAGAGAGAAAACAGCTTTCTCTACCCCGGAGGGTCATTTCCAGTACAAGAGAATGCCGTTTGGTTTACATTCCGCCCCCGCCACATTCCAAAGGGCCATGGACAAAACTTTGCGTCCCCACCAACGGTATGCCTCCGTTTACCTGGATGACATTGTCATTTTCAGTACGGATTGGGATTCCCACCTTCCCCGAGTACAGGCAGTGGTAGACTCCTTGAGAAGGGCAGGGTTCACCATCAATCCGGAGAAGTGTGCGGTTGGGGTGGAGGAAGCCAAGTATCTAGGATACATTGTAGGCAGAGGGTTAGTGAAGCCCCAAATGAGCAAAGTAGAGGCCATACAGGGCTGGCCCCGCCCCCTAACAAAGAAACAGGTCAGAGCGTTTTTAGGCCTAGTGGGGTACTATAGGAGATTTGTCCCCAACTTTGCCACCCTTGCGGCACCGCTGACTGACCTCACCAAAGGCCGAAAGTCCATCATGATCAAATGGAATGCCGAGGCTGAAAAGGCATTTCAAAGGCTTAAGACGGCACTATGCCAGGACCCGGTGCTTGTAGCGCCGGACTTTTCTAAGGACTTTATAGTGCAGACAGATGCCTCAAGTGAAGGGCTAGGAGCAGTTCTGTCTCAAGATATCAACGGAGAGGAGCATCCAATAGTTTTTCTTAGTAGGAAACTGACGCCAGCTGAGAAAAAACTATGCGGTGGTGGAACGCGAATGTCTTGCCATCAAGTGGGCTTTGGACTCCCTACGGTATTTTCTCCTAGGTAGGAAGTTTCGCCTCATATCAGACCATGCTCCTCTTACGTGGATGAGACAGAACAAGCACACCAATGCCAGGGTAACTAGGTGGTTTCTGTCTCTGCAGGAGTTTAACTTTGTGGTGGAGCACAGACCCGGGAGACAGCATCAGAATGCCGATGCCCTCTCCCGAGTCCACTGTATGATGGCGAGTGGTGCCTCTAACACCTCCGCGTTGAGGCAGAGGGGGGGGATATGTACAGGACGCCAGGGTTGGGTCCTGGATGGACGCTACATAGCGCCAATTTTTGGAATCTGGTCCCTTTAAAACGATGGTTCAGGAGGTCACCCAGAGGGGGTGAGAGGTTCCGGAAAGTAAAAATAGATCCAGAGAGGACGAGCTAACGGTCCTCTCTGTTTTTTCTTTATGTTATTTGAGGGTCCGGAATTTCGGAGGCTCTGAAGTGACAATTGGGAGGGAAGAGAGCCTCCCCTTCTGACCCCTGGCTTTAGGTACACAAGGAGTTAACCTTATCCAGGAAGTCAGTTAAAAGGAGAGGAAGTGCTGACAGAGGGTGGAGGAGTGTGGAATCAGAAGTGTCTGCAGAAGCTGTAAGGCCTCGTTCACACATAGCCGACTCCGTCTCAGTCCTTTCCGACGGAGTCCGCCTGTGTCTGCCAGCTCAGCGGGAGATCAGTCCGCAGATCTCCGCTGAGCCGACGGATGACAAGCTCCTCTCTGCTCACTGAGCGGGGAGGAGCTTGTCGAGTCCCGCTGTCCTCTATGGAGCGATCTGATGAAAACGGACAGCATGTCCGTTTTCATCAGATCTTTCCCGATCCGATCCGCATGGACGGATGGGGACGTGAGCCCCATACGTTTGTTTTTAGCGGATCGGATCAGGTCGGATGTCAGCGGACATGTCTCCGCTGACATCCGACGCTCCATAGGGGTGCATGGAGCGCCCGTTCAGGTCCGCCTGAAAAACTGACAGGCGGACCTGAACGGATCCATGTGTGAACGAGGCCTAAGCCTGCTGAGAAGGACTGGGACACTCACCAAACTGTATGTGCCTGTACTTTGTTTTTGTTTGCTGTACTGAAAGGAAAACAGACTTTTCATTTGTGCTGAAGATAAACAGGACTTTTGTGTTGATGATTTTCCCCATGCTGAAGTAAGCGTTGTTTTTGGTTTGGTTTTGCAAATAAAAACCCTTTCGTTTCATTATCACGGTTTTAGCACTTGTCTCGCTGAGCTAAAGAACCCCCAAAGTTCACAGTGTATATATGTTTGCATACATGTATCTGATTGTGTATATGTGTGTGTGTGTGTGTACATGTATCTGTGTGTATATATGTTTGTATACATGTATCTGTGTGTGTATATATGTTTGTATACATGTATCTGATTGTGTATATGTGTGTGTATATATGTTTGTATACATGTATCTGTGTGTGTATATATGTTTGTATACATGTATCTGATTGTGTATATGTGTGTGTATACATGTATCTGTGTGTGTATATGTTTGTATACATGTATCTGATTGTGTATGTGTGTGTATACATGTATCTCTGTGTGTGTGTGTATATATGTTTGTATACATGTATCTGTGTGTGTGTATATATGTTTGTATACATGTATATGTTTGTATACATGTATCTGTGTGTGTATACATGTATCTGTGTGTGTATATATGTTTGTATACATGTATATGTTTGTATACATGTATCTGTGTGTGTGTATATATGTTTGTATACATGTATCTGATTGTGTATATGTGTGTGTGTATACATGTATCTGTGTGTATATGTGTGTGTATACATGTATCTGATTGTGTATATGTGTGTGTATACATGTATCTGTGTGTGTGTATATATGTTTTTATACATGTATCTGTGTGTGTATATATGTTTGTATACATGTATCTGATTATGTGTGTGTGTGTGTGTGTATATATATATATATATATATATGTATATATATGTATATATATATATATATATATATATATAATCTGTGTGCATGTACTGTATGTAATTGTGTGTGTGTGTGTGTGTGTGTGTATATATATATTATATATCTCAGTACCTGTATGTAATTGAGTGTGTGTGTGTATATATATATTATATATCTCAGTATCTGTATGCATTTGAGTGTGTATGCATGTGAATAACTAAAAATATTTATATATTTGAGTATGTAATTTATTATCCTCCATTGATGTGAAAATCTGATCATTCATAGAATTAATTGCTAATAATTTCCCTATATACATATACCTAAAAAAAAAACCTAAACACCAACTGTGCAATAACTTAAGTCCATTCATGTGAAAAAAATATAAAAATTGATAAATTCTACTTCCATGCCTCACACCTAAAGACAGCTGTCGGGTGGAGAAATCTGTCCGCTAGCCCATACACACGAGAGGAGATGTCTGCTGAAACGGTCCATCGGACCGTTTTCAGCGGACATATCCCCTTGTGTGTACGAGGCCGTAGAGTCTCAGGACTACAGTTCCAACAGTGTTTTGCTACCTGTCTTAAACTCTTTCTGCTCAGCAGCTCCCCCCTCTTGCTGAAATATCTGTTTACCAGTTCAGCACCACAGGGCAGTAGCCACAGACCTGTTTCTCCTGGCTACAGATATATGCATGGCTTTTTGGTAGATAGAGCATGCCCCTGACTAAGAGGAATCAGCACCAGTAAATTATACATTTTAAGATAGCTTTTGTTTTTTTAAGATTGGGAGATATGCTGTGAGGAAACCTAGCGAATTGATACCACTATTACACTTGAAAGGTAATTTCTGTGCACATTTACAAATGCCACCAGCTTCTGGTGGAAGGGCAATATAGCACTCATTGGAATTTGTTTGAGCTCAGGTTCACATTGACAGTGGGAATGAAATTGTGCGAGTTCACCTAAACTGCGGGTGCGGGTTTCTGCACAGATGTCTATTGAAATCGCACCTCGAAGTTGCCAAAAGTAGTACAGAGACATCTGGCATCGCATCAATTCGGACGGTGCCATTGCCGGCAACAGCCACGGATTTGGCATGCGATTTAACATGTCAAATCGCATGCCAAATGGCTGCAACGTGAACAAGGGCTCAATGAGCGGAAATACACAGCACTTGCACAGATGTTCCACTTAGTAACCCACTGCCTCCTGGGATAGCTGTGACTTAGCCATCCCAAAAAGTAGGGGGCCCAACTTAGGCCAGGAATGCAGAACAAAAATAAAAAAAAATTATAAAAAATAAAATAACATTTCGAAAATAATTGTGTAAGAGCCGGTTCACACAGGGGCGACTTGGGATCTGACTTAAAGTCGCCCCAAGTCACGCTGTTGAGAAAATCAATGGAAGTGAATGGAGCCGTCTTAATGTACACTACTGAAGTTGCTCTGACTTCAGAAAAGGTTCCTGTACTACTTCAGTCTGACTTCTAGGCGACTTGTACCCATTGATTTCAATAGAAGTCACCTCTAAAGTCGGATCGTGTCTTAACTGAAGCAACAATACAGGAAGAGAACATTTTTCTCGGGAAAACCTACCCCCTCCCTCCCACAGAGCTGATTCTTGTTTGATTGGCCACTGGAAAGTCGCCTGTCCTAGAGGCGACTTGAAGTCGCCTTGTAAGTCGCCCCAAGTCGCACTGTGGTGCGCGCTCAGGTCGTATCCAGGTTGCCTTTGCAAAGTCGCGGCCAGAGTCGTGTTGCCCATGTGTAAACCTGCTCTAAGAGGGGAGGGGGACAAAATAAGAAAATGTTGTTTGTATTTACTTCCTTTTTGATTAACTTACCAAGCCACAGTTTACTGAACTGTTTGATCACCAGTTTTCATTTCTATAGTGTGTCTATAATTTAAATGTAGGTAAGAACTAACTATTTTTCACCAAAAGATGGCAGACAAAGCAAGGACTGACTTGTTTGCTCTTTACTGCAAGACAGGGTTGCAATTATAGGAAATCATGCAGACAAAAACTGGCAATCAGCGCCATCTGCTGCTAGATCCAAAGTAAAAAATATCACCCATATTACAGTGCAGGTCATTCGCCCTTACAACCTTTTACATTGTCCCTCTTGCATTTCACCATATTTCAGATTACTGTATAATCTGCTTCTCTTCTTATGTATGTTTATTATTTTATATTCATAAAATCCCTTGTAGGTTTGATTTTCTTTTGTATTTATTGGTTCATAAATTATTTTCTTTTTTTTTTAGAGGTTTTTATATCATATATCTTTTATTATTAATATTGGAAGTGACTACTGCATCTTATATTACAAAGTTCTAACACTCACATGCTACTAATATTCTCAGGCTGTTTTGTATTCTAATTCATTGTCTTGAAAAAGTATTCACACCCCTTGAAATTTTCCACATTTTTTTCACGTTACAACCAAAAACATTAATGGATTTTATGTGATAGACCAACATGAAGCGGTGCATACAATTGTGAAGTTGAAGGAAAATGATAAATGTTTTTTGTTTTTGTTTTTTCGAATAAATATGTGAAAAGTGTGGCGAGAATTTGTATTGAGCCCCCATTACTCTGATACACCTAACTAAAATAAATTGCCTTCAGAAGTCACCTAAGAGAGTCCACCTGTGCGTAATTTTTATCTCAGTATAAATACAGCTGTTCTGTGAAGCCCTGTTAGAGAACCTTAGTGAACAAACATCATTAAGGTGAAGGAACACACCAGACTGGTCAGGGATAAAGTTGTGGAGAAGTTAAAGGTCACTAATGTAAGGGACAAGTGAAGACCCTATGGTACGAGGGACACTAATATAAAGATCCCCCCTTATATCAGTGTCCTCACTCCCCTCTTACTTCAATGAATGAATGAATGAAGAACTTGTATAGCGCAGCACATGCGAAATAAATCGCCTCTGGGCGCTTGTTGTTCCTTTCTCTTTTGAGATCAAAAGAGATGAGTCTTAATCTTTCTCCTGAAGATCAAGTAGTTCTCCTCCAGTCGAATGCTGGCTGGTAAGGCGTTCCATAGTCTGGGACCTTGGACAGCGAATCTCCTGTCTCCTTTGGACTTGTATCTGGCTTTCGGTATCTGAAGCCGATTTTGATTATTGGATCGTAGAATACGATTGGGATTGTACATTTTTAATTTTTCGCATAGATAATGGGGAGCATTCCCATGGATACATCTATGCGTTAGACAGAGTGCTTTAAAGGTGATTCTGTCTTTGACTGGTAGCCAGTGAAGGGATCTCAACGAGGGTGAGATTGATTCCCAGGGTTTTTTCCCAGTCACAAGTCTGGCGGCCGTATTTTGAACGACTTGAAGACAAGCGATTTGGTACTTGGGAAGTCCGAGGTAAAGGGCATTTGCATAGTCCAATCTGGAGTTTACAATCGCTCCCACCACGACCGCTATGTCTTTCTTGGGAATAAAAGGCGTGAGTCTGCGTAGTAGACGCAGCAGATAGTGAGATCCGCTGACTACTGCCCCTATTTGTGCGTTCATTGTCATGTCGGAGTCAAAGATGACCCCAAGACTTTTGACTTTGGCACTAGGGGTGATGACTTTGCCCAGAATGGGCGGGGGGATCCAGGTTGTTATCGATTGATTGCTACGCTTGGCGTGAAACAGAAGAAGTTCTGTTTTCGCTCCGTTGAGTTTGAGATAACTCTTTGTCATCCAGTCCTCAATCACAGAGAGGCATGTCTCTAGATTGAGGTGGTGATCCTTTATGAACCCCTTTACCTTAGTGTATTCATTATGTAGACCCTGATGTAATGGGGAACTTTGGTGTATGAGGTTCTCTGGTCACCAGAGCCCCCTTCATCATCAGAGTTCCCAGCATTCACCCTTACATCAGAGCCAGCAGAGATCGCCCTTACAGTGCAAGGGGAAACTTTGCGGACTCTGAGGTAAGGAAGAACTCTGCAAACTCTGATGTAAGAGGGGGCTATGGTGACCATCAGTGTTCCCCTTTACACCAGCATCCCCAACATTTCCGTTTACATCAGTGTTCACAGAGTTCCCCTTTACATCAGGGTACGTTGAGTTCCCCTTTAAATACCCTTTACATCAGGGTCCACAGAGTTTCCATATGCACTGTAAGGCAAACCCTGTGGACTCTGATGTGCTGTAAAGGGGAACTCTGATGTAAAGGGGATTCAAACAGAAGGGCAGGATGGGGGTCCAGTGCAGAACATGTGAAAGGTTCCCATAGTACGGCCATAATAAAGGGCACCGCAATGGAAGTAAAGTGTCTTGTTCTCAGAGGGAAGTGCCACAATTTGGGTCAGAGGGGTCCTTCATTGTTTTTTGCACCGGGGCCCTAAAGGTTCTAGTTACACCTCTGGCTATAGCTCCAAGGCATTTGATCCTAATGACTTTATCAAGGGCTGGACCAGGATGTTGTACACAAATTAACACTGTTTGCTGCTTCTCACATGTATCTAGGAACAGAACTGCCTCCTCATAGGAAGACAAATTAAAATCCTGTTATACTTCCTAATTAGCCACGTGTGTTTACAAACTGCTTTAGGACTACTGTCTGCCACTTACATTCCTACTACTCTCTTAAGGGCCGTACACACGGGCTGAATATTAAACAGGCCTAACATTTCAAAACCCGCCCTTCAGTTGTTTAAACATGCCCCGCAAAGACGTGAACTTTATTGACAAAACCAACCGAAATTAAGGTTGATGGGCAGAAATAATAAGTTGGGGGTGGTTGTATCAATAAACTATACGTCTTTGCGAGGCATGTTTAAACAACTGAAGGGTGGGTTTTGCAATGTTGATGTGTGGGTTTTCTCTTCTTTAGCCATCCGCCCATTACACGATAATAGTAATACACCTGCCCCTTGCAGAGTTGCACGAGTATCGGGAGCATGCGGCAGCGTGTGGCACAATGCTGTGTTCATTGCGAAGGCGCCGTGTACAGCTGGTTTACAGCTATTCATCTTTGCCGATTTTTGGTGGCTCGTTTGTGCTCCGTACTTCGCAAGCACTGTGGCTGCGCAGTACAGGGCAGGCATTATCCGATGGGGGACCCATCTTGTCAGGACACCAGCCAGTCAGAAGCTGTCCTTTCAGGGCATAAAAAGCCTGAGAGCGCTGACTGGTGTGTTCTTTCAAAGGGGCAGTCCCCCTGTCAGAACACAATAGCTCAGTGGGGGAGATCGCTGTACTAATGTTGCATAGTTAGTAAAGCGGCTCCTCCCAAGCATTTCAGGTTTTTTTCCATTCAGCCTGCTGGGTTGAATAAAAAAAAAAAAAACGTATAGTGTGTACCGGGCTTTATACTCTACAGCCAGGTAACTGGATTATAGTCTAGACCAGCCTTTTTCAACCAGGGTGCCTTTTGGGTTTTTTAGGGGTCCCCTGACAAAATGCATAAAAATTGTCCAAGGATAAATAAAGAAACTCTATTCTCCAGGAGAATCACCACATTCCAGGCAAGGCAATGCCAATTCAGAGGTAAAATGATTTTTTTGTGTTGCACTATATCAGGGGTTTTTTCAACCAGGATGTTGAATGCTCCCAGGGTACCTTGGAAAAATATAAAGAAAAAAAGGCAACAAGTCAGTGGGTAGATCAAGACTGCTTTTTTTCAACACAAGACTACAGGTTTTTATTGTGTAGCATTGCAACCTTAGGTACCATGCAGGTCAGCTGCCAGTGTCCTAACAACCAATGTTGTCATATGTTAGTAAGGTAAATGTCGAATGCCTGGGGACTTTCTTGTTTGCCTCTCTCCTTCAGCACCGAGGTAACATTAGTCAAGTGAGGAAGAGAAAACGAGGGGAAAGAGAAACACTGGAATACTAGTCAGTACCAGTGTGCATTGTAAGAATAAATTACCTCTAATGTTGGGTGTCCTATGTGTGTGGATGATGCCGTAATAAGTAAAATTATTTGTTTAGCTTTTTACATTTTAGAATGGAGTGCCCCAAGATTTTGCAGAATTTTACAGGGTGCCGCAACTGAAAAAAGGTTTAGAAACACTGGGCTAGACCCATTAATGAGAACCCTAACCTCCAATGAGTTAAATACCCATATTGGAGCCAGACAAATCTGAAATTCTCCTACATTCAAGGATGGACACAGCAGCAATCTTGACAACGTGGGTATTAGGCTTCGATTAGGAGTGACTAGTCAAAAAACTTGTTAGAAAGTGTTAATCACATCACACACTGTAAGTACTGCCCAGGGGGCGGTCCCTCTGTGTATAACCCCTCTCCCTGCATCTCGCAGCTCAGTTTTGTTCTGCCTAGCATAGGAGAAGGACATGGCTTCCTTCGGGCCCATGGCCTTGAGATTTTTCGTCCATCAAGACTGTCCTGACCTTAGCTACGCACTGGGTCGTCCACGACATGCCTGTTGCTCTATGGGTGGCCGGTGAGCTACATGCTTCGGGGCACGCATATGACCGGTCTATATGGCCGAGTCACAGCAGGCCGGGCCAACAGTCACCGCCGTCACTGCGCAGAAGATGGTCTGTCTGGGATGCTTCCAGTGTGATCCATGCAGGATGGATAAGTAACGGAGGACATAGCTGGGCATTCCCGGGGAGGTTGAGTAGGGGGTTCCATCCTTCCTTTCCTCCTTCCTGGGCTCTAAGAGCTAGGCTAGCTGCAGTGGGCCGGGGGTCTACCTGGGGTGACTCCATCTGGGGCAGGGAACTGTGCTGTGGGTCCGCTTCCTTGAGTGCTAGATGTGCTGCCAATTATTATTGGCCTCTATCTGCAGCTCGGCGGTAATGTTGGCTGCGCTCGGCACCTATTTTGGCCTCTATCTCCTGCTCGGCGGCCATTTTGGCTGCGCCCGTCACCCGCATGAAGGTTTGCCCCCGCATGAAGGTCTGCCTCCACCCGTTTCACGGGGGGGCGGTTGGCTTCGCAAATTAGCGGCTCGGTGGAGGTCTCTGATCTCTGACAGGTGGGTTTGCAAAGTAATTTCCGCAGGGTACAAGATCGAGTTTCTCTCTTGCCCACCAAGCAGATTTTTTACCTCCAACCTCCAGCTTCATCCAGCTCATCGGTAGCCCTGTTAGGGGCGGTTCAGGATCTGCTGGTACGCGGGGTAATCATTCTTATCCCAGTACAGGAACGGTTTCAGGGGTTTTACTCAAATCTGTTCATAGTACCCAAGAAGGATGGGGTTCGTCCAATCCTGGACCTCAAGGCTCTTAATTGCTTTGTGAAAGTACAAAGATTCCGGATGGAGTCAGTTCACTCTGTCGTCACTGCTGTTTACCTGGGGGACACCCATGGGCAGACGTGACAGGCGCGTTGGTGGTACCGTGGAGTCAGTATCGGCTAATGTATGCCTTTCCTCCCCTGAAGCTCCTGCCTTTGCAGAGTAGAGGCAGAGGGGATTCCAATGATTCTAATTGCTCCAGGTTGGCCTTGGCGTCCTTGGTACGCCAACTTAGTGTGTCTAGTAGCAGATGTCCCTTGGCATCTACCGCTACGAGAGGACCTGAATCTGGTCCTCTCGGTGCTTTAGAACCCACTGTTTGAAAACATTAGGGAAATCCCCTTGTTGACAATTTCTAAGAAAGTGGTCTTTTTGGTGGCTGTCACGTCAGTTAGACAGGTTTCTGAGCTGGTAACCTTGTCGTGCAAGGCTCCCTATCTGGTCTTTCACAGGGAGAAGGTGGTCCTGCATCCGCAGCCTTCCTTTCTTCCTAAGGTCGTTTCGGCTTTTCATCTCAATGAAGACATTGTACTTCCATCCTTGTGTTCTTGTCCGTCGCATCCTAAGGAGGCGGCGTTGCATTCCTTGGACGTTGTCTAAACTCTGAGAGTATACTTGTCTGCTACTGCTCCGTTCCAGAGGTCAGACTTACTGTTTGTCTCAGTGGCTGGTCCTAAGAAGGGCCTGGCAGTCTCGTTGGCCACCATCTCTAGGTGATCCGACAGATCGTGATTCAGGCTTATGCCATAAAGGGGCGGGCACCTCCCTTTCCTGTTACGACTAATTCGACCAGGGCAATAGGTGCCTCTTGGGCTTTCCGACATCAAGCGCCTGTCTCCCAGGTGTGCAAGGTGGCTCCCTGGTCGTCCGTCTACACTTTCACAAAATTTTACAAGGTTGATGCAGGTGGCTGTCTAAGGTTGCAACTCCTCAGTTGATGAGTTCTGTTTTGTTTTGGGGTGAAGTTTGTTTAATGCTGTTCCCACCCCTTGTTTTTGACACTCCTTTGGGACGTCCCACTTTGTCAAGATTGCTGCTGTGTCCGTCCATGTACGAAAGAGAAAATAGGATTGTTGTACTCACCATAAAATCCCTTTCTCTGAGTTCATGGACGGACACAGCACCCACCCCTCATTTTTTATGTTTGTACTGCTTTTTAACAAACTGAGCTGCGAGATGTAGGGAGAGGGGTTATACCCAGAGGGACCGCCCCCTGGGCGGTACTGTACAGTGTGTGATGTGATTAACACTTTCTAACAAGTTTTCTGCCTAGTCACTCCTAATCGAAGGCTAATACCCACTTTGTCAAGATCGCTGCTGTGTCCGTCTATGAACTCAGAGAAAAGGATTTTACGGTAAGTACAAAAATCCTATTTTTTCATGATGGTTCTGCATTGCCTTTCTATTTTAAGAACTTTTTGTTATTGTAGCTATATGACATAAAATGTTTTCACAGATTACGATAAAGCTTGTAGAAGCTGCTGAACTGACAAGCCTTGATCATTGGGCTTGTACTCATATACCCATGTTATCAGAGCAAAGCAAATCTTTTATTGTATTTATTGCATTCCCTTTTACCTTAATTGACCCCCATTAATGTTAAATTATCTAGAGTAGAAAAAGGTATATCCCAATCAGTTGTTTCTATTTATCAAAGACCAACAATATGTTCTAATCTAGTCCAAACAAGGTTAAAAAACACTGTTTATAGTGCAGTAAAGGTGACATGATCTATAAAACACTTTGATATAGGTAAAGCTATCTGTGATGAGTCTTAGGCCTCGTACACACTATCAAATGTGTCTGTTCAAATCGGTCGGACCGACCGATTTGAACAGATCTGTCTGCTGGCATTTTGGTTTGCTCACGTGTACACACGAGCAAACCAAAATCCCCGCCAGCAGACAGCGCGCTGACGTGTCGGTGACGTGGCGGTGACGTTGACGCCGCCACGTCACCACACCAGGAAGTAAAACACTTCCGAGCATGCGTCGAAATCATTCGGCGCGTGTGCGAGAAGACATGTCTGCTGGTTAGCATACTAACCAGCAGACATGTCGGGCGGACCGGGTTCCCAGCCGACAGATTTCAAAGCATAGAGAGGAAGGAGTCACCGCTCCAGGTGGGATCACTAAATGGTTACAGGTGGTGCAGGATACCGAGGGTGCTGGCGGTGCACTAAGCAAAATGAAGACAAAGAAAAATGGATAGCCGCACTCCAAAACCTAATGGGTGGTCTTTTATTCAATAGACAGCATGTACAAAAATAGGGTCACAGCAGTAGAAACAAGGAACAGCCGACGCGTTTCGCACTGGATCAGTGCTTATTCATGGCCATGAATAAGCACTGATCCAGTGCGAAACGCGTCGGCTGTCTATTGAATAAAAGACCACCCATCAGGTTTTGGAGTGCGGCTATCCATTTTTCTTTGTCTTCAGATTTCAAAGCATGCTTTGAAATCTGTCGGGTGGCCAAATCCGTCTGTTTGCCCGTACACATGATCGAATCTGTCTGCTGAAACGGTCTAGCAGACCGTTTCCAGCAGACAGATTTGATCGTGTGTACGAGGCCTTACAGGTAGGAACTGCAGAAGATAGAAAATCTGACAGCCTGAAGAGATGTTAGCAGGACATCTAAACTTGCGCTGTGTTAAAAATACAAAAATGAAAAAAACACTGTAGCTGCTCTGTTTAATCATGTGATGGTTCTAGTCACATGATGGTCAAGAAGGTTGATATTTTGTATGCTGACAATAAGCATATAATTGGATGCCCCAAGGGGCTATGGAAACATGCCTCTATTGCAACTGCCACAGGGTTATTAAATAGTCTAAATGAGTCATACACAACCATTCTGTAGGCAGAAGTAGCGTTCCCATCAATGCCCTGCTTTTTTGTGTTTAACCTGTGGCCCAAGATGGCTATAAATGCAGCCCAACACAAAAACATTTTTTAATTTTTTTGTAAAACAGCATTAAGGCCGTGTACACACGGCAGAGAACCTCGACGGGCAGAACACATCGTTCCGCCCGTCGAGGTTCCCTGCCGGCCGTCGAAATCGGCGACCCGCCCGTCGGGAATGGCAACCAGCCATTCTTCCAGGCGGGCCGTCGAGCAAATAGAGCGTGCTCTCTATTTCTGCTCGACGGGCTTCCCGACGGGAAGCTCGCCGAGAGTGTACACACGGCCGAGGTCCTCGCTGGAATGCAGCTTCCAGCGAGGTTCTCGCTGGTTTCCAGCGAGAACCTCGGTCGTGTGTACACGGCCTGACACTTGCGGCCAAAGAGAAAATTGACAGTGTCTCTTTACTGGACTTTTATACGTTTTATCTTCCCAAAGAAAAATATCCCGCTCTTAACAATAATGCCTTCTTCACGTTATCAGTTTTTGGATGCATCTATATTCATGAGCAACTATTTTCAAGGACCAAGCACATGAGGGGCAAAATTAGAACCAAAATATCCGATGAGCACCATGAGAATTTATTAAGAGTTGCTACTACATCCATCAAACCCAATATTGATGCATTCGTTTATCAAAAACAGTAGCAAATATCACACTAGTTTTATGTTGTCCTCTTTTACAATAAAAAATATTCCCAAAAAATTAAGTTTTATTACATCGGCTATCATTACTGAAATGCCGCGTACACACGATCCGACATTCTGACAACAAAACCGTGGATTTTTTTTAGACGGAATGTTGGCTCAAACTTGTGTTGCATACACATGGTCACACAAATGTTGTCAGAAATTCCTAATGTCAAGAACGCAGTGACGTACAACACTGAGGAAATGAAGTTCAATGATTCCAAGCATACGTCGAATTGATTACGAGCATGCGTAGGACTTTTGTTGTCGGAAAAATTGAGAACCAGCTCTCAAACATTTGTTGTCGGAAATTCCGACAGCAAATGTCCGATGGAGCCTTCACATGGTTGGAATATCGGACCAAAAGCTCACACCGAACATTTGGGCATTAGTGTATTTTTTTTATGAGGCCCAAGACAATTCCTCTTCTTCTAATGTGGCCCAGGAATGTCAAAAGGTTGGACACCCCTGGTGTAAACCATGCCCTCACTGACATTAAACTGTCAAACTTATTTTGAGAAACTTGATAATTAACTACTTGAGCCCCGGGCCATAGTCAAAAGACGGCCTCAAGGTGGCTCTATAAATCCAGGAGGACGTCATATGACGTCCTTGAGTCCTCCAGCCACTGGGGGGCGCGCACGCCCATCGCATCCCCGAGATGCTGATGCGCGTGCCTGGCGGCCGTGATGGCCCAAAGGTACCCGCGATCGGCAATGTCAAAGCAGGGACGTGGAGCTCTGTGTATAAACACAGAGCTCCACATCCTGTCAGGGAGAGGAGACAGATGCTGTGTCCCTTGTACATAGGGACACAGCATCCGTCACCTCCCCCAGTCAGTCCCCCTCCACACACAGTTAGAACACACCCAGGATACACATTTAACCCCTTCCATGACCCCTAGTGTTAACCCCTTCCCTGCCAGTCACATTTATACAGTAATCAATGCATTTTTAAAGCACTGTTTGCTGTATTAATGTGTCCGCCGCAATATCGCAGTCCTGAAAAAATTTGCAGATCGCCGTATTACTAGTAAAAAATAAAAATTTAAAAAAAATTCAGAATTCTATCCCCTATTTTGTAGTCACTATAACTTTTGCGCAAACCAATCACTATACACTTATTGCGATTTTTTTTTTTTACCAAAAATATGTAGAATACATATCGGCCTAAACTGAGAATTGTATTTTATTTTTTTTTAATAAATGGGATATTTATTATCGCAAAAAGTATAAAATATTGGGCCAGATTCTCGTAGATTGGCGTATTTTTCTTCTGGCGTAGCGTATCCCATTTAAGCTACGCCTCCGCAGCTTTTACGGGCAAGTGCTGTATTCTCAAAGCTCTATAACTTGCGGCGGCGTAGCGTAAAAGGGCCGGCGTAATTAAGCCCGAGTAATTCAAAGTAGGAAGGAGGTGGGCGTCTTGTATTTAAATTAAGCGCGCCCCCGTGCCGAACAAACTGCGCATGCGCCGTCTGTGGACGTATTCCACTACGCATGCTCCAAATTACGCCGCAAATACATTGGTTTCGATGTGAACGTGACTTACGCAAAGCCCTATTCGAGAACGAGTTACGCAAACGACTGAAAAACACGACGCTGTCCCGACGTCCATACTTAACATGGCGTACGCCGAACCTACGCAAGGTTACCCCTCATATAGCAGGGGTAAACTTACGCTTACGCAAACAACGTAAACTACGACGACGGGGCGCAAATACGTTCGGGAATACGCGTATCTAGCTCATTTGCATGTTCGACGCAGAAATCGATGGAAATGCCACCTAGCGGCCAGCGTAAAATTGCAACTTAGATACGACGGTGTAAGTGACTTACGCCAGTCGGATCTACGCCAAATCTATGCGTAACTGATTCTAAGAATCAGTCGCATAGATACACCGCCTCAGAAACAGAAATACGACGGTGTATCTGGAGATACGCCATCGTATTTCTTCTGAGAATCTGGCCCATTGTGTTTTTTTTTCAAAATTGTCGCTCTTCTTTTGTTTATAGCGCAAAAAATGAAAACTGCGGAGGTGATCAAATACCACCAAAAGAAAGCTCTATTTGTGGGAAAAAAAGGACGTCAATTTTGTTTGGAAGGGCACGTCGCACGACCGCGCAATTTTAATTTAAAGCATCGCAGTGCTGAAAGCTGAAATTTTGCATGGGCAGGAAGGGGGTATATGTGCCCAGTAAGGAAGTGGTTAAACAAAGTATACATTTATTTAATTTATATCTGATATAACCCAAATTGTAAGGTAAATTTAGAAAACAGATTAGCTATTGACAACATTTTAGTCAATATAAATGAGGTACTCATTCTCATACTCGTGTATGTGTATTGATTAGCAAGACTGTTGTACAATATTCCTGATTAATATCACTTAGTAGAAGGCCATTTGCTCAAAATTTAGGTTTAGGAAAAATTGTTAGCATCTGGTCATTCTTTAAATGGCCGTAATACAGTGCACTAGAAAATTTTGCAGGGCGTTCTATAATATTTCTATTAAAACAGGATGTACCTTTTTAATCAACTGTTAAAATAATGTATAAACAAGGTGTATGTTGCTAAAGCAAAGAGAGAAAAAGAGCAAACCTAGATTGCTAAAGAGATCGATGATATTATATTTATAGGCATTCCATGTGTGCAAATTATGGTACAACAGGAGTGAAATACAGAAAAATGTTATCTGCTATTTAAATTTTCACCTTGTCTATAATAAAACAATATGCAGCAATGTAGAAAGTGTTTTTGTATCCTATCTCTATCATCTGCATGTAGGCAGTGCTCACTTTAAAGCACAACTAAAGTATTAAAAGTTATTGTTGGTTGAGATAAGGGACAAGTGGAGAATGGCGTGTGCAAATGATGGCCTTATTGTCATTTTCTCAGTATTTAGTGATCCTGAAACTTGGCACAGACGTAAAAAACATTTGAGATTACTTTATAATAAGCAATAAAACTCCTCTTGTGCACATCCAACATCTTGGATATGATACGATAACTTTGATTATAAAGAATGCTGATGATTGGATGATGCTTGTTCCCAAAATGTACAAAAGGGCCTACAATTTTTAGAGAAGTAGACATGCTTTCTCACTTCTTTCTAAATGTGTCTCTCTGTACCACTAGTCTACGAGAATTAAAATAGGAGAAGGCACAAATCACAAGGCCCTTGTGACTACACACTATGACACCAGGGATTTGTAAAGCACCCATATGAATAAGGTCTTTAGGAGCTCTGCTCCAGTTTGTGGATTGTGTTTGTGCATTCGAGTCAGGAGTGCTTGAGACCAGGTAATGAATCTATATGCTTTCCAGGTCATAAACCTGTTATGATATGACCTGTTATGTAGCATACTGGAGGATTATTAAGAAAAGGAAGCCAAAGTCACTGTGGACTGCATTATGAATGTCATTATCTCAGTAATATATACAGTATATGTAGCAGGGTATCGCCCTTTCTGATGTGATACAAAAGACTACCTTTGCTGATCGTGAAGGATCTCAGCTCCCTCCTGTGGCCGAGTTGGGTTAGAGCCACCTGTTGTTTACAATTCACCCTTCTACCACAGTGAATGTTAGGGAATTGAGTCCAGAAGGAGAAAATACTCCATTTGCCCTGGCCTGTAATGAACTACATTACCCAGAGGGCAGCTGGGCCACCCCAAGATGCTTTGCCTTCCACACCGCCTGCTAAGGGAGGTCATTTAAGGGAGAGGACGTGTTTGGCACGCTCTCTCGGGACCGCCTCTTCAGGAGACTGCGAGGAGACTGCGAGGAGTGTCTCCATGGGGAGTAGGCCGAGTAGGCCGCAGTTGAGGCCTACATATGCCCGGGTGGAGCGGCTTTGAGAAGGAAGGACGGAGTTCCTGCCGGAGTCATCGGACGAGATGCCAGTAACCCTGCAACCTGTCTGAGGACCGGAGACTGCTGACCGACCGTACGGTGTGCCGTAGAAGGACAATTACCCTTTTGGATTATAAGTTGAGTTGTATATTCACTATATTCTTTACATTGCTCGTTGACCGAGCAATCAGTTCTACTACTTTAATCAGTTCCACTACTTTATATTGTATTAGAGCTGGGTGAGGTTTGGCAAGAGGGCGTTTCAATGTATATGTTTTGTTGAAGAAGTCCCCCTTGCTGTGTGCCCACACGGGTCTATTTGACGTTGCAGCCTAACTCTCTTTAAAGCCTTAATATTGTTGCTAATACCACAGGGATCTGCGAATAGAGTGTCACTGTTTTGCTTATGTTCTTTGTTTTTCCTTAAAGCGGAATTCCGGCCACAATTTCACTTTTTAAATATAAATACCCCTGTAATACACAAGCTTAATGTATTCTAGTAAAGTTAGTCTGTAAACTAAGGTTCGTTTTGTTAGATTGTTACAGCATTTAGATACTTTATAAAACAGGAATTGACCGTGGCCATCTTAAGTGTGGGCATCCATAAAGCCAGACTGTATGACTTCCTGGATTTCAGCCTTGCTGATCTCGCACATGCTCAGTGCTGCACAAGCAATGTAATAGGTTTCAGGTCAGGTTTTCATAGCAACGGGAGTGTCAGAGGAAGTTGACGCCCCTTATCTATGCAAATCTCTCCTCCCCTCCTCCTTCCAGGAAATATACTAAATGATTTGTTATGTAGATATATTTGCACCGCACAGCGCACCGATCACACTGCACCAATCACAGCACACCGATCACATCGCACCGATCACAGCGCACCGATCACAGCGCACCGATTACAGCGCACCGATCACACTGCACCGATCACACTGCACCGATCACAGCGCACCGATCACACCACACCGATCACAGCACACCGCACCGATCACACCACACAGATCACACCGATCACACTGCACCGATCACACTGCACCGATCACAGCGCACCGATCACAGCGCACCGCACCGATCACACCGCCCTGATCACACCACACCGATCACAGCACACCGCACCGATCACACCGCACAGATCACACCGATCACAGCGCACCGATCAAAGCGCACCGATCACAGCGCACCGATCACAGCGCACCGATTACAGCGCACCGATCACACTGCACCGATCACACTGCACCGATCACAGCGCACCGATCACACTGCACCGATCACAGCGCACCGATCACACTGCACCGATCACACTGCACCGATCACACTGCACCGATCACACTGCACCGATCACAGCGCACCGCACCGATCACACCGCCCTGATCACACCACACCGATCACACCGCACAGATCACACCGATCACAGCGCACTGATCAAAGCGCACCGATCACACTGCACCGATCACAGCGCACCGATCACAGCACACCGATCACACTGCACCGATTACAGCGCACCGATCACAGCGCACCGCACCAATCAAAGCGCACCGATCATAGCACACCACACCGATCAAAGCGCACCGCACCGATCACACTGCACCGATCACATCACACTGCACCGATCACAGCACACCGATCACAGCGCACCGATCACACCAATCACAGCGCATCGATCACGCCGCACAGATCACACCAATCACAGCGCACCGATCACACCAATCACAGCGCACCGATCACAGCGCACCGATCACAGCGCACCAATCACACCGCACCGATCACATCACACAGCACCGATCACACCGCACAGATCACAGCACACAGGAGTTCTTGAGCGGGGGGTTCAGATCAAAGTTGTTGAGCGGGGGGTTGTTGGAAGTTGTTGAGCCTGAGTTTTTGAAGGGGGGGGGGTTCGCGGGATCACTGTATTTACCGCGAATCGCGGGTGGGGGGGGCAGTTGCCGCGGGTGGGGGGGCGGGTTAGCCGCGAATCGCGGGTGGGGGGGCAGTTGCCGTGGGTGGGGGGGCGGATTTACCGCGAATCGCGGGTGGGGGGGCAGTTGCCACGGGTGGGGGGCGGGTTTGCCGCGAATCGCGGGTGGGGGGGGGCTGATTTGCGGGATTCCTGCCCTATGAGAGTGTGGTGGGGGAGGAGAACACTGTGGGGGGGGGGGGGGCTGGAGAGTGTGATGGGGGAGGAGAAGCAGGGTGCATATAGAGGAAATGAGCTTTCTATATTCCTCTATACAGGCGCTGAATGCTTGATTCTCCTACCTTTTACCTCTTGCAAGCAATCAGCGCCTGTATAGAGGAATCCAGCAAGGTGATTTCTTCTATTTGCAGCCCCCCCTGCTGCACACGTAGGACGGCATCACTGCTGTCTGAGCTGCCTGGCTGGGTCTGTGTTTTCGGCGGTGATGCTACGGTCCCGCCCCCTTAGACCGGCTCGTGTGATTGGCTGAACACAGATCACATTGGCTGTCTATCCACTATCACATGAGCCAGCCCAGGGGGGCGGGACCGTGTTACAGCGTCCCCGCCGAAAACACACCCAGCCAGGCAGCTCATAATACACAGAGAGAGGAGAGAAGAGGAGAGAGGGGTTATGTCCCAGGAGGCATAGCGGCTGTGATTGACGGCTGTGGCCGCGGCTGAGAAAATAAACTCATCTGCACAGCACAGTGAGTTTTTAAAATGACTAAAAATGACATGCCAATTCTATTTAAGGGGGCAGTATGAAAGGGGATGCAATAAAGTTAAAAAAGAGGGTGGAGCTCCACTTTAAGTAAAGCATTAATTTGGTTATCTTGAAGTCTGTGTGCAGCCTATCTTTCCTATTGCAAGATCCTTTTATTTAAGGTAACCCCTTTTATTTGCCTAATCTGTTGCTGTGTAATGAGATATTGTGTTTCTTCGCAAGCCACTAGGGCCCACAACTCTCATATTACCAGGTGTGTCACAAGAGGGTTTTGAGCCACTTTAAGGGGCTAGTCAACGAGCGTAGACCCAAAAACAACCAGCAGCTCCTCCGGGGGTAGTGCTACATATATATATATATATATATATATATATATATATATATATATATGTGTGTGTGTATATATATATATATATATATATATATACACACACACACAGTACATATATATGCACAGTATATATAGTTACAGTGCAGATTAATGTCAGGTGCAAATAGGATTTGTGGCACCTAAGATTCTCATTTATGTAAGGTCAAGGGTTCCAGGATCTATGTCTCATAGCATTTTACAGTATCGGGATAAAGTCTCCATGCCGATCCCACAGTTTAGGGATGATCAGCGTACCGCGCACCCTGATATTAGCCCTCATTATATGTGGGAAATATCAAATAGAATAAATAAAAAATGTGCCCATTCATATAGTCCCATTAAAGAGTGCAGGAAGGCCAAACTTGTAGATGTAAGGAAAGTCCCAAAATAATCCATGGTGCACAGAATAATCCACACGTCACCAAGAGTGAATGAGCCAAGCTCCTAACCAGATGGAATTGACCCTCAAAAACCGCTAGGGCTCCCCACGCTCATCTATCACAATTTCCACAAAACGTTTTCTCCAAATATTTATTTATAAATGCACTGCTCATAAAAAAACATAATTTAAAACCAAAAATCTTGCACTTGCATAGGTATGGAATGCAGTGGCGGCTGGTGAAGTTTTAGGATGGGGGGGGGCGCAAGACCCTGCCCCTTCATGGTTGGCCCCTCCCACTTCTCATAGGCCACACCCCTTATTTAATCCACCCACTCAGTCCCCTGTATTCCACTTGCTTCCACTCATACTGTCAGGAGTATACAGCTCAGCATCACAGGACAAAGTATATAGCCCCAACATCACAGATCACAGATATAGCACAGCCTTACAGATTGGCGCAAATATAGCTCCCGGCCAAAGCATATAATTGTGGAGGATGATGGAGATTGCCTACCTAATGCAACTCCGCTCCTCTGTGCGTTCCACTGAGCTGCCGACGTCACTTCCGGTTATACCATGCACAGAGAAACCCGGAAGTGACGTTGTAACTATGATAGACAGCACCGCCCATGTCTCAGGGCAGTGCCGATGTCTATCATTTGCCCGGCAAATACACACTACAGGCGCCGCGGCGGAAGCTGTTTAGCGCAGATGAATGCGCCACAACGACATGTTAAAGCCTGCAAATGAAGCCACGTCTATGCAATCACATGATTGCATAGACGTGGCGTTTCCCATTCTGCACTGGGTCTGGCGCTCAGGGGCCTGAACACAGTGCAATGAAGGACCTTTTTTTCCCCAAAAATATTCTTAAAGGGCCAGCTTAAAAAAAATATATATATATATATTTTTTTATTTATTTTTTGTGACTGCCTGGGTGGGGGGCGGCGCCCATGCACCCTATATGGACGGGCCGCCACTGAGAATGGATATGCATATCTTAAAACATCAGATCCACAATAACAAGCCACGGGGATCTGCGTGATGATGCCACACGTCAAGTAAACCCTGCGTTAAAGTGGTTGTTAACCCTTAAAGACCACTTTAACCTACAGGTAAGCCTAGATTAAGGCTTAAAATTAGGGCTGTTACTGATCAAAATTTTTGTGTTCGATTAATCGTTTTTTATTTTAATCGATTAATCGACTAATTTTGATTAATTATAACGCACATACAGATCCAACTACTTAGCTGATCTCCTTGCAGGCCGATTCCCAGTGCAGCTACCATCAACTGGAAAAATGGATAGCAGGATACAAAAAACACACAAAGGCAGCGTTTGATGGGAATAGCATTAAAACTTTTATAGTCTTCAAGTAGGTAACAAAATAAATATTGCACTGCAGATAAAAGCGATGTAGCTACATAAACTGTAAAAATGGTGTGAGTAATACCAAATGGTACCAAAAGCAGTTATAAAAATATGTAGCATGTATGATACTGGTATAAAAATGTGTACAACGATACCACTGCTGAATCCAGATGAGGAGATCATCAGTCTGTCGGCATTTAGCTGTCCCATGAAGGGAACTATCACAACTCCCAGTGGATGGCTGTAGAATCCCAGGTTGATAGAAGGAAGTGATAGAGGGAAGTGTAACAGCCCTTGCGTGTGGCAGATAGTAAGGTCCCGACGGCATGCAGATATGACGGCACAGCAAAGGAGCCCTTCAGATGGACACGGCAAGCCCCGCCGGTGTCCGTGACTTTACCGGATCTCCGATGGAACTCCCTGAAGGCCCAGAAGTCGGTGGAGAGGCGAGTACCAATCAAAACAATTTTAATCGATCAAAAATATTTTGATCGATCAAAAAAATGAAAGATTAATCGATTAATTAAAAGTTAATTTGCACAGCCCTACTTAAAATATAAAAATGATGAGCGCAGTATCAAAACCACCTACTGCGCATAAGTAATAATTGCTAAAACAAGCGATATAAGTACCTATTAACGTGTAAACCACAATATAAAGTGCAAATGCAGGTATGTGCCAAACAAGACTACTCCAAACTATTTAAAGTGCAAATGCAAATAAGTGCCAAAACAAAAAGCTCCGAAACACCAAGTGGTGCTGTATGTAAAACGTGACCAAAACAAAAATAAAAACTGTGCACAGTCCAAACTGGTGAAAAAAAAAAATTAATAAGACTCTTCAAATGCTTCCATCTATAAAACTCAATGCTTCAACTGTAGGTCTGCCTGCTATATGGGCTCACAGAGCGCTTACCTCAATACATAGGTATTGTAGCTTTAAATGTTGATACAGCAGCTTCCTGAGCAGACAGTGGAATCCATACGAATCTCCAGATAATAACAGATGATTAGGAGGACTTCAGGAAAATGGGGGCTCACAGTGGGGACAGATATTTATAAGCCAAAAAGTAAAAAAGACTCCCATAGTAAAGTAAGCAAGTACTAAAGGTTTAATAAAAATAAATATCCTCTGATGAAGTCACGTGACGTGATGACACGCGTTAGGAAGTACACACGTGACCGGAAGTGACATTGGAGCCTGTCCGTCCGTTTATGCCGTTTTTATCCCTGTTTGGTGTTTTATACAGTGTAAGCAGATTTATTTTATTAAACCTTTAGTACTTGCTTAGTACTTTAGTATTTGCCATTAGTGGCGGCACCCACACGCATTTGACGTCATTGGGGCACCGGCTAGTCATAGCGCCGGAGCCGCGATATGCGGAAGTGAATCGTGCAGAGATGGTGCAGACGCAGGAGGTGACCCAGCACCGCTGCGGGGGCTTCGATCTCAGGTAAGTACTTCATAATGAGCTAGTATGCTATGCATACTAGTTCATTATGCCTTTGCCTTGCAGGGTGTTTAAAAAAAAAAAGAGGGTTTGCTTCCTCTTTAAGGTAAAAAAAAATCTGTATGCTGCTTTCTCCCTAGCCTCCCTTACTTACATGAGCCCGATCTCAATCCAACAATGTGCATGAAAGCATCAGCTCCCTCCCTCCTAATAGGCTCAGACAGCAGATTTCTGCCCATAGACATACATAGCCGGCTCAGAAGCATGTGTACCCCCAGAGCAAGCAGCTTGCTATGGAGACACTCAGTATGAAGGAGGAGCCAAGAATGCCAACAGGAGACCTGAGAAGAGGAGGATTTGAGCAGCTGTGTGCAAAACCATAGCATAGAGCATTTTTTTTTTTTTTAAATAAAACGTTAGCATTTAGACTCACTTTAGGTTAATATTCCAATGCAATATACTTTGCCACAAAGAAACACATTAACAGTCCAGCTGGTGCTTTACCACCACCTAATGGTAAAAAGTGAATAGCGCAGCAGCACAAAGTCCATGCATGACTACACTGCTATTTACACTGCCTTGAAAAAGTATTCATACCCCTTGACATTTCGACATTTTCTCATGTTACAACCAAAAACATCAATTTATTTTATTGTAATTTTATGTGATAGACCCACACAAAGTAGAACATCATTTTGAAGTAAAAGGAAATTGATGAATGGTTTTCATTTTTTTTTACAAATAAATATGTGAAAAGTGTGGCGTGCATTTGTATTCAGCCCCCCTAAGTCAATACTTTGTAGAACCACCTTTCACTGTAATTACAGCTGCAAGTCTTTTTGGGGATGTCTCTACTGGCTTTGCACATCTAGAGAGTGAGATGTTCAGGGCTGTCTTTAAGGCAGGGCAAAGGGGGTAGCTGCCATTAAAAAAAAAAATGATCGACTTCGGGGGTTGTAGCTCGACGTCCAGAGGTCACAGAAACGTCCAGAGGTCACAGGGGGGTAGGCAGATGAAGACCTACCCCATAACCGGTCAAAATATGGGATGGCTATCATTTATGGTTCCGGAGATACGGGCCTGGTTGCACAGCCTGTCAGAAGCTACATACAGAGCGGCCATTAAAAATACAAGCTGACACACTGCAGCAGACTGAGAAAAAAAAAAAATTAGTTTTTTGCTAGAAAATTACTCTATGGTGGTCTTTGTAACTTTTTATGTTGCACAGTATAGAGCTGCATGATTCTGGCTAAAATGACAACTGCATTTTTTTTGCTTAGATGATAGATCACGATTCTCTCACAATTTTGCACTGTAACATCATCTTTCACATTAAAAATAAAAAATGGGCTAACGTTACTGTTTTGTTTTTATGGTTTTTATTATTCATTGAAGTAGGAAAATGCAGTGTGACATAAAATATTTCAGCAATTGCCATTTTTGTCTCTGCTAAAATATATACAATGTTTGGCAGTTCCAAGTAATTTTCTAGCAAAAAATATTGGCCCAGATTCACGTACATCGGCGCATTATCAATCCGGCGTAGCGCACCGCCATTACGTTAGACTTGCGCCATCTAGCCGCGTAATCCCCTGATTCACGTAGCTTTTGCGCAGGAAATTGCGCAAGCGTAAGGTTTTTTCCAGAGGCGTAAGGAGGAGTAATACAAATTGGGAGGGACGTGGGCGTGTTACATTGAAATGAGCCGTGACCCCATGCAAATGAAGGGCCGGCCGGCTCGCGCATGCGCGCTTGAACGAGACCATGTCAGCTCCGCTGTGCGCATGCTCACAACTCGGGAGCGGCGCAATTAGTGAAATTGGAAACTAGGGCAATGTTGTGAACTACGCAGACAGCATAAATAGACACACACAAACGCACTTGCATTGCAAAAGTACATCCCTTTGTGTCCCTTCCCATTTAACCAAGTGCTTTTGTTCCTGTTGTTCGTTGCAGTGTGTCTTGTAGTTGTCAGATTAGTGTTCTGTGTGATCAAGTGCTTGTTGGTATATTTGTGAAAGTGTATTTGATAAGTGTTTGAGAGACTGATTGTTTGATTGATATATTTTTGTTCGTTTGTTTTCTTGCTTTTTTTTATTTTGCTGACATTTTTTGGTTTTTTGTTTTTTTGCTGACATTTTTAGCATTTTTATTTTTTGCTGACATTTTTTTTTTTGCTGACATTTTTTTTAAATTTTGGGTTGTGCATGGTGTTTGAATGTGGGGGTGACATTCCTGCTGGAAAAAGGGTGTCATCCTCAATTTTGGTGGAGAAGGGTTCCCCAGGACCAGGGAGAAGTGATTCCCAGGTCCGTGTGAATGGTGTATGAATGTACAGTGACATAATTGGAGCCTTGACGTGGCGTTACTGCTCACCAGTCCTGCATGGTGGACTGGTGCCAATCCAATTTGATGAGGATGTGGGGTGTGTGTGCTAGGGACCATAGTGGTGTGCATGCATGCATTCTCATTGTGCCATGATTCATGTGTGTGTTTAACGTGCAAAGATGCCCAATGTGAGCTGTCTCCTGACTGCTCTTCCCTCAGAAGACTGGGTATCCTCGGTTAGGGGTTGATTGTCTGGTTGGGGGGTCAGGTCATCACGTAGCTCAACCTGCAGGCCCTTCCTCACTGCGAGATTGTGCAGCATGCAACATGCAACGATGATATGGCACACAAAGTTTGGGGAATACAACAGTGTACCCCCAGACTTATCCAGGCATCGGAAACGTGACTTCAGGAGGCCAAAGGTGCGCTCCACCACTGCACGGGTTTTGATGTGTGCTTGATTGTATCTTTCCTCCCCTGGGGTTTGGGGGTTCCGGATAGGAGTCATGAGATGGGGTCCCAGTGCATATGCAGAGTCACCTGGAAGGGAAAAGACAGGAGAATGTTAGTCATGCATGTGCCACTTGTGAGGTGTGCATCACGGGAGGGGATAGTCATGCCTGACTCCCATGTCACTCACCAACCAGCCAGGTGTTCCCATACACGTTCTGATCGAATTCCATTCGGATGTGGCATTGATTGTAGATGTAGCTGTCATGGGTGGATCCGGGGTGTTTGGCACGGACGTGCCATATGAGGCCTTGGGCATCAACTATCACCTGTACGTTGATGGAGTGCCAATTCTTCCGATTGCGGTACATGTGCTCTGTCTCCAGGGGGGGCTGGAGTGCCACATGTGTGCAATCAATGGCCCCGATGGTGCGTGGGAATCTGGCAATTCTGTAGAAATCTGTCATTGCCTTCAGCCGCAGGTCCTCAGTGGTGGGTTTGATGATTTGGTTGGCCAAGCGTCTGAGGATTGCAGGGACAACCTGGTGCACACATCTGCTCATGGAGGATTGTGACATCCCAGCCACCACTCCACTTGTACGCTGAAAAGAGCCACTGGCAAGGACATGGAGTGTTGCCAGTACCTTGACCAGTGGCTGCACTGCTTGTGAGCGTTCTGTTGGGCTGGTGATCCTCCTGCAAGGTTGTGGTTAATTCCAGGATGGCATGAGGGGGGAATCTGAAGATGCGATACACCTCAGAATCACTCATGCCAAACAGGTCTATGCGTGTGCGGTATATCCTCTCCCGTGCCCTCTCCCGTGCCATCCTCCATGCCCTCCTCCTTCTTTGGTCATCTAAATTCACTAGTGCAGCTATGAGCGACGATGCCCCTGGCATGTTGGCAGTCAAATTGTAGTGCAACACGTGTGTGTGGTCTGCTCCTCAGTAACGGTGTTGCTTTCTGTGAGATGTAGACGTTTTTTCAAAATTTAGACCAGCTTTTAGGTGCTCTAACTTTAGACAGGACATTTTGCTGTTGCGCACATCGCGTAGCCTGCGCAGCAACTGCGTTTTTTTGTGGATCCCCGCAACTCCCTCATTAGCATATTTGACTAGCAAATCAATGGTGTGTCTAGCGCATTTTTGCGCGGACGGATGCGTCTGTCTAACGAAATTACGCCGGACAAAAAAAAGTAGATTTCTGGCGTAATTCGTTTTCTGAATCGCGCGCATCTAAACGCACGCGCACATTTAGACTTACGCACGCGCAACACCAGTTGCGCAGGCGTAATCGCTCTGTGAATCTGGGCCATTGCTTTTTAACTTAAACAAGTGTTGGACTTTAAGTGGTTACATTTCTTGCATTTACACACAGAAGTTTGATCTAAAAAGGAAGTTGGTTACAATGTTTCATGTTGTTTACAAACTTGGCAGACAGTCGGATATTTTCTTTACACACAGAAGTTTATCCCTTTTGATCTAAGAAGGAAGCGTTGGTTACGTTTCCTGCTAAGGCCCCATACACAGGAGCAAATGAATCTGTTCAAATCGGTCTGACAGACCGATTTGATCAGATTTGTCTGCTGGCTGTTTTGGTTTGATCGCTGTACACACGATCAAACCAAAATCCCCGCCGGCAGACATTTGGCGCATGTGTGGGCAGATATGTCTGCTGGTTAGCGTACTAACCAGTAGACACATCGGTCCGACGGGTTCCCAGCAGACAGATTTAAAAGCATGCTTTGAAATCTGTCGGGTGGCCAAATCCGTCTGCTTGCCCGTACACACGATCGAATCTGTCTGATGAGACGGTCTGTCAGACCGTTTCCAGCAGATAGATTTGATCATGTGTACGCAGCCTAAGAACTTGGCAGACTGCCCAGATATTTTCTTTTGACAGCTGAAAGTCTCTCCACTTGTTATATGAAAGAATCAGCAAACTCTGCATTGGAGATGTCAGGGGGGTTGAATCGAGATCACGATTTTTTAAAGATTAATTGTGAAGCTCTAGCACGGTACTGTATTTGCGCAGCAATTTTTCAAACATGTTTTTTTTTGGAAATAAACTGTTTCATTCATTAAAAAAAACACTAACGTTAGCACAATTTTTTTTGGTATTCTAAGCGATGCTTTAAATTTTTTTTAGGTTACATGTTTAGAGTTACAGAGGAGATCTAGTGCTAGAATTATTGCTCTCGCTCTAACGATCACGGCGTATGTAACCTGTGTGTATCTGGCTCTGATACTAGCCAGTGCCTACCCAGCCACTGACTGGTATCTCTCCCCAGCCTGTCCCCACACACCCTCTCACCTGCTGACCTGTGGATGGGGGAATCACTTCTCCAGTGTTATTGTGTTCTGCCAGTGAGTACAATGATCAGTGTTGCTATCTATAGCTGGCAGCACTGATTGTTTTGGGAAAAACAGGCTGGTTGTACTCAAGTCGATTAATAGATTGACTACATAGATCGACTATGGCTGGTCTCTGCATAATTGGTGTAATTTCAATCCATGTATGTACCGCTTAACCACTACGCAGTCCCTAAACATCCTTCCACTCCTGTACATAGTGCTGACTGTCATACCATCCACACTCCTCTCCTGTACATATTGACCACTATCATACCCTCCACACTCCTCCCCTATACAGAGCACCCACTGTCATACCCCCCACACTCCTCTCCTGTACATAGTGCCTGCTGTCATACACTTCTCTCCTGTACATAGTGCCCACTGTCGCACCCTCCACACCCCTCTCCTATACATAGTGCCCACTATCATACCGTCCCCATTCCTCTCCTGTACATACTGCCCACTGTCATACCCCCCACACTGCTCTCTGGTACATACTACACTCTGTCATACCCCCACACTCCTCCTGTACATAATGTCCACTGTCATACCCTCCACACTTCTCTCCTGTACATAATGCTCACTGTAATCCCCTCCACACTCCTCTCCTGTACATACTGCCCACTGTCATACCCTCCACACTCCTCTCCTGTACATAGTGCTCACTGTTGCACCCTCCACACTCCTCTCCTGTACATACTGCTCACTGTCATACCCTCCACACTCCTCTCCTATACATAGTGTCCACTTTCATACCCTCCACACTCCTCTCCTGTACATACTGCTCACTGTCATACCCTCCACACTCTCTCCTATACATAGTGTCCACTTTCATACCCTCCACACTCCTCTCCTGTACATACTGTTCACTGGCATACCCTCCAAACTCCTCTCCTATACATAGTGCCCACTATCATACCGTCCACACTCCTCTCCTGTACATACTGCCCACTGTGATACCCTCCACACTCCTCTCCTATACATAGTGCCCACTATCATAACATCCACACTCCTCTCCTGTACATACTGCCCACTGTCATTCCCTCCACACTCCTCTCCTGTACATAGTGCCTGCTGTCATACACTTCTCTCCTGTACATACTGCCCACTTTCGTACCCTCCACGCTTCTCTCCTGTACATACTGCCCACTGTCATACCCTCCACACTTCTCTCCTGTACATAGTGCCCACTGTCATACCCTCCACACTCCTCTCCTGTACATTGTGCCTTTTGCCGTACCCTTTCCACTCTTCTCCTGTACATAGTGCCCAATGTTAGACCCTCCACATTCCTCTCACTCACTTCCCACTTATATACCATCCGTACTCCTCCCCTATGTCGCTTACCCGCAAAAACAGTTCTTTAAAATGATACTGAATACCCTCAATGTTACCAGCTCTAGAATGGACACACTTTTGTTAGTTCAACTAATGAAAATCTCAGTTCTCATATTTGTTCTGCCCATTATTAGAACTCATTTAATTTTGTGATTATTACTGTGATGTATAGAGGAACATAGGGGATCTCAGCTACTCTAAATATAGCACTTGTGAAAAAAAATGTCCCTGAAAATATTTTTTAAATGTTGTCAACTATGCACTTATGCACTGCCCAAGGGCCACTGGGTCAGTAGGGGGCCCCATGAGAGGTTTCTGGGATCCTGTGATATTAAAGCGGTAGTAAACTTTCCTGACATTAGTACTTTTTAGAGGCCCTGGGGTAGGTTATGCCACAATGTACAAGTATGCACAGCATATTAGCACATTAGGGTACACTTACATTTTCAGACTGGGCCCTCCATTGCTGCGCTATGATTCCCACGCATTTATTTATTATTTATAAAAGGCCCCACCAAAATCCTCAGCACCAGGCTCATGATGTTCTTAATCTGGCCCTGCCTAGGAGGTGTTTGCCCATTCTTCTTTGCAAAATAGCTCAAGCTCTGTCAGATTGTCAGATTGGATGGAAAGCGTCTGTGAACAGTAATATTCAAGACTTGCCACAGATTCTCAATTGGATTTAGGTCTGGACTTTGACTGGGCTATTCTAACACATTAATATGCTTTGATCCAAACCATTTCATTGTAGCTCTGGCTGTATGTTTAGGGTCATTGTCCTGCTGGAAGGTAAACCTCCACCCCAGTCTCAAGTCTTTTGCAGACTTTTGCACACAAACGAAAATTCCGTCAAGAAAACCGTGAATTTTTTTCAGACGGAATGCTGGCTTGTGTTGCATACACACAGTCACACAAAATTCCAACCGTCAAGAACGCGGTGACGTACAACATTACGATGAGCCAAGAAAAATGAAGTTCATTGCTTCCGAGCATGTGTTGACTTGATTCTGAGCATGCATGTTTTTTTGTGCGTCGGAATTGCATACAGTCTGATCGGAATTTCCGACAAGAAGTTTTCTTGTTAGAAAAATTGAGAACCAGCTCTCAAATTTTTGTTGTCAGAAATTCCGACAGAAAAAGTCAGATGGAGCCTACACATTGTTTGGAATTTTCAACCAAAAGCTCACATCAAACTTTTCTTGTTGGAAATTCCGACCGTGTGTATGCGGCATAACAGTTTTTCTTCTAAGATTGCCCTGTATTTAGCTCCATCCATCCTCCCTTTCAGTTCTGACCAGCTTCCCTGTCCCTGCTGAAGAAAAGCATCTCCATAACATGATGCTGCCACCACCATGTTTCGCGGTGGGGATGGTGTGTTCAGGGTGATGTACAGTGTTCGTTTTGCACAACACATAGCGTTTTGCTTTTAGGCCAAAAAGTAAAATGTTGGTCTCATCTGACCAGAGCACCTTCTTCACTTGTTTACTGTGTCCCCCACATGGCTTCTCACAAACTGCAAACTGAACTTCTTGTGGCTTTCTTTCAACAATAGCTTTCTTCTTGCCACTCTTTCATAAAGGCCAGATTTGTGGAGTGCATGACTAATAGTTGTCCTGTGGACAGATTCTCCCACCAGTTGTGGATCTCTGCAGCTCCTCCAGAGTTATCATGAGCCTCTTTGCTGCTTCTCTGATCCTTGCCCTGTCAGTTTAGGTGGACGGCCATGTCTTGGTAGGTTCACATGATCACTTTTTGTGATGAAAAAAACCCAACGTTTTTAAAATGACCATGTGTGGGCAAAACGTCGTTTTATGTCTTCAAAAAAACGACCAAAAAAAAATTCCAACATGCTTGAATTTTTTGTGTCGTTTTTCAAAATGTCATTTTTTTGTGTCATAAAAAGTGATGGTGTGTGGTCAAAACGACGCTAAAAACTACGTTTTTAAACCCGCGCATGCTCAGAAGCAAGTTATGAGACGGAGCTTCAATAGAACAGAGTGCCGTCGAATGTGGTGTACGTCACCACGCTTTGCTAGAGCATTTTGGAAAAACAATGGTGTGTATGCAACGTCGTTTTGGAAAATGAAGTTTGAAAAACGTCGTTTTGTTTCATCACATAAAACGTCGTTTTTTTTCATCACAAAAAGTGATCGTGTGTACGCGGCATTACCCTTTTTTCATCTTCTCCACAGCTTTATCCCTGACTTTTCTGGTGTGTTACTTGGCCTTCATGGTGCTGTTTGTTCACTAAGGTTCTCTAACAAACCTCTGAGGGCTTCACAGGACAGCTGTATTTATAATGAGATTAAATTACACACAGATGGACTCTATTTACTAATTGGGTGACTTCTGGAGGCAATTGGTTCCACTAGATTTTAGTTAGGGGTATCAGAGTAAAGGGGGCTGAATACAAATGCACATCACACTTTTCACATATTTATTTGTAAAAAATTTGAAACCCATTTATCATTTTCCTTCCACTTCACAATTATGTGCCACTTTGTGTTGGTCTATCACATAAAATCCAAATAAAATATATTTACATTTTGGGTTGTAACATGATAAAATTTGGAAAATGTCTATGGTTCTGGGACACATCCCGGGACACTACCATATTGGGACAGGTTAGTAAAAAGCATGACTGTCCCAGCAAATCCTGGACAGTTGACAAGTATGATGAAATGCAAGATTATTGTGGGACCCCCATGTACCTGGGGCCCCTGGGCAGTGCCCAGGAGTGCCCTTACATTAAGATGGCCCTGGTTAAATCATCCTTTCAGCCCCCACACCAAAGAGATACCATCTCCTCCCAAGCCAATGACATTGTTCTGTTCCGTCCTATCCTGGCACTAGACAACAAAGCATTTTGAGGTTACCAGTGCAGAACACTAAATACCTTCCTCCAGTTCTTTAACACAGCACATTTGTCTAGCTCTAATTTGTAAGTTTGAAAGGGGATCACCATACACTTGCAAGGCCTTGCTTTGTCCATGGCCCAGGCCCTTTTCTTGAGAAGAGTCCGTACCGCAGCGGCCCTAGTATAGGGACCCACCACTGAGAAAGGCATGTTTTGACAGATACCACACCACCCGTCTGACTGGAATCTTCCTTCTCTGACCACCACCATCCCCATTCCAAACTGGCTGTCCTTCCTCCTATATATATATCAATGTTACACACTTATGCCGCGTACACACGATCGTTTCGTCTGATAAAAAACGGACCGTTTTCAACAGACGAACCGATCGTTTGTGGGCCCCATCAGTTTTTTTCCCATCGGTGAAAAAACTTAGAACCTGTTTTAAAATTAACTGATGGTTAAAAAAACGATAGAAAAAAAATAGGGCTGTGAATGATCAAAATTTTTGTGTTCGATTAATCGTTTTTTTTTTTAATCGATTAATCGACTAATTTCGATTAATTATAACGCACATACAGATCCAACTACTTTTAGCTGATCTCCTTGCAGGCTGATTCCCAGTGCAGCTACCAACAACTGGAAAAATGGATAGCAGGATACAAAAAACACACAAAGGCAGCGCTCCATGGGAATAGCATTAAAACTTTTATAGTCTTCAAGTAGGTAACAAATTAAATATTGCACTGGAGATAAAATCGATATAGCTACATAAACTGTAAAAATGGTGCGAGTAATACCAAATGGTACCAAAAGCAGTCATAAAAACCTGTAGCTAAGTATGATACTGGTATAAAAATGTGTACAACGATCCCACTGCTGAATCCAGATGAGGAGAGGTTAACATCAGTCCATCGGCATGTAGATGTCCCATGAAGGGAACTATCACAACTCCCAGTGGATGGTTGTAGAATCCCAGGTTGACAGAGGGAAGTAATAGAGGGAAGTGTAACAGCGCTTGCGTCAGGGCTGTCTTAATGAGAGGGCACACCTGGGCACTGCCCAGGGGCCCCAGCTGCATTGGGGGCCCCTGCAATTTGCCCAAAGCAGCTGGTCCTTGAGCCTACGCTGCCCCGAAATTGGGGGCCCCATGATGGCACTGAGAGTGATAGATACACAGGGGAGGCAGTCTGCCTTCTACCTACTTGATGTCTGTTTACCTGCACTGTCATTATTGTAGGGGCCCCAGAGTATTACTTTGCCCAGGGGCCCAAGATGCTATTAAAAGGCCATGGCTTGCATGTGGCAGATAGTAAGGTCCCGCCGGCATGCAGATATGAAGGCACAGCAAAGGAGCCCTTCAGATGGACACGGCAAGCCCCGCCGGTGTCCATGATGTCACCGGATCTCTGACAGAACTCCCTGAAGGCCCAGAAGCCGGCAGAGAGGTGAGTACCAGTCATAAGAATTTTTTAATCGATCAAAAAGATTTTGATCGATCAAAAAAATTAAAGATTAATCGATCGATTAAAAGTTAATTTGCACAGCCCTAAAAAAAAACGATCGTCTGTGGGGAAATCCATTGGTTAAAAATCAACGCATGCTCATAATCAAGTCGATGCTCGGAAGCATTGAACTTAATTTTTCTCAGCACGTCGTTGTGTTTTACGTCACCGCGTTCTGACACAATTGTTTTTTTAACTGATGGTGTGTAGGCAAGACAGATGAAAGTCAGCTTCATCGGATATCTGATGAAAAAATCCATCAGACCGTTTTCATCGGATGAACCGATCGTGTGTACAGGGCATAACTTTGTTTTGCTCATTTTACACATTGCATTGGCAAACAATAGCTTCTCTTCATTCAATGGCAACACCAGACTCCTGTGTATTAAACAGGCTGGTTTACTGGAGTTCTCTTTGCAAAACTGTTACATTGAGCTCTCAAAGTCAGTATTTAACACCTCCCAGGCACAAACTTAATAGCTACAGTTCAACCTTAAAGCGGAGGTTCACCCTAAATATAAGATCTCCCATGCGATCCAGCATACTGGCGTCAGCGCCAGTATGCTGGTTTTTTTTTTTTTTTAATAGCACACTTACTGTATTATTGTGGAATTCCTTTTTTGTCCCCCGCGGTGGACGGCTGTAGTATAGCGCGTCACATCTTCCTAAAATACCCGATATGGACTCGGGTAATCTCGGCGCTTAAAGCGGTATTTCACCCTAAACATAAGATCTCCCATGCGATCCAGCATACTGGCGTCAGCGCCAGTATGCTGGGTTTTTTTTTTTTTAATAGCACACTTACTGTATTATTGTGGAATTCCTTTTCTGTCCCCCGTGGTGGACGGCGCCAGTATAGCGCGTCACATCTTCCTAAAATACCCGATATGGACTCGGGTAATCTCGGCGAAAATGCGGCGCCTGCGCACAGACCTAGGAGCTGACTGCGCAGGCGCCGTATTTCTCCGAGTCCTATTTCGGAGGGCGTGACGCGCCATAGCCGTAGGACTCGAAGAAATACGTGTGCTATTAAAAAAAAAAAAACCCAGCATACTGGCGCTGACGCCAGTATGCTGGATCGCATGGGAGATCTTATGTTTAGGGTGAAATACCGCTTTAAGCACATTGTTCACTATAACAGTCTCTTTAACCACTTACTCTCTTGTACCACTGTACATTTACGTCAGCAGAATGGCACGGCTGGGCACATCAACGTATATATACGTTGGTTCTAGTACCCAGCCGTGGGGCGCGCGCCCGCGGCGCGCTCCCGTGACCCGGTCCGAAGCTCCGGGACCGCGGGACTCGCGGACCCGATCGCCGCTGGAGGGCGGCGATCGGTCCCCGGAGCTGAAGAACGGGGAGAGCCGTGTGTAAACACGGCTTCCCCGTGCTTCACTGTGGCCGCAGCATCGATCATGTCATCCCTGTTATAGGGGGACGTGAACGATGACGTCACACCTACAGCCACACCCCCCTGCAGTTGTAAACACACGCAGGGAACACACAAATCCTACAGCGCCCCCTTGTGGTTAACTCCCAAACTGCAACTGTCATTTTCACAGTAAACAATGCAATTCATTTTTTGCTGTGAAAATGACAATTGTCCCAAAAATGTGTCAAAATTGTCTGAAGTGTCCGCCATAATGTCGCAGTCATGAAAAAAATCGCTGATGGCCGCTATTAGAAGTAAAAAAAAAATATTAATAAAAATGCAATAAAACTATCCCTTATTTTGTAAACGCTATAAATTTTGCGAAAACCAACCGATAAACGCTTATTGCAATTTTTTTTTACCAAAGATAGGTAGAAGAATACATAACGGCCTAAACTGAGGGAAAAAAAATTATATATATTTTGGGGGGATATTTATTATAGCAAAAAGTAAAAAATATTGCATTTTTTTCAAGATTGTCGCTCTATTTTTGTTTATAGCGCAAAAAATAAAAACCGCAGAGGTGATCAAATACCACCAAAAGAAAGCTCTATTTGTGGGGAAAAAAGGACGCCAATTTTGTTTAGAAGCCACGTCGCATGACCGCGCAATTGTCAGTTAAAGCGACGCAGTGCCGAATCGCAAAAAGTGGGCAAGGTCCTTTACCTGCATTTTGGTCCGGGTCTTAAGTGGTTAAAGCGGTTGTAAACCGCATATACATTTTTTTTTTTTGTGAACCTGCAAGGCAAAAGGCATAATCAGCTAGTATGCACTGCATACTAGCTGATTATGAAATACTTACCTCGGAACGAGGTGAAGAACACTTACCTGGTCCACGTCGAGCGAGATGTCATCTTGCTCCGGCGTGTCTTCCGGGTATCGCCGCTACAGCGCTGTGATTGGCTGTAGCGGCAATGACGTCACTCCCACGCGTGAGATTTCAAATCGGCAGGACCGGCCGATCCCCGTGAATGCGCGAAAATTCAGCATTAACCCCGAATTTACCATTCACAATAACAGCGCGCTCAGTGCACCTGCGCCGTTGTCTATGTTGCGCATGCGCCGTAGATATCGGTGCCCGTTTTTGTGAAAATATCTCCTTAACTGTGTAGGTTAAGGAGATATTTCTTACACCTATAGGTAAGCCTTAATCTAGGCTTACCTGTAGGTGCATAATGTGTGGTTGGCTTTACAACCACTTTAACCACTTCAATACAGTGCACTTAAACCCCCTTCTTACCCAGACCAATTTTCAGCTTTCGGTGCTCTCACACTTTGAATTACAATTATTCAGTCATGCAACACTGTACCCAAATAAAATTCACGTCCTTTTTTTCACACAAATAGAGCTTTCTTTTGGTGGTATTTAATCACTTGTGGGATTTTTTTTGCGCTATAAATAAAAAAAGGCGGAAAAGTTCGTGAAAAATTGCTGTTTTCTTTGTTTCTGTCATAAAATTTAGCAAATTAGTAATTGTTCTTCATAAATTTTGGCCAAAATTTATACTGCTACGTGTCTTTGGTAAAAATAATCCAAATTTGTGTGTATTATTTGGTCTTTGTGAAAGTTATAGAGTCTACAAACTAAGGTGCCAATCCCTGAAAATTGATCAATCTGATCACACTTAAAGTACTGACGGTCTATCTAATTTCTTGATATACTAACAAGTCAGAAAAGTAAAAATACCCCCCAAATGACCCCATTTTGGAAAGACACCCCAACGTATAATCTATGAGGCATAATGAGTCTTTTGAGCGGTTATTTTTTTTCCAGACGTTTTTGGAAAATGTGGAAAAAAAATTTAAACGCATTTTATTTACACAAAGTTGTCCATTTATAAGATATTTCGAACACATAGCGAATGCATAGCAAAAATGACACCCCAAAAAACATTCTGCTACTCCTCCTGAGTATGGGGATACCAAATGTGTGGGACTTTTACACAGCCTGGCCACATAAATAGGCCCAACATTAAAGTAGCACCATCAGGCGATCTACGAGCATAAATTGCAATCTCATTTCTCAACCACCTATTACAATTTTGAAGGCCCTGGAGCACCAAGACAATGGAATTGCCCACAAAATGACCCCATTTTGGAAAGCAGACACCCCAACGTATAATCTATGAGGCATAATGAGTCTTTTGAGCGGTTATTTTTTTTCCAGAAGTTTTGGGAAAATGTGGAAAAAAAATTAAAACGCATTTTATTTGCACAAAGTTGTCCATTTATAAGATATTTCGAACACATAGCACATGCATAGCAAAAATTACACCCCAAAAAACATTCTGCTACTCCTTCTGAGTATGGGGATACCAAATGTGTGGGACTTTTACACAGCCTGGCCACATAAATAGGCCCAACATTGAAGTAGCACTATCAGGCGATCTACGAGCATAAATTGCACATCTAATTTCTCAACCACCTATTACACTTTTGAAGGCCCTGGAGCACCAAGACAATGGAATTGCCCACAAAATGACCCCATTTTGGAAAGCAGACACCCCAACGTATAATCTATGAGGCATAATGAGTCTTTTGAGCGGTTATTTTTTTTCCAGAAGTTTTGGGAAAATGTGGAAAAAAAATTAAAACGCATTTTATTTGCAAAAGTTGTCCATTTATAAGATATTTCAACACATAGCGAATGCATAGCAAAAATACACCCCAAAAAACATTTGCTACTCCTCCTGAGTATGGGGATACAAAGTTGGGACTTTTAGACAGCCTGGCCACATAAATAGGCCCAACATAAGTAGCACCACCAGGCGATCTACGAGCATAAATTGCCATCTAATTTCTCACACCTATTACACTTTTGAAGGCCCTGGAGCACCAAGACAATGGAATTGCCCACAAAATGACCCCATTTTGGAAAGCAAACCCCAACGTTACTCTATGAGGCATAATGAGTCTTTTGAGCGGTTATTTTTTTTCCAAAGTTTTTGAAAAATGTGGAAAAAAAATGAAAACGCATTTTATTTACACAAAGTGCCATTTATAAGATATTTCCAACACATAGCGTGTACATAGCAAAAATTACAACCCAAAATACATTCTGCTACTTGTTCTGATATGGGGATACCAAATGTGTGGGACTTTTACACAGCTTGGCCACATACAGATGCCCAACATCCAAGTAGCACCATCAGGCGTTCTAGGAGCATACATTACATATATAATTTCCTGGCAACCTATCGTTTTTGAAGGCTCTTCATATTTCTAACACATAGCATGTACATACCAAGAATTACAATCCAAAATAAATTCTATTGCGGAAAGGGTAAAAAAAAAGTATTACCTGTGCTTTTAGTAGTGTCCACAGAAGAGAGCACTGGTCCAGGCAGCAGTCAGGGATGTGCTTAGCGACAGCTATAGTAATTCTCCAGGCAGCATATTTGCATAGTCCAGGTAGCAGTGGTGTGGCTCGTTCATGCCGCAGGCAAAGATGATGGCAGGCATGATGGCAGTAAGTCAGCAGCAGGCTGAGGGCTGCAATCGGGTAAGACCTGTGCACAGGGGCACAGGGGTAGAGGCTTCGACCCACCCAAATCTCTATGAAGCTTCCGGACTCCAGACCCTAATCCGGAAATTACAAAACCCGGAGAAAACAAAAAAAAAAAGTTTTCTCCATCCGGGAAAACTATTCTGGAGCCCCTCACATATGTGAGACCCCTGTGTACTACAATAGTAGGGCAACAGATCAGTCCAAGTGGTAGGCAAAAGCATAGTCCATAAAACAGGCCAGGGTTAGTTCACGTGGAAGCAGTCCAAACGGTAGGCAGAGGCATAGTCAAAACACAGGCCAGGGTCAGTTTACGTGGAAGCAGTCCAAACAGTAGGCAGAGGCATAGTGAAAAAGCAGGCCAGGGTCAGTTCACGTGGAAGGCAGTAGCATGAAAATGGTCAGAAAATGGTCAGATGGGCGAAATGGATAAAAATATGGGCTAATATTTTGGGGATTCGTGATAAGTTTCAAAGCATTCTCCAATGCAAAGGCCAGGTTGGGAGGGACACCGGGGACAATGGTAGCTGGAATCTTTTCGAAATCCTCTTTTGCTGCACACGCGACATCTTTTTTGCCGTTTTCGGCCTCCTTCGGATGGTGGGATGTTGTGCGGGTAGTGGCGTCCATGAAGTCGGCTAACGGCATCAGAGCAAAGGGTCTCTGTGGGGGGTCCCTGTGGATAGATGAGGGACGTGACTATTTCTTCTGAGAAGTGTAGCAAGCGGGCAGGGTTTTCAGTGGATTTGGAGTAGACTACATAAGAATTATAAATGGCCAAATGGATGAGATAAATTGCTACCTTCTTGTACCAGAATCGGGACCTCCTTATTGATAAATAGGGCTGAATCATTTGATCATTGAAATCCACCCCCCCCCATGTACAGATTATAATCTTGGACACATGTCGGCTTTTCAATGGGACCTCGTCTTCGTTGAACAACAACTGCAGTGTCATTATGAATGGTGGACATCATGTGCACGTCTCTGTTATCCTTCCACCTCAAGGCCAGCAGTTCGTTGCACCTCACTGCTGCTCTTTGCCCCCTTCGCAGCTTTTTGTTGACACTGGATTGTGGGAAGCCCTTCCTATTTTTTCTGGAGGTTCCGCAGGCCAGGGTTTTTTCAACATATAAGTGTCGGAAAAGGGGCAGGCTGGTGTAAAAATGATCAAGGTAAAGATGATATCCTTTTCTCAGGAGTGGGTAAGCCAGGTCCCATACAATTTTTCCAGCTGTGCCTATGTAGGCCGGGCACTCAGGGGGCTGGAGCTGGGAATCTCTTCCTTCATAAATGCGAAACGCATACAGATATCCCGTGGCTCTCTCACAAAGTTTGTAAAATTTTACACCATATTTAGCCTTTTTACTAGGAATGTACTGCTTTATTCCTAGACAGCCACAAAAGGGTACTAGGGACTCATCCACACATATATGTTTCTCGGGGACATAGATTTCTGCAAATTGATGGGAAAGGAAATTGATCAGAGGGCGAATCTTGTACAATTTATCGTAATCTGGATGATTATGGGGAGGGCACTTGGTATTGTCATTGAAATGAAAGAATCGCATTATCATTTCATATCGGGACCTGGACATTTTGGCAGAATACATGGGCTGATGGTAGATGGGTTTGGTGGACCAATAAGAATGTCCTTGATTTTTTTTGTTAAGCCCAATAAACAATTTGAACTCCTCTAAATTTACATCTCTCCACTCAAATGGACGGGCATAAGATGATTGGGGGTTGTTGGCAATATACTGCTGGGCATACAAATTTGTCTGGTCGATAATTAACTGCAAAAAAGTGTCGGGCAAAAAGAGATGAAGGTAATCAACTTCTGAAAAATTTTGAGTGTTGGCCTGCACACCTGGCTGTGCTGTGAAAGGGGGAATAATGGGTGATCCAGAGTCGGAAGGCAGCCATTTTGGGTTGGCAAGACCATCTGGCATGAATGTAGTGGCCCTGGCTCCTGGGGGACGTGACACTCCAGTAGTTGGGGGGGTTGAATTTCTTGTGCTGGTACTTAGGAGTGTGACATTTAAACAAAAATAAACTAAACACAGAAAGTCCATATAAAGTGCACTGGTGAGTAAATAATCTGATAATGCTCCAATCCAAACGTGACTGCGTGCAAATAATCCAAGATCAGTGACCCACAGGACAGATCCTCCACCAGATAATTAAAGATGGCCTCTCACCTGAGCTAATCGACCCAGGGTAAGGTCATACAGCATGAACACAAATGCATCCGAATCGTATATCAAGGGCACCAAACAGCAGGCAGCTCAGCAGTTCCCGGATCATAAGAGTGGTTATGCAAAAAATAGAAGAAGGAACAGACTAGTGCTCTCTGTAACCAACTTGATTTAATAAAATGAAGGTATAAAACTTACATAGCTGACACTCGCGGCAGAGTGTATGGTAAAAAGCATGTCCTGGATCTCCAGGTAAAACAAACAGCAGCAAGCAAGCGTGAGACGGCGATCGCGGGTGACGTCACGTGACTCCTCCCCCTCGTACGCGTTACGTCCCAGTGGGCGGGACTTCATCAGCGTGGGGCGGAGAGATCAACGAGAACGTCCCGCTCTGATCTAAATAGTGTGCCGTTGCCACAGCAACGAAGACACAGTCAGATAATTACAAACCTGCGCCACCTAGTGTTCACTTAATAGAAGGCAGCCAGCACCCACTAACAACAAGGCAGTCAATAAGCAGGAATGTAGGTCTCAATGGAAATTGGACCAAATACATGACTGTATATAAAATTTAAAACAAATAATAAAAAAAAAATATATAAAATATAAAAACAAATAATATAAAATGTAGAAGAAACTACACAAAGAATTTAATATTTAAAAATAAAAATAATAATAATACTGACGTCATCCATAATCGCCTCCTCATTACAACCATAGGACCATATAACAATGAATACCCATATCGTTACATTGTCTATCATAACAACAATAAATGGTACACATAATCACTACAAAAAATTAATAATGAGAGAAATATTGGAAACATACATATAAAATGCAGAGACACCATGTTTCTCATCATTATCCATCCCCAATACACTAGATAACAAAAAATTAACGGTTAGAGATAAAACAGTTGAGATCAAACTCAACATTAAGACCGGCCGGAGAGAAAACTTTTGTTTCATAGATCCAGAAGGATTCTCTGCGACTCAGTTGGCGGATATAATGCCCACTACGCCAGTGCTTAGAGACTTTCTCAATGCCCCAAAACTTGAGGCCATTGGGGTTCTTATGATGGCATTCCCTAAAATGCTTGGATACACTATGATTCCTTTTGCCACGTCTAATATTGCTAATATGTTCTCCCACCCTCACATGCAACTCACGTGAGGTCCGTCCAACATATTGAAATCCACACTCGCACTCAAGCATGTAAACCACGCCCACTGTGGAGCAAGTGATCAACTGCTTAATTGGGTATTCGGTTCGAGTGACATTGGACACAAATGACTTCCGTTTTTTGATGTTAAATTTGGCATGCCTGCAAGTCGCACACCGGCCACAAGCATAAAAGCCTGACAGGAAATCAAAGAGTTTGGGTCGGGGGATAACTGGTGGATCAGTAACTCCAGGGGCCAGCCGGTCTCTAAGGGAAGGGGCCTTCCTATATATAAATTGTGGACGTTCAGGGAGCACCGGACCAAGAACTGAATCCCCTTTAAGGATAGGCCAATGTTTGGCCACGATCTTTTCAAATTTTTTATGTTGGATATTGAAATCCAGTAGCAATTTGAAATTAGCTACTCCTTTATCTCCTTGGGGAGGTTTATCGGCTATTATTAGACTCCTGTCAGTATTTCTGACTCTCTCGATCTCCTGCTCAATTACAGGCAAGGGGTAGCCTTTAGATACAAACCTGGTGGCCAATTCCTGAGACTGCACCACATAGTCCGACTCCAGGGTGCAGTTTCTGCGAAGCCTGACAAATTGGCCACGAGGAATGTTGCATAACCATAACCGATGGTGACAGCTCGCAAGGGGAATATACCCATTGCGATCAACTGTCTTGAAGAAATTCCTAGTGAATAATTTGGATCCAGATTTAAATATTTCCAGATCCAAGAAGGTGACACGTTCCCGAGAAATAGTCCAAGTCAGGACAATCCCCTTATCATTAGTGTTCAATTTATTCATAAACAACTCAAGTGAGGGCATGTCACCCTCCCAGATCATCACTAGGTCATCTATATACCTGCGGTAGCAGAGGAGCTGAGGAGGCGCGTCATGAAAAACCACATCTCACTCCCAGTGGGCCATAAACAAATTGGCCACACTGGGTGCGAAACGGGCCCCCATCGCTACTCCGCACCGCTGAAGGAAATAATCCTTATTGAACCAAAAGTAATTTTTAAGCAAACAAAATCGCAAACTGTCTAACAAAAACTTTACATGCTCTGAACTCAGATCAGTAGGTTCCAATGCCCATAATACCGATGCCAATGCTGCATCGTGCCCAATGATGGTATACAGAGAACCTGTCTTTAGAAATATGGTATGTAAGGATCTTGATAGCTTGCGTATCAAAAAAGTTAGGGATTCACAATGTATTCAGCGAGGTATTTCCTCGTTGGAACAATGTAATGACATTGTAATTCGCCCTGCTGACAAGGGTGGGGGATTGGTGGTCCTCAGCAAAGCCTACTACCATGAGGAGATGTGTAGGCTGCTCGGTGACCGCAATACCTACCTTTGTTGCGGGGTCACCCTATGGTGCAGTTTAAAAATGAGCTTCATCTTTTGATTAAAGAAGGCAAGGAAACAGGTATCCTTGATAAAAAGGAGGCAGCCTATTTGGATCCTTTTTATTGCGGTCCCCCGATAATATATTTTTTGCCCAAACTGCATAAAAACGCTGTGCGGCCCCCTGGTCGCCCTATTGTAAACGGAATCGATTCTGTCACGTCCCTTTTGGGCCAATATTTGGATGTGTTCTTGCAGCCTTTGGTCTGCAAGATGCCGGCGTACCTTCGGGACACCAAACAGATCATTCAAATTCTTGATTCCATTCCCTGTACATCTAACACCATACTGGTGACTGCTGATGTAGGTTCTCTGTATACCATCATTGGGCACGATGCAGCATTGGCATCGGTATTATGGGCATTGGAACCTACTGATCTGAGTTCAGAGCATGTAAAGTTTTTGTTAGACAGTTTGCGATTTTGTTTGCTTAAAAATTACTTTTGGTTCAATAAGGATTATTTCCTTCAGCGGTGCGGAGTAGCGATGGGGGCCCGTTTCGCTCCCAGTGTGGCCAATTTGTTTATGGCCCACTGGGAGTGAGATGTGGTTTTTCATGACGCGCCTCCTCAGCTCCTCTGCTACCGCAGGTATATAGATGACCTAGTGATGATCTGGGAGGGTGACATGCCCTCACTTGAGTTGTTTATGAATAAATTGAACACTAATGATAAGGGGATTGTCCTGACTTGGACTATTTCTCGGGAACGTGTCACCTTCTTGGATCTGGAAATATTTAAATCTGGATCCAAATTATTCACTAGGAATTTCTTCAAGACAGTTGATCGCAATGGGTATATTCCCCTTGCGAGCTGTCACCATCGGTTATGGTTATGCAACATTCCTCGTGGCCAATTTGTCAGGCTTCGCAGAAACTGCACCCTGGAGTCGGACTATGTGGTGCAGTCTCAGGAATTGGCCACCAGGTTTGTATCTAAAGGCTACCCCTTGCCTGTAATTGAGCAGGAGATCGAGAGAGTCAGAAATACTGACAGGAGTCTAATAATAGCCGATAAACCTCCCCAAGGAGATAAAGGAGTAGCTAATTTCAAATTGCTACTGGATTTCAATATCCAACATAAAAAATTTGAAAAGATCGTGGCCAAACATTGGCCTATCCTTAAAGGGGATTCAGTTCTTGGTCCGGTGCTCCCTGAACGTCCACAATTTATATATAGAAAGGCCCCTTCCCTTAGAGACCGTCTGGCCCCTGGAGTTACTGATCCACCAGTTATCCCCTGACCCAAACTCTTTGATTTCCTGTCAGGCTTTTATGCTTGTGGCCGGTGTGCGACTTGCAGGCATGCCAAATTTAACATCAAAAAACGGAAGTCATTTGTGTCCAATGTCACTCGAACCGAATACCCAATTAAGCAGTTGATCACTTGCTCCACAGTGGGCGTGGTTTACATGCTTGAGTGCGAGTGTGGATTTCAATATGTTGGACGGACCTCACGTGAGTTGCATGTGAGGGTGGGAGAACATATTAGCAATATTAGACGTGGCAAAAGGAATCATAGTGTATCCAAGCATTTTAGGGAATGCCATCATAAGAATGGCCTCAAGTTTTGGGGCATTGAGAAAGTCTCTAAGCACTGGCGTGGTGGGCATTATATCCGCCAACTGAGTCGCAGAGAATCCTTCTGGATCTATGAAACAAAAGTTTTCTCTCCGGCCGGTCTTAATGTTGAGTTTGATCTCAACTGTTTTATCTCTAACCGTTAATTTTTTGTTATCTAGTGTATTGGGGATGGATAATGATGAGAAACATGGTGTCTCTGCATTTTATATGTATGTTTCCAATATTTCTCTCATTATTAATTTTTTGTAGTGATTATGTGTACCATTTATTGTTGTTATGATAGACAATGTAACGATATGGGTATTCATTGTTATATGGTCCTATGGTTGTAATGAGGAGGCGATTACGGATGACGTCAGTATTATTATTATTTTTATTTTTAAATATTAAATTCTTTGTGTAGTTTCTTCTACATTTTATATTATTTGTTTTTATATATTTTTTTTTTTATTATTTTTTTTAAATTTTATATACAGTCATGTATTTGGTCCAATTTCCATTGAGACCTACATTCCTGCTTATTGACTGCCTTGTTGTTAGTGGGTGCTGGCTGCCTTCTATTAAGTGAACACTAGGTGGCGCAGGTTTGTAATTATCTGACTGTGTCTTCGTTGCTGTGGCAACGGCACACTATTTAGATCAGAGCGGGACGTTCTCGTTGATCTCTCCGCCCCACGCTGATGAAGTCCCGCCCAATGGGACGTAACGCGTACGAGGGGGAGGAGTCACGTGACGTCACCCACGATCGCCGTCTCACGCTTGCTTGCTGCTGTTTGTTTTACCTGGAGATCCAGGACATGCTTTTTACCATACACTCTGCCGCAAATGTCAGCTATGTAAGTTTTATACCTTCATTTTATTAAATCAAGTTGGTTACAGAGAGCACTAGTCTGTTCCTTCTTCTATTTTTTGCATAACCACTCTTATGATCCGGGAACTGCTGAGCTGCCTGCTGTTTGGTGCCCTTGATATACGATTCGGATGCATTTGTGTTCATGCTGTATGACCTTACCCTGGGTCGATTAGCTCAGGTGAGAGGCCATCTTTAATTATCTGGTGGAGGATCTGTCCTGTGGGTCACTGATCTTGGATTAGAGCATTATCAGATTATTTACTCACCAGTGCACTTTATATGGACTTTCTGTGTTTAGTTTATTTTTGTTTAAATGTCACTTGTTATGCGCTGCACTTTTTGTCATTGAAGTTATTTTGGGACGTTTTATTTGAATTGATCCTACAGTGCTGGCTTGCATTATTGTAATTTATTTAATTTGTTTTGTTTATTATCTCCAGCGCTGAATTCATTCCTTTTTTTTGGTACTTAGGAGTGATCTGGCAGCACTGGGCCTGGGCATTTGTTCATGAGGGGTTTCGCTGGCGGCATCGCTGGTACTGGGGCTTTGTTCCCGGGGCCTTTTGCTGGCATCAGCGCTGGTACCGGGCCTATTGCTGGTGGCGCTGGTACTGGGCCTTTGTTCCCGGGGCCTTTTGCTGGCGTCAGCGCTGGTACTGGGCCTATTGCTGGTGGCGCTGGTACTGGGTCTTTGTTCCCGGGGCCTTTTGCTGGTGTCAGCGCTGGTACTGGGCCTATTGCTGGTGGCGCTGGTACTGGGCCTAGGAATATCTTCCTGGTTGCTGGCGGCTGCCTGGTTTTCAGAGTGCCGTGCCCTTTTAGGAGGGACCTATTCTTCATCCGAATCGTTGCTATATTCAATCGGTTCAAATTCCGATTCGGAATCAGAAATGGAATCTGATGAGAGCTCCCCAGTGCTCTCATCGGTCATTGAGAGGATCTGCAATGCCTCTTGGGTACTATACAATCTTTTGGACATTTTGGCTGTGTGGCGCATAGCTGTATACGATGGGTGACAGATGGGTGGCAGGTGATGTTCACTGATGGGTTGTGCGATGGGTGGCAGGTGACGTTCACTGATGGGTGATGGTGTGATGGACGATGGTCCCTAATGGGTGACAGGCCACGGACGGTGGTGGGTGATGGTCACGGATGGGTGACAGGTGATGGTCACTGATGGGTGACAGGCCACAGACGGTGATGGTGATGGTCACAGATGGGTGACAGGCCACGAACGGTGATGGGTGATGGTCACTGATGGGTGACGGGTGATAAGGCAGGTCACTGATGACGGGTGCACCGCTGATGGGTGATGGGTGATGGGAGATAGAGCACGGTCACTGATGGGTGACGGGTGATGGGTGACAGATGCACTGCTGATGGTCACAGATGGGTGAAAGTGCAGGTCACTGATGGGTGACGGGTCACAGGGCAGGTCACTGATGGGTGACGGGTCACAGGGCAGGTCACTGATGGGTGACGGGTCACAGGGCAGGTCACTGATGGGTGACGGGTCACAGGGCAGGTCACTGATGGGTGACGGTGACAGGGCACGGTCACTGATGGATGGCGGTTGCACCGCTGATGGCAGTCTCTTTGTGTGACAGGTGCACTTTATGGGTGACTGTTGGGTGACTGTTAACAATTGGGGGGGGGGGGGCAAAGGGTGGTGTGGTGTTTGTGCAGACACTACAGAAACACAGAACTGTAATTCACTGATAGTAGCTCTTCTCTCCTTACACTGGAAACAATGTGTGAGGAGAGAAGAGCTGGTAACAGTTAGTTACAGCTCTGTGTTTACACTTAGAGATCAGGCTGTGAATGGATCACAGCTGATCACGTGGTACACAGCCCTGACCAATGGCTGTGTACCATTGTCGGCGACGAGCAGTGTTCCCGGGAACACGCTGCCGCCGACGGGCACGCACGGCGCGCTCACGATCGCGCGCAAACGCCGTGCACAGCCGTGGATTCAATTCGTGATCAGCCGTGAATTCAACACGGCCGATCACGTGGTGAGCAGCGCATCTGCGCCGCTGTTCACCCCTGTCGGTGACGAGCGGTGTCTCGGTGACACGCCGCCACCATCAGTACAGGGATGCGCGCACGCGATCGCGCGCATTCCCTATTTAAAGACATCACGACATATGACGTGATGTCAGAACAATGGAGTCCTCCGCCCGCCGTCATTTGACGGTGGGAGGTGGACAAGTGGTTAACCACCTCACTGAGACAGAGATAATGGGTATACAGTTCATAACTCTCATCTTCCACTCTTTTATCCACAAGAGAGGCAAACTGCAAGGTGTCATTTGCTTGTAGCGCCCCCTGCAGTCTATGGGTGCTCACAGTGATAGGTACACACAAAATAGCGAATGTCTTTTTAGGTGCAAGTCCCTCTTCCAGGGCCCACTGCCTCACAGCTTCTGTTGATAACAGTGACATGGTCGTTCCTTAATGTCCTGATCCAACATATTGATTTCAGCAGTAGCCTCCAAATGTAGCACTATTTTTCTCTCTTTCTGCAGCTACTGGGGTATGATGGCGTCACCAGTATAGTATTTAGGAGCAGAGTCTTCATAATCTGTGTGATCAGGACAGGATCTTTAACAAGCACGGTGCCTCCACTCAATTGGGGCTTGTGAATAGCAAGTGAAATCCCAATTGAGAAATATATCTCCACATAGACAGTAATCCACACAGCATTGTATTTGAAAGTCCATGTATTGAAGAAATAACATTCAGTGATCCATCAAACATACAGTATTTTCCAAACAGGAACATGAAATCATTAACAGTCTCTATTTATGTCTCAGTGAGATGAAGCTGCAGCACTTACACAGTCTGATCTCTCTTATCAGGAATTCTCTGTCCTCCTTCTGCCACACGTCTCTCTCTCCACCCATTTACCCACAAACCCCCTTGCCATCCTCTGCTCTTCTTGATAACCTCATCCTTGGTGAGAGAGAGCATAGCAGCATATTGGAAAAGGGCAAACAAACACTGCATAACAAGAGTATACACTTGGTAAATGGGCAAAGAAATGATCACATCACTACAAGTGGAACTCCGCTTTAAGTAAGAGGGGCGTTGAAGTCAAACTGGGACTTTTGCGTTTATATAATAAAATAACAAATTTCAAGGAGTGGAAACTACATTTATTTTTTAACATACTACTCTGCTACATTTATACACGTATCCCAGCATTTAACTAATGCCTGGAAAGCTTTGGAATAGAAAGATTTGTCAGTACACCCCTGAACCATTATAGGATAGCCTGGGCACAGAGACTGCAATTAACCACTTAAGACCCGGACCAAAATGCAGGTAAAGGACCTTGCCCCTTTTTGCGATTCGGCACTGCGTCGTTTTAACTGACAATTGCGCGGTCGTGCGACGTGGCTCACAAACAAAATTGGCGTCCTTTTTTCCCCACAAATAGAGCTTTTTTTGGTGGTATTTGATTTTTTGCGCTATAAACAAAAATAGAGCGTCAATTTTAAAAAAAATGCAATATTTTTTACTTTTTGCTATAATAAATATCCCCCAAAAATATATAAAAAAAACATTTTTTTTCCTCAGTTTAGGCCAATACGTATTCTTCTACCTATTTTGGTTAAAAAAAATCGCAATAAGCGTTTATCGGTTAGTTTTTGCAAAATTTATAGCGTTTACAAAATAAGGGATAGTTTTATTGCATTTTTATTAATTTTTTTTTTTTTACTACTAATAGCGGCGATCAGCGATTTTTTTCGTGACTGCGACATTATGGCGGACACTTCGGACAATTTTGACACATTTTTGGGACAATTGTCATTTTCACAGCAAAAAATGCATTTAAATTGCATTGTTTACTGTGAAAATGACAGTTGCAGTTTGGGAGTTAACCACAAGGGGGCGCTGTGACTTTGAGTCTTCCCTGTGTGTGTTTACAACTGCAGGGGGGTGTGGCTGTAGGTGTGACGTCATCGATCACGTCCCCCTATAACAGGGGTGACGTGATCGATGCTGCGGCCACAGTGAAGCACGGGGAAGCCGTGTTTACACACGGCTCTCCCCGTTCTTCAGCTCCAGGGACGGATCGCCGCACTGCAGCGGCAATCGGGTCCGGTCCTGGAGCTTCGGACCGGTTCACGGGAGCGCGCGTGACCCACGGCTGGGTACTAAAACCATGATGTGCCCAGCTGTGCCATTCTGCCAACGTATATGTGCAGTAGGCGGTCCTTAAGTGGTTAAACAGTGCTAAAGCACCGCTACAACAAGCAGCACTTTAGCGCTAAGGCTCGGGCGGCCCCAGTGTGAAAGTAGCCTTATGCCGCGTACACACGATCATTTTTTGTGATGAAAAAAAACGACGTTTTCTGTGAAGTAAAAAACGACGTTTTTGAAACGTCACTTTTCAAAGACGATGTTGCCTACACACCATCGTTTTTTTCACAAAAAGCGAGGTTACGTTCACCACTCTTTTCCATTGAAGCTCGCTTCATAACTAGCTTCTGGGCATGCGCGGGTTGAAAAACTTCGTTTTAAACGACGTTTTTGCTACACACGGTGACTTTTTGTGAAACAAAAAACGACGTTTTGAAAAACGACACAAAAAATTCAAGCATGTTGGAATTTTTTTTTGGTCGTTTTTTTTTTTAGACAAAAAACAATGTTTTGCCCACACACGATCAATTTAAATGACGTTTTAAAAAACGACGGTTTTTTTTTTATCGCAAAAAACGACCGTGTGTACGCGGCATTAAGCTGGCCTTACACCATACAAGTTTCCTATTCAATTTCCTTTAGATTTACCTTCAAATGTGTAGTACAAGGACCTGCCTGATTGCATACAAATTGAAAGTGTTTAGCTTTGACCTCATTATATGGTTTTGGTAAATCTAAAGGAAATCTATAGACGAAAATTGTATAATGTATGGCCAGCCTTAGTGTAAACCAGGCACAATTTTTGTTATAGGTCTTCTCCGTGTTTCCATTTAATGTTTATACTATTCTAATATTGATTGTCTCAATTTTCAGTAAAAAATATGTCAGCAAATTTTCCATGTTTTGTCAGTAAAAAATGCTGCAGGAGGTTGGCTACACTGAGAGAGAGGCATTACAGCCACACACTATTAAGCTATGGAACCCGAAAGGACCAATCAGCTGTCATCTTGCAACAGTACATGCTGCAGCTGATTGTGTATGTGTGTCCAGTCATTTCTTCCCCCCATACATCCCCTGTTATTCACACATCTGTTGTGTGTGTACATTATGTAATTTTCGAGTTTTGCAGTAGAGGGCGTCTGTCTAATAAATAAATAAAGAGTTATGTCTGTCCCTATACTCGTCTTCATGGCCATGGTTGCCATGACAACCGCATCTAATCAGGAAATAGCATTATAGGGGAAAGAATGGCACCTACGATTCTGAAAGCACCCTAAAGACAGTGAGAGGAAACTATGGCCACACGGGCGGCGATTTCTGTGACACACTGCCTGCCGGTTTGTTACGATACTCTCTCCCTGCACCCCTCTCCCCTGAATAGCTCTGGCACAGCAGTGTCGCCTTGTGATGACGTAGTGAAGCCTCAGCAGCGCTTCTCTTTCCCCCTGCGGTGCCAGTAGTGCACTGATAAGCCGAGCTGTGGATCACATGACTGGAGTGACGTGTCTCGGGAAGTGGCTGCTGTCTGGATGCTGATTCGGATTTGATCCCGTGTGTGTGTGAGAGAGTAAGGAGTCGGCTGGACATCCGGGGATTAAATACCTGGGCAGGGCAGAGCGCTGCGAGGCTCCAGCTGTAGGTGGTCACAGCCCGGAGCCACCATGATCAAAGCCATCCTCATCTTCAATAACCACGGCAAGCCCCGGCTCTGCAAATTCTACCAGCACTACGTAAGTGGCGCTCCGGGGAGGGTGACACCTGGCTGGGGATACACCTGTCTCTTCTGTCAGGGCTTAGCACCACCTGCACTCACGTGTCTTCTGATAGGCAGCACACATATACTACAATACATGAATGTATTCCAATCAGCCTGGTGTACACCATGGCAGGGCTTCCATGTACCTGGCACAAGGCCCTTCAATGCCCGGGCCACAAGTGCATGAAACGTGTACCCCTTTAAATCCTATCCAATGTGCTGGGGGTGCGGTGCATTTTTAAAAGTGCTGCATTTTTTGGTGCATGTTTAAAAAGAACACCAAAAATACACCTACCCATTGAAAAGAATGGAAAATGCATCAAAATGGTATCCGTGGTGCATTTTTGGAGTCCACGTGCAAGTGTCACCGGTGCATGCTGGGAGGCAGGGATCCAGAAAATGCTGAAAACGTGTCTAAAACGCATAACATGTTTTTAGTGTGAAAGGGCCCTAAGGGCTCATATTCAGGCATTTCTCAATGCAGGTTTGCGTGCGTTTTAGGGCCGGTTCACACAAGAAATCGCACAGGAACGTTCTTTCAGACGTGTGCGAGTCCAGTGCCATTCATTTTAATAAGCTGACATCGCACCAAAAGCGCATTCACTGCTTTTGAGAAAACGCACAGCAACCGGGTTGCACGGTACTTTGGTACCAAGAGATCTGGGGCAAGCAACTGCACTACATTTGCTATCTGCATTTAAGTCTCAGTAAAGTTTTTCTAAAGGCAGAAGTTTTTTTTTTTTTATCTTTAATGCATTTAGTTAAAGCCCCCCTAATACCAGTGCCCACCTCGATTCAGCGATTGTTGCACAAGAGTCTCGACTGTCTCCTAGAGAGGGGGTGGGGCCAAGCTATGGCTCCATGTCTAAATGGACATACAAAGGCTCAGCTCGTTGCCCCCATAGCAGATGGCTTGCTATGTGGTCGGGGGGGGGGTTGAGTTGTATCTTTACTTAAAGCGGAATGGTTCACCAGAAAAAAATATTAAAAGCCAGCAGCAACAAATACTGCAGCTGCTGACTTTTAATATTAGGACACTTACCTGTCCTGGAGTCCAGCGGCGTCCGCAGCAGAGGACGAGCGATCGCTCGTCACCCTGCTGCTCCCCCCTCCATCCACGGTGAGGGAACCAGGAAGTGAATGGCTGCGGCTTCACTGCCCAGGTTTCCTACGGCGCATGCGCGAGTCGTGCTGCGCCCGCCGATTGGCTCCCGCTGTGTGCTGGGAGCCGAGAGTTCCCAGCACACAACGGGGGGGCGACGGGATGTCGCCCAAAAAAACAGACTTTTGCCCGAGACTGCGGGCCGGAAGTGGTTGCAGATACCTGTCTTTAGACGGGTATCTGCACCCCCCTCCCCCCTGAAAGGTGTCAATTGTGACACCGGAGGGGGGGAGGGTTCCGATCAGTGGATCTTCACTTTAGGGTGAAGATCCGCTTTAAGGGTCAAGCCTGTTTTTCAGACTCTGTGTTTTACAAGTTTAAAACATTTTTTTTTTTTTGCTAGAAAATTACTTATTTTTTATTAACACCCTAGAGAATAAAATGGTGGTTATTGCAATACTGTTTGTCACACCGTATTTGCGCAGCGGTCTTACAAGTGCACTTTTTCTTTTTAAAGACAACAGTAAAGTTAGCCCAATTTTTTTTTTATATTGTGAAAGATAATGTTACGCCAAGTAAAATGATACCCAATATTTCACACTTCAAAATTGAGCCCGCTCGTGGAATGGCGTCAAACTTTTACCCTTAAAAATCTCCATAGACGACATTTAAACAATTCTATAGGTTGCATCTTTTGAGTTAGAGGAGGTCTAGGGCTAGAATTATTGCTCTAACGATTGCGGCAATACCTCACTTGTGTGGTTTGAGCACCGTTTTCACATGCGGGCGCTACTCACGTATGCGTTAGCTTCTGCACGCCAGCTGGTCGGGCCGACTTCAAAAAAATAATTTTTTGTTTTCTGATTTATTTTACTTGATTTTATTTTTTACACTGTTTTAAAAAAATAAATAAAAATGGGTCACTTTTGTGTTTAAATATAAACATCTCTTTGTAGTAGAATGTAAACATAGTAGAATGTAAACATCCCTTGAAAAAAGCATGACAGGTCCTCTTAACCACTTGCTTACTGTGCACCTACACCCCCTTCCTGCCCAGACAACATTTTAGCTTCCGGCACTGCGTCGCTTTAACTGACAATTGCGCGGTCATGAGAGCCACCCAAACAAAATTGACGTCCTTTTTTTCCCCACAAATAGAGCTTTCTTTTGGTGGTATTTAATCACCCGTGCGTTTTTTATTTTTTGCGCTATAAACAAAAAAAGAGCGACAATTTCGAAAAAAGACACAATATTTTTTGCTATAATAAATATCCCATTTAAAAAAAACTAGGGCTGTGCAAAAACTTTTAATCATCGATTAATTTTATTTTTTTGATCTCAAAATCTTTTTGTCGATTAAAACTCTTTTGATTGGTACCATCTCTCCGCCGGCTTCTGGGCCTTCAGGGAGTTCTGTTGGAGATCGTATTCACGGACACCGGCGGGGCTTCTGTCCACAAGGGCTTCTTTGCTGTGCCTTCATATTGCATGCCGGGGGGACCTTACTATCTGCCACACACAAGGGCTTTTAACGTCCCTCTAAACCTGGGATTCTACAAGCATCCATTGGGAGTTGTGAAATTCCCTTCATGGGAATAATGCCGACGGATGATGTTAACTTCTCCTCATCTGGATTCAATGGTATCGTTGTACCATTTTTATACTATATACTTGTACATGATTATGACTGTTTTTGTACCGTTGGTATTACGCAAAAGTTATATTGATTTTATCCTAATATTTATTGTGTTACAAAATATAAAAGTTTTAATGCTATTCCCATCGGCACTGCCTTTGTGTGTTTTTTTGTACCTGCTATATTTTTCCATTGTTGGGATGATGGGAATTTTTGCGTTTTTTCGAAATTTCGATTTCGATTAAAAAAAAAAACTAATCGAACGAATTTTGATCAGTAACGCCCTAAAAAAAAACAAAACATTTTTTATCTCAGTTTAGGCGATCTATTCTTCTACATATTTTTGGTAAAAAAATGTAAAAAATAAAATCGATAACCCTTTGACTTTTGCGCAAAAGTTTTTGCCTACAAAATACGGGACATTTTTTTTTTTTTTTTATTTATTTTTTTACTGGGAATGGCGGCGATCTGCGATTTTATTTATTTATTTTATTTTTTTCGGGACTGGGACATTATAGCGGACACTTTTGACACATTTTTGGGACCATTTACATTTATACAGTGAACAATGCTATAAATATGCATTGATAACTGCAGGGCTCAAAATTTCAAGTCCTGAGCTACTAGCCAGGCCTCAAGAGTTACTCGCCACCAGTTGCCCCACCTAATTCATACACTGCCCTGCGCCTAATTGCACCCGTAAACACGTCCTCATAGATTATCTCATGGAATGACACTGTTAAATGTTTTATGCAGAATCAAGTTACAAAATTAAATATTACCAACAACAACCTTAACAAAATAGGACAGGGCACTGGGGGCAGACCAGAGGGACAGGGCACTAGAACTGGGTCTCTTCCCCATTCAATTGCTGTCTCCTCTGCAACTCTCTCTCCCCTTCTATTCATCTCATCATCAAGAGCCTGTGTGTGCAGCTCCACGCTTGCATGTCCCCACTTCCCCCTTTTATTCAGGCTGGCAGTGAGGAGAGGAGGTCCCATGGCTTAATGAGAATCGTAAGGAGAGCACTTGTGTACTGCTCTGCCTGTGCACGGCTCACCAGACTACTTTTCCCGAGCATGAACCTTTCCTCTTTGGCCGCCAATCTCATCAGGGCTCTAAGTGTAGGCACAGATTGGAGGGAGATTGGTCATGCAGCCCTGTCATCACAAATTTTGAGGGCTGATAACTGTATAAATGTAACTGGCAGGGAAGGGGTTAACCACTAGGGGGCGGGGAAGGGGTTGAATGTGTATCCTAGGTGTGTTCTAACTGTGGGGGGAGGGGGGTGACTGGGGGAGGTGACCGATTGTGTCCCTATGTACAAGGGACACAATCGGTCTCCTCTCTCCCTGACAGGGACGTGCATCTCTGTGTTTACACACAGAGCTCCACGTCCCAGCTCAGTTACTCGGCAATCGCGTGTGCCCAGCGGCCATGGCGCCCGCCGGGCATACGCACGGGTTTCTCAGTGATGCGACGGGTGAGCGCGCGCCCCTAGCAGCTTTCTATGACTACACGTCATATGACGTGCAGTCAGGATAATGGAGTTACCCGCCCGCCGTCATATGACGGTGGGCGGGTAACAAGTGGTTAAATATGAGACCTGGGTTCAAAAAGACCTCGGATCTCATATTTAGACTAAAATGCCAAAAAAAAAAAACAATACATTAAAAATGTTGTCATTTGAAAAAATTACAACAAAAAAATTTGCCTTTTAAGACGCATGGGCGGAAGTGACGTTTTGACGTCACTTCCACTCTGCTATGCTATGGAGACAGGTGGGGTCCATCTTTCCCTCACTCGTATCCATGACACAGAGGGAGAAGGGCTCCGGTAAGCGGCGGAGGGCGCGGGAAGGGGGCCCCCTCTCCCGCCCCCGATAATGGTGATCGCCATGGAGACCACTGTTATCGTTTACAGGACCGGCCACGGAAAAGATGGATATTTCTGTATATGTACGTGAGCCGGTCCTTAAGTGGTTAATATAGCGCGGTCTTACTCTGAAGGGTCCCGACACACATAGCAGAGTTCCTGGGAAAAGAGGAGTGCTAGCGGGGGACCCCAAAACTTTAATATCACTTTGTGGTGGTTGTAAAGGCAGAAGTTTTTTTTTTTATCTTAATGTATTTTGTAACATTCCGTCACAGCCATCTTGGTACACCCGCACTTGTCCACAGTAAGCCTACATTTAGAAGGCTCCAAGCGTACATCTTTTTACACCCGCCGGAGTCTTGCATTTCACACTTATTTTTAACAGTAAACTGAGCTTATGTAGTGAAATGCAGTATTTTGTAATCTGTCTCACTGATTTGATGTTGAATGTTAACCTTTTCGCTGCCAGGCCCTTTGCGCCATTTTGTATACCCAGGTGGCCAGACCTATTTTGCAATTTTTCCTTTGCTTTTTTACTTATAGCTTTCAGAGTTTGTAAAATACCCCCCCCCCCCCTTCCAAAACCATAACGTTTCTGAAAGTTTCTGAAACCACATGACCAGTAGAATAAAAAGAAGGTGCTACTGATTTCTAAGGTCCCACGATATTTGCGCAAATGTTTATCAAAACAATATTTTTGCCTAAAATCATGGTTGGCAGATAAATACCCAGCAAATATGACAAAATTCCTACTAAATATAAAAGATTAACCTGTATTGAGTTAATAAATAGTTGTAACTTTTAAATTGCGCCTTTTTTGCGAAATGATGAAAATCGCACGTACCCAAGAATTTTTCAAAAAAGCTGGAGGTTTTCAGTTTTCACTTATAGCTTTCAGAGTTTGTGAAAGACACCCCCCCCCCCCCCAAACCTTATATTTTCTAAAAGCATATGACCTCTGGAATAAAAATAAGGTGCTACTGATCTTGTATGGAGTTAATGCATAACAAATATTTATTACATTGTGCCTTTTTGCAAAATGCTTAAAATCGAACGTATGCAAAAATGGAAATATACAAATCGGCGGAAGCAGGAAGTTCTCTAAAAAAATTGCCAAATAAGGATTTAAGAAAAGGTTTTTTTTCCTAGAAACAAATATTTATTACATTGCGCCTTTTTGCAAAATGCTTAAAATCGAACGTATGCAAAAATGGAAATATACAAATTTCTCTAAAAAAATTGTAAGGATTTTTTTTTTCCCCCCCCCCCCCCCCCCCCCAACCATACATTTTCTGAAAGCATAGGACCAGTAGAATAAAAATAAGGCGCTACTAATTTTTAAGGTCCCATGATATTTGCACAAATGTTTACTGAAAAATATACTAAAATCATTATTGGCAGATACAAACAGCAAATTTTACAAAATTCCTAGTAAAGCTTAACCAGTATTAGGTAAATAAATAAATAATTGTAAATTTTAAATTGCTCCTTTTTGAGAAAGTAAAAAGCGGACGTACGCAAAAGTTTCTTAAAATCTGGAGGTTTTCAATTTTTCACTTGCAGCTTTGAGAATTTGTAAAAGACCCCCCAAACCCTAAATTTTCTGAAAACACATGGCCAGTAGAATAAAAAGAAGGTGCTATTGATTTTTAAGGCAGCGTGGTATTTGCGCAAATGTTTATCAAATCTATATTTTTGCTAAAGATACACTAAAATGATTAATGGTCCACATAAACACAACACAACGTAACTTAGAAAATTGCTTCTAAATTGCTACTAAAACCTCGTTCACATGTGGCATACGAAAGTGTACACCCATTGGGGGCATGTTTACCCGCACAGGAATGCACAGGTGTTCCGTGCATCCCCGTACAGGCAGTCCCAATTACGTCAATTTGGATGCAAAGGCTGCACAGGCATAGCTGCTGCTTCCAATCTGACATCCCTGTGGGTACATGACCCCGAACACAAACAGTGAGAGCTCAGGGACATGCATGCGGACCTACGTGGATGTCAAATTGCAACGGCTCTGTTTGTACAGTTGCTGCATCTCAAATGACATCAATGGGGCGGCCTGCACTGAGTACACTGTGTATGCCCTGTGTGAACAAGGCCTTAAGCCCCTTTCACACAAGCACACCGATCGAATCTGCCTGTCCATTTTTCAGGTAAATCCAATCGGACCACCCATTGTTCTCTATGGTGAAGCTGATGTAACTTGACATGTGTCCATTTACACCTGCCTGCATCTGATCCGGTCCAGTCCGCTAAAAACGGAGTGATGCCATTCGCCGTCCATCTAGAAGATCGGATGGAAATGGACAGGCGGTCCGTTTCCATCCAGCTGCCCCATAGAGAACAGTAGCTGTGTCTGTGTCCGCTCTGCATCAGCGGAGCGGACTCAGATCTGTCATCTCCTTGCTCAGCAGAGATTAGCAGGCAGATCTGCTTGACAGAGTCTGCTCTATGTGAAAGGGGTCTTACCAGGAGCGGCCGTTCCATTAGGGGCACAGGGGTTTGACTCAGGGCGCAGAGTACTGCACCCCCCAACCGACCCACTTGTTAGGATAGTGAATTAATATTCACTATTGTCTTCCGGCTTCTCCTCCCACACAATCAGGACAGAAGGCAGATCGGTTGGCTGGGAGAAGAAGCTGAGGAGGCCGTGGAGGGATGAGTGCGGAAGGGTCACTGTGGAGAGGCGAACGGACCTAGGCGGGTAGCCTTCCCCCAAAAAAGTCACTGGGTCTTGCCATATCTCCTTCCTTCCTTCTTTTTTTTTTTTTGAGACCAAGAAAGGGACTGATGATAGTCCCTCTCTCTGTAGCACTTTACTTGAATGAATATGGAATCTTTATAGTCTGTATAATCTTCATTCATTCATAAAATGACAGTCTGATAAATAGTAACACTCGCAGTTACTATAGGTCAGCTGCCAGTGGGACATATAGGAGCGATCATAGTGATCGCTGCCTGCGCCGTCGGTACTACAGGAGGGCTTGGTAAACACCAGTTTTTATTGCTGTCTGTGCCCCCATTAGGGAGATTCCCCCCTCTGTTTGTCCTGTTTACCATTAGTTAAGACGAAATCTTAAATTTTAGGTTGTCCCCAGAAAAGTAATAAAGGGGAAATCTTCCAATGAGAACTCTAGTTCTGGAGACACCCCAGGATTCTTTGCAGAGATTTCTTCTCACTTTGTTTGGCTATGGGACAGGAAATGAAGGGAACACTCCCCAATGGGACACCGATGGCAGAAAAAAAACCTGGCAGGGGTCATAACCCTCCTGTACTCTATCCAAAATGAAAACAATGTTTTGCCTTTAGTTACACTTTAAACCAAATTCAGACTGCATGTACAATAATTGGCACGTTTCCCAACAACCCTAGTTTACACCCGATAAAGATGCAACCTTCTCCAGCTTTGTAATGTGTTTTTGCTGTGTTTAAAAAACACACGCAACTATATCTGGTGTAAGTGTATATTCACACCAGATGCAGTGGGACTGCATTGTGCAGCTATTCCAGCACATTCCTAGCACATGGACAGGGCAAAATGCCTCATCTCCTATGTGCCTGTTTCACAGAACTTTTACAATGATGTGTGGGCACAGTGTGCTGAAAGTAGATTTTATCAGTGTAGCACATCGCAAGGCAATCCACTGCCTCACAGCACATGGCTGGAAATTAAACATTATGAGATGTCTGTATGACAGTTTTATAAACTTTGTTACAAAAGAGGGGAAAAAAAGGAAACCTTGCAATCCGCTAAGCTCAGCTCATGATCACTGCATCGAGCTCAGTTAGATCGCACCGCACACCAATGAGAGCCCTTAAAGGGTTTCTAAAGCCTAGACCTTTTTTTTATTTTTTTATTTTTTTTACCTTAATGCATTCCTTGCATTTAAGCTATAAAAAAATTAGGTAGCAGTATACGCTCTTAACCACTTCCCGCCCGCCATATAGCAATATGACGGGCGGAAAGTGGTTCTGTTATCCTGACCGGACGCCAGTCTAACACACCGCATCTCCGATCTGGGTAAAGAGCCTCCGACGAAGGCTTTTTATCACATGATCAGCTGTGTTCAATCACAGCTGATCACTGTGTAAACCCGAAAAGCCGTGTATTGACATTTCCTCTATTGCATCTGACAGACGCGAGTAGAGGAGAGCCGATCGGCTGCTTTCCTGCCAAGGGGCGTCTGCGCTGATTATCCGCGCAGCCCAGCCAGGACTACCAGGGATGCCACCCAGGGTCACCAGGGATGCTGACCATGGATTGCCACCAGGGATGCCACCCAAGACCACCAGATCTGAACTTTAGAGGTGCCAGTCAGTGCCCATTGTAGATGCCAATCGGTGCCCAGCAGAGAACTTTATTATTTGCAGCCTTTATTTGGGTGAAAAAAAAAACCCCAGCTGGGATCAAATACCACCAAAAGAAAGCTCTATTTGTGGGAGAAAAAAATATAAAAATGTTGTTGGGGTACAGTGTGGCATGACCGCGCAATTGTCGTTCAAAATGCGACAGCGCTAAAAGCTGAAAATAGGTCTGACCTGGAAGGGGGGAAGTGCCCAGTATTGAAGGGGTTAACCCATATACTTTCCTGAGCCCTTATTCCACCCAGCACTGTGCCCGTCTTCAGCAGCGCTCTCACTCTCTGAAACCATTGGCTCCAGCTCAGTCAGATCCTTTGATGAGGGGGTGGGGGGTGCCTTGTTCGGCTTGGCATATATAGGGGGAGGGGACTCTCATTTACCGCTGTGTATATGCCCACATGTATAAGTCTATAGTCAAATGGGCTGCATAGATCAGAAAAAAGGAAATGAACAGCTAAAAAAAAAACTGGAGCATGCTCAGTAGTTGTCAACAGCTGGTTTACACATTTGCAGGCTGCAGTGGGGACACAGACAAGGAGGGGGGAAACCACACACTGCAGGATCAACCAGGTTTATTGCTGTCTACAGAAAACAAATGCTCTAGTGCAGGGGTATTCAAAGTCTGGCCCGCGAGCTACAGCTGGTCCAGTTATACATTTTATTCAGCTCATTAAGACAATTACACTGCCCAGTCTGCTTGCCTCTGCAAAATCTGCAGCTGTCGACAATATTCTGCAAATCCCAGGAAGCAGCAGACAAAGCTGCTCCCTACCCCCTCCAGCGCAGCCAAGCTGTGCTCTGGCATTGGTTGTGGCATCCCAGCAACCAATCATGTCATTAGTGCAGCACCCCCTGGCTCCCGCTCCCCCGCTGTTTGCATTAGTGTTCTTTGTGCCTTCATCCTGCTTGTGTGCGTGGGAGCTGGAAGGTGCAGGAGACTAACGCCTGGTTCACACCTATGCAAATACACATTTTTGTTCCATTGAGGTCTATTGAACCAAAAACCCGAAAAAAGTCCCTGGCCCTTTCCAAATGCACAGTTGTGAACATGATCTGTAGGAAACCATGCTAAATGTACTGTAGTGTGTTTCTGCAAAACTCAAAGGGTACCATAAAATGCATACAGCCAGTACAGTACATAGACAGCAATGGGGGCAACGTGCTGTACAGAAATTAGCCTTTCTGAGGGGTACATGGCTATGGAGGAGGTGCTGATGAGGGCGCAGATATGAGGGAGGCTCTGACGGGGACATGGATGTGGAGGGATGCCCTGATATGGATTACAAAAAAGATCTATGTAAAATGCATTAGTTTTATTTAAAGGTTATTAATTCATTTATAAATTACCGATTTATTTATTTTTTGATTTTTTTTTTTTTGGCCAGCACATTTTTGTAAAATCTATGATGTGGCTCTTTTATTTTAACTTTTGGCCATACTCCTTCGGGTCACCGGCGCACTCCTGTGACCCGTGACCCAGATTCAGCCGACAACAGGCTAAAGCGTGCTGTCAGCTGATGTCGCAGAGCCACTCCATGCTCTGTAAGGATCTTGAAAATAATGTTGCGATCTGCCCAGATGCCTGACCGGCAGCTGGCACAGCCTTTCAGTACTCTGCTCAGAATCTGAGCCAGCTTCTCCTGCCCCCTCCACAGACCGGCACTCCAGTGATCACTGGAGGGCAGAGCACAGATCAGTAACTGACAGTCATTGCTCTGTGCTCAGAGCGGACCCAAGAACTGGCTGATCAGTGGTCTTTGATCGCTCAGGTCTTAGTGTAGACCCAGCAGGGAACAGCTGCAGCATCAGATCAATGCTACAGCTATCCAGATGAGAATGAATGTTTGTTTATTTTTCTAGATCCCACAATTCTTGTTTAAGCTGTGCTGTAGTGAATGCACATAAGAGTCGGTTCACTGAGCCGCCTGACGAGTCACGTCCCATTGAAGGCAATGGAACCATTCTAATAGGAGCGATGCAAGTCGCTCCAACTTAGAGGTTCCTGTACGACTTTGGGGGCGGCTCGGGGCGACCTGCATTGACTTCTATACAGAAGTCGTTTTGCAGGTCGCCTCTGAAGTCGTCCTCAGGACGCCTTGCAGAGCCGCCCCCGGAGTTGTGCCGCTGGAGTGTGAACTGACTCTAACCATATGAAAAATGCCTTTTGAAATGCGTAATAAAAATTCTAGATCTTTAAATTGCAATGTTTACTAGATAGAGTAGATCTCTGTAGCACACCACCGATAAAACTGATTTATAGTTTAAAGAAAAACAAAAGTCCTTCTGTTACACCCCGGCGTTCAGCCACTTCCTGTACTGGGCCCCACCATAGGATCCAAGTAATTCTGGGCATCCTAAATTTTCATAGGAGAACAAAATCGTTATCATGCATCATTACGTTCCATAAGGATTTGGGATCTCGGCTTTCCCAAAATCCTGCGAGAATCCCCAGTGATGTCTTGTTTGCCCAGGAAATGTGCCAATAGCCTCGGGGTAGGGCTCGCCATACATTATACCATTTTCTTAGTCGATCTTATTCAATTTTCTTTAGGCTGGGTTCACCCCTATGAGAATTGGATGTTGATTTCCATGCATCCAATTCGCATAGCAGGTGATGTAGCCGGTTCACATATCGCCGCTGCGTCTCCGATGCAAATTTGCACAGGTGTCCTGTGCAACTTGGTCCATTTCAGGTCTGAATTCATCGCAAAAATTGGGGCTGAAATGATGAACGGTGACGCACCAGACCCCTGCTGTGCGCTGCATGCGGCAATAGTGTTAACACAGCCTTAGATTTACCTTCAACTATGTAGTAAAAGAGCCTGCCCGATTGCATACTCCTCTTATATGGTTTTGGTAAATCTAAAGGAAAAATTGTATAATGTATGGCCAGCCTAAGATGAGTATATTTTACATTTTCCTTGCAGTGTTTTATTGCTTTCTGTTGGCTTTTTTTAGTCTGTACTAGGAAGCGCTGTCCTGCTTTCTGTCCTATTTATCTTTTCTCACATGACTAATTCTAGATAAAGGGATGGCTGTAACACATCAGCTGTTGAAACGGTTGGCTAATCTGCTAAGTAGCACAGTATACGGTCATATTACTTGTGGGTTTCCAGCATACTGCAGCCGCTCTGCTTACAGACATTCGTCTTTTCTTACACAGCATTTGGATCGCAGGATATTTTAAGAAATGTCTCGTCACACTTGTGATTTTGTGTAAATGACACTCCAGTCCTCGCTGTCATTCTGAGGATTTGCTGGGCAGATAGTTGTATATGTAAATGGCCGTACAGTCCAGAAAGGCTTGGATCTGTCTGCTGTTTCCCTCATGACTCCATGTGATGGGAGTTGGTGAGAGATGTTGAGAAACAAAAGGGGTGCATTGCATTATGGGCTAAAAATTGTTTCTCAGCTGATTTCCAGAGAAATGACAAGGGTCACTGATCTGTATGAAGTTATTAATTTAACAAAGAAAGAGACAATAAAGTTCTCTCAAGAGGGTCAAAACCAGGACACTATTGATGGTGCAAAAAAGCTTTCATTAATTTAGAAAAATCACAACAATATTCTGAAAAAAACGGAAGACTGGCTATGTATCACACAGACTAATTTAAAAATAGGACAACGTTGTTTATATTAAAGGGGTTGTAAAGGTACACTTTTTTTTTTTTTTTTTTTTACTTGCAGTCCTCCTTCACTTACCTCATCCTTCTATTTTGCTTTTAAATGTCCTTATTTCTTCTGAGAAATCCTCACTTCCTGTTCTTCTGTCTGTAACTCCACACAGTAATGCAAGGCTTTCTCCCTGGTGTGGAGTGTCGTGCTCAACCCCTCCATTGGACTACAGGAGAGTCAGGACGCCCACTAACACACAGCTCCCTTCTCTATCTGAAACCTAAAGAGCGTCATGACTCTCTGGTAGGCCAAGGGAGGGGGCGGGCACGACACTCCACACCATGGAGAAAGCCCTGCATTACTGTGTGGAGTTAGAGACAGAAGAACAGGAAGTGAGGATTTCTCAGAAGAAATAAGGACATTTTAAAAGCAAAATCAAAGGAAGAGGTAACTGAAGGAGAACTGCACTAAGGTAACGAAAGCTATTTAGGATTTTTTTTTTTTTGTCACAGCGCCGCTGCCGAGTTCTCTGGTAAATGGAGCAGTGGCGCTGTGACAGGGAGAGGAGAGCCGCGGACTGGCTGTACTGTATATCTCCCCCGATCGCCCCCCTCCTTCTCTCTGTCAGCTGGAGCAAGAGGAGAGAGAGAGCGGCTCTAATTGGATTCACCGTGCCGCCGCCTTGCTTCCTGCCCGCTGTTGTTCTCCCCGAGGATCATGGCACTTGTTTCTAGGGGGGGGGGGGCAAGCACCCTCCCTTGCCCTATGGAGCAGACACCCATGTTTACAACCCCTTTAACCACTTGCTTACTGGGCACATAAACCCCCTTCGTGCCCAGGCGAAATTTCACCTTCCGACACTGCGTCGATTTAACTGACATTTGCACGGTCGTGCAATGTGGTTCCCAAACAAAATTGACGTCCTTTTTTCCCCCACAAATAGAGCTTTCTTTTGGTGGTATTTGATCGCCCGTGTGGTTTTTATTTTTTGCGCTATAAACAAAAAAAGAGCGACAATTTAAAAAATATTTATTTTTTACTTGTTGCTATAATATCCCATTTTTTTTTTTAATTTTTTTTTTTTCTCAGTTAAGGCCGATACGTATTCTTCTACGTATTTTTGTAAAAAAAAAAAATCGCAATAAGCGACTGCTTTGCACAAAAGTTATGGCGCCTACAAAATAGGGGACAGAATTATGATTTTTTTTTACTAGTAATGGCGGCGATCTGCGACTTTTATTGGGACTGCGACATTACGACGGACACATCGGACACTTTTGACACATTTTTGGGACCATTCACATTTATACAGCGACCAGTGTTATAAAAATGCACTAGTTACTGTATAAATGTGACTGGCATTGAAGGGGTTAACACTAGGGGGTGAGGAAGGGGTTAAATGTATTCCCTGGGTGTCTTCTAACTGTGTGGGGGGAGGGGACTGACTGGGGGAGGTGACCGATGCTGTGTCCCTATGTACAAGGGAAACAGCATCTGTCTCCTCTCCCTGACAGGACGTGGAGCTCTGTGTTTACACACAGAGCTCCACGTCCCTGCTCTGTCACCTCCGATCGCGTGTACCTGACGGACACCACGGCTGCCGGGTACACGCATCGAATCCTCAGCGATGCAACGCCACTGTTTTTCCCCGCTGCGCGCCACCCAGTGGCGCGCGCGGGGAATTACAATAACACGACGTCCAAAGACGTTAACCCGGCACATTAGGTCTGCGCTGTTGTCGTCTTTTGTCTATAGCGTGGATCTGAAGTGGTTAAGAGCCAGTTCACACCAGACACGGGTGTGTGTGTGTGTGTGTTGTTTTTTTTTTTTTTTTTTTTTTTTTTATGCACAGTGTTTTCCATGTATTCCAATGGCCTTGGTTCACACCATGCAGTCAGTTTTTGGTGCAGAAACTGACTGCATGGTGTGAACTAGAGCCATTGGAATACATTGAAAACACTGTGCATGCATTTTGTGCAGAAAAAAAGCGCGACTGCATCTGGTGTGAACTGCGGCATCACATTGTAGTGTTTTTGATTTTGTTTTTTAAAGCCTTGGATTTTATTTGTTTATCAATTTCACCTGCTCACACAATCTAATGGACGACAGATCGTCTGTTTTTTTTTTTTTGCATGCTAGTTGCATATCGAAAATGGAGAGGTTACTAAAGTGACAAATTCTCGTATGACCGAATAAAAAATCGGAAGTGATGTCACATGTTGTAGTATATTTCTATTGTATTTTCAGGCGACTACTGTACTGATTAAACAAAAATCGTACGATCTGGTATTGTATGAGAACATTTTTCATGTTTGTCCGATCGGATAATATTGGATGAACTGTCATGATTGGCTTTTGAAAGCTCTGTACTAACGATCCGATTATCGTACGATTGATTTGAAAGCGGTATTTTCCATCCCATCTTTAGATTGTGTGTACGGGCCATTACAATACATGTTGACTCTTAAAGAAATACAAACCCTCTTTCCTCCTGCTTCAGCTGATCCCCTCAGTGGTAGTACTTTTTTAGTTTTGGGGTGGCTCCTTTCCTTTGCAAGGTACTAGGGAGCCACTATTATGCATGCTTTTAGCCAGCCAAATGTCATATTCGTTACCATATACTAACAGCCTAGGTCGGCGAGCTGCTCCGCTTCTGCTTCCTTCTCCATTCTAATAGATAGGAGACTGTCCTTCTTTTTTTTTTTTTATGCTCGGAGAGTGCAAATCCCCGACAGGGATCTTGGGGAAGCACTGCTGAGTGATCTGGAGCCAGCAGTGGTGATAACCTCTGAATAAGTACTTTTCATACATCATTAACGAAGATGCTTTATTGAGTGGCGATTTATTGGATTAAGTCCTATATTAACCACTTAACCACCAGCCGCCGTCAAATAACAGTGGCAAGGTGGTTGCTTAACTCTGGGATCAGGTTGTATAACGTGATCCCAGAATCGCACTCCCTGTGCAATACTTTTTTTTTTCAGGCCTCCCAGTGTAGAGGTGAGATGTGGGGTCTTATTGACCCCATATCTCACTGTAAAGAGGACCTGTCATGCTATATTCCTATTACAAGGGATGTTTACATTCCTTGTAATAGGAATAAAAGTAATCAAAACATTTATTTTTGGGGAAAAACGTGTCAAACTAAAATAAAGTAAAATGAACAATAAAAAATTATTATAATGTGCTCGTATACAGACGCGACCGCACATGCAAGTCCCGCCAAAATATAAAATCGGTGTTCACACCACACATGTGAGGTATCGCTGCGAACGTTAGAGCGAGAGAAATAGTTTTGGCCCTAGACCTCCTCTCCAACTAAAAAGATGTAACCAGTAAAAACATTTAAGTGTTGCCTATGGGGATTTTTAAGTAGCGAAGCGTGTGCAATATTGAAGGGTGACATATTGGGTATCTATTTACTCGGCGTACCTTCATCTTTCATATTATGCAAAAACATTGGGCTAACTTTACTGTGTTTTTTTTTTTTTTTTTTTAGCACAAAACTATTTTATTTCCAAAAAAAACGAGTTCGAAAAATTGCTGTGCAAATACCATGCGCGATAAAAAGTTGCAGTGACCGCCATTGTATTCTATAGGGTCTTTGCTAAAATAGCATATATAAAGTTTTGGGGTTCTATGTATTTTTCTAGCAAATAAATTATGATTTTTCCATGTAGGAGAGAAATGTCCGAATTGGTCTGATGGTGCTCCCTGCATGTTGGGCCTCTGTATGTGGCCACGCTGTGTAAAAGTCTCACACATGTGCTATCGCCATACTCGGGAGGAATAGCAGAATGTGTTTTGGGGTGTTATTTGCGGTATCCATATGCTGTGTGTGAGAAATAACCCGCTAATATGAAAATTTTGTGGAAAAAAAAATAAAAATAAAATAAATCTTGATTTTGCAAAGAATTGTGGCAGGAGGTCAGGTAAATCTGTGTGTGTGTGTGTGTGTGTGTGTGTGTGTGTGTGTATTGTCCAAGACGGGAGATACTTTTCTACCTTGTTTAGACAATACACCAATTACTATTGGGCGTCGGCTGCAGAGATGGCCAGAGAGGTTTGGGGTGTTAAAAGGTTTCAGCTGTTCAAAATAAATCAATTAAAGCCCCTATAAAGATAGCCTAAGGATGACAACTGATTGCTGCATCCTGAGGCTGTGTGAGTGAAGGAGCAGTCACAAACAGTACTGAAGAGGTGAGGTGCTGATGGATATTTCTGTGTGAGAAATATCAAAGAGACTTTTTGTTTTCTGCTGTAGGACCAGCAGTGTCTGCCCAGCAGTAGGCTGTGCCAGACTCCATAGGTAGGTTCCTGTGTTGAGAAGGTAGACGCCCCAAGTGGCCAGGGGTTTATTTTATGTTTTGTTTAAGCTGTTTTGATGTTTGCACGTGTATCCAGCAATATGGAAAAATAAACCATATCATTTGTTTTCAACCATCCTCAACCGCCTTTTTGTACAGTTCAGCGTGTAGTGAACCCATCCAGGGGGTCACACACACCTGCTACCGAGCATATATATATAATATATTTTTTACACACACTGGTCGGGAATTGGTTTAAAATGCACTCCCAAACTGAGTGGAAGGAAGAGCATGGAGTGTTGGACCCAAGCCGCTGATGGACAATCCAGTGATGTCCGCCCCAGGGCACAGACATTGGAGTGTCTTGCCATCCTAGGCTAAAGTCTGTGTGATTCTATTGATGTGTAGAGTCACAACTCCTAGTCTGTGCATGAAAGGGTGGCATCTATAGGATGCAGCAAGAGAAAAGAGCCACCCTAAAACTGAAAACCTGGGGCAGTGGTCATGGCACCAACTGGAACATAGATCAGGATTAAAGGGTTAAGGATCTGCATACTCACTGAGTGATTAAATCCGCTGCTTAAAGTGTGGGTCTCATATCATATAATATAATTGTTTCATTGTTACTTTTTCTTTTCTGTGTGCAGTCAAGAATGTGACCCTCTGATCCATAGCAGATAGGATGACTTGTCAGTAAAGTGATGAATCAATACTTCCCCTTCCTGGCTGGTTGGTGGTTGCACCATACATACTGTGAGCCACAGGAACCTATTTGTAACATGTTGTGTTTCCCGAGTTATCATTACAGTATATATGAACATGATCACTGACCCAGTATTGCAAATCTTGTGTCTGAATTGTTTCTAGGGCTTTAATTTAGTAAAATTGTATGTGTTTATTTTCAGAGTGAAGACACCCAACAGCAAATTATTAGAGAAACATTCCATTTAGTTTCTAAACGAGATGAAAATGTCTGTAACTTCTTGGAAGGAGGATTGTAAGTAGACAAGCTTTTCTGCCATTCTGTACCTTATTGCCAACTCCGAGGAACTGTAAATACAAGCTGGAAGTAAAAGTTAAACCGCATTTAAAGTGACACTAAATTCTCTGGTTAAAAAATAAATAAAAATTAAGTATTTATTAATCACTTAAAGCGGTTTTCCAGCTGCAATTTTATTTTTAAAGTCATCAGCTACAAACACTGTAGCTGCTGACTTTTAGGAAGGACACTTGTCCAGGAAGCCTGCGATACCACCCCCTCAAGGCTGATCCATCCATCGGCTCTGGTGCAGGCGCCGCTATTGTAACTAAAGGAAGCCAGCAGTTGGGCCTGCCAGTTTCCGCATGGGTCGAGCAGCGCTTTCTGAATGGCCCGTCTTCTGGGACACACACATAGGGCATGATGTGGTATGTTCAAGTCTGTACTGACTTTTGGATCTTGCTTGAGATTGATGATTTGCGAGTGAAGTGAAATCTGTATTGTGTGTTTGTTTCTTTTGTTTTTTTTTCTCTCCTGTTTGAATGTTCTTCCTAGTACCCTGCTTTTTATTCTCGCTTTTTTTTCCAGGGGAATAAAGTTCTGAGGGAGTTGGTAGCGTGAAATTTTTTTTTTAATCTTTTTATTGAGCGTAAAACAGACAACATACAAACAAACCACAACAGTAAACCCGCCACAGCATTGGGACTAGACCCACGCAGGAGTTAGTACCCGCTGGCCATAGGCTTCTTCCAACATGAGTAAAAAAAAACAGCTGTAGCACGTTTACAAGAAAAAAAAAAAACAACAAACAACCAAGTGCAGAAGTGGCTCCAGCTCAATTGAAGTGAAATTGATTTTAGATAGGGCATGGGGTAGGGCATTTTGGTAGGGAATGAACACTTTTCAAATAAATCTATATAGAGGGGGATCTATTCAAAGGGGGCATTACTTGTGTGGTGTGTGTGTGTGTGTGTTTTTTTATTTTTTTTATTATCGAAATGTCCTCATGTTCAAAGCACAGTGCGATGCAATGGATTGCGTTACACTGCGCTGTTCTGGGAATAAAGCACTGCCTGCTGTACTGTTTTCAGGGCACAACAAGGCAAAGCAGTGGTGTGACCTGGTCTGATAGGAAGCCAGGTGTTTGTATCTGCCATATGACAGCTTTGTGTTATGCTATGCAGTTGTTCAGTAAAAAGTGACAATGTATCTTCTTCCTTTTTATTTATTTTTAGATTAATAGGAGGATCTGACAATAAGCTCATCTATCGACACTATGCAACATTATATTTTGTCTTTTGTGTGGATTCTTCAGAAAGTGAACTTGGTATTCTAGATCTTATACAAGTAAGTATTGTATGTACACAAAATGCTGAATACTAAAAAAAAAATGAATGGTCGTTAAAGCATATCTGTGCTTAGTAACCATTAATTAAACCACCCCTGAAAGGTGTTTTTCTCCCTCGTCTTCCAGGACGGCACCCTGAGAGAGTAGACTGGCTCACCTGACAGGAAACACAATCAAAATGAGGTTTAAAAGGCCCCACCCCTCCCGTGTGCCTCAGTTCTGATTGTGTTTCCCTTTCAGCGAAACGTTTGTTTTTTTTTCCTTGTGACCTAAGGCCTGGGGCTGGTGGTCCCTCCCCCCCCCCCCGGAGTCCGGACCGCAGGTACTGGGTGCCGTTGGGTCCGGTGTAGCTTACTACCCCCCCGGGGGGTTCCCCCTTCGACTTAGTCCAGGGGGGAACAGGAGAAGACACAGACCCCCCCTGGACGCCGGAGCCTCCTAGGAGGGCAGGGCTCTCCAGTGCTCTGAAGAGGCCACATCCTCTCTCCCCCCGCCTGGTTCCCTACCTTGGAGGTTGGGCTAAGGCTTCCCCCTTCCTGCTGGCTCCGTCCGGGGGTTCGCTGGACCGCATGGCGGGTAGTTGGGCGCCGCTCCGAGCGGCGCCGTGAGCATCCGGGCGCCTGTTGATGACGCGCACGGCGCCGTGACGTCATTCCGCTCCCGCGTGGCAAGATAGCGGCCCCCACCGGAACGAACGCTGCAGACGATCGGGGCTCACTATAAAGCAGACAGGGAGATAGAGGGGCCTGGCGGCCTCAGAGCGTGTTTATGGAAGCCTTTTCCTTGGCACAAGATGCTACTATGGAGGAGGACCGTCTGTTTCCCATGGCTGCAGAGGAAACGACCAAGGGTGAGTCCTTCCTTTTTCTTAGGGTTTTTTTTTCTTCCAGACAACCCCCCCCCCCCCCTGATCCTGGAGGTTTGAGGGCTAATGGGCATGTGTTTTCTCCCTGATATGTTTAGGTGAAGACCCTGTTGCCCAGGGGGAGTCCAGCAGAGTGGCTAAGCCTCCTAAGCGTGTTAGGAAGTGTGGCAATTGTGGTGACAAGTTACCAGCTGAGCCTAACAACCCATTCTGTTCTAAGTGCATCTGTAAATTAACAGGGAAGGAGACCTCACAGATTATGAAGCAATTTCTCTCGGTTCAGACCGAAATGCTATCCACCCTAAAGGAGTTTCAATCTTCCCTAAATAGGAGACATTGATTCTCCGGTTCCAGGCCCCTCCTCCCAGGAATCCTCTTCTGCCTCTCGTCCGTTTGTACCCCTACAGGCTAGTAGAGTGTACCCCTTGGATTCTGAGGAGTCCGAGTTGACCTTGCGTAGTGAGACCCTGGTTGACAGCCAGGCGGAGGAGGAGGAGGAGGATGCCAGGACAGGAAAATACATGTTCCCTGCTGATGATATGGAGGGCCTTCTAGCAGCTGTTTATGCTACTGAGCATATTCAAGAACCAGCAGAGCAGGTCTCGGCTCAGGACAGGATGTACATGGGCTTAATAAAACCTCAAACCAAGACCATTCCTGTCCATCAGTCACTAAAAGACATTATCATCAGGGAGTGGGCAGAACCTGAAAAAAGCTTACCAAGTTTTAAAACTTGGAAACGCCGCTGTCCCTTTTAAGGCGGAGGTAGTAGACACCTTTTTTAAGGTCCCTAAGCTTGATGCCCCCTTGGCTCAGGTCTCCAGACAGTCAGACCTTTCTTTTGAGGACACAGGCAGTTTAAAGGATGCCATGGACAGGTGTACCGACACTTCTCTCCGTAGAGCATGGGAAGCCAATGCAGCCGCCCTTGGTCCTGCATTGGCCTCAGCCTGCGTGGCAAGAAATGCCGACGCCTGGACTTCCAGGCTTCTAGACCATCTCCCCAGTTCTTCCAAGACAAAGGAGATACGAGGTTCCCTCCAGCTTATTAGCGGTGCAGTGGCCTACTTGGCAGACGCGGCGGTTGAAACCGTTCGCGCCTCAGCCAAGACCGGGGGCCCTTATTAATGCCTCTAGGAGGGCCGTCTGGCTAAAAACCTGGAGGGGTGATCTTGCCTCTAAACGCCGCCTATGTGCACTCCCCTTTAAGGGTTCCCTCTTGTTTGGGGATGCCTTAGATCAGGCTTTGTCCAGGTCTTCTGAGAAGGGGAATAAATTCCCTTCAAAACCCAGGCAGAGTAGGAAGCGGTCCTTTCGTCCCAGCCAGAGAAAGAATCCGACCCCGGACAAAAGACCGTCCACCAGCCGGCGTTGGACCTTTGGTAAAGATAGACCCAAAGGGGGGATCCTTTTTTCCAGTCCCAAGCCCTCCGGGAAGGATACCAAGTGACGGGAAGGTGGGGGGGCAGGCTCTCCAGGTTTCTTCCTGCCTGCAAGAGCATAACCCAGAGTCCCCATGTCCTGCAGATAATCAGGGAGGGTTACCATTTAGAGTTCAGAGAGCTTCCCCCCCGACCTTTCTCCTTACTCGCCTCCCAGGGGACTCCAGCAAGGCCGCAGGCCTCTCCCAGAATATTGCAAATCTGGCAGAACAGGGGGTCATAATCCCAGTCCCACCAGACCAACAAGGTCAGGGAGTATACTCCCACATTTTTGTTGTTCCCAAGCCGGACGGCAAGTTCAGATTGATAATCAATCTGAGACCCCTGAACTCCCATCTCCTCTACAAAAGATTCCGGATGGAGAGTGTTCACAGCCTCAGGGGTCTTTTGTTAGAAGGCGTCTTTATGGCGACCATAGATTTGAGGGACGCCTACCTGCATGTCCCGATTTTTTTTTTTCGGGACATCAGAGGTTTCTGAGATTTGCCCTCGCCTCCGCACAAGGAATTCAGCACTGGCAATTTGCTGCCCTCCCCTTTGGTCTGGCCTCCAGCCCAAGGGTGTTTACGAAGGTTCTGGCGGAGGTAATGACTCATCTACATCTGAAAGGGGTCTCCCTCGTCCCCTATCTAGACGACCTTCTGCTCTTCAGCCCAAGTCAGGATCAGCTCCTTTCTGACCTGACCGTCGTCATGACCACTCTGGAGTCGCTTGGTTGGATAATCAACAAGCAAAAGTCCTCCCTTCTGCCGGAACAGCGGAAGGCATACCTGGGGGTTATCATAGATTCCCGAGAAAATAAGCTTTTTCTTCCCCCAAGAGAAGTTCCAGAGGCTTGTGACGACGATCGGGTCTTTAGTGGCTACAGAAAATCCCTCCCTCAGAGAGATCATGAAGCTGTTGGGTCGGATGACCGCTTGCATTCCGGCGGTCCCCTGAGCCCAACTACACGCAAGACCACTTCAGAGGTTCCTCCTCTCCGCCTGGAACGGAAAGGAGGACACTCTCGATTCCCGGGTCAGGGTCCCGATCCTAGTCAAGGACTCCCTAGGTTGGTGGCTTCACCACCAAAACCTCCTGAAGGGCCGTCCGTGGAGTCAGACCAATCCAGTGAAGGTCACAAGAACAGACCAATCCAGCGCTTGGGGTACAAGAACTGCGGGCTCAGGGATCCCGCATGTACAAGAACTGCGGGCTCAGGGATCCTGGGATCCCCATCAAAGGTGGACTTCCTCCAACTATCGAGAATTACTGGCAGTGGGAGAAGCTCTGAGGGCATTCGAAGAAAGAATTCAGGGCAAGGATGTCCTGGTCCTTTCCGACAATGCTATGACGGTCGCCTTTCTCAACAGACAGGGAGGCACCAGGTCCCAATCTCTCCTGACACTCTCCCTGGAGATCCTAGATTGGGCGGAACAGAGAGTACCCTCTATTCTGGCAATCCACATAAGGGGAGCCACCAATCTGGAGGCCGACTTTCTGAGCCGTCGACCTATTCTTCAGGGGGAGTGGGAATTGTGCCAGGAAACCTTCGACTGGGTTTGTCGGCGGTTCGGGGATCCGGAGATGGACCTTTTTTCCTGCAGGGAAAACAGAAAAGTGAACAGGTTCTTTTCCCTCTTGAGGGGACAGGGTTCTCAAGGGGTGGATGCGCTAGCCCAGTCCTGGGAGTTCCGTCTGGCTTACGCTTTTCCCCCACTGAATCTAAACCCAAGGGTCTTACAAAAACTGGGCTCCTCGGAAACCAAATTAATCCTAATCACGCCTTGGTGGCCCCGGAGATCCTGGTTTCCCATTCTGAAGCTCTGGTCTCTGGCTCCCCCGCTTCCCCTTCCTCTCCGAGCGGATCTCCTGCGGCAGGGGCCGATCTCTCATTCGAACCCAGGGTCCTTCAGCCTGACGGCATGGCTCTTGGGAGGTGGAACTTGCAGCAGAAGGGCTGCTCGGATAGAGTCATAGATGCACTACTATCTAGCCGCAAGAGGGTCACCAGACACATCTACGCAAAGGTCTGGACAGTCTTTTTGCGTTGGTGCACCACAAAGCAGATCTCTTCTCCCAAAACTCCTGCCATCCTGGAGTTTCTTCAGGATGGCGTGGAACTAGGCTTAGCTACCAGAACTTTAAGAGTCCAAGTGGCAGCTTTATCATACTTTTTGGAGAAGAGCCTCTCAGCGGACCCTCTCATCAAGAGATTCCTGACGGCTAGGGACAGACTTTCTCCTGTGCAGGTTTCCAGGGTTCCCTTATGGGACCTCTCCCTGGTCCTGGAGCAGCTGACTAAGGCACCATTTGAGCCTATAGACAGCATTTCTGTAAAATTTCTTACAATTAAGTTTACCTTTTTGTTAGCCATCACGTCTGCCAAGAGAGTTGGAGACTTGCATGCTTTTTCTATCAAGGAACCCTTTCTTCGAGTTTTTGATGATAGGGTTATTTTGACTCAGGATCCTCTGTACCTTCCCAAGGTGGCAACCAGGTTCCATACTGTAGGTCTTAGGAAGTGATACTTCCTTCTTTTTGCGCAAATCCCAGCAATGAAAAGGAAGCCACTTTCCATTGCTTGGATGTAAGACGTTGCCTTTTAGTTTACCTAGAGAGGGTTAGTGAATTCAGAACTTCCCCTCACCTTTTAGTTAATTTCTCAGGGCAGAAAAAGGGTCAACAGGCAACTAAGGCTTCCATCTCCAGATTGATTAGGCAGGCTATCTCCTTGTCCTACACACAGGCAGGTAGGCCACTTCCTATTATTAAGGCTCATTCCACGCGTTCTCTGGCAACCTCCTGGGCAGAAAGGGCAGGAGCTTCCATAGAGCAGATCTGTAGAGCGGCAACCTGGTCCAGCCTGGTCCTCAGACAGAGTCGAACTGCTGTCTCCACAAGACCTGATGTTTGGTAGGAAGGTCTTGCAGACGGTGGTCCCGCCCTAAGGTAGGCCTTAGGATTACTTGCTTTTCTCTCAGGGTGCCGTCCTGGAAGACGAGGGAGAAATTTCCAGTTACTTACCGGTAGCTGGATTTCTACGAAGTCGTACAGGACGGCAGGCCTACTTCCCTCCCTTTTACTTCTATCAAAATTCCTACTTTTCTTAGTTTCTGTCTATACCGTGTTCTAAAGAGCGGTTACTTATCTTAAACTGAGGCACACGGGAGGGGTGGGGCCTTTTAAACCTCATTTTGATTGTGTTTCCTGTCAGGTGAGCCAGTCTACTCTCTCAGGGTGCTGTCCTGTAAGACTTCGTAGAAATCCAGCTACCGGTAAGTAACTGGTAATTTTTTCTTTTTTTGTGTGCTTTTTCTGTTGCCTGCAGACTATAATTACTAACTTCAACGTACTTCTACAGTACTGAGGGATCCCTAGATACTGCTATGCAAGTTCTAACTTTTTAGAAACTTCTGCATAGGCACTTTCTTCTGGCAATCCACACTGTAGAACGGGTTCATCATAATTGCCTAGAACACATTCCCAGAGTGCAGCAAAGCTACTTGGAAAGTATACAACCATGGTCTGCAGGCACATAATACCTGTCAATAAAGCTTAACGGTAAACTTAAAATCTGCCCCTGCATAAGCCCTGGTTTACATTGATGCTACTTTGAAATCGCGCTACTTCAAATCAAGTAGCGTTATTTCAAAGTAGCAAGGTCAACATGAGTTCAGGTGCTACTTGATGGACATCTGTGTGGCTTCATGCATAGATGTCTATTAAAGTTGCACCTGAAATTGGAAAAAGTGGTGCAGGAACTACTTTTGCAAACCGGTGTCGCACCGATTGGAAGAGTGCCATTGCCTTCAATTGCCTGCGACTTGTCATGAGAATTGATCTCTCAAATCGCATAACAAATCGCTTAAATGTGAACATAGGATAAAGGGAATTGGATGCTCAGCACTCCTACTACCTATGTTGACAGTCTCCTGCAGTAAGGAGAAACCGGGATCTAAAGAATCTTCAAAAAGGGATGTTGAGATTCCTAGTGCCCTTCTGTAAGTTGTGATCCAGTCCGCCATCCCCTGCATAATTGTGCACTGTTGTGATGTAGGTATCAGGTAAAATTGGGGGGGGGGAGTGGGGGTTTGGTCAATTTAGAACGGGAATCTGGTACTCCAAGAAATGTCAAGTTCTACAGATTTTTCAGGTGACGTTTTTCCATTTACTTATGGCACGGGCAGCCAGAGAGGCAAGTGTTTGTTCTTTTGCTTGGGAAGTTGTATTTAGAGTTGCAGTTTTAGGTACATTATGGCTCGCAACAGGGCGAGTTAAAATATGCATTTCTCCATCTATTATAGACAATATATAGGTAATTGAGTGTTCCATTTACCTGAGTAAGCGGACCTATTAAATATGGCTTTGCAAATAGTTATACACCATAGAAACTGCTTGAATTATATGCAGTTATACTTAGAGCAGTGATAAATAATTTTTGAATTGGCTGTGGTGGGTTATTTAGCACATTGTTATTACTGCAAAACTTAATTCAAAGGTGAATCAAGTTTTACAATACTGCCAGCCATGAAGCATTTCTTTTGTTTTTCTCTGAAGGTAATTATATTGCTTAAATGTCATTGCCGTGCATGTTATTGATCCCTTCTTGTCATATCATCTTACTTAAGATGGAGCAGCTGAAATATTCATGGAATAATAGAACACTGACATGAAATATTAATGGAGGGCTGACCTAGTTATTTAAATATTGAACTGATTGTGCACTGTATGTCAGGCCCTTCAAGCTGTATTATCCATTTGAGGAGAGAGTGGCTTTTCTTTCCTGGCAGTCAACATGGTCTTGTCCATAATGATTTCAGATGTGGATTTCTGTAATCAAAATCTTAAAGGGAACATGTAATATCTTCAGAGCAAGCAAAGTACCATTGATATTCTGTACAGTAATCATCCTGTAGTACTACGTTCTTAATATACAGTCAAACCTGCCACTGGAAGCCCCAACAAATCTCACAAAAATAACGTTCTGAACGCCTGGCACGTTTTATTATGCCACACACGATGCTGATCAAGCATGGCAGTATGTCATTCATGCAGCAGGCACTGCTGAGTGTGATGGTAGTGCTGCATTCACACCTGAGCGTAGAGTTTTGCCGCGATTTTTGCAGCGTTTTTTTACCGCGTTTTGATGCAAATATATACAGGTCTAGGGTCACCAATGTTAAAAATAGAAAAACGCTCAATTGGAGCGACAAAAAAGGGTCCAGAACTTGTTTGAGCTTCAGGCGTTCGGCATCAGACATTTTGGAGTGGAGATGTGAACCATCTCTATAGAGAATAATGGATTTTTTCCCCTCTACTGTGTTTCCCCGAAAATAAGACGTACTCCGAAAATAAGCCGTAGCGGGATTTCGACACAAGATCGAAATATAAGACACCCCTCTGAAAATAAGACGTAGCGATGGCGTGTCGAATCCCCGAAAATAAGACGTAGCGATGGGCGTGTCGTATGCGGAGCGGTAAAAACGTGATAGGCGTACTGTACTGGTGCGGAGCTCAGGAGCTGTAAAGAAGTGAGAAGGACGCTCTGTAAAGCTTCTCCCCAGCACTGACCAGCTACAGTCTCTCACCCCACACAAACACCAGGGGATAGGGTGAAAAGCTGCTACCGTACTGAGCCCAAAGAGATCACCCCAGCTCCACTGTGCTCCACATCAGCTTTGCAGGCCTATCTTTCTGTACAGCCAGACAAGATGAGTGCAAAGAGAAGAAGTTGGATATCCGAATGGTCCAAAAATGGCGTGCAGAATACGATAATCTCAGTCTACAGGTGGACTCTACGCAAGTGTGGTTCAGGTAGGCAACCTTTATTTTCTGTAATAAAAAAAAGACACCCCCCGAAAATAAGCCATAGTGTGATTTCTTGAGGGAAAAAAAATATAAGACTGTCTTATTTTCGGGGAAACACGGTAGCATTTTGGAGCTTCATGCTCCAGGCGACAAAACGATCAGGTGTGAATGCAGTCTAATATATACACGTTTGGGTTCCAGTCGTAAGTTGTGATGAATGTAGATTGCAGCATCTTGGGAGTGTATGCTAGAGCTTCACAATTAATAGTTAAAAAAATCATGATTTTGATTCAACCCCCCTGACGATCTCCAATGCAGATTTTGTGTAGAGACTTTATCTGCTCCCTCAGCTGTCCAAAAGAAAATATCCGGGCAGTCTGTCAAGTGTAGATCAAAGGGATCAGCAAGTCAATCCGCGGCCAGGCTGAGCAGCGAAGAGGACCTCGGGACCGCGCGGGACTTTTGAGGGGTCAAGTAAGTATAATGCGGGGGGGGGGGGGGGGCGTCGGCATACGATGTTTTTTTTCGCCTTAATGCATAGATTGCATTAAGGTGAAAATGTTTTTTTTTTTCTTTACAACTCCTTTAAAGTCCATGGCCCAGATTCACGTACATCTGCGCATTATTGGACCGACGTAGCGCACCGCCTTTACGTTAGACTTGCGCAATTTTGTCGCGTAATCACCCTATTCTCGTAGCTTTTGTGCAGAAAATTGCGCATGCGTAACGTTATTTCAGAGGCGTAAGGCGGAGTAATACAAATTGGGAAGGACGTGGGCGTGTTACATTGAAATGAGCCGTGACCCCATGCAAATGAAGGGCCGGCCGGCTCGCGCATGCTCGCTTGGAGACCATGGTCAGCTCCGATGTGCGCATGCTCACAACTCGGGAGCGGCGCAATCAGTGAAATTGGAAATGGACTAGGGCAACTTTGTGAACTACGCAAACAGCATAAATAGACAGACACAAACGCACTTGTATTGCAAAAGTACATCCCTTTGTCCCTTCCCATTTAACCAAGTGCTTTTGTCCTGTTGTTCGTTGCGTTTTGTAGTTGTCAGATTAGTGTTCTGTGTGATCAAGTGTTTGTTAGTAGATCTTTGAAAGTGTTTTTTGATAAGTGTTTGAGAGACTGTTTGATATATTTCTGTTCGTTTGTTTTCTTGCTGAATTTTTGCTGTTTGTTTTTGTGACTGTTTCTTGCTGAGTGCTTGTGTGATTTTTTTGGGTGTTAGTTTTCTCTTTGTGTGTGTTCTTGCTTGATTGGTTGTGCTTGTTTTTGTGACAGATTTTTGTTGACTGGGAGTGATTTTTTTTGGAAGTATGACAGAGAGAAAGCGAAAGCTTAATTTTACTGTGGGAGAAAAAAGAATTCTTGCCCGGGCCATTAGCGATTATGGGCGTTACCTCCACGGCCCAGACAGTGCCAACACCACCCCGGCCAGGTGGAGGGAGATTTTGGACCTCATCACTAAGCAGGTCAATTCAGCAGGGGAGGGGGAGACACGGACCCGGTCTGGGATTGACAAAAAAATTTATGACCTCCGGCGTCTGGTCAAACAGAAGCTGTCCAAAATGCATGCCCATGCCAGGGGCACAGGAGGGGGCCCACCATGCCGTATTAGGCTGACAGCGGAGGAGCGTGCGGTGGCCCTGACCTTTCATCAGCATGAAGTTGAGGGCCTGCCCGGCTTTGACTCAAGTCCGGAGCCCGTGGTGCCAGGTAAGTATTTTTTTTAATATCAGGTGTGTAGCATATGTGGGGGAGGGGGTGAAAGGGAATATGTGGCAAGTGTGTGGATCCTCCAACCTGTGAATGTTTTGTGTCATCCACAGATGTGCAGGAGGGTGCAGGGCCATCTGGCCTGACCGCACCATCCCCAGGACAGCAGCCTAATGAGGCCCCCCCAACAAGGCCGGAGTCCACGGAGGAGGTTCAAGAGGAGGAGGAGAATCATGAGGAGGAGGAGTCCATGTCAGGCACTGGACTCGTGGTTTTTGAGGACTCTTCCCCTCTGGCAGGCAGCCCTCCCTAAGGGGGAGCCCCCCCCCCCTCCTCCCCCAACATGGCTCCCCTCCCAAGGGCCTCCCTTTCTCCCCGGCCACAAGCATCAGCTGGAGGCAGGATTTCGTCCCGGAACACCAGGGGGGTGGCCGATCTCCTGCCCGCCACTCTGAGAAGGGACCAGGCCCTTCAGACCCGCCATCTGGGACAGGTCAGCCAGACATTGGTGCGGATGGAGGAGAGCCTGTCCTCCATCAAGGATACGCTGGGGAACCTGGACTCCCACTCCCGGGCTTTCACAACCTGCCTAAACGACCTGCAGACTACATCAGCAGGCGTTGGGCAGGATGTGAGGGCCCTCACCCAGGCTATCCAGGCCAACATGGCAACACTTGGTGCTGCCCTGGACAGAATAGCCGTGGCCTTGGAGGGCAGGCCGCCAGGTGGGCAGAGATCAGGGGCTGCTCCTCCTTCCCCGGTTTTACCCCTCCCCCATGAGTCTCCCCTGAGGAGCCATGGCCGGGGGCGCCCCAGGCGTGGCTCACGTAAAGAGCAATCATTTTTTTTCCCCCTTTTTTGATATTGATTTGATTTTTTTTTTGGGTTGTGAATGCTGTTTGAATGTGGGGGTGACATTCCTGCCGGAAAAGGGGTGTCACCCTCAATTTTGGTGGAGAAGGGTTCCCCAGGACCAGGGAGAAGTGATCCCCAGGTCCGTGTAAATGGTGTATGAATGTACAGTGACATAATTGGAGCCTTGGCGTGGCGTTGCTGCTCACAAGTCCTGCATGGTGGACTGGTGCCAATCCAATTTGATGTGGATGTGGGGTGTGTGTGCTAGGGACCACAGTGGTGTGCATGCATGCATTCTCATTGTGCCATGATTAATGTGTGTGTTTAACGTGCAAAGATGCCCAATGTGAGTTGTCTCCTGGCTGCTCTTCCCTCAGAAGACGGGGTAGCCTCGGTTAGGGGGGGATTGTCTGGTTCAGGGGTCAGGTCATCACGCAGGTCAATCTGCAGGCCCTTTCTTACTGCGAAGTTGTGCAGCATGCAACATGCACCGATGATATGGCACACGAAGTTTGGGGAATACAAGAGGGTCCCCCCAGACTTATCCAGGCATCGGAAACGTGACTTCAGGAGGACAAAGGTGCGCTCCACCACTGCTCGTGTTTGGGCATGTGCTTGATTGTGTCTTTCCTCTCCTGGGGTTTGGGGGTTCCGGATAGGAGTCATGAGATGGGGTCCCAGTGTATATGCAGAGTCACCTGTAAGGGAAAAGACAGGAGGATGTTAGTCATGCATGTGCCCCTTGTGATGTGTGCATCATGGGAGGGGATAGTCATGCCTGCCACCCATGTCACTCACCAACCAGCCAGGTGTCCCCATACAAGTTCTGATCGAATTCCATTCGGATGTGGCATTGATTGTATATGTAGCTGTCATGGCTGGACCCTGGGTGTTTGGCACGGACGTGCCATATGAGGCCTTGGGCATCGACTATCACCTGTACGTTGATGGGAGTGCCAATGCTTCCGATTGCGGTACATGTGCTCTGTCTCCTGGGGGGGCTGGAGTTCCACATGTGTGCAATCAATGGCCCCGATGGTGCGTGGGAATCTGGCAATTCTGTAGAATCTGTCATTGCCTTCAGTCGCAGCTCATCAGTGGTGGGTTTGATGATTTGGTTGGCCATGCATCTGAGGATTGCAGGGACAACCTGGTGCACACATCTGCTCATGGAGGATTGTGACATCCCAGCCACCACTCCACTTGTACGCTGAAAAGAGCCACTGGCAAGGACATGGAGTGTTGCCATGACCTTGACCAGTGGCTGCACTGCATGTGAGCGTTGTGTTGGGCTGGTGATGTCCTCCTGCAGGGTTGTGGTTAATTACAGGATGGCATGAGGGGTGAATCTGAAGATGCGATACACCTCAGAATCACTCATGCCAAACAGGTCTATGCGGCTGCGGTATATCCTCTCCCGTGCCATCCTCCGTGCCCTCATCCTTCTTTGTTCATCTAAAGTCAGTAGTATAGCTATGTGCGACGATGCCCCTGGCATGTTGGCATACAGATTGTTGTGCAACACGTGTGACTGCTGAGCTCCTCACTAACAGTGTTGATTTATCTAACAAGTAGACTTTTTTTTCTCTTTTTAGACCAGCTTTTATATGGTCTAATTTTAGACAGGACATTTTGCTGTTGCGCACACTGCGTAGCCTGCGCTGCCCCAACGTTCTTTTGTGGATCCCCGTAAGTCCCTCATTAGCATATTTGACTAGCAAATCAATGGTCTGTCTAGCGCAGTTTTGCGCGGACGGATGCGCCTGTCTAACGAAATTACGCCGGACCAAAAAAAGTAGATTTCTTGCGTATCTCGTTTTGGGGGTGCCGTGCATCGAAACGCACGCGCACATTTAGACTTGCGCACGTGCATCTCCTGTTGCACAGGCGTAATCGCTCTGTGAATCTGGGCCCTTTTTATGACACTTGATTCTTAAGTTAAAATAAATATTTTTTGCTAGAAAATTACTTGGAACCCCCAAACATATATTATGTGTGTGTGTGTGTGTGTGTGTGTGTGTGTGTGTTCCTATCTATCTATCTATTATTAGCAGAGACCCTAGGGAATGAAATGGCATTTGCTGAAATATTTTATGTCGCACTGTATTTGCCCAGCGGTCTTTCAAATGCAATTTTTTTGGGAAAAAATACACTTCAATTAATAAAAAAAACATGAAACGGTAAAGTTAGCCCAATTTTTATTTATTTTTCATCTGAAAGTTGTTGCGCCGTGAGAATCATGATTTATCTATTATCTAAGCAAAAAAAATCGGCATTCTCATTTTAGCCAGAATCATGCAGCTCTAGTGTATGCTGTACACCATTAATGTCCAGGGTTCTAACTTTTGAAAAAGTGTTTATTCAGTAAAACCTTGGTTTTGCGAGCATAATTAGTTCCAGAAACATGCTTGTAATCAAAAGCACTTGTATATCAAAGCATTTTTATTTTACAGGGTGTAAAAAAGAAGAGAGGCACCTCCTAAGTGTAGCAATAAGTTGCAGAATCAGAGGATTGCTGACACTGATGACTTTGGGTGTCAGCGGATGACTCGGGGATTAAAGTATGTCCCCTTTTTTTTTTTTATCCGTAAACGGATGAATGAAAAAAACGGAAATACGGCCCGCATGTGTGAAAGGGGGACTTACATTATGGTATAAAATGCCTGCTACGCTAGGCCTAATAAAAACCTGTTATAAAAATGTTAAAGATCGTTCAAATTGATATGATTTATATGGTCATAACTTGGTGTGAATCATTTCCGACTTTGTAGATTTTAAAGAAACTTCATAATGGGGCTGAAACAACTAATCTCTCCTCTCTCGGGTGGATAGTCAACCGAGACAAGTCTCAATTGACCCCATCCCAGGAGGTTCTGTACCTAGGTTACAGGATATCTTCTGTAGAGAATTTTTTTTATCTCCCCGAAGAAAAAATGGTAAAGGTAGAACAGGCAGCAGCCCAGTTACAGTCCAACCGAGAGGGTTCGGTCAGACAAGTTATGAGGGTGCTGGGGTTTATGACTGCATGTTTTCCAGCGGTACCCTGGGCGAGGTTCCATCAACGTCCGTTGCAGCAACTAATGCTTCGGTTTTGGAGTGGCCAAAGTCAAGACTTGGTGGTCCAGATTCCAATCTCGTCCCGAGTAAAAAGGACTCTATGGTGGTGGCGAACGCGCCACAATCTAGACAAAGGTCTAACCTGGACCCTGCCGGTGGAAACAGTGGTAACTACAGATGCCAGTGCCTGGGGGTGGGGAGCCCACCTGGGGGAGGCAGTGGCCCAGGGAACATGGTCTCCAAGAGAGGCAGAACGTTCCTCAAACCAGAGAGAGCTCCTGGCAGTCCTGAAAACAATCGAGGTGTTCCAAACAAGCCTGAAAGGGCGACATCTGCAGGTTCGCACAGACAATGCAACAACTGTGGCATATGTGAACAAGCAGGGAGGGACGAGAAGTCCTGCTCTTCAGGGCATAGCCAACAAATTTTTTTCCTGGGCAGAAACAAACCTGGCTTCACTGACAGCGGTCCACCTAAAAGGCACCCAGAACTCTCTAGCGGATTATCCGTCAACAGGTGAGTCAGGACGAGTGGGCGCTACACGAGGAGGTTTTCGCTCAAATAGTGCAGAAATGGGGTCAACCGGAGGTGGATCTTTTCGCCTCTGAAAGGAACAGCAAGGTAATCCAGTTCTTCTCGATCCACCCAGGAGACGGGGCTACAGGGATAGATGCCTTTTCAAGAACATGGAAGTTCAACAGCTGCTACGCCTTCCCTCCAATAAGGATGATCGCAGCAGTCCTTCAGAAATTTCGGTCGGAAAAAACGGATCTAATATTGATTGCTCCTTTTTGGCCGAAAAGACCCTGGTTTGCCATTCTGATGAAACTGGCCATTCTCTCCCCATTCCGTCTCCCCAGCAGGAGGGATCTAATATCGCAGGGTCCCATTCTTCACCCGCAGGTAGACAGACTAAACCTAACTGCGTGGTATCTGAGGAACAGTTGCTGAGAACACAGGGCTTCTCAGAGAGAGTAATAAAGACCATGTTACAATGCAGGAAGCCTGTTACTAGAACAATCTATGCAAAATTCTGGAAGAAATTTTGTTCCTGGTTAGAAGAGCAGGGAATTGATCAACCAGGGGTCCCAGCCATTCTAGATTTTTTGCAGGCAGGGGTAGATATGGGTCTATCCCCAAGTACCCTAAAAGTCTAGGTTGCGGCACTTAGTGTCTTTCTTCAATGTTCCCTTCAGCAGAACTCTTTCATTAAGAATTATTTCAAGGCCCTGTCAAGATCTAGACCGGTGAAGGTCTCACCCTGTCCTCCTTGGGATCTCTCCTTGGTACTTAAAGCACTATCAGGTAGTCCATTTGAGCCTCTGGAGGAATCTATCTTAAAATGGATAACCCTTAAGACCAGGGATCCTCAAACTATGGCCCTCCAGCTGTTGCGGAACTACAAGTCCCATGAGGCATTGTAAAACTCTGACATTCACAGACATGACTAGGGCATGATGGGAATTGTAGTTCCTGAACAGCTGGAGGGCCGTAGTTTGAGGACCCATGCTTAAAGCCGAGTTCCACCCTTAAAACCACTTTCTTTCATCCCATCCAGCATACTGGCGTCAGCGCCAGTATGCTGTTTTTTTTTTTTTTTTTAATCCATGTACTTGCTTTATAATAGATCATTTAATTTTGGGCGCACCGCAGTATGTCGCCGCTATAAGGTGTCGCGCCTTCCGGAAACAGCCGACTAGCGTTCGGCTCTTCTCGGCGCCTACGCACAGACCCAGAAGCTGACTGCGCAGGCGCCGTATATAGCCGCGTCGCGCTTTCCGGAGACAGCCGACTAGCGTTCGGCTCTTCTCGGCGCCTGCGCACAGACCCAGGAGCTGACCTCGCAGGCGCCGTAAATAGCCGGTTCTAGTTCGGCTTTTTTCGGAGGGCGTGACGCGGCTATATACGGCGCCTGCGCAGTCAGCTTCTGGGTCTGTGCGTAGGCGCCGAGAGGAGAACGCTAGTCGGCAAGTAGGCGCAGTCAGCTTCTGGGTCTGTGCGTAGGCGCCGAGAAGAGCCGAACGCTAGTCGGCTGTTTCCGGAAGGCGCGACGCCTTATAGCGGCGACATACCGCGGTGCGCCCAAAATTAAATGATCTATTATAAAGTAAGTACATGGATTAAAAAAAAAAAAAACAGCATACTGGCGCTGACGCCAGTATGCTAGATGGGATAAGAGAAAGTGGTTTTAAGGGTGGAACTCCGCTTTAAGACAGTACTGTTGGTAGCAATCACTTCCGCCAGGCGGGTGAGTGACCTTCAGGCTCTTTCTATCAGAGAGCCATTTTTGTTAATTTATGAGGATAGAGTTGTTTTAAAAACTGACCCCAGTTTTCTCCCCAAAGTAGCGTCCTCATTTCACAGGACATGGTCCTTCCGACTTTTTTGTCTCCCTCAAGTTCAGAGGGGACATCTCTATATCGGTTAGATGTCAAGAGATGTATTTTAATTCATTTAGAGGTAACCAAGGAACTCAGAAAATCTGATTCTCTTTTTGTTAATTTTTCAGGGGTTAGGAAGGGGCAAAAAGCATCTAAGTCTTCTATTGCCAGGTGGATCAGGTTAGCTATAGCTAAAGCTTAGGAGTTGGAGGGTAAGCAAACACCATTTGTTAAAGCACGCTCTACTAGAGTGGTTTCGAGTTCTTGGGCGGAAAAGGCCGGGGCCACTCCGGAAGAAATTTGTAAGGCGGCAACATGGTCAAGCTATACGACCTTCGCCAAGCATTATCGCCTGGACTTGATGTCTGAGAAGGATCAATCATTTGGCCGAAGGGTCCTCCAGGCGGCTAACCCACCCTGACAAGTTTCTTGTTTATCATCTCAGGGCTGTCCTGGAAGACGAGGGGGGAAAACCGGAGTTAGGCTTACCGATAACTCTCTTTTCAGGAGTCTTCCAGGACAGCCCGGTTTCCCACCTGGAGTTTATAGTTTGTAAACAGGAGTTGGATAGGTGTACTGACGATGTGTTAGTATGTTATGTTTTTCAGAGCCTTCAGGAATTCTTGGATGAACTGAGGAGAAGGCCTGGAGGACCTCCTTTTATAATTTGGGTGAATGTGTTTCCTGTCCCAGAGGGAGGAGCCATATATCTCAGGGCTGTCCTGGAAGACTCCTGGAAAGAGAGTTACCGGTAAGCCTAACTCCGGTTTTTTACCTTGCTATAGCGGGCGCTTTATACTATACTTTGCAGCTTGCTATTGAGGCACTCTGAAGGCAGGAGGACCCAGAAACATCAGTGAGGGACCCCAGAAGTGGAGGATCTGGGCTGCTCTGTGCAAAACCATTACACAGAGCAGGCAAGTATAACAAGTTTGTTAAAAAATCACTTTAAAGACTCTGTGCCGGGAAGATCAGCATCTGAACCCAGAGAAAGTGGAGGTAATAGAAGGCATTACAATTACTGTAGTTGGTTATTTATATTTACCATGGCATATGGAAATTTAAGAATAATTTGCCCTTTTTTTTTCTTTATTATTTACATATTAATTAAATTGTACACCACACTTTTTTTTTAAGATTATCAGATTAGTCGATAAATCGATTATGAAAATAATCGTTAGTTGCAGCCCTACTTCATAAGGCTATAACAGAGGTGGTATTCCTTCACAAATGGTCTTTTATGAAAGCCCCACTCCAGCTCTGGTGTTCTACCTTCATTGTCTATGCAGGCTGAAAAACACACAGTACTGGAATTGGTCCTGTGCTTACAGGCCTCTTCTGTACTTTGGACACATTCTGTAAGGCAGTAAACATAGAACTACTGATGTACAGGAGCCTATAGCAACTGTTCAGAGTTTAGATCAGTGTTTCCTAACTCCAGTCCTCAAAGTGCCCCAACAGGTCATGTTTTCAGGATTTTCATAAGTTTCCACAGGTTATTTGATCAGTTTCACTGCCTTGGTAATTGCCACAGCCATTTTTATCTGAGGGAAATCCTGAAAACATGATCTGTTGGGGCGCCTTGAGACTGGAGTTGAGAAACTCTGGTTTAGATAACCGTTCCAAGAAGAGTAATAGCTTTCATGTTTCACATGTTGCTTTTTTTAGTGCCTTAGTTGAAGTGTGTGTGTGTGTGTGTGTGTCATGTCAGGTATTTAGAACTTGTCATTCATTACCTCTTCAGTGCTGGTGGTCAACTTTCATGTATTTTAGCTACTGTCATTCGGTTCAATGCCATCTAAATTTCCACTGTAATTCTCTAGGCTTTATAGAACTGCTTTGTATTATTAATGTGGGCCTAAAGTCATTACTTTGATCACCCTAGATGTTAACCCCTTCCCAGCCAGTGTCATTAGTACAGTAACTGTGTACAGTATTAGCACTGATCACTGTATTGACAATTTTTATTCATTTCAGTGGTAGTTGGTTGGTGTCAGACATTGCACTATTGCTTTCTTACTTTAAGTCGCCAATTGCCACCACTAATAGTATAATATATATTTTATTTTCTGTATGTGTGGCAAACGTACTCCCTGGCTTTTTGTCGATTTTTGTTACAAATGGCTAAAAATTCTATTACCGTACTTTATTATTATTATTAGCTCATTTACTTTCCCATGATTTTTTCCTTCCATATTGATTATCTTCCCCGGTAGTATTTCATCTGTGTAAATATTACTGTACTTGGTCATTATTCAGACGTTGTCAAATCACATTTCACTTAGATTTGCTGGGCTGTGGTCCTGGTATGTGAGACTGAATACGACTCCCTTATCAAATTTCAACACTGCCTGAAAGAGGAATAAAATAACATTTTATATCCTGAAAGTATTTATTGATCAGTTATCTGTGAATCTTGTAATAATCAGTCTTCCTGTACTTGCTTGATCATAAATTGCATTGAGACTGTTCACTAAAACCTTAGAGAAAGTAAACCTCTCTAAAAAATTAAACACCCTGCAAGGCAAAGGCATAATGAGCTAGTATGCATAGCTGCTCCAGCGCTGTGAGCAGTGAGGACGTCACGCCCGCGCATGGCACTAACAGCATGATTGCCGTTAGAAGCAGTACGCTCGGTGTGCCTGCGCCCGATTTCTACGGCGCATGCGCCGTGGACATCGGTACCGGTATTTTCTGCAAAAATCTCCTAAACCTTTTAGGTTTGGGAGATATTTGTTGCATCTACAGGTAAGCCTTAATTTAGGATTTTACCGCAGCTAGAAGAACACAACTGTTCTATGACACCCTTCACACACTACGGTTACCTGCGGTTATGTTACCCATGGTTTTGTGCAGGTAGAAAAAATAGAACTGAATGTGTCCAGCTGCAATGTACCGCAGGTAACCACAGTGCACTGTGTCAGCTGCGTTTGGTATGAATCTTGAGGGGGAACTCCATGCCAAATTTCAAATAAAAAACTGGCATGGGTTCCCCCTCCAAGAGCATACCAGGCCCTTGGGTCTGCTATGGATTTTAAGGGGAACCCCCGTACTCCGAGAAACCGGCGTTGGGTTCCCCCAAAATCCATACCAGACCCGTATACGAGCTTTCTTCTTTTAAGCTATTTTACGAGCAGGGGCCCCGGGCTTCTTTGACGTCTTCTGCCGGGTGGGGGCGCTTTCTTCTTTAGCTTCTTCTATGGGGGGGGTCCCGGTCTTCACCGCTGTCTGGTTCTCTTCCGCCGGGGGCCTCCACTCTCTTCTTTTAGCTCTTTTACGAGCGAGGGGACCCCAGGCTGGTAGGGTGGGCGAATTTGCTTTTAAACACTTCAATACCAGGCACTTATGCACCTTCCTGCCCAAGCCAATTTTCAGCTTGGGCAGGAACTGAACGCACTTTGACAATTTTGCGGTCATGCTACACTGTACAATTGCGCAACAACTAAAAAAAAGTATGTGGGTACGTTTTCTTCTTCAATTACAGGCACTGATGGCACTGGGGCACCGATAGGCGGTGCTGGTATGTGGCACTGATGGGAACTCATAGGTGGCACTGGGTATGGATGGGGTACTGAGAGGTGGCACTGATGGCATTGCTGGGCATCACTTCAGTCAGTGCCCATTTGTGGGCACTGATTGGCATCTATTGTGCTCTTTTTATTTATTTTTTATTGTTGCCTATTATTGCTTTATTGGGTCCTGGCGGCTTCCCTGGTGGTCCAGTGTGGGCACCCGAGGGGGGGGCTGTGCTGTCAGACGCGAGTGAGGAGGAGCCGATCAACGGCTCTTCCTGTTTACATCGTGATCAGGCCGTGATTGGACACGGCTGATCACGTGGTAAAGAGCCTCCAACAGAGGCTCTTTACCGAGATCGGAGATGCAGGGTGTCACGGGTGCGCGCCGGCATGTTATCCTGCTGGACGTCACGTCCAGTCAGGATTACACAACCACTTCCCGGACGTCAATTTACTATTTTTTTTTTTCTTTTAAATTGTATTTTTGTGCGTGAACTCGAGAGAGAGGAGCCGGACTGCAGGAGTTGGGAGTAGGCAGACCCTCCCCCCGGAGGCAATCGCCATCCTTCTCCATGCCCCTGGTGGCAATGGCGGGTGTGAAGGGGGGCCTCCCACTCACCCCGCCCTACCTGCTCCTCTTGGGAGCCCAACTGGGGCCCAATGGGGCAGAGGGACTCCCCCTATGAGGGAGTGAGGGGGTCTAGCCCACCCAGCCAGCCCTGTAGGTCCTTCGCCTCTCTTTATTTTAAGAGACCGCATGGCCAAAGTGCATGTGTTTTAAACCAATTTCGTGTGCGTGCAAGTGTGGTGGTTTTTGTGGAGGGGGGGTGGGCGTACTAAGCACAGGCGTACCTTGCATAGCACACCCACCGGGAGCCGGGCTGAGACCACCAAACTCAATTCACATGTAGCCGAGACCGGGATCCGAACCCTTGGCTGCAGAGGTGAATGGCTTGTCAGCGCAGTGCCAATCACGTTGAGCCACCACAGCTCCCCGTCAATTTACTATTAACCGGACGGAAGGTGGTTAAATCAATAGTTTGTACATTTGCCTCAACAAAGTATTTTATCACAAAATATACCATCGTCTTATATTTATAAAACTCTTTGCTTTTATACTCCCCCCCCCCCCCCCACTAATCATCTGAGCTCCCTTTTGATCCAGCGATGTGCATGAGAGCTGAGCTTCTCCCGGGTCTCTTATTCGCTGAGACAGAAGAGCTTCCACTGCTGTCAATCACAACCAGGAAGCAAATGAGAGCGTGGCTGAGCTGCAGCGCTCTGTCTTATGGATGCATAGAGCAGGGCTCAGGAACGAGCACGCACCAGTGCCCCCAGAGCACGCGTCTTGCTATTGGGGACACTGGCTGAAGAGGAGAGCCAGGAGCGACACAAAAAGAGGAGGATCAGGGCTGTTTTGTGCATAAGTGAACTAGCGCTTTAAAAATGGAGGATTGGTTTTAAATAACCATTTACTGTTAAAGTATAAAGGGGTTTTTTAGATTTATTGCTCCACATTTTTTTCCTGAATAAATGCATTTTATTGGCTAAAAAACATCCACATTTTTTTTATTATTTTTCATCATTCAAACTCTGAATAATACACAGCCACTAGGACTCCAGGGGGACATTTGTCTGCTTCTCCTAAAACAGGCATGACAAACTGGTATATGAAGGAATAGGCATACTTCAGTGAATGTTGCACAATCTCAATCTTCTCCTGAATGAAACATTTTAGACTGACCCCAGGAAGTCCAGAGTAATGTTCCAATAACTCATTTCATAAAATGAAAATAAAGTTATATACGTGAAAATAAGATGCTTTCCAATTTTTTTTTTTTTTTTTAACAGAAAAGTTTTTATCAAACAATTCAGCATCACAACATAGTCGGCTACAGAGCTTTCCATTTTCTTATAACCACATTCATTTCCTTTTAGTCTATACATGAGTTTTCAAATCGTACAGTTTTTGCCCTCACAATTTTTCAGGTACACTTTTTTGTAAACTATTCAGCTTTTTGCTTTTCATAGTTTCAAGAAAATAATGTTTTTCAATAATGTAGGTGTAATGAAAACCACAATTTCATATTTGATGTGTTATATTATGAACACCAGATGGCGACAAAGTCCTCCACAAATGCATCCTCTGGTTAGCTGTGTTGCTGCACTCACAAAGAAAATCCATCACTGCAGAGGAACTTGTGGAATGTTTGGATTTATCCACCTAAGCCTATTATTACAGAACTTTAGAGAGTCCAAGCATGTCCTTAGTTCTCTTTCAAGTATATCAAAACAGCCTGGTCCTTTTCTTTATATCCAACTGTGGAGCTCCTCTAACCTGGTTTCCTCACCCAGTGTCATAGCTATGGCTTAATATATGATGTTTCTCTGAGGAATATTGGACCCTTTAAACAAAATAAGAGGAACTTTCAGTCCTCTTAAAAATCTTTCCTGAAAGAAACACTGAGGCTTTATCTTTCCCTGTGATAAACCGAGGTTTTGTTCCTTCTGCGTTTTTTAAACTGTGCATTTGCTCCAGGTTGGTGTCATAGGAACTTTTGCTGCAATTTTAGCATAGCGGCAAGCAATCAGTAATTCCACAGAGAGGTCAACCGCTGTTGAGGGACACCTGATCGATCAACCTCTTAATGCCTTTTACCGGTAGCCCTTTAAGTGGGTTTTAATTCCTGGGCGGTGGTGCTGCTTTTCTATTAACTGACTACTGTGGTTTGCTCCCACAACAATTACTTTACTTGGATCCCCTTTTACCTGACTCCCATTCAGAAGCCATGACAGAGAGCTGCTGGTGACATTCTCAAGGCACTATGGACAAATATGTGTAGCTGCTGGGCATTAAATGTAAAATGTATTGCTTGTTCTGGACACCTGACCATCACACATCTATATGGCCACAATTTTATGTGGATGCTCCTCCCAGATAATTAAGTATTTTCAGTAAATTGTACTGTTAATGCTACAGCATACAAAGACCATTGTAAACTTTCAACATTGTCAACAGTTTGGAAATGCCCTAATGCTCAGTCGGGCTTGTGACATTTTAATAAATCTGAGGGACCTGCACAGCTGTACTTAAAGCGGAGTTCCACTCAACAAAAAATCTCTTTTCGTAACCCTTCTCCCCTTCGGTTTCACATTTGGCACCTTTCAGGGGGAGAAGATACAGGTATTTGCTCCCACTTTCAGGCATAGATACCCAAGCCATTTGCGGGTATCTACACCACTTCCTTTGCCCCCCCCGGCTTTCTTCTGGGAGACACTCAGGGACCAGTGGGATAGTGATTCCTGTACCAAAGATGGCCACGGCAGCACACAAGAGCTGACCGATTAGATCGGCTTTGGTGCCAACATCGCGGGCACCCTGGACAGGTAAGTGTAACGGAACCACAAATAGGACAGGGGTTAAAGCCGTTTAGGATATTCCTTCCCTGAATCCAAGGCAGCTATCGACACTCCACAATCTGGCGAACACTACCCATTCGAATTCCCCCCATTAACAAGACACACAGCTCTGTTTGAGGTCCAACAGGAATAGCCCATCTTTATTGAGAAAGCAGGCTCTTATATACACAGAATACTGCACTAACCAAATGAACAATGACCCAATTCCACCCACAACATCACACAATTGTTCCCAACGAGCCCCAATACACATCCTTTAGTAGACATCCTGACTCCGGCTCCTGACATAATTTACATGACCGAATTAACTACAGCTGATGATTCATACACCTGACCTTTGGGCTATCTGCTAACTTACAATACACATTACCATCAATAGACCTTCACACAATACAGGGTCAATTGGCACAAGCCACAATGAAAGATCCTTAGAAGTTAGTCCGGATTCATTTACATCCCAACAGACAGACAGGTGGGCTGCAGTCCAAGACCTATTCTGCATGTTCATTATTTTCTAGCTCAATCTGTGCCCAAAAGTGACCCCCGTTACATGTGTCTCTATTTTAAAAGTCAGCAGCTGAAGTATTTGTAAATAAAAAAAAAAAAGAGAAAAAAAAAATATTTGGGGGCACCTCCGCTTTAAAGTAGAACTATGGGCAAAACGTTATTTTCAATTTGGATAGAGTAAGGAAGGGTTATAACCCTTGTGTGGTGTGTGTGTTTTTTTTGTTTTTTTTTGTCATTTGTGTGTCATTGCATAGATGTTTCCTTCACCTCCTGTCCAATGGTCAAACAGGAAGTGAGAGGAAATCCCTGAAAATTAAGGTAATTTCTTGGGGACCCCAAAGTACCAGAACTAGTGTCTCCATTGGAAGATGTCTCCTCTATTTACATTTCTGGGGAAAACCAAAAATGTGGGGGTTTTCTTTTACTTTCACTCAAGGATAATGGTACACAGGACAAATAGATAGGGGGAATCCCCTTGATGGGGGCACAGACAGCCATAAACCTAACCTCATCTAATCCATCCCCAATCTATCCAAAACTAAAAAGAATAATTTTACCTTTTTAGTTATAATTTAAACTTGGTGAACATCTCTGGGATTCCTTGGAGCTCCAGTTTCTTCTTGGGTCTTCATACACAACATCAGTACAAGATAGTATGGGGTTGATTTACTCAAACTGGAGAGTACAAAATCTGGCCACGTGGTGTACCTTTTTATCTAAGGTAAAACAAATATAATTTATCTATATATCAACATTAAAACTCATGTTGGAAATACATTTACACATGTGAAGTCAATTGTGCCCAGATGCAATGTGTAAATAGTGTAAAAACTTGCCCTCATGTATCTGATTAAGGTGCTCTGGGCAGATTCGTTTTTAAGACCGGTAGTCTGCTTCTTTATCTCTTTAGTTGTTAAATGTGGACTAAAGCGAGTCAATGCACCTAAATGCATCGCCATAGACTGTTTGAATCTTGGGTGGTTCAGCAGGAACAAGCCGATATTCGAACCATGTATGTATAGGCTGAATGTGCCTAGGTTTTTGGCTGAACTTGGGTACAACCAGCCTGCTGGATTTTACATGCAATTATTGTTGGCGACGGTTATAGTCACTAGCTATAATGTTCTCCTGGAGGGGGCGGGTTTCTGTGATTGCTGGAAGACATTTGCGTCATCTATGCCCAGCCTTACCAACAATTTCAAATTGTTAAGCTAATTCCTAGGTAAAAGGAGTTGCCTTTTTGAAACTGACTTTTAATAATTGGGAAACCTCACTTTTTTTTTTTCATTACACATTATTGGCATATAGGATCCATCTTATTATCTGTCTTGCTGCAGTTTCCTGATATTTTTTTCACTTCCCAGGAACTTGAAAACTTGGAAGCCGTTCATTAAATTGTATTTTTTCAGATTGGCTATGGGGATAAAATGGACTGTTAAGATATATATATATATATTTTTAAGCTGTAGAACCTGGACAAAAGACACGGCCATAATGAAAAGAAACTGCTGTAGAGACAGGGGTTGATTTATTTATTTTTTCTTCATTTTGGCTTGTATTCATCTTGACTATTTTTAAACGGACCGTCAAAATTTCAGCTTTGAGGTCAGGTCTACAATATAGCAGACATAACTTAAAAGATCAAAAGCTTCTATGTGTGCCCCCTCCAATATTGGCTATTTTAAGGTAATGCCTTGTACTGTTCTGTACAAGATATTTGCCATAGTATTATAGGAAAGATTCTGCAGTCTTGATGATTTGACTTGCAAGTATTGTTCATTAGGGGAAACTTGTACAGATAGCATATGGAAGCAGCCATTGCAGATCTCTATTCTGCTGATCTAGTGGCTTTGTTACAGACGCGTGCCTGCCATATCACACGTACGGCCATACCGACGTACGGCGATTTGCACTATTCAGCAACCTTGCTGCAGTATAACTGCGGCGGGTGGTCGGAAAGCGGTTGAAGTGTAACTTAAGGCAACTTTATTTTTGCAATCGAGAAATGGACAGATATTGGAACACCTGTCATTATTGCTGTCTCTGCTCCTGTTAAGGGTATTTACTTTCTCTATTTGTCTTGTTTACCATTATCATTGAAAGCACAGAGGTATAAGCCAGTTCACACTGGGGCGACCTGGGATCCAACTTTTAAGTTGCCCCAAGTCGCACGGTCGAGCAAATGAAGTGAATGGGAGCCGTCTTAATGTACACTACTGAAGTCGCTCCCAATTAAGAAAAGGTTCCTGTACTACTTCTTCAATCCAACTTCTAGGCGACTTGTAGGCAACTTGTACCCATTGATTTCAATGGAAGTCGTTTCAGAAGTCGGATCAGTGTCTTAACTGAAGCAACAATACAGGAAGATAACATACATTTCTCAGGCAAATTCCTCCCCCTCCCTCCCACAGAGATGATTGTTGTTTGATGGCCACTGGAAAGCCTCCTGTCCTGGAGGCAACTTGAAGTTGCCTTGTAAGTTGCCTGATGATTCATACTCAAGTCGTGTCCAAGATGCCTCCCAAAGTCGTGCTAAAAGTCATGTTGCCCCTGTGTGAATGGGCTCTAAGAGGTTTGTTTTAGTTGGTGACCAGATTTACACACATCTCAAGAGGGATTTTGGTACATTCTTCTTTACATATCTTCTCTAAATCCTTAAGGTTTCTTGGCTGTCTCTTGGCAAAAAAACTCCCTCCATAAACTTTCTATAGGGTTAAAGTCTGGAGACTGGCTAGGCCACTTCTTCTTCTTGTGACACTTTGTTGCCTTAGCGCTTTGTTTTGGGTAATTTTCATGCTGAAAGACCCATCCACGACCCATCTTCAGCCTTCTGGCTGAGGGAAGAAGATTCTCATCCAAGATTTTACACTATATGGCCAGTCCATTGGCCCCTCAATGTGGCAAAGTCGCATTTAGCAGAGAAACGGCCTCAAAGCATAATTTCTTTATGTAGGGATGGTGTTCGTACATCACGGGAATGACACAGAGCACATTTTTCTCCCAACCTTCTCCGCCATTACACTTGTGGGAGGGGAACTTGCCGTGTTTGGAGGAAGAAAAAATATATGGGTACCAACCACAGAGGTTCAGGTGTGGAATGGATGGGGCACTGGTGTAAGAACACCGAAGATCAATTGACCCAAAACATCACAGGAAGAAGAAGCACATTTTATGGAGTTGCCAAGTCAGTCCCAGACCTAACCCCATAGAAAATAAAGGGAGTTTAAACTTTGAGTTCCCAAGCGACAGCCAAGAACCTTAAGGATTTCAAGAAGATTTGTATGAGTGGACCAAAATCTCATGAAATGGTGCAAATCTGTCACCAACATCTTTACCTCCCTGCTTCAAACAAGTTTTCCACCAAGTACGAATCTTCTTTTACTCGCCAACTCATTTTAAATCGTGTGTGTTGTTGATATTCTTTTCTCGATTATTTGAAATACGCCTATGATAAAGTTGACCCTTAAATTCTTTGCAAGTGGGCACTTACAAAATCTGCAGGGGATCAAATAATAACTGTATTTTGAGTGGACTGAACACTAATAGAGGGTAAAATCCCTGGAGATATTGGTTTTGGTGACACAATGATTCCCTCACTTTGAGGTCTCGCTTCCTGTTTTGGCTATGGGAAAGAAAGTGAAGTGCCCCCCAGGGTCACAGATGGCAAAAAAAACAAAAAAAATAACTGCACGTAGCCCTTTTTTTTTATTCAAAATGTAAAATAAAGTTTCTTTCTCGTATCCGGGACACAGAGCGGCATATTCATTACAATTTATATGGAGTACCTTCAGGTGTGGACTGGCAATCAAACAAACAGGAAGTCCCTCCCTAATAACCCCCTCCCCTAGGGGAGTCCCTCAGTTTTTTCGCCAGTGTCTTAGGTGTTGGTCACGGAATAGCTTTGCTCCACATCCTTGGGATTAAGGGCGGGCCCGGATGCCAAGGAGCCTGGAGTGGACAGTACCCGGGCCCCCAAACCGGGGGGTTTTGCCTATAATGCCTCTCCTTGGAGGGCTGGATTCTGGGCTCCAGTGCCTTAGTCTCTTCCAAGAACTAAACGCTACTGATGCCAGGATGCTATATAGGTCCAGGACAGGTGTGGGTTCCTTAACACAGGACCCCGGTCCCTGAAGGTCCAAGACAATACCCCCACGGAGATGGGGGAAGATTGGGCCTCTTGCATTTTGCAATACCTGCGGCGTGGAGCAGGTAAGAGGGAACCTGTGGGACTTGGTTCGACAGTAGGTATCCCCCTGGGGGTTCTTAAGGGTTGGCTAATGGTATGCTTGTGCATTGGCAGCCACTATCTCCACTATGTCTTTTGAGGCAGGATGGGATGTACTAATGTTTACCCAGATAACATGTAGATCCCCCTATATATGCTTTTAAAGATATGTATTTTGCTACTCCCCCCAGATTTGCCTGTTAGCATGATACTGCAGCCCCACGTGTAATAGAGAGGAAGTGCTGACAAAACTCCTGTTTCCTAGGAAGCCTAGGGGGACAGCTTCCTCTAGGGGCCCTGTGTGCACTACAAAGTTTAGTGGCTTACCGGGTGTCAAATCTGCCGCTTGTTACTAGCGCTCCAACCTGCATTCCTGGGCTCCAGGCTTCTCCTCTGCTCTCTGCTCCCCGACAGTCCTCCGCGTGCACGCGCGCATGTTGGAAAATTTCAGCGCCGTGGGGGGGGGGGGGGGGGGAGTGTGACAGCAGCGTCAGGTGGGCTCCTTTAATTGCTGTTATAAAGCAAAAAAAGCATTTCCTGGCTGGTCATTCCCTCCTGAGAGCAGTGGAGAGTGAGGACACAGAGCGCGCAGCTGAGCCATTTCTGGCTAACAGTGACACCCAGTGGTGGTTTGTGGATCTTCAGGTCTGGACTTAGTCCACACTGACCAGAAAAAAAAAAAAAAGATTTTTTTTCTTAAGGGACTCAGCCTTAGATCTGGCAGTATCTGAGTCGGTGCAACCTTGGACTCCAGCTAACGGGCATTGGTGTGGCAATACTCACAGGACTCTCCTCGGTATTGCCGCCTTCTCAGGCGTATGTGGTGAAAATTAAAAAAAAACATTGAGCCCCACCGGTTTTGGGGCATTTTTTTTTACCATAGCCTGTCCTAAACCTATTAATGTTTTTGTACTTCTAGCTACAATAGTTGGGTGTTGGCTGTAGGGGTGTCTCAAGGTTGTGCAATGGCTCCCAAGGGATCAGGACCAGCAAAAAAAAAAAAATAAGGCTGCAAAAATAAAGGTGCCAGAAAAGGCAGTAAAGGGGTCTCCAACGGGGTCAGAGTTCTGATTTGGGCCAGGCTCCAGTGGTCCCACCCTCACCAGGTTATTCCTATTAGGGGTCACCACTGAACAGCATCATGCAGGAGCCATTGGGGGTGCTAGGGGCAGAGGCGGGCCCAGGTCCAATCAACCCATTCCCGTTTATTGTTACGGAAGAAATGCTAGAATCCGTCACCCTGGGTGGGCTAGAGAAAAGGTTAACTGCTTTAATCGCTGCCCGCTCTTTGCCAGGTGGCAAACGGGCTAGATCCCCGTCGCCAAAAGGGACAGAACTAGAACGGTCTACCACTGTGTTTTTCGCCTCCCAGGCGGATGCAGAGGTCCTCTCTTCGGACATGGTCCGCTTGGCATTTATTGGACCCATTTCAGGCCTCAGGTTCAAGCGGACCTCTTTGAGTCTTTTAAAGCGCCTTTAAGACGGGTCAGACATTGAAGATTCTGGCACTATAGATGAATTTTTTTCCAGGATTGGGACGACCGCAGAATTTTTTCTCCGCCTAAGCAGAGAGTAGTCTGTGGATTCGTCTGAGACGGATATGGTTCGCACTCTTTCCCCTGCCAAGTTTTAAAAGGGGCCCGGATGGCTCCAGTGTCAGAACATCGGATTTTGATCTGCCCCCGCGGTATCCAGGGTCTTTAGGTTCCCGGTTGAAGGCACCTTTTCATACCCTCCTTGAGGTGGTGCGTCTTTCCCGGTTCAAAGCCCCGATCTTCTGATCTCGAGAGCGTGATTTTTCAGGATTGGGCTCGGTTAATGCCTGATAGGATTTTTATCCCTCCTAAAAGGGTCACCATTCTCTGTTATTTACCTATGGAAGAAGAATTTGCAAAAGAAATGGGCACTCCCCTACCGTGGACGCAGCCATTTCCTGCGTAAAAAATTCCTGACCTGTCCTAAGGGTGGAAAATGTCCAGGTGTTTAAAGATCCAGTCGACAAAAAATTGAGAGACCCTACTGAAGGCTTCTTTTTACCACAGTAGGTGCCGTGGTTCAGCCAGCAGTGGCAGCCATTGGCGTTTTTTTTTTCAGGCTTTAAAGGATCAGACTAAACCGATATTAAGGGACATACCGGCTCAGATAGGCAGCAGAGCTCGTGAGTTATTGGCTGACCTCCCAAGAGCTCTGCTTTGCAGTAGATGCTATTAAGGACTCCGTTCAACAGGCGTCCCGTTTATCTCTGCTGTTGGTTCATATGCGTCGCCTTTTGTGGCTAAAAAACTGGTCAGCAGAGGCACCCTGCAAAAAGCTTTTAGCAGGATTTCCCTTTCATGGTGGGAGACTATTCGGTGAAGACCTAGATAAATATATCCAGACCATATCAAGTGGTAAAAGTTCTTTCTTGCCTATCAAGAAAAGATCGCGTGGGCCCGCATTTAAGCGACAGGCCTTCACAGGCTCGGCCCCTTCAATTTCCCGTCAGTATCGACGGCCTCCCGGGCGTTCAGCATTTAATAGCCGCCCACAAGGACAAGCCACGACAGGCAAGAGGCCATGGCCTCGCAAGCCTGGTTAAACCAGTCCTTAAGTCAGATTCATGAAGGGGCGCCCCCACTCTCTTGGGTGGTGGGAAGGCTTCGGTTTTTCTCCGAAGTGTGGAAGGCCAGAATTCCCGACTCTTGGGTAAGACCCGTGGTAACCACGGACTACAAGCTAGAGTTTCGGGACGTCCCCCCTCCTCATCTTCAGGGGTCAAGTCTTCCAAGCGACCCATTAAAGAGGGCGTCTCTTGTAAAAGCATTGGATCGTCTCTGGCTCCAAGGAGTAATTGTAGAAGTACAAACCCAGGAATGGAGTCTGGGATTCTACTCCAACCTTTTTATAATACCAAAGCCCAATGGCGACGTCGGGCCTATCTTGGACCTCAAACGCCTAAATCGCTTTCTAAACATTCAGACCTTTCGTATGTCCATACGTTCGGTGGCAGCCAGCCTACATCAAGACGACTTTTTAGCATCTATAGACCTAAAAGATGCGTATCTGCACGTGCCGATCCACCCGGCACATCACAGGTTTCTTCGTTGTATGATAGATCACCGCCATTACCAGTTCGTAGTCCTCCCTTTTCGGGTTGGCTACAGCTCCGCGGGTATTCACAAAGGTGTTAGCCCCGGTGCTAGCCGTCCTAAGGACAGAAGGCATTTTAGTCTTGGCATACTTGGACGATCTTCTGGTTATCGACAGCTCAGCTTCCAACCTCAATCAGGCAGTAGGTCGCACAGTTCAGCATCTAGAGGAATTCGGGTGGATTGTAAACCTAGAAAAATCGGTATTGAAACCCACAAAGCAGTTGGAATATCTAGGCCTTCGGCTAGATACAGACTGCCAGAGGATAAGTTTACCTCAAGCAAAGATCAGATCAATAGCTCAAGCAGTTCAAGTGATCTTAGGCAAGAAGAGGCTGCTGGGGAAGATGGTGGCCGCCTTCGAGGCTGTGCCCTACGCCCAGATCCATACCAGATATCTTCAGGCAGCCATTCTCTCTGCTTGGAACAAGTCCATTCAGGCGTTAGATCATCTGTTAGTGCTCTCCCCGAAGGTCCGGCGCAGCCTGTCTTGGTGGCTGGTCTCTCAAAATTTATCAAAAGGGAAATCCTTTTGCCCCATCACGTGGAAGATAGTATCCACGGATGCCAGCCTGTTAGGTTGGGGGGCAGTTCTAGAAGAACAGACCCAGCAAGGGCTGTGGTCGGGGGCAGAAAAACTGCTTCCCATCAATATCTTGGAGATCAGAGCTGCTCGACTGGCCCTGATCGCCTGGACTCTCCCCCTTCAGGGTCTGCCAGTAAGGATACAGTCCGACAACGCCACTGCGGTGGCATACATAAACCACCAGGGGGGCACGAAGAGCCCAGCAGCCCAAAGAGAAGTAAACCTGATTTTCTCATGGGCCGAAGCCCATGTACCCTGCATCTTGGCGGTGTTCATCCCAGGGATAGACAATTCTCAAGCAGATTTTTGAGTCGTCAACAGTTGCTCCCGGGGGAATGGTCTCTTCACCCCCAGGTATTCCAAGAGATTTGCCAAAGATTCGGAGTCCCAGATGTGGACATTATGGCAACGAGATCCAACAAAAAATTAGACAAATTCATATCCCGAGCCAGGGATCCCTCGGCCTACGGGACCGATGCCTTGGTTTGTCCTTGGCACCAGTTTTCTCTTCTGTATGCGTTCCCTCCACTGCAGATGATTCCCCGCCTTCTACGGAGGATCCGGGTGGAGCGCAGGCCTGTGATCCTGGTGGCCCCAGCCTGGCCCAGGAGGGCTTGGTACGCACTCATCGTGAAGATGTCAGTCGGGGCGCCGGGGCCCCTCCCCCTGCGCCCAGATCTGCTGTCTCAGGGCCCAATCTGCCATCCTGCTTCACAGCAGCTAAATTTGACGGCTTGGCAGCTGAATCCCTAATTCTTAAGGGCAGAGGCCTCTCAGATCAGGTCATATCTACGTTGATTCAGGCTAGGAAACCGGTCTCCAGAAATATTTATTACAGAGTCTGGAGAACCTATGTGGAGTGGTGCGAGTCTCAAAAATGGCATCCTCGAAAGTTTTTTATTGACAGGATCTTGCGATTCCTCCAGGTTGGCGTTGACAAAGGGTTGGCTCTTAGTACTCTAAAGGGGCAGGTGTCGGCTTTATCAATATGGTTTCAAAGACCCTTGGCCACCCATTCGCTTATGAAAACCTTCTTGCAGGGGGTCTTGCATGTGAATCTCCCTATTAGAGCTCCCCTCTGCCCCTGGAATTTAAATCTGGTCTTGTCAGCTTTACAAAGGCAGCCGTTTGAACCTCTGACAGAAATCCCTCTTGTGCTACTAACCCGAAAGTTGGTTTTCTGGTGGCTATGGCTTCAGCCAGAAGGGTTTCCGAGCTGGCAGCCTTGTCATGCAGGGAGCCATACCTTATTCTGCATAAGGACAGAGTGGGGTTCTGCGGCCTCAACCTTCTTTCCTTCCTAAGGTCATATCCAGTTTTCACTTGAATCAGGACCTAGTCCTACCATCCTTCTTTCCTACTCCCCAGTCCAGAGAGGAAAGACGGCTTCATACTTTGGACGTGGTTCGAGCCATGAGGGTCTATCTCAGGGCTACAGAGAAGATTCGGAAAACAAATGTGCTTTTTATTCTTCCGGATGGCCCCAAGAAGGGTCAGCCGGCTGCCAAGTCTTCCTTGGCTAGGTGGATTTAAGCAGCTGATTTTTCAGGCATATGGTCTGAAGCGCGTTCCACCTCCCTTATCAGTTAAAGCCCATTCTACGAGGGCCATGAGTGCCTCCTGGGCGGCACACCATCAGATCTCTATGGCACAGGTTTGCAAGGCGGCAACCTGGTCTACCGTACATACGTTTTACTAAATTTTATAAGTTGGACGTTGCAAAGGGTACGGACGCAGCTTTTGGGCAGGCGGTCCTACGGGCAGCAGTATAGAATCCTCTGGCCCGGTTCACGCCGCCTTGTTTTTCTGTTGGTGGAGCCATGTTTTCTCCTGACAATGTTTTTATTTGGCTATTCTTGGCCTTACGGTCTCCCTCCCTTCATAGAGCATTGCTTTAGGACATCCCAAGTGTAATGGCTATGCGCTCTGTGTCCCGTGATGTACGATAAAGAAAAAAGGATTTTTAATAAACAGCTTGCCTGTAAAATCCTTTTCTTGAAGTACATCAAGGGACACAGAGCTCCCACCCCTCTTTTGGGGAACATTGTGTAACCTCGGGAGAATTGCTTGCTACAAAACTGAAGCACTCCCAGTGGGAGGGGGTTATATAGGGAGGAAACTTCCTGTGAAATTGATTACACCAGTGTCCACACCTGAAGGTACCCATATAACCCAAGTGTAATGGCTATGCGCTCTGTGTCCCGTGATGTACTTCAAGAAAAGGATTTTACAGGCAAGCTGTTTATTAAAAATCCTTTTTTTCCACCTCTGTGCTTGACTGTAGGGATGGTGTTCTTTGGATCATAGTGACCATTTTTCTCCCTCCAAACACCGCGAGTCGGGTTAATGACGGAGCTCCATTTTGGTCTCATCTGACCACAGTTTTTTCTCCCAACCTTCTCCGAATCCTTTTAGATGTTCATTGGCATGACGGTACATGTGCCTTCTTCCGGAGGGGAACTTGCCGTGTTTGGAGGAAGAAAAATGCTGACTATGACCTTGAAAACGCCATCCCTACAATCAACCACAGAGGTGGAATCATTATGCTTTGGGCCGACTTTGCCGCATTGAGGGGCCAATGGATGGGGCCATGTATTGTCATATCTTGGATGAGAACCTTCTTCCCTCAGCCAGAACACCGAAGATGGGTCTTTCAGCATGACAATGACCCAAAACATACTGCCAAGGGAACTAAAGAGTGGCTCAAGAAGAAGCACATTAAGGTTATGGAGTTGCCAAGTCAGTCTCCAGACCTTAACCCCATAGAAAATGTATGAAGGGAGTTTAAACTTTGAGTTCCCAAGCGACAGCCAAGAAACCTTAAGGATTTCAAGAAGATTTGTATGAGTGGACCAAAATCCCTCATGAAATGTGTGCAAATCTGGTCACCAACATCTTACCTCCCTGTGCTTGCCAACAAGGGTTTCTCCACCAAGTACGAATACTTCTTTTACTCGCTGCAACTCATTTTAAATCGTGTGTGTGTTGATATTCTGTTTCTCGATTATTTGAAATACGCCTATGATAAAGTATAGACCCTTAAATTCTTTGCAAGTGGGCAAGCTTACAAAATCTGCAGGGGATCAAATAATAACTGTATTTTGAGTGGACATCCGAACACTAATAGAGGGTAAATCTTCCAATGGAGATATTGGTTTTGGTGACACACCATGATTCCCTCACTTTGGAGGGATTTCCTCTCGCTTCCTGTTTTGGCTATGGGAAAGAAAGTGAAGTGCCCCCCAATGGGTCACAGATGGCAAAAAAACAAAAAAAATAACTGACACGTTAGAACCCTTTTTTTTATTCAAAATGTAAAATAAAGTTTTGCCTTTGGTCACACTTTATTTCCTAATGGCTGCAGATTTGCTTCTGTTTTCAAACGTTAACACTTTAAAGTGGATGTAAACCCTCCATACACCCAGTGAAGTGAAGAGCCTCAGATGATACAGAGATGAACCAAATCTCCCTAAATACATTTTAAATGTATATCTGCTGTCTTCACAATTATGTGTTAAAGTTCAGATCATGTTAAACTTTCTCTTTCTGTCTGACACAGTGATGTCTGGTCATACAGCCAAGATAGCTAAAATTTCTGATTGGAGGAAAGGCACACCCCCCCTCTCATAGGCAGAGACTCTCAGAGGTGTTTTGTAACAGGGCCAGCTCCCTGCTGATCTATAGCAACCTCCCCTGAAATAAATGTTGGGCTGCTTTTATCTGATGTGTTCGAGAATTTTAGGAGTTATCAAGCTGATAACAGAGGAACGGGTCAGAAGAGAGCAATAGTACTTTGCTCTTTGAAGAGAGATAACAAAATACTACAGATATATATGTGCCCAGCTCAAAGTTAAAATATATGTGCCCAGCTCAAAGTTAAAATATATGTGCCCAGCTCAAAGTTAAAATATACAGTGCAGAAAATAAGTATTTGAACACCCTGCTATTTTGCAAGTTCTCCCACTTGGAAACCATGGAGGGGTCTGAAATTGTCATCGTAGGTGCATGTCCACTGTGAGAGACATAATCAAAAAAAAATCCAGAAATCACAATGTATGATTTTTTTAACTATTTATTTGTATGATACAGCTGCAAAGAAGTATTTCAACACCTGAGAAAATCAATGTTAATATTTGGTACAGTAGCCTTTGTTTGCAATTACAGAGGTCAAACGTTTCTTGTAGTTTTTCACCAGGTTTGCACACACTGGAGGAGGGATTTTGGCCCACTCCTCCACACAGATCTGTCAGGTTTCTGGGCTGTCGCTGAGAAACACGGAGTTTGAGCTCCCTCCAAAGATTTTCTATTGGGTTTAGGTCTGGAGACTGGCTAGGCCACGCCAGAACCTTGATATGCTTCTTACAGAGCCACTCCTTGGTTATTCTGGCTGTGTGCTTCGGGTCATTGTCATGTTAAGACCCAGCCTCGACCCATCTTCAAAGTTTTAACTGAGGGAAGGAGGTTGTTGCCCAAAATCTTGCAATACATGGCCCGGTCATCCTCTCCTTAATACAGTGCAGTCGCCCTGTCCCATGTGCAGAAATACACCTCCAAAGCATGATGCTACCACCCCCATGCTTCACAGTAGGGATGGTGTTCTTGGGATGGTACTCATCATTCTTCTTCCTCCAAACACGGTTAGTAGAATTATGACCAAAAAGTACTATTTTGGTCTCATCTGACCACATGACTTTCTCCCATGACTCCTCTGGATCATCCAAATGGTCATTGGCAAACTTAAGACGGGCCTTAACATGTGCTGGTTTAAGCAGGGGAACCTTCTGTGCCATGCATGATTTCAAACCATGACGTCTTAGTGTATTACCAACAGTAACCTTGGAAACGGTGGTCCCAGCTCTTTTCAGGTCATTGACCAGCTCCTCCCGTGTAGTCCTGGGCTGATTTCTCACCTTTCTTAGGAGGATCATTGAGACCTCACGAGGTGAGATTTTGCATGGAGCCCCAGTCCGAGGGGAGATTGACAGTCATGTTTAGCTTCTTCCATTTTCTAATGATTGCTCCAACAGTGGACCTTTTTTTCACCAAGCTGCTTGGCAATTTCCCCGTAGCCCTTTCCAGCCTTGTGGATGTGTACAATTTTGTCTCTAGTGTCTTTGGACAGCTCTTTGGTCTTGGCCATGTTAGTAGTTGGATTCTTACTGATTGTATGGGGTGGACAGGTGTCTTTATGCAGCTAATGACCTCAAACAGGTGCATCTAATTTAGATAATACATGGAGTGGAGGTGGACATTTTAAAGGCAGACTAACAGGTCTTTGAGGGTCAGAATTCTAGCTGATAGACAGGTGTTCAAATACTTCTTTGCAGCTGTATCATACAAATAAATAGTTAAAAAAAAATCATACATTGTGATTTCTGGAATTTTTTTTTTTTGATTATGTCTCTCACAGTGGACATGCACCTACGATGACAATTTCAAACCCCTCCATGATTTCCAAGTGGGAGAACTTGCAAAATAGCAGGGTGTTCAAATACTTATTTTCTGCACTGTATGTGCCCAGCTCAAAGTTAATGAATTGGGTCTACATATGCTTTAAGGCCTCCTTTGCATTACAGTTTGAAAAAGCTCAGGACAGCTTTTTTTGTTTTTTTTGTTTAAAGATAAAATCTAGCCCATTAATTGTAATGTGCCTATGCATACAAACGAAGGGCCGTGTGTGTATTCATTTAAAAAAAAAAAAAAAAAAGAAGAAAAATCTGTATTTTATTCTGCATTTTCTTTTTTATAGTTCTTCATGAAGACAAAATACATATGTGTTGCTTATAACCAGCCAGCTTGTAACCTATGGACATTATAAGCATTTATCTCTGATTCAAATTTCATAAATTGGATCACAGGGACACAATTATTTTTTGTGTCACCTGGCTGAATTTCTGGAAGTAGACCCCAGAAAAGACGATGTAGCGCCTATATCAATAGTAAACTAAGAAAAAAATGGCTGTGTGAAATCTGGCATACTGCTGAGCCAGACTGTGCTCATGCAGGATCGTGCTGTACTGCACCTCGCAATTAATAAAAAAAATCTATGCCAGGAGGCCACAAAGTGTTTTTCACAGGCAAATTAATAAATTACTGACATCAATTTTTTAAATTTAATAAAATCAATGGAAACAAGGACTACACAGTTATTAGAAGGGCCACAATATCCTTCAACGGAAGGTACACCTGCTCCAGGCAAAGTCTCTTCTGCATCGATAGACTGGACACTTCTGTAATTGAATGAGCTACTGTATTATTCTAATAGACAAGTGGTGACTCTGCAACCAGTGATCTGCTGTGCGAACTCTTAAGGCCCGTACACACGATCGGATTTTATGACAAAAATTGTCTGATGGAGGTGTTGTGTCGGATAATCTGACCGTGCATATTCTCCATTTGACAATTGTTGGTGGAATTAACAACAAATGTTGGTTGTTCATGGTCACCAACTGTCTGACAATAAATCTGTTGCGTCGGATTATCCGATCATGTGTACACAAGTCTGTCGGACTGAAATCCAAAGTACAAACACGCATGCTCCGAACCAATGCTAACCATAAGACAACATTGGCAGAAGTTGGCCAAAGGGTGGTGCTAAATAGCAGAAAAAACATGTCGTTTTGTAAATGCTGGCTGAAAAACTTCTGCGTCCTGTATGCAGAACAAGTTCACAGCCAACGCCCTTCGGACAAAAATCCACGGATTTGTCTGATGGAAGTCCATCGTCGTGTATGAGGCTTTAACCTCTTGCCGACGGCGGGACGTCTAAAGACGTCCTCGGCTTTATGGGGCTATATCTGAATGATTGTTTGAGGCCGGGGTGTGACGTCGTAACATCACGCCCGGCCTCCAATGATCATAGAGGCTCCGGTGACCTTCTGGTCTGCCGTAAATCATTATGGTCAAGAACCGGGGCCGGCGGATCTGCTCTCTTACTCGCCGATCCCTGAGGTGAGTCGGTAGAAGCATCGGAGGGCGGCAGGAGGTGGGGACGTCCCCTCTCACCGCCCGTAAGAACGATCAAGCAGCGGAACAACCGCTATAATGGTTCTGCATTCAAGAAAACGGCGCTGCTTTTGGGTATTATTTTTATTTTGGGCTTCCCAGCCTAGAGGTGAGTTGTGGGGTCCTTTTGACCTCATATCTCACTGTAAAGAGGTCTTGTGATGTCATATTCCTATTACAAGGGATGTTTACATTCCTTGTAATAGGAATAAAAGTGATCACATTTATTTTTTTCCTAAAGTCTCAAAATAAAAAAAAGTAATAAAATTAACAATACATTTATATATTTATATATATATATATATATATATATATATAATATATATAATATAATATAATATAATATAATATATAATATATAATATAATATAATATATAATATAATATAATATATAATATAATATAAAATATAATATAATATAATATATAATATAATATATAATATAATATATAATATAATATAGAAAAGATATACCAGGATATATCCTAAGATAGAGGCTGGTCCTAGCGCTCAATGGACAAATTATATAGATGTATATGCAGAAAAAGCGGCTATTATAATGAGAAAAAATGTATGAAAGAAATATGTCTCTATGAGGCATTAACAGCGCTATATGAATTTATATCAATTGAACTCAAAAGTTCAAAATCTGCTTTTGTGAGGTGCAAAAAAACAATCAGGATCTCCTATCCTGAAAATAGTAGCTAGCCTCAAATACTAAGGACAATGTAACAACAGCTATTATACACTAAAAACAAAAGATGAAAAACAATCTTGAGTGTATATGATACGCATATGTCAATAGGGTACTTCTTTTTTTAAAAAAAACAAATATAAGTAGAAATAAAAAACATAGCACATAGTCTGTTGATCTAAAATGTTCTTTGTGGAAATAAACTTGAAATTTGGTTGAAAAAACACAAATCCAGGCTTTCCTTCACTTGTAGTCCCCCTCTCGGTTTTGTACTCACCAGATAGACATGGTGTAATCGCCTTTAGATATTGGGATCTCCCTCCTGTGGAGTTCAGCCCAGCCCAGCAGCAATATTTCTCCTCCAAAAAGTATGGATGGGGTTAAGTGCGTGTTTGCAGCAAGAGCAATCATGTGGACAAAAACATAGGGAGAGAGGACATAGCGTAATACTGTCTTTATTGTATAAACAAACCCTATTTAAAATTGTGCTTACAGAAATAAAAACAAAATTGTGCACATCGGTTGCAATGTTACTGCTCACTCTGCTAGCCTGGCGTCTCCGCTCCGTCTCCAGCTGATGTGTCCCGGGTGTAACTTGCTCCGTCTGTACGATACGTCGTGTAGCCACGCCCTGACGCGTTTCGTGATTGGCTCACGTCTTCAGAGGGCGTGGCTACACAACACGACTAATCGTATTTATAGGTGGGTACTGGCCATTCGGCTCCTCCCATCTCCCATTGTCAGCAGCTTGCAGAGGGGAGGGAATTACACTCCTCTCTGCCTGAAATCCGCCCTGCTGCCAATAGGATTTAAAGTGTCCAGGTCGCCCCTCCTCTGTGATACAAGTCTGCTGTCTGTCATAGCCTGGAGCGTCCTCCATATTGTCGTAGCGCAGGACAATATGATTACCCTGTGCGCTACTCTACATTATGGATCTACCAGGTACAGCTCCGGAAGTTTATTGTCTGCTCGCGCGGCTCACTACACACACTACTTTGAATTCCTCGCTGCTGACACAAACAGAGGACTATGGATTAAAGACTCAGACTGACAGCAGCTATATCTCTTAATATACACAATATATAATCCCAACGATGTTTATACCTGGCTATCACTTATTACAGGTGGTAATACCAGTGCTATTCATACCCAGATGTGGATTAATATTAATACGTTTCATCAGCAGTGTATAATTGTTACCACTAAAACGGTAAATGTAACACAGTTACTTATACCAGGAAAAAAAATAAAAATAATAATAATGAATTGACATACACATAAATACATCCTTAAAATTCAACAAATAAGATACACCATGATATTTCAACATGTAAAATACACTATAATTTTCATACAATATTTTACCTGTATATTATACTGTAAAAAATGTGACATACACCCATACTCATATTATACTCAGATTTACCATAAATATGACCTTTGATCTACCTTAATTCTATGTGTCCAATAGGGATAGATGCATGGTCATTATTGGACTGAAAAAATTACTAATAATAAAAATAAATGTAAATAAATAAAAATGAATAGAATAAAGATAGAATAGAATACCATAGATAACAATGAAAATGGGAGTAAGGATGTCCTTTAATGGTCCCCTCATACGTTAATATATAGGATATAGCATCAGTATGACCTAATGCTAAATTAAATATGTTCAATGGTTTGGAAATTAGGTACAGCCTCCCCGTATAGTCAATGATGTACATATTATTAATGGTTGCTTATAAAGCAATTTATATCTAAATCAATGTTGAGGCCATTCGGACTAAGAGTATTGGTGAGGAATATCCATTCAGTTTCTCTCTTGGATATTTCTCTTACCCTATTACTTCCTCTCCAATTGGGGTCTATTTTATCTATCCCCCAGAACTTTAGTCCTATGGGGTTCTTATCATGTTTTTCTAAAAAATGTAAAGAGACGCTATGATCTTCATACCCTGTGGTAATGTTGTATATGTGTTCTCCTACTCTTTTAGACAGTTTTCTTTTTGTCCGTCCTATATACATTAGCCCACAAGGGCATTCAAGGGAGTAAACCACATGGGTCGACATGCATGTTATGCATTCTTTGATGGGAAAGTTCTTGCCATTAGCTGTCGAGGTAAATTGAGTGAGGCCTCTCAGATGAGTGGAGACCTGGCGGCAAGCTTTACAGCGTCTACACGCTGTGAACCCAGATCTTTCCCAGAACATCTTTAATTTCTTTGGGGGGTCCAACACTCTTTTCACTATTTGATCTCCAAATGATGGACATTTTCTGTATATAAATGGGGGGGTTGATGGTAACTGTTGATTTAAAACCTTATCCATTAATAATATGCCCCAATGTTTCTTAATTATAGTTTTCAATATCCTTGTATTGCTCATTATACTCAGATATGAACCCCCATTCATGTTGGTTGTTCACAGGTCGTATTCTTGGTTCCAATAATTGTTCTTGTGTGGAGGTTCCTATTGTTTCAATAAGTGAGTTCAATTCGGGTTTCTTGTAGCCCTTTTCTATGAATCTTTCTCTAATGACACTGGCCTGGTTCAGATAATCTGTGTCATTGGTGCAATTGCGTCTGATACGCATAAACTGCCCTTTTGGAATGTTACGTAGCCATCGTGGGTGATGGCCACTTTGGATAGGAATGTAGCTGTTCCTATCTGACGCCTTAAAATATGCTTTTGTATGATAGTAATTGGGTCCCCTCATTACTGTAACATCTAAATAATTGATTTCCTGCTGGTCCCATTTAAATTCCAATTTAATGTTATTTTTATTGGAATTTAATTTGTCAGCATATAGTTGCAGTGATTCTTCTGAACCTTCCCAAATAATAAACAGATCGTCAATATATCGCTGGTAAAATACCAGTTCCTTGCGCCTGTCTTTAAAGATCCACTTGTCTTCCCATTCACTCATAAATAAGTTGGCAAGGCTGGGTGCAAACTTGGCACCCATCGCCACGCCAACTTTTTGACTGAAAAAATTACCCCCATACCAAAAGTAATTATGGGTGAGACAGAATTCCAATGCCATTTTTAGGAATTTCTTCTGTATATAGGGCAGTTCTTCCCTCTTACTTAGTGCCCAATTAAGTGCCAAAATCGCATCATCGTGGTGTATGTTAGTATACAGTGATGCAACATCAGCTGTTACCAAAAACATATTAGTATTAGGTGGTATAATAACTTCCCTTAATTTTTTTTTAAAAACTTGTGGTGTCCTTTAAATATGCCTGTGTGGTGATCACACTGCTTTGTAAGAAGTGGTCCAAATATTGGCCTACCCTTGATGTCACAGATTCAATACCGTTTACTATTGGTCTGGGAGGTGGTAGCAATGGATGCTTATGCATTTTGGGCACTGTATAAATAGTTGGAATTCTACTGAAACTAGGGCATAGAAACTGTTTTTTCTTTCTTGGTCAGAACTCTCATGTAATATCCATAGTCTATGAGGTTCTTTAGATCTGTTCTATATCGTTTAGTGGGGTCACCATTCAGCTGTAGATACGTGTTTTCATCATTGAGCATCTCCTGAATCTGGGTGTGGTAAAAGACTTTGTCCATCACCACCACCCCTCCTCCCTTATCCGCAGGTCTCACTACTATATCCTTGCGGTTTTCTAATGCTCGAATGCCTTCTTTTATATGTTTGGGGTTAAGGCTTTTTTTCATCTGCAGGGTGTCCAGATCTCTCAAGACCAGTTGTTTAAAGACTTCAACCTGATGGTTAGACGTTTGGGGTGGGTTAAACAAAGATCGATTTTTCAGACCACTGTTAACACCCACTACTTCTGAATATTTATGACTAGTTGTCCCCAAAGCTGTTAGTGAGGAAATATCTTTTAATGTTGATTTTCCTTATATATTTGTGTAGATCGATATACACTTCAAATTTATTTAATACTTTAGTTGAGGAACATTTAAGTCCTGCATTAAGGATATTATTTTCCTTTTGGGTGAGAGTGGCTGATGATAGGTTATATATGCCACCTAATCTGCATGTCTTGGCCTCTTTTTGTTTGACACGTTGCCCTGCTCGGCATCCTCTACGTGTGGTGGCCTGTAATGTCTGATTGGGCTGTATGTGGTTTCCCCCTGTTGGGGGGTTCCACCAATCTTGGCTGTGATTGGTATTGGAATACTGTTGTGGTCGTCCCCTCCAGGGTCGGTTGCCTCGCGATCGTCCTCTGGGGTGACCTCTCATCCCCCTCCCTAAAAAAGGAGTTGGATGTGGTGATTCTGTGCGATACGTGTTATCTGTAGGGCCTTGCCCTGACAATGCTTCATATCTATTGTCAGTGGTTATTGGATAATGAGTGGGATAATTCGCATTATAACCTGGTCTAATTGGTCCATTGTTACCTCCTCTACCCTGATTCCTGTTATTTCCTCTCCCACGCTGTGGTTGGGAATTTGGCTGAGCTCTCACATCTTGCCTTTGTTCAGTAATCTGTATGGTAGGGGGTCTCCTATTATTAGTGCTTTCCTGATTGGGTGTTGGATTTACTTGTGATTGCTGAGGTGTGGCACCACTTTTTCCCCAGCTGCCACAAGTAAACCGTGTTTTTTCCTGAAATCAGTTACATCCCTTCTGAATTTCTTGATTTTTTTCTTTTGAGTTTCTTTATCTGTCTTTTCCAACTTCTTTTTTATTTCATTATCAAAGTTGATGACAGTCTGAGTTCCCTTAATGGGGTCTAATTTGGTTTTCAAATCGGCTATTGTTTTCTCCAAGAGTGCCATTTTCATTCTCTTTCGCTTGAGTACCAATTGTTGTAATTTCATACCAACACCATTAAAGAAATCTAGCCATTCAGTTTGGGATTCTTTATCCTCAAGCCCATCCTGCGGAGTTACCTCCCATCTCAGGCTGCGCATTATGATATTTTCTTGTAAATACCGTTCAAATGTGGAAATATCCCACCAAGTGCGCACTTGTTTCTCAAGTGCGCTCCCCAATGCATTTAATAACACATTATGATCTTCATTGGTCTCCCAATCTCCTTCATTCGAGAAGACTTGATCCAAATTCAATTGTCTATTGGTCAAGAAATTAATGGAGTCCATGTTCGCTATAGGTAATGATAGTAAAGTATAGAAAAGATATACCAGGATATATCCTAAGATAGAGGCTGGTCCTAGCGCTCAATGGACAAATTATATAGATGTATATGCAGAAAAAGCGGCTATTATAATGAGAAAAAATGTATGAAAGAAATATGTCTCTATGAGGCATTAACAGCGCTATATGAATTTATATCAATTGAACTCAAAAGTTCAAAATCTGCTTTTGTGAGGTGCAAAAAAACAATCAGGATCTCCTATCCTGAAAATAGTAGCTAGCCTCAAATACTAAGGACAATGTAACAACAGCTATTATACACTAAAAACAAAAGATGAAAAACAATCTTGAGTGTATATGATACGCATATGTCAATAGGGTACTTCTTTTTTTAAAAAAAACAAATATAAGTAGAAATAAAAAACATAGCACATAGTCTGTTGATCTAAAATGTTCTTTGTGGGAAATAAACTTGAAATTTGGTTGAAAAAACACAAATCCAGGCTTTCCTTCACTTGTAGTCCCCCTCTCGGTTTTGTACTCACCAGATAGACATGGTGTTAATCGCCTTTAGATATTGGGATCTCCCTCCTGTGGAGTTCAGCCCAGCCCAGCAGCAATATTTCTCCTCCAAAAAGTATGGATGGGGTTAAGTGCGTGTTTGCAGCAAGAGCAATCATGTGGACAAAAACATAGGGAGAGAGGACATAGCGTAATACTGTCTTTATTGTATAAACAAACCCTATTTAAAATTGTGCTTACAGAAATAAAAACAAAATTGTGCACATCGGTTGCAATGTTACTGCTCACTCTGCTAGCCTGGCGTCTCCGCTCCGTCTCCAGCTGATGTGTCCCGGGTGTAACTTGCTCCGTCTGTACGATACGTCGTGTAGCCACGCCCTGACGCGTTTCGTGATTGGCTCACGTCTTCAGAGGGCGTGGCTACACAACACGACTAATCGTATTTATAGGTGGGTACTGGCCATTCGGCTCCTCCCATCTCCCATTGTCAGCAGCTTGCAGAGGGGAGGGAATTACACTCCTCTCTGCCTGAAATCCCGCCCTGCTGCCAATAGGATTTAAAGTGTCCGGGTCGCCCCTCCTCTGTGATACAAGTCTGCTGTCTGTCATAGCCTGGAGCGTCCTCCATATTGTCGTAGCGCAGGACAATATGATTACCCTGTGCGCTACTCTACATTATGGATCTACCAGGTACAGCTCCCGGAAGTTTATTGTCTGCTCGCGCGGCTCACTACACACACTACTTTGAATTCCTCGCTGCTGACACAAACAGAGGACTATGGATTAAAGACTCAGACTGACAGCAGCTATATCTCTTAATATACACAATATATAATCCCAACGATGTTTATACCTGGCTATCACTTATTACAGGTGGTAATACCAGTGCTATTCATACCCAGATGTGGATTAATATTAATACGTTTCATCAGCAGTGTATAATTGTTACCACAGGAGATGCTCAATGATGAAAACACGTATCTACAGCTGAATGGTGACCCCACTAAACGATATAGAACAGATCTAAAGAACCTCATAGACTATGGATATTACATGAGAGTTCTGACCAAGAAAGAAAAACAGTTTCTATGCCCTAGTTTCAGTAGAATTCCAACTATTTATACAGTGCCCAAAATGCATAAGCATCCATTGCTACCACCTCCCAGACCAATAGTAAACGGTATTGAATCTGTGACATCAAGGGTAGGCCAATATTTGGACCACTTCTTACAAAGCAGTGTGATCACCACACAGGCATATTTAAAGGACACCACAAGTTTTTTAAAAAAATTAAGGGAAGTTATTATACCACCTAATACTAATATGTTTTTGGTAACAGCTGATGTTGCATCACTGTATACTAACATACACCACGATGATGCGATTTTGGCACTTAATTGGGCACTAAGTAAGAGGGAAGAACTGCCCTATATACAGAAGAAATTCCTAAAAATGGCATTGGAATTCTGTCTCAACCATAATTACTTTTGGTATGGGGGTAATTTTTTCAGTCAAAAAGTTGGCGTGGCGATGGGTGCCAAGTTTGCACCCAGCCTTGCCAACTTATTTATGAGTGAATGGGAAGACAAGTGGATCTTTAAAGACAGGCGCAAGGAACTGGTATTTTACCAGCGATATATTGACGATCTGTTTATTATTTGGGAAGGTTCAGAAGAATCACTGCAACTATATGCTGACAAATTAAATTCCAATAAAAATAACATTAAATTGGAATTTAAATGGGACCAGCAGGAAATCAATTATTTAGATGTTACAGTAATGAGGGGACCCAATTACTATCATACAAAAGCATATTTTAAGGCGTCAGATAGGAACAGCTACATTCCTATCCAAAGTGGCCATCACCCACGATGGCTACGTAACATTCCAAAAGGGCAGTTTATGCGTATCAGACGCAATTGCACCAATGACAGATTATCTGAACCAGGCCAGTGTCATTGGAGAAAGATTCATAGAAAAGGGCTACAAGAAACCCGAATTGAACTCACTTATTGAAACAATAGGAACCTCCACACAAGAACAATTATTGGAACCAAGAATACGACCTGTGAACAACCAACATGAATGGGGGTTCATATCTGAGTATAATGAGCAATACAAGGATATTGAAACTATAATTAAGAAACATTGGGGCATATTATTAATGGATAAGGTTTTAAATCAACAGTTTACCATCAACCCCCCCATTTATATACAGAAAATGTCCATCATTTGGAGATCAAATAGTGAAAAGAGTGTTGGACCCCCCAAAGAAATTAAAGATGTTCTGGGAAAGATCTGGGTTCACAGCGTGTAGACGCTGTAAAGCTTGCCGCCAGGTCTCCACTCATCTGAGAGGCCTCACTCAATTTACCTCGACAGCTAATGGCAAGAACTTTTCCCATCAAAGAATGCATAACATGCATGTCGACCCATGTGGTTTACGCCCTTGAATGCCCTTGTGGGCTAATGTATATAGGACGGACAAAAAGAAAACTGTCTAAAAGAGTAGGAGAACACATATACAACATTACCACAGGGTATGAAGATCATAGCGTCTCTTTACATTTTTTAGAAAAACATGATAAGAACCCCATAGGACTAAAGTTCTGGGGGATAGATAAAATAGACCCCAATTGGAGAGGAAGTAATAGGGTAAGAGAAATATCCAAGAGAGAAACTGAATGGATATTCCTCACCAATACTCTTAGTCCGAATGGCCTCAACATTGATTTAGATATAAATTGCTTTATAAGCAACCATTAATAATATGTACATCATTGACTATACGGGGAGGCTGTACCTAATTTCCAAACCATTGAACATATTTAATTTAGCATTAGGTCATACTGATGCTATATCATATATATTAACGTATGAGGGGACCATTAAAGGACATCCTTACTCCCATTTTCATTGTTATCTATGGTATTCTATTCTATCTTTATTCTATTCATTTTTATTTATTTACATTTATTTTTATTATTAGTAATTTTTTCAGTCCAATAATGACCATGCATCTATCCCTATTGGACACATAGAATTAAGGTAGATCAAAGGTCATATTTATGGTAAATCTGAGTATAATATGAGTATGGGTGTATGTCACATTTTTTACAGTATAATATACAGGTAAAATATTGTATGAAAATTATAGTGTATTTTACATGTTGAAATATCATGGTGTATCTTATTTGTTGAATTTTAAGGATGTATTTATGTGTGTGTATGTCAATTCATTATTATTATTTTTATTTTTTTTTCCTGGTATAAGTAACTGTGTTACATTTACCGTTTTAGTGGTAACAATTATACACTGCTGATGAAACGTATTAATATTAATCCACATCTGGGTATGAATAGCACTGGTATTACCACCTGTAATAAGTGATAGCCAGGTATAAACATCGTTGGGATTATATATTGTGTATATTAAGAGATATAGCTGCTGTCAGTCTGAGTCTTTAATCCATAGTCCTCTGTTTGTGTCAGCAGCGAGGAATTCAAAGTATGTGTGTAGTGAGCCGCGCGAGCAGACAATAAACTTCCGGGAGCTGTACCTGGTAGATCCATAATGTAGAGTAGCGCACAGGGTAATCATATTGTCCTGCGCTACGACAATATGGAGGACGCTCCAGGCTATGACAGACAGCAGACTTGTATCACAGAGGAGGGGCGACCCGGACACTTTAAATCCTATTGGCAGCAGGGCGGGATTTCAGGCAGAGAGGAGTGTAATTCCCTCCCCTCTGCAAGCTGCTGACAATGGGAGATGGGAGGAGCCGAATGGCCAGTACCCACCTATAAATACGATTAGTCGTGTTGTGTAGCCACGCCCTCTGAAGACGTGAGCCAATCACGAAACGCGTCAGGGCGTGGCTACACGACGTATCGTACAGACGGAGCAAGTTACACCCGGGACACATCAGCTGGAGACGGAGCGGAGACGCCAGGCTAGCAGAGTGAGCAGTAACATTGCAACCGATGTGCACAATTTTGTTTTTATTTCTGTAAGCACAATTTTAAATAGGGTTTGTTTATACAATAAAGACAGTATTACGCTATGTCCTCTCTCCCTATGTTTTTGTCCACATGATTGCTCTTGCTGCAAACACGCACTTAACCCCATCCATACTTTTTGGAGGAGAAATATTGCTGCTGGGCTGGGCTGAACTCCACAGGAGGGAGATCCCAATATCTAAAGGCGATTAACACCATGTCTATCTGGTGAGTACAAAACCGAGAGGGGGACTACAAGTGAAGGAAAGCCTGGATTTGTGTTTTTTCAACCAAATTTCAAGTTTATTTCCCACAAAGAACATTTTAGATCAACAGACTATGTGCTATGTTTTTTATTTCTACTTATATTTGTTTTTTTAAAAAAAGAAGTACCCTATTGACATATGCGTATCATATACACTCAAGATTGTTTTTCATCTTTTGTTTTTAGTGTATAATAGCTGTTGTTACATTGTCCTTAGTATTTGAGGCTAGCTACTATTTTCAGGATAGGAGATCCTGATTGTTTTTTTGCACCTCACAAAAGCAGATTTTGAACTTTTGAGTTCAATTGATATAAATTCATATAGCGCTGTTAATGCCTCATAGAGACATATTTCTTTCATACATTTTTTCTCATTATAATAGCCGCTTTTTCTGCATATACATCTATATAATTTGTCCATTGAGCGCTAGGACCAGCCTCTATCTTAGGATATATCCTGGTATATCTTTTCTATACTTTACTATCATTACCTATAGCGAACATGGACTCCATTAATTTCTTGACCAATAGACAATTGAATTTGGATCAAGTCTTCTCGAATGAAGGAGATTGGGAGACCAATGAAGATCATAATGTGTTATTAAATGCATTGGGGAGCGCACTTGAGAAACAAGTGCGCACTTGGTGGGATATTTCCACATTTGAACGGTATTTACAAGAAAATATCATAATGCGCAGCCTGAGATGGGAGGTAACTCCGCAGGATGGGCTTGAGGATAAAGAATCCCAAACTGAATGGCTAGATTTCTTTAATGGTGTTGGTATGAAATTACAACAATTGGTACTCAAGCGAAAGAGAATGAAAATGGCACTCTTGGAGAAAACAATAGCCGATTTGAAAACCAAATTAGACCCCATTAAGGGAACTCAGACTGTCATCAACTTTGATAATGAAATAAAAAAGAAGTTGGAAAAGACAGATAAAGAAACTCAAAAGAAAAAAATCAAGAAATTCAGAAGGGATGTAACTGATTTCAGGAAAAACACGGTTTACTTGTGGCAGCTGGGGAAAAAGTGGTGCCACACCTCAGCAATCACAAGTAAATCCAACACCCAATCAGGAAAGCACTAATAATAGGAGACCCCCTACCATACAGATTACTGAACAAAGGCAAGATGTGAGAGCTCAGCCAAATTCCCAACCACAGCGTGGGAGAGGAAATAACAGGAATCAGGGTAGAGGAGGTAACAATGGACCAATTAGACCAGGTTATAATGCGAATTATCCCACTCATTATCCAATAACCACTGACAATAGATATGAAGCATTGTCAGGGCAAGGCCCTACAGATAACACGTATCGCACAGAATCACCACATCCAACTCCTTTTTTAGGGAGGGGGATGAGAGGTCACCCCAGAGGACGATCGCGAGGCAACCGACCCTGGAGGGGACGACCACAACAGTATTCCAATACCAATCACAGCCAAGATTGGTGGAACCCCCCAACAGGGGAAACCACATACAGCCCAATCAGACATTACAGGCCACCACACGTAGAGGATGCCGAGCAGGGCAACGTGTCAAACAAAAAGAGGCCAAGACATGCAGATTAGGTGGCATATATAACCTATCATCAGCCACTCTCACCCAAAAGGAAAATAATATCCTTAATGCAGGACTTAAATGTTCCTCAACTAAAGTATTAAATAAATTTGAAGTGTATATCGATCTACACAAATATATAAGGAAAATCAACATTAAAAGATATTTCCTCACTAACAGCTTTGGGACAACTAGTCATAAATATTCAGAAGTAGTGGGTGTTAACAGTGGTCTGAAAAATCGATCTTTGTTTAACCCACCCCAAACGTCTAACCATCAGGTTGAAGTCTTTAAACAACTGGTCTTGAGAGATCTGGACACCCTGCAGATGAAAAAAAGCCTTAACCCCAAACATATAAAAGAAGGCATTCGAGCATTAGAAAACCGCAAGGATATAGTAGTGAGACCTGCGGATAAGGGAGGAGGGGTGGTGGTGATGGACAAAGTCTTTTACCACACCCAGATTCAGGAGATGCTCAATGATGAAAACACGTATCTACAGCTGAATGGTGACCCCACTAAACGATATAGAACAGATCTAAAGAACCTCATAGACTATGGATATTACATGAGAGTTCTGACCAAGAAAGAAAAACAGTTTCTATGCCCTAGTTTCAGTAGAATTCCAACTATTTATACAGTGCCCAAAATGCATAAGCATCCATTGCTACCACCTCCCAGACAGACAATAGTAAACGGTATTGAATCTGTGACATCAAGGGTAGGCCAATATTTGGACCACTTCTTACAAAGCAGTGTGATCACCACACAGGCATATTTAAAGGACACCACAAGTTTTTAAAAAAAAATTAAGGGAAGTTATTATACCACCTAATACTAATATGTTTTTGGTAACAGCTGATGTTGCATCACTGTATACTAACATACACCACGATGATGCGATTTTGGCACTTAATTGGGCACTAAGTAAGAGGGAAGAACTGCCCTATATACAGAAGAAATTCCTAAAAATGGCATTGGAATTCTGTCTCACCCATAATTACTTTTGGTATGGGGGTAATTTTTTCAGTCAAAAAGTTGGCGTGGCGATGGGTGCCAAGTTTGCACCCAGCCTTGCCAACTTATTTATGAGTGAATGGGAAGACAAGTGGATCTTTAAAGACAGGCGCAAGGAACTGGTATTTTACCAGCGATATATTGACGATCTGTTTATTATTTGGGAAGGTTCAGAAGAATCACTGCAACTATATGCTGACAAATTAAATTCCAATAAAAATAACATTAAATTGGAATTTAAATGGGACCAGCAGGAAATCAATTATTTAGATGTTACAGTAATGAGGGGACCCAATTACTATCATACAAAAGCATATTTTAAGGCGTCAGATAGGAACAGCTACATTCCTATCCAAAGTGGCCATCACCCACGATGGCTACGTAACATTCCAAAAGGGCAGTTTATGCGTATCAGACGCAATTGCACCAATGACACAGATTATCTGAACCAGGCCAGTGTCATTAGAGAAAGATTCATAGAAAAGGGCTACAAGAAACCCGAATTGAACTCACTTATTGAAACAATAGGAACCTCCACACAAGAACAATTATTGGAACCAAGAATACGACCTGTGAACAACCAACATGAATGGGGGTTCATATCTGAGTATAATGAGCAATACAAGGATATTGAAACTATAATTAAGAAACATTGGGGCATATTATTAATGGATAAGGTTTTAAATCAACAGTTACCATCAACCCCCCCATTTATATACAGAAAATGTCCATCATTTGGAGATCAAATAGTGAAAAGAGTGTTGGACCCCCCAAAGAAATTAAAGATGTTCTGGGAAAGATCTGGGTTCACAGCGTGTAGACGCTGTAAAGCTTGCCGCCAGGTCTCCACTCATCTGAGAGGCCTCACTCAATTTACCTCGACAGCTAATGGCAAGAACTTTCCCATCAAAGAATGCATAACATGCATGTCGACCCATGTGGTTTACTCCCTTGAATGCCCTTGTGGGCTAATGTATATAGGACGGACAAAAAGAAAACTGTCTAAAAGAGTAGGAGAACACATATACAACATTACCACAGGGTATGAAGATCATAGCGTCTCTTTACATTTTTTAGAAAAACATGATAAGAACCCCATAGGACTAAAGTTCTGGGGGATAGATAAAATAGACCCCAATTGGAGAGGAAGTAATAGGGTAAGAGAAATATCCAAGAGAGAAACTGAATGGATATTCCTCACCAATACTCTTAGTCCGAATGGCCTCAACATTGATTTAGATATAAATTGCTTTATAAGCAACCATTAATAATATGTACATCATTGACTATACGGGGAGGCTGTACCTAATTTCCAAACCATTGAACATATTTAATTTAGCATTAGGTCATACTGATGCTATATCCTATATATTAACGTATGAGGGGACCATTAAAGGACATCCTTACTCCCATTTTCATTGTTATCTATGGTATTCTATTCTATCTTTATTCTATTCATTTTTATTTATTTACATTTATTTTTATTATTAGTAATTTTTTCAGTCCAATAATGACCATGCATCTATCCCTATTGGACACATAGAATTAAGGTAGATCAAAGGTCATATTTATGGTAAATCTGAGTATAATATGAGTATGGGTGTATGTCACATTTTTTACAGTATAATATACAGGTAAAATATTGTATGAAAATTATAGTGTATTTTACATGTTGAAATATCATGGTGTATCTTATTTGTTGAATTTTAAGGATGTATTTATGTGTATGTCAATTCATTATTATTATTTTTATTTTTTTTCCTGGTATAAGTAACTGTGTTACATTTACCGTTTTAGTGGTAACAATTATACACTGCTGATGAAACGTATTAATATTAATCCACATCTGGGTATGAATAGCACTGGTATTACCACCTGTAATAAGTGATAGCCAGGTATAAACATCGTTGGGATTATATATTGTGTATATTAAGAGATATAGCTGCTGTCAGTCTGAGTCTTTAATCCATAGTCCTCTGTTTGTGTCAGCAGCGAGGAATTCAAAGTAGTGTGTGTAGTGAGCCGCGCGAGCAGACAATAAACTTCCGGGAGCTGTACCTGGTAGATCCATAATGTAGAGTAGCGCACAGGGTAATCCTATTGTCCTGCGCTACGACAATATGGAGGACGCTCCAGGCTATGACAGACAGCAGACTTGTATCACAGAGGAGGGGCGACCCGGACACTTTAAATCCTATTGGCAGCAGGGCGGGATTTCAGGCAGAGAGGAGTGTAATTCCCTCCCCTCTGCAAGCTGCTGACAATGGGAGATGGGAGGAGCCGAATGGCCAGTACCCACCTATAAATACGATTAGTCGCGTTGTGTAGCCACGCCCTCTGAAGACGTGAGCCAATCACGAAACGCGTCAGGGCGTGGCTACACGACGTATCGTACAGACGGAGCAAGTTACACCCGGGACACATCAGCTGGAGACGGAGCGGAGACGCCAGGCTAGCAGAGTGAGCAGTAACATTGCAACCGATGTGCACAATTTTATTTTTATTTCTGTAAGCACAATTTTAAATAGGGTTTGTTTATACAATAAAGACAGTATTACGCTATGTCCTCTCTCCCTATGTTTTTGTCCACATGATTGCTCTTGCTGCAAACACGCACTTAACCCCATCCATACTTTTTGGAGGAGAAATATTGCTGCTGGGCTGGGCTGAACTCCACAGGAGGGAGATCCCAATATCTAAAGGCGATTAACACCATGTCTATCTGGTGAGTACAAAACCGAGAGGGGGACTACAAGTGAAGGAAAGCCTGGATTTGTGTTTTTTCAACCAAATTTCAAGTTTATTTCCCACAAAGAACATTTTAGATCAACAGACTATGTGCTATGTTTTTTATTTCTACTTATATTTGTTTTTTTTAAAAAAAAGAAGTACCCTATTGACATATGCGTATCATATACACTCAAGATTGTTTTTCATCTTTTGTTTTTAGTGTATAATAGCTGTTGTTACATTGTCCTTAGTATTTGAGGCTAGCTACTATTTTCAGGATAGGAGATCCTGATTGTTTTTTTGCACCTCACAAAAGCAGATTTTGAACTTTTGAGTTCAATTGATATAAATTCATATAGCGCTGTTAATGCCTCATAGAGACATATTTCTTTCATATAATATAATATAATATATAATATAATATATATATAATATAATATATATAATATAATATATAAATATAATATATATATATATATATATATATATATATATATATATATATATATATAATTTTTTTTTTTATTTTTTTTTTTAAGTGCCTCTGTCCCCGCAGAAGCGAACACATGCGAAAGTCCTGCCCACATATGAAAACGGTGCTCAAAACCACACGTGAGGTGTGTCCGCAAACGTTGACGCAAGAGCAATAATTCTAGCCCTAGACCTCCTCTGTCACCAGTAACGTCGGCTATGGGGATTTTTAAAGTTCCGAAGTTTGGCGCCATTCCTCAAGCGTGTGCAATTTTGAAGCGTGCCAGACGTAACTTCATCTTTTTTTTTTTTTAATGCATTTGCTGCGCAAATACAGTGTGAGCTAAAAAGTTACAATGGTCGCCATTGTATTCTCTAGGGTCTCTGCTAAAAAAACATATATAATGTTTCGGGGTTCTTTGTAATTTTCTAGCAAAAAAAGATGATTTATACATGTAGGAGCAAAGTGCCAGAATTGGCCTGGTTGGCAAGTGGTTAAAGTGGATGTCAAGGCAGAAACTTTTCCTCAATTTTGGATGGAGCGAGGAACATCGTATAGGAAGTGAGGGGGGAAAACAATTTTCAGCAGGACACAGACAGAAAAAAACTGCTTTCCCCCCTACTCTACTAATGAATACAATTTGTTTGATTTTTGTGAAACACTTGGGATGTTTCTCCAATTTTCTGTGAAAATCCAATTTGTGGTAAAAACCTGAAACCCTTTGTTATACATACACTTTAGAAGAAACCATCCATGCCATAGCTGACCATCTTCTGAAAATGCTAGCAGCCTGGTTGTTATAGTTTTCTCATATATTAGTTTATTTTTATTTTTTACATTGGCCTGGTGTTCAGTTTTCTGGGACCCTCCTGTGCAGTGTAATTCCTCTTTAGAACCAGCTCCAGTCTTCCTTTGAAAATGCATTGCAGATGCTGCTTTTGGAAGCGTGTTTGTATACTCCAATGCACAATTCCATTACTTTTTCTCCTGATTACAGTAGCCTCAAAGTAGACTTGTGAAAGGATAGAAATCAGGAAGTTAAAGCAAAGTTCTCTTGCAAAATTTAAAGTGGACTTGTGGCAGAAGCTAGCATGCCTGCAAAGCCGTGCCTTGAAACCTCTTTTCCTATTTACCACTGGTCTCTGATCTGCCAAGTGATGCCCTAATGGGATGAATGTATTTATAGAAAAACATGTAACTACAACATGCTCCCTGTCTGTAGTAGTGGATGCTTCTAAATGCCATATATGATTCATTTATCGGTAAAAAAAAACATATAAACCACTCATATGTAGTAGAATAAAATGTGCATGTCATAAATTATTTTGCTATCATCCAGAAACCCAAGCAGTGCAGATGTGATGGGGAGCAGAAACTGCCAATAAGAGAATATACAAGCTCTGGAGCCGAACTGATGACATGGGCCAAATATGTCACCCACCCAGAGTCATGAAGGGGTGTGAATACGCATTTCAAGGCAGTAACGTCTTTCTCTATTGGCAGTTTCTGATCTCTATCATCTTATTCTATGTGTGAGTGGTTTATTTGCCTTTTTAACTGCTTGCCGACACCCTCATGTAGGACTACAACAGCAGAGTGGCTTTCCTGTGCTGGATCATGTATCTTAACCGCTTAACGCCTGCCGCATGTATATGTACGTCCACAGAATGGCACGTACAGGCAGATGGGCATACTAGTATTAATTTTAAATACAAAACACTGCCCTGTATTTTTGTTTTTGTTCTGTGTGTGTCTCTACTTCACAGAAACATGAAACCAGTTTAAACGTGAAACAAAACTGCAGGCACATTATACGATTGATTTTTATCTATTTTTAATCATTTTTAAAAGGAATCCGTTCACTTTTATGTCTCTATACCCTGTAAACAGTAATTTCTGCAAAAAATATTTTTCCTTTAGTGACCCTTTAAGTGACTGACCTTTTATTAAAAAAAAAATAAAAAAATAAAGTTGTGTAAACCACTGAAATTTAAAAATGAGCAAAGCGTATCTTTCCATTGTGTGCTCTATCTGCATATGTCACTTCTGACCCTTCAGTATACTGCAGGTGATTGACAGCTTTAGCTGTGCGTGTTTTCCTTTTGAGACAGTGCAGGGGGGGTGTTTTTTTTTTTTTTTTTCTCTCGTTTTTTCCCCTCCACTCTGGTCTGGTCTCTGGTCTGGATTACACTCCACTACCTTCTGTATGATGTGCAGTGTGTGTGACATCAGATCCCTGCCCCCTGCCTGCTGGAGATAAATAAAAAACATTCTGTAATTTTAAATGGCTGTAGAGGATTGCAAATAAACAGGTATAACTTATGCAGGAGGCTTTAATTTCTGTACATCACCTGAGGCTATGCACTTTAGTGGGTATATATAAGTGTTTACAACCACTTTAAAATACTGTTTTACAAAGCTGTGTTGCTGCATTGGAACCTCACATTTTCTGTCATTACGTAATAAACACTCCAAATCGAGCGACATTACCACATTGAGCATAAGCCTTGTCTGCACCATATTGTGCACTTCACATCACACATAAACTGCCATTCATCACCTCGTATTTGTTGGTCGCATTTTGTTCCTTTTCACATCTGGTCTTAATCAAATTTGGATCATGTTTTTATGTTCTGATAAATTTAATTCCAAGCACATGATGGATCTATTATGGTTTTAGAAAATGTGATTAATCCTTGTTTTCGTTTAGCTCACATTGCTAATAAAATCTCCAGTGAACACTGTGTTAACGGAACAGCAGAATTTCCTTTTCTATTATCTTATAAATTTATGTTCTAAAACAAAAGTCACTGATATGATTTAATCTTGTATATAGGAGCCTTGTTCTGGCCTCCATCTGTTCCAATCTTCCTATAAAGGTAGACGTCTTTGCTTCCACTGAAAGGGGGCTGTGTTTTGGACCATCGCGAAGGCTCCATGTGGTTAATGTACTTCCATTGTTGCATTGGATCACAAATGATGTGCAGGCACCGCTTGACATTTTGTATGTAAGCATAAATTTGTGTTGTAAGTGCTTTGAATTCCTTTGGTATTCCCCTATGAATGATCTCATTGGGTTCATGGAGAGTTTGCATACCCAGGGACCCTCCTCTGTACTGGGCCGAGGGCGAGGAAATCAGATTGTTGTCTTCAATATGTCACTTTAGAGTTATTTGGAAGAAACCTTGTCGGATAAATTATGAGAAAGCGGAGATTGTTGGGCGGTGCCGTTCTTTGTATAATTGCTGCTTGGTTATGATATGAAGATGAATCCCTAGAGATATAGAGGGCTAATGCAATTTGTTTAATAAACACTGCCACAGGCCAGCTCCTTTCAAGAACTTTGGCTGACAAGGCAATATACTGTATGTCATGCCTTGTTCTTTAATATCCAGGGTCTGTGTAGCATGTGTATAGTTCTACTGATGTATTCCAGCATACTCCTTCAAAGATGGTCGTCGGCACAGTCCATAAGCAAAGTGGTCATCAGAACACCATCAATATTGGGTACATTTTTCTTTTGCCTCTTCCCTCTCCTTCCCTGTTTTCCGACAATATCAGCCCTCCCATTTTACTTGCCTGAACCCGTTCACCTGCTGCGCTCGCCCCTGACATAGCCTTCGCCGCTCAGCCTGGCCGTTGATTGGTTAGAGTGGATGTATTGAAAGCAGAGCAGCCATTGGCTTGCACTGCTGTCAATCACATCCAATGACTCGACGTGCCGGGGGGCGGGCCCGAGTGATACAGCCGGCAGCTATAGCCACTCACTGTATCACAGGAGCATGCTCGCATGAAGGTCTTTAGTTCTTGCGGGCCGGAGCCGACACAGCAGCCGAGGGACCCCAGAAGACCAGGTTCGGGCCACTCTGAGAAAAACGAGCTGCACAGTGGAGGTAAGTATAACATGTTTGTTGTTTTTAAAAGAAATTGACTTTACAACCCCTTTTTTAAGTGGTAATCTGATTAGTAACAATTTCAAATAATTCCAGTAGATTTATCAGATTCCATTCTTGTTTTCCAGGTATTTGTGGAAACCTTGGACAAATGTTTTGAAAACGTGTGTGAGCTTGATTTAATTTTCCATGTAGATAAGGTAATGTATCTGCCTATATTGCATTATAATGGAATAGTTAACATTCCTAACCGTACCCTGTCTTTTTCACCTGCATAAGATGTGCATTGATCATGCCATTTTCGTGGTGTCATGTGTACACAGCACTGTACACACAGCCTACAAAAAAGGAAATCTTCACATGTAGCAACAATTTATTTTTGAATTGAAACATGATACTGCACAGGCTAATGCATGACCTCTGTAGTGTGAGACCTGACACTTCTTGTGAAGAAACTATATATATCACACAATCCCTGGGCCTCCCAGGCTATCACTGGTGCAGGTGAGGGCTACACAGTAATTCGATCAGACATGCATTCAAAGACACACGGCTCACTAAAGCAGTGTTTTTAGCACATTAGCACCCCAACATTTGTGATGCAACACAGAGGGGAGGGCATGGCATGGATTGGACACTGTGTGTGACAAGAACAGGCAAGGGTCCCTTTGGCAAATAGGGGCAAAATAGGTGTAGGGATTCCCGTAGGGCGAATTCCTTCAGCTACCTTGTCCCTATCTGCACCATGTGTTTTGTGTTTCCGTGTGCGGGAGACCACAGTGTTTTAGTGTGTGGGGGTGCCATTAATTGCTAATGGCACCCCACTTGTCTTTAACAACTTCCCGTTTGCCTAATGGACCGCAGATCTCTCCATAAAGAAGACTTGATATATAGATATAGATATAGATATAGATATAGATATAGATATAGATATAGATATAGATATATATAGATATAGATATATATAATATAGATATATATAGATATAGATATATATAGATATAGATATATATAGATATAGATATAGATATAGATATAGATATAGATATAGATAGATATATATATATATATAGATATATATATATATATATATATATATAGATATATATATATATATATATAGATATATATATATATATATAGATATATATATATATATATAGATATATATAGATATATATATATATATAGATATATATAATTTTATATAATTTCAGGGCTCAAAATTTCAAGTCCTGAGCTACTAGCCAGGCCTCAAGGCATACTCACCACCAGTTGTCCCGCCCCTAGAAACGCCCACATAAATCTCATGAAATTACACTTAAATGTTTTATGCAGAATTAAGTTTTATAAAAATAAATATTAACAACAACTTTATCTGTGCCCAAAAATGCAGCATGTGTCCCCAGTGCAGCCACGAGTCCCCAGTCCAGCAAAATGTCCCCATAGCAGCCAGTGTTCCCATAGCAGCCTACCTGTGCTGGGTGAGAGAGGAGCCGGAGCCGCCGCCTGGTTGTTCAAAGCGCGGGGAACATAACAGCTTTCAATTCAATAGCTGTGTTCCCTGCTGCGAGCCATCATATAAAGCCCCTCCCCCCCCCCCCCCCCCTTGTCCGGAAAACTTTGATAGACTGATCACCCATCCTAAGATCTGTCTATCAAAGTGCCCAGACAAGGTTGAGGGGCTGTATATGACGGCTCGCGGCAGGGAACACAGCTATTGAATTGAAAGCTGTTATGTTCCCTGCGCTCTGAACAACTAGATGGCAGCGGTGACTCTCCTCTCCTTGCTCGCCCCCCCCCCCCCTGCTCCCAGGCAGCCCACACTCGCCAGCCCTCACAATTTACTCGCAAAATGCGAGCAGGCGAGTGTAAATTTTGAGGGCTGTATATTTTACACAAATTGCATTTGAAAATCGCCTGTGCAGAAATCGTGTTACCTAAAAATATGCAACATTCACCATTTTATTCTCTACTGCCTCTGCCTAATAAAAATATATAATGTTTGGGCATTTTGATAGTTGATAGTTTGTTTTGCTAAAAAAAAAAAAAAAAAAAAAAATTTTTTTTTTATTTACATGTTTTAAGAGGAGTGTCAGAATTGGCCCAAACTGGAAGTGGTTAAGGCACTGAATTTTGTGTGTGGCTACATGGGAAATGCGGGAGATTTGCACAAATTTCCACACCCACTTAGATCTGAGCCTAATACCAAGTTAACCACTTCTATACTGGGCCTATTTTAGCACTTCTCTCCTACATGCAAAAATCATAATTTTTCTCTTCCGTTCATGGACAGACACAGCAGCATTGACCTTAGGGTATTCTATCCTTCCTTCCAGGAGAGACTAGGCAGAAAACAACACTTTAAGTGTTAAAAACACTTTCCTTAGTACAGCTCCTCCCAGGGGGCTTGGTCCCCTGGGTATAACCCACTATCTGACTCAGCAGCTCCAGTTTCTTTTCTGCCTAGCGTCAGGAGTAGACATGGCCTTCTGGAGTCCATGTACTCTGGAATTCTTTTGCGATTTTTTTTTTTTTTTTTTTTCCGCTTTTATTTTGTTTTGTTCCTGCATTTTTGATCCTGAGATCTACTATCAACTGCCGACTGGGTGACAGGCTGGATCTTGATCCTTGTAGTCCCCCCATGCTCGGCCATCAAGCATGTGCCGGCCCTCAGCTCAGCTCTGCATCGTCCACGATATGCCCCGTTTCTCCAGGTGTGGCCGGGGAACTACATGTTCCCGGGCACACATATGACCAGTCTCTATGGCTTTGTCACAGTGTGTCTGGCTGACAGCCATGGCGTTTAGCGGACGTTGGTTCTGTCCGGAATGCCTCCAGCCGGTGTCGCAGGGCGGGTAAGTAGTGGCCCCTTACCCTGGCAAGGTGGTATGGCTGGTTCTTCCCTGGGGAGGTCGAATGAGGGTCCGCCCTGCTTTCCTCTCTCCCTTCTTCTCCCTCCTTCCCCCATGCTGGGTGGCGGCTGTAAGGGGGGGGGGGGCCCTCCTATGGTTTTCTGTCACTACCGGGGACTGTATACTGTGAGGTGCTGTTGTTTTTGTTGGAGTTGCTGTATGTGCTGGGCTGTGTCTTTCTGCTGTGTCACTGTGTTTTAAACATATGTATGGCCGCCATTTTGCCGCGGTTTGCATAGGTCGGCGGTCATTTTCTTGTGGCCCGCATGCTGTTTTTTCCTGCATACGGTGGCCATTTTGGAAAGTCTTGGCCTCTAGTGCCAGCAAAAGCCCGCAAATCACTTCCTGAGAGACAGCGCAGCCAGCACTTCTCAGCGCTTCAGCTAACACTGCAACCGGGTCAGGTGGTGAGTTCCCTGGGGGTCCCCTGCTCTGTTTTGTGGCCGGGAGGGTGACCGGTGGGTGTCTGCCTTGCAGTACTAAGGAGGCGTAAGCGGTGGGTCAACATGGAGTCCCAACCATGCCTGAGTTAACCCTTAGTGCCCCTTCCCCTGCCGCCTCTGTAGAGGCTATGACGGCAGTCCTTGAGGCGTTTCTCCTCAGGATTGAAGCGACACGTGGCCAGAAGGGGGATAAAAAGCGCCCCCTCCCTGCGCCGGCTTCTAGGGATGTCTCTGACACAGAGCCAGACCCTGCTATTGCATCTGGTTTTGTCATGTCAGATGATGCAGGCTTAGCCCACATGGACAGTGAGGATGACTCTGCTTCAGGGTCGGCGCATGGTAAAACCTTTTTTTGGAGTTCTTGTCACTGCGGTGCGGGATACTCAAAAACTTGAGGATTTGGCGGCGTCATCGGACGTGCTGGTCCCTTTCGGGTTCCGCAAGCCACCCCGCACCGCAAAAGTGTTTCCTTGTGTTTCAAATCTGGACAAATTGTTGTACAAGGAATGGGATAAGCCGCAGAACGTTTTTGCTGTTCCAAAATACTTTGCGGCCCGTTTATCCTTTTGAGGAGGACTTTTTAAAAAAAAGTGGGTCTCTCCTCCGTCAGTGGAACCCCCTGTGTCCAGACTGAGCAAAGCCTCCACATTGCCTGTGGAAGGGGCTCCCGCCTTTAAGGACCCCGTAGATAGGAGAGCTGAGGCAGTGGCCCGCTCTATTTTCACAGTAGTGGGTTTGGCAGTGACACTGGTTTTGGTCGGGGCTCTGGTGTCCCAGACACTTACTGAACAGGCAAAGGTCTTGTTACAGGAACTTGAGGCGCAGAATGCTTCTGAGACCTGTGTGGACCTGACTGACCAGTTGGTTCAGGGCTTCAAGTTTCTGTGAGTCGGCCCTGGATACGCTCCCCTTGCTCTCCAGGGCCTCTGCCTACACGGTGGTACTCTGTCGCCTTGTGTGGCTGAAGTGTTGGTCTGCGGACCAGTCCTCAAAGAAGGCCTTGGTGGATTTACCCTTTAAGGGTAAACGGCTTTTTGGGGTGTCCCTGGATAACATCGTAAAGGATGCCACAGGTGGTAAGAGCACACTGCTTCCACAGTCTGGGAAGGGTAAGGAGCCTTGCCGTAAGCAAGGTCCCTCCTTTACTACCCCTGAGCATTTTTTTTTCGCCCGCCCAGTGCGGCAGGAAAAAGTTTTTAAGGTGCCAAGACTCCTGCTGCAGGGCAGAAGCGCACCTGGTACCGTAAGCCTAACAAGCCTGCGGACAAACCTGCTTCCGCATGAAGGTCCGCCCCCGCCCGTGTCTCGGGTGGGGAGCCGGCTTCGCGGATTCGCGGCTCGGTGGAGGTCTCTTCTTTCTGACCGTTGGGTTTGCGAGGTAGTTTCCTCGGGTACAAGATGGTTTCTCTCTTGTCCACCAAACAGATTTTTTCCTTCCCACCTCCAGCTTCCTCCGGATCGCCGGAAGGATCTGTCAGGGGCTGTCCAGGATCTACTGGTCAGGGGAGTGATTGTGCCGATTCCTTCGATGAAACGGTTTCGGGGGTTTTACTCCAATTTGTTCGTAGTCCCCAAGAAGGAAGAGGTCCGTCCAATCCTGGACCTCAAGGCCTTCAATTGTTTTGTCAAAGTGCAAAAATTCAGGATGGAGTCGATTCGCTTGGTAGTGCTCCATCAGGGGGACTTTATGGCATCCTTGGACTTCCATGGACGCATACCTACATGTTCCCATATGCACAAAGCACCAGAGATTTCTGCGCTTTGCGATCGGAGAGGACCACTTTCAATTTGTGGCCCTCCCGTTCGGCCTGGCCTCAGCACCACGGGTCTTCACCAAGGTGCTCGCTCTGATTCTAGCCCTGTTGAGGCAGCGCGGGATCGCTATCGTAGGATACCTGGACGACCTTCTCCTGAGAGCTTCCGCAAGCTCAGTTAGAAGAGCATGTGTCCATCACGTTTCAGACTCTCCGAGCTCAGCTGGCTTCTGAATATCCAGAAGTCAGTGTTGGTACCGTCTCAGTGGCTGGAATACCTGGGGCTAGTCCTGGATTCCTCAGGGGCGAGAGTTTTTTTCCCAACGGAGAAACTTCAGACACTACAATCTGCGGTGCAGCGGTTGGTGACCCAGAAGTGGTCATCTCTTCGATTTGGCATGAGGGTTCTGGGTCTGATGGTGGCCTCTTTCGAGGCAGTGCCGTATGCCCAATTCCACACCCAGGTGCTACAGAAGGAAATTCTGTCACGATGGGACAAGCTCCCCTCGTCTCTGGATTACCAGATTCGGATGAGTCGACTGGTCAAGTCCTCCCTGGTGTGGTGGCTGACGTCTCCGGTGCTTCGGACCGGGAAGTCTTTTCTGCTGTGCCATTGGACGGTGGTCATGATGGATGCCAGCCTCTCCGGTTGGGGGGGGTGTTTGGGGTACCCAGTCAGCCCAGGGGCGCTGGACTCAGGAGTCCCGCCTTCCAATCAATGTACTGGAGCTCAACAAGCCAGGAAAGTACACAGGTGTGTGCTAAGCCTTCACTGATGGGCACTGATGAGGTGGCGCAGGGATGGCACTGAGGAGGTGGCGCAGGGATGGCACTGAGGAGGTGGCGCAGGGATGGCACTGTATCACTATTTTGGAACAATTTGTCACTCACCGATCTCTCTCCCTCCTCACATGCTGTCTCTGTGTGAGGAGGGAGAGGCGGCAATGAGATATGATCTCATATGTTTACATTTGAGATCATCTCTCATTGGCCACACGGATCGCATTCCAAACGGCCACTCTGATTGGCCATTCGCGGCGATCTGTAATTGTGGCTGTGTCCAAGGGACACGGCTAACACCGAATATCCCTGCTGCACGCTTTGGGAACGAGCAAAGGGGAGGACGTCAAAAGACGTCCTGGATTTTCAGGTCCACGCTGAAGCCTTCATTCGGCTATAGCGCGGCCCTCAAGTAGTTAACCATAGGATCAAGCTGAGACGTCCATGGGATGATTGGTAACTCAGGATTGCAAAAACCAAATCCTTTCCAAATCAATTCCAGCAGTGTAATCCACCATAAAAAGTAAAAGAAAGGAGATCTAGTGCTCTCTGGTATAAAACATTTATTCGGATGACACATTAAGGCTGCCTGCCTTGTTCTTGCATTGCACGCTCCAACAGCTGACACTCGGCCTTAGAGTGTCATTACATGTGAGTCTCCACTTTTTTTAATGTGTCATCTTAATAGATGTTGTGATTGGCCAACAGCTATAACATGGTACTTGGGCTAATCACAGCACCCTGTACCATGTGATTAGTTGTAGTCAATCACAGATCACTAGTTATCACAGCTGATGTGAACGTAACCCATTCATGACTGTTCAAAACATTGCTGTTACACCGATTGCTGCTACAGTAATGATCACTGTAACAAAAAAACGAATAACTAATTTTTGATTAACACGCCCCAGAGCAGTACAGTGTCATATGGTGATAATGTAATACGTTATTTTCTTCTTAAACCTACTGTCACCAGTCAGTCATATGATAACGCGGTACTGGTGACAGTATGTGTAAAAAAAAAAAAAATTTATTTCTGGATAAATTGTGACAAAAAAAAAATAGAACTTCAAAAAAACTTACCATGCCTCTTACTAAATACATTGGTGGTAATTTGGGGGGTATTTGTACTGTCCTGGCAGTTTACCGGTCTTAAGGAATAAGAGGCTGTCAAATACATTGATTTTCAAATATATATAGGAAAATCCAACGAGTGCCCTCAGGCTTTCAAAGGGCGCAACTTGCACATTCGATTTTCTGACTACCTATCGGTTTTGGAGGCCCTAAAATTCCAGGATAGTACAGACGCCCTCAAATAAACCCTTTTTGGAAAGTATACGCCCCCCAAAGTATCTGCTAAGTGCATGGCAAGTATTTTGAAGATCTCATTTGTTGCCACAAGTTTTACATATTTACAAATACATTTTTTATTTTCTTCTTCAAAGACCTTAAAGTGGATGTAAACCCAGTTTGATGTCACAATGTAGAGTATAAGATTTCCTATCATCTGTGCCCAGTCTTGCCACACATAGTTAATCCAGCGCTGAGTAATCCTCTTTTAAAGTCCAGTGCAAATTAACCGGACTTCAGATAAAAACCTGCCAAATTAGGTTAAGTCCGTTTCTCTGTTTTTGTTTTCAGTAACAGGTTATTTACAAATATAGCTTGGACATGTTTATCATAACAAGAGGTGATCCAAAGTTCATTGTATATTACTAGGATGTGTTATGATGTTATATCACCTCATGTTATGATAAACAAAACATAACATATGATAAACATGTCCTAGCTATATTTGTAAATAACCTCTCACTCAAAGCAAGAAGAGAGTTTCCGGACTTTTTGATTTAGGCAGGGTTTTATCTGGAAGGCTGTTCGTTTTCACTGAACATAAAATAGGATTACTCAGCGCTGGATTAACTCTGTGTGGCAAGACTGGGCACAAATGATAGGAAATATTATACTCTACATTGTGACATCAAAAAAAAAAAATTTTTTTGGGGGGTTTACATCCACTTTAAGCAAAGTGTTAAGACTCTTAGAACCTCCAACGGTAATATGGACCAATGGGTTGCAATTAGAATTCCAATGAATCTTGGTTTTTGTATAGAAATGGGAAAATCGGCATGCACAATTGTTCATAGTGTGTGTGTGTGTGTGTGTGTGTGTGTGTGTGTGTGTACATGTATTTTATATATTGTGTGTGAGTGATAGAGATGTGTATATATCGTATATTTAAAAAAAAAAAAAAACGAACAATCGTAGATTGGGTAAGGTTCTGGCTTCACGGATCTAGATCCCATATTACTCTGTATTGGGGAATATACGTGCTACTAATTTTTCCTGTGCAGGTTTGAGACTGGTAAATATATCTGTTTTCCGTGGACAGCTTCCCTGTCTTATTTAAATCCGGAGTCCTTTTCTATTTCAGGTAGAATCAATGTTGATTGATCCCAGAAGGGAGTTTTTCATTGTCTATGTTCACTAGAATTTCCTGGAAAAAGGAATGCCTCATAATGACACTTTATAGGAAAGTTTATGCTGCATATGAAGATCTGTTCACTTTCCACCATTCTTGGAGATGAAATATGATTTGTATAGCTAAGGTGTTTCACTGCAGACTTTGCTCTTTTTTGCTGACTGATTTCCTCCACCTTCCAGCTGTGGATGTGAAATATCTCAGACTCACCAACTATGCCTTGATCTATGTTTTCTGACCAGACCTCTTGTTTATATTCCACAAGTAAAAGGAAGCTTATTTATAGGACTGCAGAGTACTGCTTGTTCAGTGCCCAGAAATGTGACTTTTTCGTGGATGTTATTGTATCTCTAACTTCAATAATTAGGGAATTTCTCAAAATGGGTGTTGGCTTGTTTTGTAAGAAGAATGTAACCTGATCAGAGCATGCATTAACAAATACAAAGGCATTCATATTGGCACTAACATTACCTTGTAAACTTGTGTTTTTTGCTTTAAAGCAGGATAAGGGGATAAACTCTCATCGCTTCTAGAGGTTAAAGTGGTTATAAAGCCAGTCAGACGGTTCAAATCCTGGCCGGTTGAGTAGTAACCGAACAAGATTCGAATCTGGCAAGTTGAATGTACCCGAGTTGATTGGTCAGTCAACGGCTGGAGAGATCCCACGTCAACACTGTCGGCTGTCCATTTACACCTGGCTACAGTTGACCTTCTCCACCTAAACAGCGGAAGACCGAGTCCTATTATTTTCTATTCCCCTAAAAAAAAAAACAGGACTTTTAGTGAACCCGGATGTGGGCGGGTGTAAATGAATACAAGTCTGTTTACATCCACCAATCAATTGGGAATGCATGAACCTTCCAATGAGTTCTGCCTGAAATACTGACATGCGAACCTGATCAAATTGCCTATGTGAAAGGGCCCTAACTGCCGAATGCTTTGTTTACTTTACAGTGTGGTGAATCCAGCATGGGTAGTGTGATAACTTTCTCATTTTTGTTGGAGTAGTAACCCTAATGACTCCATCAAGGAGATCTGGTTATTAAAGTGGTTCTAAAGGCTCTAGTTTTCTTGCCCTCATACCTGAGCCTCATCGTGATCCAGCAATGTGCACGAGAGCCTCAGCTCTCTGGGGTCTCTCCCTCATTGACTGATACAGCAGCGGGGGCCATTGGCTCCCACTGCTGTCAATCACAGCCGGTAAGCCAATGAGAGAGGGGACAGGGCCGAGCCACAGCTCTTTGTGTGAATGGACACGCAGAGCAGCCACTCAAGAGCAAGCCTGCTTCAATGCTGCTATTGCAAGCTACTTACTCTGGGGGCACTAAGAAGGTGGGGACACGAGCACAGGCAGGGGGACCAGAGCGGAGGACCACTGCACAGAGCAGGCAAGTATAACATGTTTGTCATTTTTATTTTATTTTTGCCTAAAATTGCCCTTATTACTTTATGCCATCAGAAGAAGAGTGATTCAGTTATTGCCCAAATCGGAGATCGTTTTCGGTTGGACAGTCATCAATTCTTTTGTATATATATTTTTTTGTATATATAAAAAAAAAGTTTGTATATTTTTGTTTTGTTGTATTTTAGGTCCACAACATCCTGGCAGAAATGGTGATGGGAGGTATGGTTCTGGAGACCAATATGAATGAAATTGTTACTCAGATTGATGCACAAACAAAAGTGGAAAAATCTGAGGTAAGGAATGAGACTCGCACCTGATAAGACATCAGACATAAGTACTATCAGAAATAAATTTTATTGAAGTGTAGAAGATGGCAGTAATGACGGAATTAAATGTATTGTATCACTTTGAAAATTATTCTCTGAGAGTCAGAGAATGATGGTAATCGTAGCACCAGTTATTTTTTTTCCCCGTTAACCAAAAAGCACACATGCTGAGCGTTTCAGACTTTGTAGATTCATTTATGGAAATTAGTCTAGTATAATGCAAGGATCCATGTCAAACACCTACAACTTACTCTGTAATGACACCATCAGAGTCTGATTGCTGAATTGGTTAGCATGTAGATATTGAACAAAATTAGCATTTGGAGAAATGGTATTACAAAGTCCTAACTGACCAATCCAGACCTACAAAGTACCCAGTGTTCAGAAGAATGATCATATATGATGAACTTTAGTGCCAATCACATGCTGTTCTATGGGCTGCGAGTTCTGCCTACCTGTGTTTGTGGTGTCTTTATCTTAATATTGAGACCCCATGTAGATCACAAATGGATTGCAACTTGAATCGCACAGGAACGCATAGCACGTTCCTCTATGGGCGTAGTGTGAATTGACCTAAAATATTATGACATGTAGGTTAAAGTTGAACTCTGAACAGATGTAAAAGACACAAATTAATGCAACTCTATGCTATTAATCTTTATCATTTATTTTTTTATTGCTGTTTTAAAGCCATGTTACAGTCCAAGCAAATATACAATCATTTTGCATACAATGTGTAAAAAAGAAAGACAATATAATTCAGATCTCAATTAGTGTCATGTAGCAGATTAAAAAACCACTAGGTCTTGTTGGATGTGTGGTGGCTATGTGTAACACCCCCCCCCCTCTCCCTCCCACCCTTCCCCCTATTGTTTGAGAGCATACAAACTCAGTGTTAATTAGCACAAATAAGTCACAAGTCTTAGCATTTGTTGTCGGGAGCCAGTAGGGGCCGGCCAAGGGGCACCAGCCAGCGAGGGAGCTACCGCCAAGGTCTCAACAGAAATTGTCCTTATTGGTCGGGATCTTAATGAGCCTGGCAGGTATAGCCTCATGTATCGCTAACTGGAGTTCTCAGCCCCCTACTGCCATAAACCCCATAATTTAAAACATTTAGAAAATTTCCCCTGCTTGGTGAAATAAACTTTTTCGTTTGAAATTGTTTGGTTCATGGCCGCTGTCCAGTGTTCTATGGTCGGGGGGGGGGGGGGGCTTGTGCCTGCCATTTTTGGGCAATTACCTTGCGAGCCTGGAATAGGCTTCTTAGTATAGCCTCAAGAGTGCCCTGCGGTACCCGGCTGTCATCCATGCATCCCAAGAGGCATATCCTGGCTGTTGGATCAAGTAGAGATCCAAATGTCTCGTTGATCCGTTTTATAACTCCCACCCAGTAGCTATATAATTTGGGACACTTCCAGACCATATGTAATAGATATGAATAAATAAAATGATAAGCGCTAAAGTGTAAGTGAAAAGTGTACAAAGAAATATAGAACGTGAAATATAAATCAAAAGTGCTCAGCTGGTGAATAGTGAGCCAAAATAACACATTGGATGTGCGTGGCTACACCCTAGGTGCTGAGTGAGCAATATATAACTCAGGTGAAAGTCTATGGTGAAGAGACACGATGGGTTAAGGTTGACTGGTGGGTCTTCTGTAAGGGGTAAACTCTTGCCCTTACCTTAAGGTGATGGTAACAGTGCAGTTGGTAGGCAATGATGGTTCCTTCTCTTGTAATCTCTATGGGGCTTCCTGGCGCTGTATACAAGGTGTATACAAGGTGATCTTCACCATAGACTTTCACCTGAGTTATATATTGCTCACTCAGCACCTAGGGTGTAGCCACGCACATCCAATGTGTTATTTTGGCTCACTATTCACCAGCTGAGCACTTTGTTTGATTTTGATTTATATTTCACGTTATATATTTCTTTGTACACTTTTCACTTACACTTTAGCGCTTATTTTATTTATTCATATCCACTAGCGGCTTGTCACCTTTCGATATAGCGGCTTCAGTTCACAGTTTTTTAGACATTGGTTACATTCCAACACTCGCAGTAGCGCAGTAGAATTTCCTATCACATATGTAATAGATCCCCTTTGTTTTTACATCGGGGACATTCGTTGTCTTGTCTCCACCCTAGCTTGAACATTTTATGGGGGGTATGATAGACCCGATGAAGAAGAAATAGGTGAGACAGTCTTTGGGCCGGGGCTATGGACACCAAGGTGCCCTGTTGGAGAATCCTATCCCACTGTTGTGGAGATATTGTTCCCAGGTCATTCTCCCATGCCTCTCTACTCTTACAAAGACCTACTTTACTTAATGCCCTGGTGCCCAGGCAGCTATTCGTCCCCGATATTAAGCCCTTAGCCACTGTTGCTCCAATTACAGCAAGCAGAGCAGGAATCTTAGCCCATTTAACTGTCTGAGAGCCAAATTGCGCCTGTATAGCATGGCGGATCTGTAGGAATTTAAAAAAGGTTTTATTAGAAATTCTGAATTATTTTACTAGTTCTTGAAATGATTTCATGGTATTCCCTTCGAACAGGTGTTTTAGGCGACATATGCCTTTACTCATCTATTCAGTCGATGCCGCAATGTTTGTCTCCTGTAAGTTGTTGTTGTTCCACAGAGGGAAGAATTCAGTAGGGCCAACATATCCCAATACTTTTTTTACTGCGTGCCACGTTTTAGTCACTAGTTTTGTAATCGAGTGGTTATGACGGAAAAAATTTGCCTCTAAGGCTTCCACTAGTTTGTGGGGGTTGTCTGTCATCAGAAGTCGGGTGTTAGGTCTGTCTCCTTCAGCGGTTCCACATCCTACCAGGTGTTGCAGTTGTGCTGCTAAGAAGTATAACCTTGGATGTGGAACCGCCATTCCCCCCTCTTTTACAGGGAGTTGTAGGGTTTGAAGGCTTATTCTGGGTTGACCTCCCCTCCATATAAGTCCTCTAAATAGAGAGTCTATCTTTTTGTACCACTTGTGTCCTATCCATACCGGGGAGTTGTGTAGTATGTATAGTAGCTGCGGCTGCCAGATCATTTTAATTAAGTTACAGCTGCCTGCAACTCTATGCTATTAATAAATATTAACACTATTATTATGCAAGTACCTAAATTTGACCTGGAACCTGCTTCTTGCAGTCTGTGTACAGTGGAGCTCAGACTAGGACAGTAAAATGAGCCAGTTATTTGTGCTGTAGTGCAAGGTGCATGCTAATGGAGAAGAGAGCAGACTGGTAGAGATGAGCTCATGAGTTTTCTCCTTCACTGTCCAGTCTCAGGCTGGGGGTGGGACAAGAACTGTAAGTGTTACTGAATTACAGCGGGGGAAAAAAATCAGGTCTCCTCCCCTATCAGACAGGCTGTGCTATGTCGCAGAGCTATGTAAATATTAGGGTTGTCCCGATACCACTTTTTTGAGACCGAGTACAAGTATCGATACTTTTTTCAAATTTTATTTTTATACAGTGATTTTTTTTTTGTGTTTTTAGGGTGGGGGTGTGGATTGTCATGTGTGTGTTTTTTTTTTTTTTTTTTTAATCAGCCCTGTTAGGGGTCTTTGGAGACCTCTGACATCTCCCCTTTAAGACAGAGAAAGGGACTAAGGACACAGATTTCCCAGTCCCTTTCTCTGCAGCTTAATCTAAGAATGGAGAGAAGCTCCTCTCCATTCATGAACTGAAGCATCCTAAACACAAGTTACGATGCTCAGGTATATGAATGGACAGAGTCGGTTCATTCTGAAAAGCGAAAAATTCTGGAGCGAAAAATATGGCAAGTTGCATTTTTGTTACTGAGGCTTTTCTTGACTTCATGGCTAAGCTCCATTAACTGCCATATCTCTGTCTAGTAAGTGTGCCGTATACAGTGCGGAAAATAAGTATTTGAACACCCTGCTATTTTGCAAGTTCTCCCACTTGGAAATCATGGAGGGGTCTGAAATTGTTATCGTATGCATGTCCACTGTGAGAGACATAATCAAAAAAAAAAAAATACCAGAAATCACAATGTATGATTTTTTTTTTTAACTATTTATTTGTATGATACAGCTGCAAATAAGTATTTGAACACCTGAGAAAATCAATGTTAATATTTGGTACAGTAGCCTTTGTTTGCAATTACAGAGGTCAAACGTTTCTTGTAGTTTTTCACCAGGTTTGCACACACTGGAGGAGGGATTTTGGCCCACTCCTCAACACAGATCTTCTCTAGATCAGTCAGGTTTCTGGGCTGTCGCTGAGAAACACGGAGTTTGAGCTCACTCCAAAGATTCTATTGGGTTTAGGTCTGGAGACTGGCTAGGCCACGCCAGAACCTTGATATGCTTCTTACAGAGCCACTCCTTGGTTATCCTGGCTGTGTGCTTCGGGTCATTGTCATGTTGGAAGACCCAGCCTCGACCCATCTTCAAAGCTCTAACTGAGGGAAGGAGGTTGTTGCCCAAAATCTCGCAATACATGGCCCCGGTCATCCTCTCCTTAATACAGTGCAGTCACCCTGTCCCATGTGCAGAAAAACACCCCAAAAGCATGATGCTACCACCCCCATGCTTCACAGTAGGGATGGTGTTCTTGGGATGGTACTCATCATTCTTCTTCCTCCAAACACGGTTAGTGGAATTATGACCAAAAAAGTTATATTTTGGTCTCATCTGACCACATGACTTTCTCCCATGACTCCTCTGGATCATCCAAATGGTCATTGGCAAACTTAAGACGGGCCTTGACATGTGCTGGTTTAAGCAGGGGAATCTTCCGTGCCATGCATGATTTCAAACCATGACGTCTTAGTGTATTACCAACAGTAACCTTGGAAACGGTGGTCCCAGCTCTTTTCAGGTCATTGACCAGCTCCTCCCGTGTAGTCCTGGGCTGATTTCTCACCTTTCTTAGGATCATTGAGACCCCACGAGGTGAGATTTTGCATGGAGCCCCAGTCCGAGGGAGATTGACAGTCATGTTTAGCTTCTTCCATTTTCTAATGATTGCTCCAACAGTGGACCTTTTTTCACCAAGCTGCTTGGCAATTTCCCCGTAGCCCTTTCCAGCCTTGTGGAGGTGTACAATTTTGTCTCTAGTGTCTTTGGACAGCTCTTTGGTCTTGGCCATGTTAGTAGTTGGATTCTTACTGATTGTATGGGGTGGACAGGTGTCTTTATGCAGCTAAAGACCTCAAACAGGTGCATCTAATTTAGGATAATAAATGGAGTGGAGGTGGACATTTTAAAGGCAGACTAACAGGTCTTTGAGGGTCAGAATTCTAGCTGATAGACAGGTGTTCAAATACTTCTTTGCAGCTGTATCATACAAATAAATAGTTAAAAAATCATAAATTGTGATTTCTGGATTTTTTTTTTTTGGATTATGTCTCTCACAGTGGACATGCACCTACGATGACAATTTCAGACCCCTCCATGATTTCCAAGTGGGAGAACTTGCAAAATAGCAGGATGTTCAAATACTTATTTTCCGCACTGTAGGTTTCAGCCACTGAGCAATTCCCATTGGTCAGTGTAATACATTTTGAAATGGCTTAGCCATGTTAAGGAATGAAAGGCCTCAGCAGGTGACACTTAATCAGAGGTGTGCAGAAGAAGCTTTCCTAAACAATGTATGGATTATTCTCCAAGGTAAGCTTTTAAAAAGTGTTGACTTTAAGCTTAATTTTCTTGGAGGATTCTATGTGTTACAATACATTATCACTGGTCTTTGCACACACTTTGTGAAAAAAGAACTTTGTGGTTTAAAGGTGTAGCAAAATGGCTGTCTGTGTGGCTGAACCAACATTTTTCAAAAACGGTTATCTTCTTTATACCTCAGCAATGTTAATTTCTGTTATATAGCGGACTAAGCCCTTATTTCGCTATACATCAGGCCTACTTTTCTGTAGCCTACTGGCAAATAAATGACAGAATGCTTTACTAATCGCATATAGGCTCTTTACCTTGTAGAGGAAATTGTGCGGTAATTTCCCTTAGCTTAGTTAAGTTCTGCCCATCATCCAATCATGTGCACGCGAACATGCTTTTTATTTTTAATTTTTCTGGGCTATTGCATAATTTATGCAAAGCAGAGTTTCATTACATTTACTAAGCTAAGGGTAAATTCAGAGTGAACAGCTTATTTGCCTTTTGTAATTCTACCCCATTGCATTGGTTTCTTGACTCTACTACTACTACCTTCTTCTACAAATAATTTCTGATGGAATACTTTTTTTTTTTTTTGCATTAGAAATGGCAAATTCTTCACTGCAGGGTTATGGTGTCATATCAAACTCCAGCTCATTCATAAATCATTTATGCTTCTGTGTGTACAAAAGAGTTTTTTCAAAGAAATTATTATATTTTTCAAACTCGTTTGTCTTAAATTTCATATCCATTTAACCCAAGTTAAGATAAGGTGAAAAATAAGTTAAGCAACCAGCTATATTGCAGGACCTATAGGAAGCGATAAACATTTGCAGTAGTTTTCCAGGTAATAAAGACGCTTTTTCTCAAATCGCCTTTCAGGACAACCCTGGAGAAAGCGCAGCTCTGCCTCTTGTACAAGAAACACATGTAACCTTTAAATCCCTCCTCTTCCACCATGGCCTCAGTTATTGTTTCCTTCGCCATGGAAGCAGCATGAGGGAACCAGGGAGCTACATTCTCTCAAGGGTTGGAGGGGGCAGGAATACCTTGTTTTTGTGCTGCCTGGAGTGCAGCGACCATCCCAGCCCCCCCCATCTTAAGCAGGGGGTGCTCCAGAGTCCTCAGTTTCCTTGATTTGTAAACCATTTCTTGCATTGTAATTATTTTTTGTTGCCCTTTTACATTGCACGTGAGAGGCAATAATGCTTCACATAAGTATACATGTACTAAATATACTGTAAACCCTTTTTTAAAGTGGCTTTTAGATTTTGAATTTGCTTCAGGCAGAAAGGTTCTCCAAAAATGGTTATCAGAGTGAAAGCTCTAAACCCAAAAGGTATTTGTAGCTATGCCTGTTTTGTGTAGGGGTTTAAACATGTTCCATATCAACAGGAGATTCTATAAGATATTTTGCTTCTCAAATTGCTGGCTGTCCCAATGCTGATTATCACTAGCATGAGGCAGGAATAAAACTACTACTTTTTCTTTATTGCCTATGGCCCTTAATCTTATTGGTAAGATGTGAAAAGCAAATGGGAGTGAATCGGTGCTTTTCATTTAAAAAAATTGAGTTAATGTATTTGTCTCCCGGCCTGCATGTTAATCAGGTTAACAGCTTGTTTTCAGACCGATTTGTGTCCTATAAAATCTATAAATCAAGATTTGAAAAAAAAGTATATACACTGATATTCATATTTCAATACGCATATACATACAGTGCCTTGTGAAAGTATTCAGCCCCCTTGAACTTTGCGACCTTTTGCCACATTTCAGGCTTCAAACATAAAGATATAAAACTGTATTTTTTTGTGAAGAATCAACAACAAGTGGGACACAATCATGAAGTGAAACAAATTTATTGGATATTTCAAACTTTTTTTTAACAAATAAACTGAAAAATTGAGCGTGCAAGACTATTCAGCCCCTTTACTTTCAGTGCAGCAAACTCTCTCCAGAAGTTCAGTGAGGATCTCTGAATGATCCAATGTTGACCTAAATAACTAATGATGATAAATAGAATCCACCTGTGTGTAATCAACTCTCCGTATAAATGCACCTGCACTGTGATAGTCTCATAGGTCCGTTTAAAGCGCAAAGAACATCATGAACAAGGAACACACCAGGCAGGTCCCAGATACTGTTGTGGAGAAGTTTAAAGCCAGATTTGGATACCAAAAGATTTCCCAAGCTTTAAACATGCCAAGGCGCACTGTGCAAGCGATAATATTGAAATGGAAGGAGTATCAGACCACTGCAAATCTACGAAGACCTGGCTGTCCCTCTAAACTTTCAGCTCATACAAGGAGAAGACTGATCAAAGATGCAGCCAAGAGGCCCATGATCACTCTGGATGAACTGCAGAGATCTACAGATGAGGTGGGAGACTCTGTCCATAGGACAACAATCGGTCGTATACTGCACAAATCTGGCCTTTATGGAAGAGTGGCAAGAAGAAAGCCATTTCTTAAAGCTATCCGTAAAAAGTGTTTAAAGTTTGTCACAAGCCACCTGGGAGACACACCAAACATGTGGAAGAAGGTGCTCTGGTCAGATGAAACCAAAATCGAACTTTTTGGCAACAATGCAAAAGGTTATGTTTGGCGTAAAAGCAACACAGCTCATCACCCTGAACACACCATCCCCACTGTGAAACATGGTGGTGGCAGCATCATGGTTTGGGCCTGCTTTTCTTCAGCAGGGACAGGGAAGATGGTTAAAATTGATGGGAAGGTGGATGGAGCCAAATACAGGACCATTCTGGAAGAAACCCTGATGGAGTCTGCAAAAGACTTGAGACTGGGACAGAGATTTGTCTTCAAACAAGACAATGATCCAAAACCTAAAGCAAAATCTAGAATGGAATGGTTCACAAATAAACATATCCAGGTGTTAGAATGGCCAAGTCAAAGTCCAAACGCTCTCCAACCTCCTTGAGCTTAAGCTGTTTTGCAAGGAGGAATGGGCAAAAATGTCAGTCTCTCGATGTGCAAAACTGATAGAGACATACCCCAAGCAACTTACAGCTGTAATCGCAGCAAAGGGTGGCGCTACAAAGTATTAACTTAAGGGGGCTGAATAATTTTGCACGCCCAATTTTTCAGTTTTTTATTTGTTAAAGTTTGAAATATCCAATAAATTTCGTTCCACTTCATGATTGTGTCCCACTTATTGTTGATTCTTCACAAAAAGAATACAGTTTTATATCTTTATGTTTGAAGCCTGAAATGTGGCAAAAGTTCGCAAAGTTCAAGGGGGCCGAATACTTTTGCAAGGCAATGTATAAGAATCCAGGAAAACAAGTTTTGCTTTGAATTTGAGTTTGGAATAGAAATTTAATTATTGTGGGGGTCATATGTTTGTTCATGCCGGTTCTATTTGGATACAAGTGGTAGTTTTAGTCAGAATTGCCAAATTACAACTCGGTAGTCAGTACTTTTGAGACTGAAATTTGTCTTTTTAAGGGTTTTGTTTTCCTCTTGTAATTTTGCCATTCAATGACCAGAATCGAAGATGTAGAAAAGCATCTATCCCAGTTAAAAGTAAGCAGTAGTGGCGATTGTGTAAAAACTGAAATGAGTATTGCCAACACTTCTGCAGTATATTACAACAATAGTTGGCAGTGAAAGGCAACACCTTAATTTTTCCATCACTTCAGCTTTCTTAAGCCTAGTACACATGGGCTGACCGGTTCAATAAAAACTGTCCGACATCACACGTGTGTATGTCTTTGACCAGAGCGGTCAGGTTTTTTTTTTCAGTGGTGCGTACCGGGCTTTAGAATTAGATTAATGAATGTTTACTAGCACATCTATGACCTGCAGCCTGTTGGTTCACTAAATAGTAGAGTCTTGTGTTCAGATCCTAGCCAGAACCACCTGATGACCGCTCAGTGGTGGAATCCATTATGTGGGTCTAGGTTATGGTGACCTCACTGCCTTACATTTATTGTGAATAAAATGAGTGCAGGCTTGTTTGGATCCTAGGCAGAACAGAAAGACCATATCTCAAGCGCTAAATCAAAAAACCATATTGTGTCCAAACAATGATGAAAGAAAAAATGTTTATTGCACTGAAACACTTTAAGAAATTCCACCAGTCTTCTATGATAAAGATGGTACAATTCGCCAGCATAGTCCTGTGATGGAGAAGTAAAACAGTCGGACAGCCTTACAATACACTGCACGTGTGAACCACAGGCACAGCTCCACTGGCAGGGGGAGGGGGCGTGTGAAGCTCAGGAACAGCAATTCTGTCCTCTGACAGTCTTACCAGATCCAGGGTGAACGGATGGCAGGCAGGAAACTGTGGGATGATGGGACTGGAGCTATGGAGGGCTCGACGGTATGGGTAGGGTGTCAGCGCTGTGCGATGAAACGGCCAAAGCAGCTGTACGCTGTGTGCTTCCTGGTCGGGACCTCTCACCGAATCAGGACAGCCGAGCAGCAACGAGGCTTGGAGACAGCGGTGGTGATAGGTTGCTGACGGCCAATGGGGATGCGCTGCGGGAGCCTGTGCTAGCTATTGTGCAGACTGCTGGAATGCGGACAAACTGGATAACTGGACGGGGGTGGTTGGATCAAAAGTCTATCAGGCTGCAGTCATGACAGCCCTCCGGTCCCATCATCCCACAATTTTCTGCCTGCCATCCGTCCACCCTGGATCTGGTAAGACTGTCGGAGGACAGAATTGCTGTCCCTGGGCTTCACACGCCCCCTCCCCTTGCCAGTGGAGCTGTGCCTGTGGTTCACACGTGCAGTGTATTGTAAGGCTGTCTGACGGTTTTACTTCTCCATCACACAGACTATGCTGGCGAATTGGTGGAATTTATTAAAGCGTTTTAGTGCAATAAACATTTATTTTTCTTTCATCATTGCTTGGACACTATGTTTTTTTGATTTAGCACTTGAGATATGGTTTTTCTGTTCTGCCCACTATTGTTCACATTACTCCTGATGTGCTACACCATATAGCTGCTCATCAATGCCTGGCAGAATCTTCTATGAATCACAGCTCATAACTGATTTAGTCTTCACTTTTTTTATTTTTTGCATATGACCTTTCCTGTTATTGGTGCCAAACTTATTTTGTTTGATGTTTGGATCCTAGTCCAAACACATCTGAGCTATCCCACAAAGAAGCTGTCATTGCATGAAGCCACTGATAGGCAGCAGTGGCGTTCTAGCCCCACAACCGCATGTATACGTGTGACTGCAGGGCCAAATGCCTTGGCCTCTTATAATTGACTTTGTGCTGTGACAGCTTCCTGGTGGCGTAGCCCAGATGGATTTGGACTAGGATGCAAAAATGCCTGAGCTCCCCCCTAATTTCAATAAATGTAAGGCAGTGGATTTCACCACTGAGTTTCACTGCTGAGTGCTGACCTGGTTTTTCTTCCCAACGCGGTAAAATGTGGCCTGCTTTAAAGCTAAATTTACTTATTTAAGGAGAGCTACTCGTCCAACCCATTTAAGAGTTAAAGCGGAGCTCCACCCTGATCTTCTTTTTTTTTTTTTTTTTTTTTTTTTTAAATCAAAAAATAAAATAAAAATTAAATGGGGAAAAAAAAAAAAAAATACTCACCCTAAATAGGCTGTTGCTATGCGGAAGTCCAGAATCTGCCCTCATGATCCACGGTGTGGTTTTCTTCCTCCTCCTCTTCTCGGTGTCTTCTTGTGAATGGGCCGCGCTGCATTCTGGGAACTGTGTGTATCCCAGAAAGCAGCCGGACCATTCACAAAGCGCCGCGCTGCTCGCACATGCGCAGTAGGAAACGGGCAGTGAAGCCGCACGGCTTCACTACCTGTTTCCCTGACTGTGGATGGCGGTGCCGGGATCGAGGATCGGCATCGGCGGGGGCCGTCAGCGCGGGCGCCTAGGACAAGTAAGTGTCCTTATTCAAAGTCAGCAGCTACACTGTTAGTAGCTGCCGACTTTGAAAAAAAAAATGCGGATGGAGCTCCGCTTTAAGTATTTATAGTTGAATTTTTCATTATTCTGGTTAAACATTTGTCTTTGAAAATTTGGAGCCAACCTTTGGATTCCTGCATGTTAGTTCTGGTATGTAAAACTAAATCTTGCATGTTTTCCAATCGCAAGCATGTGCCATTTTAGTTTGTATCCCGAGAGGCAAAATCTACATCATTAGTCATGAAGGAAATCTGCTGGTTTGTTGGGTAATGATTCTCATGTCAAAATAAGTATTTCTTTCTCGTACATCACGGGACACAGAGCGGCATATTCATTACTATGTGGGTTATATGGAGTACCTTCAGGTGTGGACACTGGCAATCTTCAAACAGGAAGTCCCCTCCCTATATAACCCCCTCCCCTAGAGGGAGTCCCTCAGTTTTTTCGCCAGTGTCTTAGGTGTTGGTCACGGAATAGCTTTGCTCCACATCCTTGGGATTAAGGGCGGGCTAACCGGATCTGTCCAAGGAGCCTCAGTGCCAAAGTGGACAGTACCCGGGCCCCAAACCGTGGGGTTTTGCCTATAATGCTCCTCTTTGGAGGGCTGGACCCTGGGCCCAGGACTTGGAGTTTGCAAAACCATAAAGTTCCTGTTTGCCAGGGTGCTATATAGGTCCAGGACAGTGGGTACCTTCATAGGACCCCAGGGCCTGAAGGTCTACTACGCTACCCACGGAGATGGGAGAAGATTGGATCAGTTTGCTGGTCAAACATCCTGCAGCATGGAGCAGGTAAGGGGGAGCCTGCGGGACTTGGTTCGACAGCAGGCTCCCGGGGTAACCTAAAAGGGGGGATAGCCTAAGTATGCTCTGCATGGGCAACCGTGATCACTATGTCTAAAAGAGACAGGATGACACCCTTTCTCCCCCCATCACTAGGCCCCCCTGTTTAATATGTGTTGCTAGCTAACCTGCTGTTTCTTCCTAGGGCTAGTAAGGATCCCTAGGGGCCTTGAGAGAGTCCTACCTGGCCGGGGGTTTGAATCTGCCGCCTGTTTCTGCGTGCCTGGATCTCCAGCAGCGCGGCTCCTCCATGTTCCTCCTGTTTCCGGCATACGCGCGCGCGGTGCGCGCGCACGTCTTATTGACGTTTTTTCGCGCCGTCCAGACAGGAGGGCGGGGGGGGGGGGGGCGGGCCTGCGGCGTCATACAGGGGCGCGCCTTTGTGCTGTTATAGACAGCAGGCTTTGTCAGTGCTCAGTCTGAGGCTGATCTTTCAAGGAGAGGACGCAGAGCGGCAGAACAGTGACTCCCGGTGGCGGAAGAGGGGTAGTACATGTGGACTTTGTTCCAATGCCTTTATTGTTAAGCCAAGAATCCCCCTTATTTTGCAGCAGGTTGGAGGCTGGCAAACTTAAAGTAGGGTCACTGTATGTTGTCAAGGAAAATATATAATATATAATATATAATTATTTAAAAAAAAAAAAAAAAAAAAGAAAAAACCAACATACGGGCCCATCAGTTTTTGGGGACACTAAGTGATCTATTCTCCCCTAAACTCTGAAATTGGTACTCCTGCCCACTACAGTCTGTTGTGTGGGCGGAGTCCCTCGATTTTGTATTATGGCTTCCAAGGGTTCGGGGTCAAAGGGTACAAAAAAGACCAAAAAACAAAAGGGTTCCCTTTCTGATTCTGATATGCCGATTCTTTCCCCGCAGCTTATTAATTTAAGGAGCGCCTTGGATGAGCCATTAGGGGGATCTGGTGCGGAGGCTGGCCCAGATCAGCCCAGCCCTGTGTTTATCACAGAGGAGATGCTAGCCGTATCCCTAGGGGGGCTAGAAGAGAGAATAGCGGCATTGATCGCTAGAGCTATTCCTGGTAAGAAACGGGTTAGATCCCCATCACCAGGGGGTGTATCCTCAGATGCTGAGATTCTCTCTCCGGAGGAATTAGAATCACAGGAGGATCAACTGGACCTGAACCAAGAGGGTTCAGGGATGGAGGGGTCTACCTCTGAGGAACCATTTTCAGACTCCCAGACAGAGAGACTGTGGGTACAGTCTTTGACGGACATGGTCCGCTCGGCATTTAGTTTACCATTGCCAGAACCTCAGGTTCCTCCGGTATCCTCTCTGGGCTCTTTGAAAGCCCCGTTAAGCAACGCAGTTTTTCCGGTCCATCCTCTCTTGGAGGAATTGATCTTTCGGGATTGGGTACGGCCGGACAGGGTTTTTCTGCCACCGAAAAGATTTGCGGTCATTTATCCCATGGAGGAAAAATTCTCCAAGAAGTGGAGGCTCCCAATAGTGGACGCAGCCATCTCGTGTGTGAATAAATCACTAACTTGCCCGGTGGAAAACATACATATGTTTAAAGATCCGGTTGATAAAAGATTAGAGACACTTTTAAAAGCATCCTTTGCTACGGCAGGAGCAGTGGTGCAGCCAGCGGTAGCTGCAATTGGAGTTTGTCAGGCATTAAAAGACCAGACAAAAGAGATGTTAAAGGACATGCCTACCCAACAAGCAGAGGAGTTTGCTGACATTCCCAGAGCTCTGTGTTTCGCGGTAGATGCTATAAAAGATTCCATCCAGCAGGCTTCTCGTTTATCACTATGTTTGGTACACATGAGAAGGCTCTTATGGTTGAAGAACTGGGCGGCGGAGCCCCCATGCAAAAAGCTTCTGGCAGGATTTCCCTTCCATGGAGGACGACTCTTCGGAGAAGATCTGGATAAATATATTCAGACTATTTCAAATGGCAAGAGTACCCTTTTACCGGTCAAAAAGACATTCCGGGCTCCTACATTTAGGAGGCAGTTTTTTCCTGTCTCGGGGCCCTCTAATTCCAGGCAGTATCGACGGCCGCCTGCACGATCCAACGTTATCAGTAGATCGCAAGGACAGACCCCTGGGGGTAAGAAGCCGTGGTATCGCAAGCCGTCAAAGACAGCCCCTAAGTCTGCATTATGAAGGGGCGCCCCCACTCTCAAGGGTGGGGGGAAGGCTTCGTCTCTTCTCAGAAGTTTGGGAAGCCAAGATCCCCGACAATTGGGTCCGGGCATCTGTAACCACAGGTTACAGACTGGAGTTTCTAAGATATCCTCCGCCTCATTTTCAAGAATCAAGGCTACCAAGGGATCCAGCAAGGAAGGCCTCAATGCTGGCAGCTTTGGATCACCTGCTTTGCCAGGACGTAATTATAGAAGTGCCAGCCCAAGAGCAAGGCCTAGGTTTCTATTCCAATCTCTTTGTCATACCAAAGCCCAACGGCGATGTCAGGCCAATCTTGGACCTAAAGAGGTTAAACGGTTATCTAAGGGTGCGTTCCTTCCGGATGGAATCCATCCGGTCAGCAGCCGCCGCGCTTCAGAAAGACGATTTTCTGGCCTCCATAGACATAAAAGATGCTTACCTTCATGTACCAATCTTTCAGGCGCATCAAAGGTTTTTACGCTTCGCGGTGGGGCAGCGACACTTCCAATTCAGGGCGCTCCCTTTCGGGCTGGCCACGGCCCCCCGGGTATTCACGAAGATTCTAGCCCCAGTTCTGGCCAATTTAAGGATCCAAGGAGTCGCAGTCCTAGCATACTTGGACGACCTTTTAATCATAGATCACTCACGGACGGGTCTGCAAAAGGCAGTAAACCTCACGGTTCGGTACCTCGAAGAATTCGGCTGGGTCCTAAACCAGGGAAAGTCAGCATTCCAGCCTACAAAGCAGTTGGAATACCTCGGCATGAGGTTAGACACAGAACATCAAAAGGTGTTCTTGCCCCTTGTAAAGATCAAGGCGATCAGGGGGTTGGTTCAGTTGGTTGTAAACAAGAAAAGACCAACTATTCGCCTGTGTATGCGATTACTAGGCAAGCTAGTGGCCACATTCGAGGCAGTACCATACGCTCAGATCCACACTCGCGTCCTACAGGCAGCCATTCTAGCAGCCTGGGGCAAGAGGGCACATGCCTTAGAGTCCCCTTTGACGCTATCATCAAGGGTCCGACAAAGCCTGGCCTGGTGGTTGAACCCTCAGAACCTTCTAAAGGGAAGATCCTTCAGCCCTGTTGTCTGGAAGGTAGTTACCACAGACGCCAGCCTGGCAGGCTGGGGGGCGGTCTTCGAGGGGTTCTCCCGCCAGGGAACTTGGGTGAAAGCAGAGAGGCAGCTCCCCATCAATATCTTGGAAATCAGAGCTGCTCGCCTAGCCCTGTTGGCGTGGACCTCCAGATTAAAGGGGTTCCCGGTGAGAATCCAGTCAGACAATGCCACGGCGGTGGCATACATAAACCACCAAGGGGGAACCAGGAGCCAGGCCGCTCAAAGGGAAGTGAACTTGATTTTTCAATGGGCAGAGGTTCATGTACCCTGCATTTCAGCGATATTCATTCCCGGAGTGGACAACCTGCAGGCAGACTTCTTAAGTCGCCAGAGTCTGTTGCCAGGGGAGTGGTCTCTGCATCCCCAGGTCTTTCAGACAATCTGCCAGAGGTGGGGAACGCCAGACGTAGATATAATGGCATCCAGGTTCAACAAGAAACTAGACAGGTTCGTGTCGCGAGCGAGGGATCCTATGGCCTGCGGAACCGATGCGTTGGTTTGCCCTTGGCATCAATTCAAACTTCTATATGCGTTCCCTCCGCTACAGTTACTCCCCCGCCTGTTGCGCAAGATCAGAGTGGAGCACAAGCCAGTCATTCTAATAGCTCCAGCTTGGCCCCGGAGGGCTTGGTACTCACTAGTCCTGAATATGGCAGTGGGAGACCCTTGGACTCTTCCTCTACAACCAGACCTACTCTCACAAGGCCCGATCCTCCACCCTACATTACAGCGTCTAAATTTGACGGCCTGGAGGCTGAATCCCTGATTCTCAGGGGTAGGGGTCTGTCTAGGCAGGTAATCCCTACCCTGATTAAGGCTAGAAAGCCAGGTCTCCAGGGTAATTTATTACAGGGTGTGGAGGAACTATATAGGCTGGTGTGAATCCAAAAGATGGAATTGCCGCAAATATACTATTGATAGGGTGTTAAGTTTTCTCCAGCTAGGAGTGGATAAAGGCCTGGCACTAAGCACAATCAAAGGACAGATCTCAGCTCTGTCAGTGTGGTTTCAGAGGCCGCTGGCCACCCACTCGCTGGTAAAGACCTTCTTACAGGGGGTCTTGCGTATTAATCCTCCTGTCAAGTCACCAGTTTGTCCTTGGGACCTAAATCTTGTCCTGTCCACTCTACAGAAACAGCCTTTTGAGCCTTTGGCTGAGACTCCTTTACTCTTACTGACAAGAAAACTGGTTTTCTTGGTCGCCATAGTTTCGGCCAGGAGAGTGTCAGAATTAGCAGCCTTATCGTGTAAGGAACCATATCTTGTTCTGCATAAGGACAGGGCAGTTCTCCGGCCCCATCCTTCCTTTCTACCAAAGGTTATATCCAAATTTCACTTAAACCAGGATTTGGTACTTCCATCCTTCTTTCCAAAACCTACATCTAGAAAGGAGGGGTTGCTGCATACCTTGGATATTGTCCGGGCCATGAAGGCCTATCTTAAAGCTACGGAAAAGATCCGGAAAACAGATGTGTTATTCGTTCTACCAGATGGCCCCAAGAAGGGGCAGGCAGCTGCAAAATCCACCATCTCGAGATGGATTAGACAATTAATCATTCAAGTCTACGGATTGAAGAGGTTGCCCCCTCCGTTGTCGGTAAAGGCCCATTCTACCAGGGCCATGGGCGCCTCTTGGGCAGCACACCATCAGATCTCTATGGCTCAGATATGCAAGGCGGCAACGTGGTCATCAGTCCACACGTTTACAAGGTTTTATCAACTAGACGTGAGAAGAAATGCGGATACTGCCTTTGGTCAGGCAGTACTACAGGCTGCAGTTTGAAATCCTCGGGATCAGAAACACCCTTGGTTATATAAAAAAAAAAAAAAAAAAAAAAGAAAAAGGTTCTTCTTTCTTGACTAATTTGGAAATATTATTATGATTTGAGTTTATCTCTAAATTGAATCCTTCTTTGGAAGATGTCTCCCTCCCCTCATTAAAGCATTGCTTTCGGACATCCCACATAGTAATGAATATGCCGCTCTGTGTCCCGTGATGTACGAGAAAGAAAAAGGGATTTTTAAATACAGCTTACCTGTAAAATCCTTTTCTTGGAGTACATCACGGGACACAGAGCTCCCACCCCTCTTTTGGGTGACCATTTTGGGAGGCATACTGCTTGCTACAAAACTGAGGGACTCCCTCTAGGGGAGGGGGTTATATAGGGAGGGGACTTCCTGTTTGAAGATTGCCAGTGTCCACACCTGAAGGTACTCCATATAACCCACATAGTAATGAATATGCCGCTCTGTGTCCCGTGATGTACTCCAAGAAAAGGATTTTACAGGTAAGCTGTATTTAAAAATCCCTTTTTCACTTGTTAGATGTCAGTATAATCTCTCTATAATTGCTGTTTTGTATACAATATACTATGCATATTTACATGTTATCACTTGAACAGTTGCTGAATAGAAATCTTTAAGTGAGGGGCATCTGTTCCAGTGGCAATTTTGAAGGGATATCCCCCCTCTTTTAAGATTTACTCTAATTTCCTCTTGTCTCTTTAGGTTGGGAATGGCCATATGGGGAAAAAAGACCTGACTGGGTTTAAAGTAGAGCTATAGGCAAAACTTTTATTTAAATAGAGTAAGGGTGGGTTCTAACCCCTGTTGGTTTTTACCATCTGTGCCCTATTGGGAAGATTTACCTTCACGTCTTGTCCCATAGCCAAAACAATACGTGAGCGGAAATCCCTGCAAATTAAGGGGTTACCTTGGTGCTACCAGAACTAGTGTTCCCATTGGATGATTTCCCCCTCTATTGTTTTTGTGATGACAGCAATGGGGGCACTGACGGGTGTTCTAATACCTCTCCACTCTGTCCAAAATGAAATAAAAAGTTTTGCCTTTAGTTATACCTTAAGCATTCCATACTGTCCAAAACTAATTAAAAGCGGTTTAAATACTCCAATATTTTCAGGGATCCTCTTCCCCCTACCATTACTTATTTATTTTTTTCCTGCCTGTCCCCTTTTCTCTCTTTTCTCATTCCTCGAAACCTCTAGCAACCCTCTCTCGAGGGTAAAGTTTAAAAATAAATGAACAAACTTGTTATACTTGCCTCCTCTGTTGCAGTGGTTTTGCACAGGGCAGCCTAGATCCTCCTCTTCTCGGGTCCCTATTGGCTGCTCCTGGCCCCTCCCTCTTGTTGAGTGCCCCCACAGCAAGCAGGTTGCTATGTGGGCACCTGAGCCGGGCTGCAGCTCCGTGTGTGCATTCAGACAGAGCTGCCGTTCGGCCCTGCCCCCTCTCGTGTTTGGCTGCTTTTGACAGCCACGTTGGCTGTCGGCGCCGCTGCTGTGTCTCGGCCAATCAGGAGGAAGAGTCCCGGGCGGCCGAGGACTTGTGGACATCGCTGGACAGAGATGGGTAAGTAGGAGGGGGGCTGCCATGCGCAGAAGTTAGAATGCATGCAGATAAAAAAAAGTTCTGCCTTTACAACTCCTTTAAACTACAGTGAATTATTGTTATGCTGTGGTGTCTAATTGAATTATGTGCGATTTCAAGCTAATGCAGCGTCCCCTCCCTTTTTTATTTTTGTAAACTATCCGTTGAACATGCTATGTTGCTAGAGCATTTGTCTCAGTGTTTTGGTACTTTTACTTTCTTTTAGTTTTTTTGCAAATTACATTATAGTGTCACTGTCTTAATCTTTACATTGTAAACAATAAAAATTTATTGAATGTAAATACTATAATGTAGGTTATTGGATCTTTCTATTGAAATTCTATTAATTTAGTGTCTGTCTTAAAGGTATTTTTAGGGTGAGTCTGATATATGGTATGCATATTTTGATGTTGTAATAGCGAGTGGTTCCATGCTATATCTTGCTGTCACATTTTTCTAAATGGGCTGAGACTTTATTTCTCCTTGTAATACAAGGAAAATAAAGAATCTTGGCACCGTTGATTTTGCTATGCAGGCGAGTTATCAGCAGCAATCCAGTTGTTGTGTTTTATCCAGGAAAACCCGTTTAAGAGTTGAAATTAATTTTCCTGCTACGTTGGTGACCATAAAGTAGTTTCATGCTCATGAGCTTCTTTTAGAATTATGGATTGATGGTATAAAGTGACTATTAAACCTGTTACACATTTTGGAAGCTGTGTTTTCAGCACCTAAATCAATCCTTATGAGATCATACCACCAAGCATTTCCTAGAACCCAGCACCTTACTGATTTAAGTGATGTAAGCAGTTTCTTGTGAATTTACAGGCAGCATTCTTCTATATGTTGGTTCACTCCAGAAAATGGCCATGTCCTACTGTGTAGCTTTTTTGACCTTTTTAATTTGTTAAACCGAGCATTGGACAGAACGCCACACATTTCTTATCACGCCTTCCTGAAAAATTTTCCCTTTTTGTTTTTTTTTTTTTTTTCGGGGTCCTTTTTAAAGATAACCACAGATTTTCACTGATTCAAACTAATGAGAAGTCTTGAAATAAAAGCCCTGAATTTCTAGTGAGCAGATGTTTCTAAAATATGTCATGTGTATGATTTGATCTGTAGCTGACCTAGGAAGCACAATCTGTAAATGTTGCTGTCAACTTTCTTTTAGCTTCTTGCGTTCTTTCTCTCTTGCAGAGTTTTATCTTTCAGTCCTCCAGGCAGGACAGGTAGACCAAGGTACTTCTGCCAGCATCTCCTTTATGTACTACTGAGAAAGGCAAAGCAAAATGATGTCAGTGACCTTGTTTAGTCCAGACATCTTAGATGAATCCCAAACTTATACAAGTGCCAGCCACACGGCCATTTTTAGTGCAATGTTTTTTTTTTTTTTTAGTTTTTAAGTAGTGCTTTACTAGATTTTGTAGCATTTCATGCTTTCTGTTTATTTTCATCAATGTAATATCAGTTTTTTATTCATAGTTTAGTAGAAAATGTGCATTATAAGCTTATAAATGTATGTCAATCATTTCTTTGAGAAGTTATTCTGGAGAAGGTAAAACTATTTGGGTTTATTGACCATTTATATTAATAATTAAAAGATAATGGGGTACCAGTGTTACAAAGCCATGATGTCTTTTTAATACTAAGCTGCCATTCTGTAATACTTGTGCTCAGTGGCGGCTGGTGGTGAATTATTTTTTGGGGGAGCGCAAACGGTGCACCCACAACCACCATCCCCATCTATGGAGGGCAGTGCTTCACATGGGCGGTGGCTTCCCCTTCTCTCCTCTGTAGGCATGATGGCGGCTTCTGCCATGTCTCCCCTCCCTCCTAGGCCAATTGGAACACTTCTCCTTTCAACCAGTCTAAAAAACGTGTCTTAGACCCCTTTCTGATTGACCGAAAGGAGAATCGGTGTGACAATAGCAAATGTTAATTTGCTATTGTTGCGCAACTGGGTGGGATCAGGGCATAGTGCTCTGTGCCCACTCTTTTTGGAAGCCTATTGGAGCCTCTGGCCCTTGATTTGAATCTATGCATCCGGCGCTCTGCATGTAGATCAGGGGGCTGGACACATAAATGGGGGGGCGTGCCCATATTAGACGGGTCGCCACTGCTTGTGCTGATTGGATATCTGAGGCTTTCGAGCATATTTAGAAGGTGCCACTGTTTAGACAGAAAACATTAAACCGCATATCTCTACAACCTAACTTCAGTGGTCTCCTATACTTCCATCTAAATCCAACATTCTCATTTTGCTTGGAACTCCTCATTACATGGGTTGCCACTTAAATTTAGGAGGGTAGATAATTCTATTATAAAACGAAAATGTCAAATTTACCATTAAATAGAGAACATTCCAGCAATATTCCAGAAACAAATCCTTAATTTACAGGCCTTGTGAAAAAAAGCACAGAGCAGTGAAGTCTACATGGCACCCCTTTATCTTCAGCCTTAGACATGTAGACTTTGACTAAATCATGGCGGAGCTGCGACTGTAAATGGATTGCATAGAACATGTGTCTGCATTTTATTTGGTGAACTTATGTATTTTTTATTTATTAGATATTGCTAATATGCAGATATAACCCATGCAGGGGTTATATATGATCCATGAATATGGATACAGCATTGATCAATTATTTTATTCAATACGTGCAAAAGTGCAGCAAAAGGTTAGGCACATAGCGGCGGTAAAGGAGCCAAATAAATCCTAGGGGGAAAGAAAAACGGGAGAATCAAATTTTTTGTTTTTGTCAGTTGTTTAAAATCTAGAGTTTGGGTAGGCCAGCTTTTACTGAATGTGAAGACTAGGTTCCTGTCATTTCTGTTATGAAAAACATTAGTGTAGATATAAAGGACCCATCCACACCATAATCAGTTGTGTGTGTTTGTGTTTTTTTTCCCCCCTAAAATATGAGTATTGTTGTTTATTCACACTGGCAAATCAGGTTACTTTATCCCAAAATAGTCACTGCATCCCAGTGTGTGTGCAGTTTTTAACCCCATTTATTATTCCCATTTTATAAAACCAACAGAACCAGACTAGAACAAACATATTCCCAAAATAGAACCTGATGTCTATTCTGTAAACCTTTTTTTTTTTTTTACACTGAACATTTGAATAGATTATCAACAAACTTTTTGTATAAAGAAAGTATAAAGATGCAGCATACATGCATAAGTCTTATTTTGTGAATTATCATTAGGAATTATCATTAGGAAGTAAAAGTATGGCCTGGGTGAGCAGGTAGACTGGGATATCTTCGCATATGCTTGCTGTTCTCATCAGGCACAGTGTATGATGTCATAGTAACAACCAGAAAGTTATGTTGTGCTAATAGAAGCCATTCAGTAGTGTAAGTGGTCTCATAGTCCCTGGACTGATCCTCAAAGCTGTAACCCCTGTTTTTAATGCCACTGATGGGAAGAGACCATATATTTATAAGATGTGCCATGGACTAGAATGGTTCTCAAATGGTTGCCTAATGTGCACTTAAACGCATGTACTAGGCTTAATACAAGCTGGTGACTACCATAATAAGCATTTACTTTTTTTAATCAAGTCTCTAGTACTTTCTTGTAATCTCTTGTATTTTCTTTTCCTTGTGTTTTTATTTTTATTTTTTTTATTTTGTGGATCTGGCAAATAAATTTGACAATTTGACATAGTATATAACCATTTCCTCGCATTATTATCCCTGTGATTCCATAGTTTTGAAAATGGACAAATGTCTGTAAACGTCTATCAATTTGGCCTCATCTCAATCTATTTGCAGACTTCATTTTGTTTTCTTTCTCTGATTCTTTTCATTAAATCATCCAAGTAGTTTTATCATGCTGTTTACCTTGTTAACGTGTTGCCTATCCTTTCACCTAAAAACTTTTATCCAAGTCTTGTGAAGCCAGTAGTATTAAGTGATGTGTATTTTGTAGATCCTTTTGTTGTTCGTTTTTAGTCTAGGCTAAGATAATTACGTTGTTACATTGACACTGAATGATAACTTGTTTCAACATACCAAAACATCTACCTAAGAACACAAGCTCTTCGTGGCCACTGGAAATTCTGCTTCAATGGTAACCCAGTCCTGTTCAGAAGTGGCAGTTTTAGTTGTTTATATAAGCTAAAATAATAACACTAGCTTATATTTTGAGAGTTTTTGTTGTGCTGCATGTACTGTGTGTATCCAAAAAGTTTTTAAATGATATGTAAACTATACTGGCTTGAGATTGAAAGGGATTGATACTTTTCCATTTCCCTTGGTTCCCTAAGTCATGCATTCAAGCCCTGAACGTCAGCTTTTGGCCTGAATGTTCAAGACTTCCATAGGGATTGTTTTATGGAGGTGCTGGATACAGAAGTGCTTTATAGCCTTCATGTACACGGGACTTTGTTCAACCTCTTCTGAACAGTTTAACTTGACAACTAGAAACCAGTGTCTAAAAACTGCCATTTAGCCGCGTTTACATGCTGCGTTTAGTTGCGTCGGAAACGTTGGCCTGTAAACGAACCTGTGTACATGTACACATAAGATAACATTAAATGAGTCCAGGGGCAGTTGAAAAAAGTGTCCAAAGGCAAAGTCACTGTACTGTACCTGCAATGTCTGATTTTGTGGGAAATTCAAAGTGAATGGTTGTTTTGGCACTGGTGTCCACTTAGCCTAATACCATAGATCTTAAGCTATGGAATATAAATGAAGTGGATTGCCAAAAGACTACAGAGCAAGGTCTTATTTATATACCCACAAGGTAACTTCTAACAATAGAAGTAGGATGAGAATTAAGACTTAACTGACTTCATGCTTGTTACTGGTCAGTGACATAATCAGTAGTGATGCCTGGGTAACGGTGATGGCCAATTCTTATTTCTAGCTTTTGAAAATTAACTTTAACCACTTAAGCCCCAGACCATTATGCAGCCAAATGACCAGGCCACTTTTTTCGATTCGGCACTGCGTCGCTTTAACGGACAATTGCGCGGTCGTGCGACTTGGCTCCCAAACAACATTTACGTCGTCCCCCCCCCCCCCACAAATAGAGCTTTATTTTGGTGGTATTTGATCACCTCTGCATTTTTTGTTTGTGCTATAAACAAAAATAGAGCGACAAATTTGAAAAAAATGCAATATTTTTTTACTTTTTGCTATAATCTCCTCCCCCAAAAAAAATAAATATATATATAAGGGGGGGGGGGCGCGTGCCCATATTAGACGGGTCACCACTGCTTGTGCTGAGTATTCATGTGACTTGTAAAGGACAATTTTCTAACTTTTAGAACACTCACCAACCAATCAGTGTGAGATATTGAGTAGAACACATTTTTTTAATACTGGAAACTTCCTATTGTATAGAATCCTGGTGCAAATTATTGCACAGTCTATGCCATTACAATGTGCGTATTCAGCCACAGTTAAGTGCCAGGTGTTTTGTAATTGTACAGGAGTCATTTAAATGCAATAGCTTCTATTCAATTTACTTGGCTTTAAGGGTTGGATTTCATCACACAATCATTATTCATCATCATTGATCATGTTTAGTTGATGTCGCATACCATTTACGCAGCACTAATCTCCGTTCCTGGCTTGAAAACATTTGTGTCTTGTGAGCCTGTGTGTCCTTGTCTGGGCTTCACACACTCTCTATAGATGTTTTCGGACATGACATCTTGTAGAGACCGAAGGTACCCAAAAGTGCCCTGACCTAGGATAATAAAGCTGGGGCACATTGGTTTTATCTGATAATTTTACATTCTTTAAGGCTACTTTCACACTAAGGCGCTAAACATAGCGACTGTAAAGCTCCTCTCCTGTCACTCCAGGTGTAGCCTGATGGCTTTCACACTGGAGCAGTGTATACACCGCTCCTAAAGTGCCCCTGCCCATTGACATCTAAAACAACGAAAAAGCACCTCTAAACCCCCGTGTGAAAGTGCCCTTACTGATTCAGACTTGGTGGATTTTTTAAAACAAAAGATGCTCTTAATTATGCACAAATATGTTTTATACCACTTTCACACTGAGGTGGTTCTCAGGCATTTTAGCGCTAGAAATGGCCTCTGAAAAGCACTTGAAAACCACCTCCCATTCATTGCAATGGGTCTTTTCACACTGGGGCGGTGCACTTGTGAGATGTTACAAAAAGTCCTGAAAGCAGCATCTTTGCGCCACAAAACTGTTTTTCTGTGTGGTGTTTTTTTTATTTAAAGGTCACGTGAACTTAAACGGACCGCTAGCGCCCGAAAACTGACACAGAAACAACTGGCGCATCAGCGTTGTTTTAGTGGCACTCTGGTGTGAAAGGGGTCTTGGTAAAATCTAAAAATAAAGTAATTCTTCTTAAAGGAACACTGGATACATTTTGCCATAGAATTGTTCCAGTTTTTTATTTATAGCAACGTTGCACCTAAAAACTTAAAAATAAATAATTTACAAAAAAACTACATTTTATTTGTTACATTTGATTATCGTTTTAATTTATATTGTAGGCCCTTACCTTGCAGACTAATTACAGGTCAACTGGTTCACTGTACATGTTAACACATTTTAAATCATTGTGTAATTTTTATGTTTTTTGTAACTCAAATAATTCTGTTTTTTAACAGATTTTACATTTTCTTACTATGTTTCTATGCAGCCATAATGCTTTTACAGTAACTAGAAAATTTGTAGTAAAAAATGTATTCTGGTTATGTTAGTTTGACCTTCTTTATATATTTTATAAAATAAGCAAAGCTTTAAAAAAAAAAACTCTGTTCATTAAATATGAAACTGCCATCGTTATTGGACAAAAGGCATTCCGATTACAGCTATTTGCAGGCTTGTCTGACTAGTAACCTCCAGCTGCTGCCTAAGAACCACATAAAGCTCGGCCAGTTGTCACTTGAATAGAGCAAATTGGTTGGGGAGCTCAGGAAAAAAATTAGGATTTGGAATTTGTGTAACCTACCTGGCAGATATAGGTTGTTGTTCAAATTTGAGCACCTCATGGGCCTTCTCATAATCATGTTAATGTTCAGGTTGACATTTCATGCGTCTTTCTGTCTTTGTGCTCTTTCTAATCTTTAATCCTTATTAATCCATTCCATGCAAACTGGGAAACCCCCCAACAACTTTTGTGACCTTTTTATCAAGTGAACTGTGGTCATAGTCACTCAATCAAGGGAAAACATTAATCTGATTCTCATTTGTTCTTTTTATTCTGCTCACAGGCTGGATTAGCAGGTGCTCCGGCTCGGGCTGTGTCTGCTGTAAAGAACATGAACCTTCCTGAAATGCCAAGAAATATTAACATTGGTGACATCAGTATAAAAGTGCCAAACTTGCCTTCTTTTAAATAGCATTCTACTGCCTCCCCTGACACACAATTGATGCTCAGATAAGTTTACCAAATTTCAGTAAATTTTCTATTAAGTGAAGGAACTGCTTGGGTTGTTTGTGCTAATCTGCAATGTTGGATGTAAGCATTGCTTTTTACTCACCAATGCTAAAGAAGAAAAAAACGCTAGCTGAAACGTGGTTCCAAAATGGCATCCAAGCTCCTTTTTTAAGGCATGTTACGTGTCTTGGCTGCTGCATTGTCAGAGAAAGTATTAAAAAAAAATTAAAAAATCTTGGATTTTCAGTGTTGCTACCTTTTTGTATGTTCCTAAAATATATTAAAAACTGCTTGGTAGTGGCAGCCATTTTGTAAGTTGAATCAGTAAAACCTAAAAAGACATGATAGGGGTTTATTTATGGATATTGGTAATGATTTCTATCGTAACTTTTGCATTTGCCACAGAAGAAATTTACTAAGTTTTCCTCAGAGTGCCTCGAGCTCCACTAACATCACCACTTTCTGGCAATTTGCTAAAATATACATTGGTTTACCTTACAAAATGACTCTCCACTGTGTTCGGCTGATGGATAATCTTGATTTTTGTAATTAATTCCATAAAGTTCATTCCTGTATGTTTCTTTCCTCGTTCTTCAGATTATTTATGTCTATTTTGTAGAATGCATGTTAGTCTCACTACATTTTTTTTTTCATTACATTTAATTGTAAATTAAATGGGTTTGAATAATTATGTCTGGGGGGAAAAAGTGTCTAATTATGTTATCAGTGGGATTTTATAGATCTTGGCTTATAAAAATAATTATTTTAACACTGTAATAAAATTGCTGAGGTTTAATGTTCTGGTTTCATGTGTTGGATGTACTGTAAAATAAATATTTTATGAATGGTGCACTTGTGTGTTTTTTTTTTTTTTAGCCCTGCCTTTAAAAGGGAAGTACTGTATAGGATTCGGTCAACTTAGTAATGTGTTCTTTGGTGAACAAATTGCAGTACATTAAATGGCATATTATTTTATAACACTCTTTTAAAAGAGGAAAAACAACATGTAAGGGAAAATGAGGACAGCACCAGGTAATGGCAAGGCATTTTAAATGGGCAGTTTTTTTTTTTTTTTTAAATCCGTTGTGTATTCTGAATTTTAAATTAACCACTAAAGTTTTGATTTTTCACTACATGTAGGTTAATTTTGGAGCAAGTGCTAAAGCTTGGTTAATTTATTGTTTTGTACACTGACAATTTTAAAAGCCTTTTTCTTTAACATTGCATGTAGCAATTGGCTGCCAAATAATGTAGACTTTTTTCAGGTGAGTTCTTCAACTATACACAAAGTGGGAGATTTACGTTAAATTCAGCTCAAAGAACTGGCAGCATTGTAGATGAAAAGGTAGCTCATGGCATCAGTTATACTGTGGTGTTTTTGCTTTTGTAGGGGAATCTGATTTAACCAGATTGTTTACTAGAAGATTTCCTTCAAAATATTCAAAAAATTGTGCTGCAGCACTAAGCCTAGGTTCACACTGAATGCAGGTTTGAAATTGTGCAAGTTCAGTTAAACTTGCACTATTTCAAACCCGCATTTCAGTCTGCCTTCAGGGGCGATTTAAGAGACATCTGTGCGGGTTTCATGCACAGATGTCAATTGAAATCACCCCCAAAGTCACCAAAAGTAGTGCAGAAACTACTTTTGGGAATTGCACCAATTCGGATGTTGCCGGCAAAAGGCTCAGATTTGGCATGCGATTTGACATGTCAAATCGGCATGGTGTGGACGAGGGCTTAAAGTGGTTGTAAACCTCCAGACGTGAAAAATGTCCAAAACATTTTCCTCTATAGTGTTTACTGCCCTGAAGTGTAGTTCCTCTTTGATTCCTCCACGCACTCTATGAATCACTGAAAATGCTTTAAAGTTGCATTAAAGGTTTGCTTTTTTTTTTTTTTAAACATTTTATACTTGCCTCCACTAGGCAGCTCGTTTTGCACAGAGTGGCCTTCTGTTCTGGGGTCCCTCGGCAGCTCTCACGGCTCCTCCCTGCATTAGATAACCCCTTCTGGGAAGCTCTCTCCCGAAGGAGTTACCTTGCGGGCGAGCTCCTGAATCGTTACACCTGGCGCCCGCGTTGTTGGATTTGATTGATGGCAGCTGGAGCCAATGGCTGCTCTGCTATCAATCTATTCGATCAAACACAGGACTCTGTGGTGAGAAGGACGGTGGGGACGTGCCCATGGAAATTTGGGGCTCAGGTGAGTAAAAAGGAGGGGGGGCTGGGGTGCTGGACACTGCAAGGTGTGTTTTCACCTTAATGCATAGGATGCATCAAGGTGGAAAAACAAAAAGGTTTATAACCCCTTTAAGCCTCTAGGAGACAGCCCACCCCCCTTTCAGCACACAGCAGCTGACTCCAAGCCTTAGTTATGTGCTCTAGCTCTGCAGTGTGTGACATCAGATCCCTGCCTCCTGTTTTTTGCTGCTGAGCGATTTCTGTGTAAAATGCTTGCTGTGCTAATCAAAATGACCACAGCTGATCCTAGTTGAAAATCAAATGGCTTTGTGTGCCATTGAGAAGGTGAATAGCTACATTAGAGTTCACGGCGCAGTTCACATTTGTGTGATGCTGGAACCAGTGCCAATCTAGTGCAGGTTCCCTCATCCCACTCGCAGGCAGTTCACACTGCCCACTGCGAAATGCTGTACGTGTCAATGTAAATCTGATCGCAGTGAAAACTGTAAAATCGGACAGGAATCAGATCGCACGGGTGTAAAAATTCATGTGATCCGATTCCAGCGACGCAAAAAAAAGGGCCCTGCAGCTTTTTTGTCCGACTGCAATGTAAATTCGGCCATACAAATGGTATGGCTGAATTTGCATCGCACAGACATTGCATGCGATGTGAAAAGTACGTTGCGAAGTAGTGAACCAGTGACATCAAGATAAATAAAAAAAGCTTAAAAAAAAAAAGCTTTAATTATCAATAAAAATTACAAGTGCAGCTCCAAAAATTAGTGAGCGACTAATATAACTGTGAAAGAAAGGTACAAAAAGGCACAAAAAGTGTAAATGTCCATGTAAACACCAATTCAAAATTAAAATTAAAACGCAGATCCAAAATAAAGTTCAAATAATTGCAAATGTAGAACTGGTAGCGAGATTGCTGTGTTCCAGATTTAAGCTCTAACCACCGTGCTCATAAAGTGCTTCACCTGATGTGATAAATATAACACTATCCCCGTTTTTGTGGCTCATTGCGGTGGAGCCGTTTTGAATTTTTCCAGATTGAATGATTGGAACACAGTTTTATCACTAAGGAAGCCATCTGAGTTGGATTTATTGGGAATTTATCCTACAGTATATGGGAGAGATTGTATTAAGAAGGATCCTGAGAGAATCTTTATATGCCTGAAGGTCAATTATTGCCGCCTAACTCTGCTGAGCGCATTTTTTTTTTTTTTTTTTTTTTTTACAAAGTTCTTTTATTTGATTTTTTTTCAACAGTACAATAAATACAAAATACAATACCCATACAGACATACAACATAAATGGTCTCAAAATGTACCCCTTACTAAAAAAAAAAAAAATGTTCTACCATTACTAATACTGGATTTTACCTCCCCCATCTCAGGCCCAGGCCTATACTTCCTGCAGCGCATGCTGAGTGCATTTTGATTGTGACTTAAAGTGAAGCACCTTAATAAGCACGTTGCACTTTTTGAGAACACGGTGGTTGGAGCTTAGATCTGGAACACGGCAATCTCGCTACCAGTTCTACATTTGCAATTATTTGAACTTTTTTTGGAGCTGCGTTTTTTTAAATTATTTATTTATTGGTGTTTAGATGGACACATTTTTTACACTTGTTGCGCCTATTTGTACCTTTCCTTCATTGTAGGGGACGTTGTCTTTTTCTGTGTGTAGTGAGGGGGGCCAGTCTGTCCAGTGATGCTAGAAGTGAAGTGTTGTAGACAGAAGTGGCTAGGTCGGTGCGATTTTTAGTCAGAGGTGTCAGGTGGTGTCAGAGGTGGTCAGTCTTAGGCCGCGTACACACGATCGAAACATGTCCGCTGAAACAGTTTCAGCGGACACGTTCGATTGTGTGTACGGCCTATCAGACCATTTTTTTCGGACCGCAGGAAACCTGTCAGTCGGACAGGTCCGATGGTTAGTACACAAACCATCGGACCAAAATCCCCTGCATGCGCAGAATCAAGTCGACGCATGCTTTGAAGCATTGAACTTAGTTTTTTCATCACGTCGTTATGTTCTACGTCACCGCGTTCTGGTCCGAGGGGATTTTGGTCCGATGGTGTGTACGCACATCAGACTAACGGACCACTTCAGCCTTGTCCGATGAAAACGGTCCATCGGACATGTCTGATCGTGTGTACAGGGCCTTAGAGTATAGAAGAGAAGGGTTGATATGGCGAAGGTTTCTACAAGTAACTGTTGGGCGTTTGGACGGAGAGGAGGCAAGAGTGAAATTAATAAGGTAGTGATCAGAGATGGGGTAAGGATAGTTGGATAGATCTTTTATGGACATCGAGCCAGTGGGAGAAACCACAGCATGCATTGGTGGAGCAAGTGTTTTACACACCTGGTAGTGTGGAATACTTGCAGCAGTGGGTGATAAGCAAGGAGGTAGCATTTCAACAAATGGGTTGCCGGAAAGGTTGCTATAGAAACTTTTCGATTACAGGAATGCTTTTTACAGTTAATGTATTAACTAAAGGTTTCCCTTTAGTTAATACATCCTGCCTGTCCTGCAGAGGCACAGCCATGAAATTCCTATTAAATACAGTGCCTTGCGAAAGTATTCGCCCCCCTTGAACTTTGCAAACTTTTGCCACATTTCAGGCTTCAAACATAGATATAAAACTATTTTTTTTTGTGAAGAATCAACAACTGGGACACAATCATGAAGTGAAACAAGTGGATATTTCAGACTTTTTTTTTTAACAAATAAAAAAACTGAAAAATTTGAGCGTGCAAAATTGTTCAGTCCCCTTTACTTTCAGTGCAGCAAACTTTCTCCAGAAGTTCAGTGAGGATCTCTGAATGATCCAATGTTGACCTAAATGACTAATGATGATGAATTGAATCCACCTGTGTGGAATCAAGTCTCTGTATAAATGCACCTGCACTGTGATAGTCTCAGAGGTTCGTTTAAAGCGCAGAGAGCATCATGAAGAAGAAGGCACACACCAGGCAGGTCCGAGATACTGTTGTGGAGAAGTTTAAAGCTGGATTTGGATACAAAAAGATTTCCCAAGCTTTAAACATCCCAAGGAGCACTGTGCAAGCGATAATATTGAAATGGAAGAAGTATCAGACCACTGCAAATCTACGAAGACCTGGCCGTCCCTCTGAACTTTCAGCTCATACAAGGAGAAGACTGATCAGAGATGCAGCCAAGAGCCCCATGATCACTCTGGATGAACTGCAGAGATCTACAGCTGAGGTGGGAGACTCTGTCCATAGGACAACAATCAGTCCCTGTATACTGCACAAATCTGGCCTTTATGGAAGAGTGGCAAGAAGAAAGCTGTTTCTTAAAGATATCCATAAAAAGTGTAATTTAAAGTTTGCCACAAGCCACCTGGGAGACACACCAAACTTGTTGAAAAAGGTGCTCTGGTCAGATGAAACCAAAATTAAACTTTTTGGCAACAATGCAAAACGTTATGTTTGGCGTAAAAGCAACACAGCTCATCACCCTGAACACACCATCCCCATTGTCAAACATGGTGGTGGCAGCATCATGGTTTGGGCCTGCCTTTCTTCAGCAGGGACAGGGAAGATGGATGCAGCCAAATACAGGACCATTCTGGAAGAAAACCTGATGGAGTCTGCAAAAGACCTGAGACTGGGACGGAGATTTGTCTTCCAACAAGACTATGATCCAAAACATAAAGCAAAATCTACAATGGAATGGGTCGCAAATCAACATATCCAGGTGTTATAATGGCCAAGTCAAAGTCCAGACCTGAATCCAATCGAGAATCTGTGGAAAGAACTGAAAACTGCTCTTCACAAACGCTCTCCATCCAACCTCACTGAGCTCGAGCTGTTTTGCAAGGAGGAATGGGCAAAAATTTCAGTCTCTCGATGTGCAAAACTGATAGAGACATACCCCAAGCGACTTACAACTGTAATCGCAGCAAAAGGTGTCGCTACAAAGTATTAACTTAAGGGGGCTGAATAATTTTGCACGCCCATTTTTTCAGTTTTTTATTTGTTAAAATTTTAAATATCCACTTCATGATTGTGTCCCACTTGTTGATTCTTCACAAAAAATTAGTTTTATATCTTTGTTTGAAGCCTGAAATGTGGCAAAAGGTCGCAAAGTTCAAGGGGGCCGAATACTTTCGCAAGGCACTGTACATGCTGATGAAATTGTTAACCTTTTTATATATTTGGAAAACTTTATCGGTACATCATTTTTGTTGACATTCTAAACTTTAGGATAAACAGAATTCTTGATTACCATTGAGTGTGAGGCGCTTAGTAAAAATGTACTGTTCTCAGGAAATGATGTGAAAAATTATACACCCCCAGGTTTTCTAAATCGCCACTGTTTTATTTTAGTTAAAGATAATGTTAGTGAAAAATGTCTTTGCCTTTTGAATAGTACCTTTTCATATATAATAATTTCCCAATTGGGTGTAATTTACATTTTTGTAAGCTTAATGTTCTTCACAATGTTCAATTGCTAGTATCATGCTGTCCCTAAATGCTGACAAGGAAACTGTCAATTTTGATAACTGCTGTTTCCTTCATGACGGCAGTGTAATAGTTGGTGCTCCCTTCGTTTTTTTTTTTTCTCATGCACTGGATGTTCTTCCACTATTCCTGGCTCTGTGTTAGTCTGTGCATACTGAGCATCTAAGTATTACAGAGCTTTTAAGTATTTCATGAGCTGATCACACGAAATGAGGTAAGCTAAAAGCTACAAAATGCTCTCCGCTATAAATTCCAGCAGTGGTTCTTTTAAGTATAAATTAAGATGTTAGTGCTTATTCCTTACATTGGAAGCTATGAGTAGATATAAGTATCATTTATGATTGACTTTCTATTTAGTTGTGCATCCTAACAAGCAAGAAACTTGCCTGTGCATGGGAAAGGTTCTATACCCCCATTTTGAGAAGAATGAACTTGATCTGACCAGAACTAGTCAAGTTCAGGCATAACCGACAGCACAGCCAAACTTTTCTTTGAGTGCAGTTCTTCGACTTGTTTTCTGCAGCCAGCGGGCTAAACCCTGTTGGTGGCTGACATCACAGTCGATCCAAGCTTGGGCAAGGTCACGACAATGAACTTGTTATCCGCCCACATGCCTGGACTGGAATCCGGTCCAGCCTCTCAGCGAGCCGCTGTGAGCCTGAGCAAACTGCTCCCTCCACCTCCACAGCCCAGTGCTCCAGTGAGCAAGAAGAGGTGGGGGGGGGGGAGAGAAGCAAGAGCAGTGACTTTGAGTCACCAGCTCTCCGCTGATGGAGCCCTGAGAGCTGAACAATTTGGCAGTGTTTGATGGCTTGCTTCTCATTGTTAGAGATGATGGGGGACAGTATGATTTTACATTAAAAAAAAAGTCCATACTTTTCTAGCTGGAACTACACTAACTACCACTAAATATGAGGGGAGGATACAGGGAGAACCCAGAAGTACATTCAGTCATGCAACACTGTAACCAAATGAAATATTGTTATATTTTTTAAAACAGAACTTTCTTTTGATGGTATTTAATCACTATATATATATATATATAATTTACTGACAAATTAAGTCATTTTTTTCTCCACTGATGTGCGCTGATGAGGTGGCACTGATATGCAACACTGATGGGTAGCACTGATGAGTAGGCACTGAAAGGCATCACTAATGGGCACCGATTGGTGGCATTGTTGGGGCTTTACTGTGATCAGGGCACTGATTACCTGTCCTTCCCTGCGAGGAGATGCCGCTGATCAGATCTCCTCGCCACACACTGTCAGTTTGCGCAGCACATTACAACATGAAATCAGACATTGCAATACAATTTAATACAGGAGAAATTGGAGGGCCCTGCTTATTGGAGGTTACAATCTAAAAGGCATGGTCAAGTGATACAAAAGGTAACTGAGGGATGAGCTGATGAAAGTGGAAATACAGTTGTTAGCTGAAGATGGGATAGGCTTCTCTGAAGGGAAGGGTTTTCAGGGGTTGCCTAAAAGGGGACAGAGTAGTAGATAGGCGGACAAATTGGGGTAGGGAGTTCCATAGGATGGGAGAGGCTTGAAGTCCTGGAGGTGAGCATGGTAAGAGGTGACAAGGGAGCTAGAGAGCAGGAAGTCTTGGAAGCAACTAAGAGCGATTTGGTTAGTATTTCGAGACTAGGTTAGTGACGTAGCTGGTATTTAATTGTTAGTATTTTAAATTTAATTTGAGTGGCAGCCAATGAGGGGACACTGAGCAGTTGGTAAGGTGGATGGGTCTAGCCGATGGACTAATGGGGTGATAGCCTATGTAGAGGTAATCCAATGAGGAGAGAGTTGCAGTAGTTGAGGCGACCAGAGTGTGAATTAGAAGCTTTGTGTTGTTGGTTAGTAAGGCGTGTATTTTGGAGATGTTGTGGAGGTTGAGGCAAAAAGCTTTTGACAGTGATTGATGTGGGGCTGTATGGAGAGTTCAGAGTCTAGTGCAACACCTAGCACCCTCGGGCAGGTTTATGATTGTGTCATTCAATCTTGACAGAGAAGTTGGGAGAAGGAGCATATGGGGAGGGATAATTATGAGCTTGGTTTTGGATAGATTAAGTTTGTGGATGTGGTGTGACATCCAGACAGGTATGTCAGTCGGTAAGTTAGTGATGCGTGGAGAGACTGTTGTGAGCTGAGTGGTAGAGAGATTTGGGTGTCGTCAGCATAGGAATGATATTGACCAGGGAGGAGATGTAGATCGAGAAAAGGAGAGGTCAAATAGCAGAGCCTTGGGGGACCATGACAAAGAAAGGAGGAGGAAGTGTAAGGGACACTGAAGGTATAGTAGGATAGGTAGGATGCGAACCAATGAGGAGTGTAGTCTGAGACCAAAGGAGTAATTTTTTGTTTTCTTGGAGGAAGGGGGTGGTAAATCGTATCAATGGCAGCCAAAAGGTCCAGAAATAGGACTGTAGAATAGTGTCCATTTGGTTTTAGCTGTTAGTATATCATTTGAGTTTTAGGAGAGCAGTTTCTGTGGAGTGTTGAGGGAGAAATCCTGACTGAAGGGAATCAAGAAGGTTATTCTTAATGTGGTGGTCACTTGGTTGTAGACCAGGAGTTTGGAGGAAGAGGGGAGCAAGGAAATAGGGCACAGGTTGTTAAGGTAGGTGGGGTCCAAGGAAGGCTTTTTTTGTTGTATGAGGGTGACTAGTGCATGTTTTAGAGAGTTTGGGAAGATGCCAGAAGAGAGGGAGAGATTGAATATGTGAGTTGTCCGTTTTTCGGCTTGTAAAAAATGTTTTTTTTTCTTGATGTCATTAAAAACGATCGTGTGTGGGCTCCAAAGCATTTTTCACTACGTAAAAAATGGGCATTGAAAATTTAGAACATGCTCAAATTTTTCACGTCGTTTTAACGTCGTAAAAAATGGTCGTGTGTGGGCTTTAACGACGTGAAAAAAACGCGCATTCTCAGAAGCAAGTTATGAAACGGGAGCGCTTGTTCTGGTAAAACTATTGTTCGTAATGGAGATGGCACATTCATCACATTGTAACAGACTAAAAAGCGCAAATCGTCTTTTACTAACACGAAAGCAGCCCCAAGGGTGGCGCCATGCGAATGGAACTTCCCCTTTATAGTGCCGTTGTACGTCACCGCACTTTGCTAGAGCATTTTTTGTTCACGATCGTGTGTAGGCAAGGCCGGTTCAACTAAAATCGGGTTGAATTATTTATTTTTTTATTCTAGAGTCTAGACCATTAAAAATTTCATTTTTTACATCCCGAAAAACGGTCGTGTGTACTCTGCATTAGGGCCATCCTATAGCCCTCGTTCATTTATTGCATAAAAACTAGTTAAAGTCTGTTCTGCTAAGACAAACAGTTGGGTCAAAGTGTTCAGCGTTCTACTTCCTTTATTTAAGCCAAGAGTTGGAATTGAAATGGTTACTATAATACATACTCCTTATAACTTTTTTATGCTTAAGTCTTTTAATTAGGATGTAGGAAAATAAACTTTATTTGTACGCAATCTGACATCCAGCAGGATCTTAAATCAAAAAGTGTAATTTCAGTGTTGAAATCGGCCACCAAAACACTTAGATGTGCCCTGTAACAATGTTTAAACTATATAAGAAAATGTTCTTACTTTCAGCTGCTCCTTATGTTTCTTTGGTTTGTAGCTGTATGAACTCACAAATTATCATTGCCAATTTTGTTCCATTACACTTGACAAAAACAAGTTTGAATTGGCATGTTTTGTACACAGTGTGCTTTTAACTATGTTTTCATATACTGAGACCAAAAGATAAATAAAACAACAAGAGTTGTACAGTGATTCATCCAGTATGTAGACAAAGTAAGACATAAGCCATTTGAAAGATTTTTTTTTTAATTGTACATTAAGGGACACATGGTTGAAATATTTAGGTGCAGTGCTTTGAAAAAGTATTCATACACCTTGAAAGTTTCCACATTTTGTCATGTTACAGCCAAAAATGTAAATGTATTTTATTGGTATTTTATAGCTACGCAAGTAAAATGATAAATGGTTTTCAATTTTATTTTTAAAATAAATAAAGTGAAACCTCTGATTGCGAGTAACTCGGTTAACGAGCATTTCGCAATACGAGCACTGTCTTTAAAAAAAAATCCTGACTTGGTTTGTGAGTGTTGTCTCGCAAAATGAGCAGGATTCAAGCCAAAGCGGTGTGCCATACCGTGTTTGGCCTGAGGTGGGGGACGCCGTTTGTGCTCGGAAAATCGCTGAAATACTCAGTTCCTGAGCCTTTCTGAGTTCAGCCGAGGTGTCCTCGGGCTCTTTCCGGTTGTGTTCCGAGGCTCTTCGGTGCCCCCCAACTTCTGGTCACATGCGGTATTGCATGCTATTGAAGTTAATGCGGAAAAAATTATTTTCGTTTCCATTGACTTCAATGGGGAACCTCGCTTTTGATATGCGAGTACTTTGGATTACGAGCATTCTGGAATGGATTATGCTCATATTCCAAGGTTCCGCTGTATCTAAAAAATGTAGCGTATATTTGTATACAGCCCCCTTGAGTCAATACTTTTGCTGCAATTACAGCTGCAAGTCATTTGGGGTCTGTGTCTACCAGCTTTGCAGAGCTAGAGAGTGAAATTGTTGCCCATTCTTTGCATAATGGCTCAAGCTTTGTCAGATTGGGATAGGAGAGCGTCTGTAATCAGCAGTTTAAAGTCTTGCCACATATTCTCAATTGAATTTAGGTCTGGACTTTGGGCTATTTTTAAACACATGAGTATGCTTTGATCTAAACCTTCCCATTGTAGCGCTGGCTGTATGTTTAGAGTTGTCCTGCTGGAAGGTAGACAACTGCCCCAGTCTCAAGTCTTGTGCAGAGACTTACAGGTTTTTTTCTAAGATTTACGACCAAGTATCCATTTAGTTCTCTAGAATGCTCAAGCTTGCGAGGGTGACAGTTTTATTAAGGTTTTCAGACTAAAATTGTGGATTGGTTAATGGGAGGTCTCTGTGTTCGATCAATGGATTGATAAGGTCCTGGCGCCACAAAGTGGCTGCTACACACACAGCTATTTGTGTGCCCAGTACACATGACCATTACAACAGGGACTGTTTAAAGTCCCTTTGCCGCAGATGAGGCACACCCAATATTGACCTTGTGATTTTCAGGTTCAACAATAAACTGAGGTCTCCAAAGGATCCACTAGCCTTTGTAGTGGATGCTCTTGTGATTCTGTGTGACCAATTCAATCTCTGAAACTCTGTCCTTGCCTTTGTCGCAGGTGGAGGACACTGGATGTGGACCTCCTGAATTTGAGCTTCAGCAACAAACTGAGGAGGTTAAAAATCAAGATCAAAATGGAGGCCATTATGGTGATTCTCATGCATCAGTTTGGTATAATAAGAACATTATAATCAAACCTAGTCCCCATCTAGCAGACTCCCAAGGGCCCTCCCAGATCACGTGGATCTTCTGTCAAAAGGGCCAGTTTACCAACCTGCTTCATGGTTGCTGACTTTAGCAACTTGGCACACTTTCTGAGGGACAGGGGCCTGTTGAATTTGGTTCTCTATACTCTTAAAAGCTAGGAAAATTACTTTTCACAATGTCTACCATCTCATCTGGGAAAGCATATTCCTCCTAGTGCAATGGTGGTAATTCTATTCTTGAAAGTTATCCATTGGATAAATTCTGTCTTTTCCAGTCTGGTCTGGTCTGGATCAACGATTGGCCTTGAGTACCACCAAGGTTCAATTTTAAACCTTAGAAGTGCTCTTTCAGAGAGCACTTGCCTTCCACACCTTAGTGAAGTCCTGATCCCCCCTGATCTCTTTATTGTCTGCATGTGGTATGCACTGTTTTTCTCAGCTGCTGCTCCCTTTCAATAGTCTCACTCCTTGTTCATCAATCCTGACGGTCCCCTGTCAGTGACATCCTGCTTCACATTCCACTATCGCCAGATGGATTTGACAACTCCTCACTCAGACCTATGATCATAAGGGAAAAGTTCTACCTTTTCTCTCAAAACTCATGCCACCAGACCAGTTGGTGCCTCTTGGACTTTTTGGCATGGGCCTCTGTTCTCAGATACACAAGGCTGTTTTCTTCTGTTCACACATCTACGTTTTACCAGGTGAATGCTCAGGCCTCAACTGATGCTAGCTTCTATCACAAGGTGACTCTGTTGAGCTACCTCTGTTTACTTGTTGGTTATTGTGGGTTGTTCG